>CM056210.1:26510222-27710222 GCA_029692085.1 Gymnothorax javanicus | reverse complement strand
TTATGATAATTTACATTTATATGTATTCTTTTACTTGGAAATGTCTGTTTTCAAAACAAAAAGCACATTCTTTTATCAAAGCAAAAGAGCATACAAATGGCGGTGATTGTTTGATCTTGTTTCATTAAAACAATTACCGTAATTACTGGAGTCTGGGACATACTGCATTCAGTAATTGAAATAAAATGGATTAAAAGGATGACAAAGGCTCAGCCGTATAATGAGCAATGATGGCAACTCTTTGCTCTCTGAATATTTACACTGAGACTAATGAGCGCAGTCTCTGGGCTGTATAGGTTGGAAAGCATAAGCCTGCAGTCGTCTGCTACTTAACAACAAAGTGCAGTATGGAAATTACCGGAACATCCCGGATAATTCGTAAGTTTCTATTAGTGGCCCTCAGATACATCAGCAGGCGATGCTGATGTCTCTCCAAAGTGCCCCATGCAATAATGAGAGAAAAGTGCCACAGGGACCTTAAATTATACACAGCTTACAGCATTTGGAGACACGGCAAATAAATACAGTTTATAAATGTAAATAAATCACTAATCTGAAGGAACATATGCTCAAACACACCAAAAAAGCAAAAGCTGCCCTGTCACTTAATTCAATTGAAAACCAAAAAAAGAAGTATTTCATTCATATAATTATCTTATTTGGGTCTAACTTAGGACATTTACCCATATATACACTGCTTGTCCAGAAAAATGTCGCATACGCAAATATTTAATTGGAACCTCCGTAGCTTTGTTTATTGTGGAAATTGTTTTGACAACCGTATGCAACATCGGAACAATTATTTTCAATCAGCGTTGCATTAATTGCTGGCCAAGATCTTGCATTGATTACAGGCCAGTTGAACCACGGTACTTTTCTCCAGCACATCAATGCAGCTAAGGTCAGGACTGTGGTGGCCAATTCATGAGTGAAAATGATTCCTCATACTTGTTTTTCTCATTCCTTGTTTTCTTTTCTTGATGCAGGCCAATTATTTGCCCCTTCTGAAACACTGATATCTTTTCCATCACCAACGGTTTCCTCTTCCGACATTTTTTTTTTTTGAGAAAATGAGAAGCTGTGCACTTCATGAGTTTGGGTTAAAGTAATTATTGCCAGCTGCAATAATGATCCAATCATAGCATGTGCTGATTTAAACCCAAATAACAATTTTTTATTTTTTATTTTTTGGAGAGGCAGTGTATATTTTCACCATACACTCTTACAGTATTTTTCAGCAGTGGATAGTGGTGAATTCTCCTTACGAAGTCCTAATTTATAAGGATGACTGTCAGGGCTAGATTTGACTTTAGCTAGTGTGTGGTATGGTGGTATATTAGGTTGCATTGTTACCTTTCAGCAACAAAATTCATGGGATCAAATCCTGCCTGTGCCTTTCTGTGCGAGTTCTCCCAGCTTTTGCATGACTTTCACCTAGTTATTTTAGTTTTCTCCCACAGTCCAAAAAGCATGGGTCTTGGGCTACTTAGAGATGCAATGTTGGCCATAGGTGTAAATGCAAGTTGTGTGAATGGATGTGCCCAGCAGTGCTTTGAATAACTGTGGAGATGTTTTTGCTGCTCACTCTTTGGGTGCTGGTATGGACTTCAGCCTCTGATTATGAAAAAGTTGGTCAGATAATGGATGGACTGCACATACCAATGAAAGGCCACTTTACTGCAGAGATATCAATCCAAAGATTGTATCCCTCATTGCAGCTCAAAGGTAATTCAACTCTCTGGTTGTCTGATGGGGGCGAACATGCAAAAAAAAAAAGTCTCATAATAATCCTCAAAAATTGAAATGAAAGTGTTTAACTATACGTTTCTCACATATTAAAGGGACAAATAAAAAAGCATATGTTTTAAAAGCATAGCCTTAATGCGCATCAAACATTAAAAGCCTTCTCTGACTGACAAGGGTGCTTGTTTGCCACGGCGTAGTGAGTCACTTCTCCCTCTCTCCCTGTCGTCAGCAACCCACCCACTTTCATATTCCTCTATCAGTTGTCATGGAAGCCGAAAGCGGGCTTCCAGGAACGCTTGATTTCATTGTAGCCTTGCCAAGGAATGAAAAGAATTTTGCGGGTGATTGACAGGCCTGAGCCGCTCGCCCTCTAATCCCTGGTTATGATTTTTTTTCCTCCACAAAAATGTCCTTTTCTTGCGAGGAAGCGCTTGTTTACTGTGTAAATTATTTGTTATCTGCCGACTTTAATTCCATCACTTACTAACAGCTGGCTTTGATCCTACTAAAGGCAATTTTAAGGTTTGTATGTTGGTTTTTTTTTTTGTGCACTCCCCCAATTTTGTCCCCTTCATTGTCTACCACTTAACTTCGCTTCCCACTCTGTCCTATTTTGCTACAAGAAGGGCAGTACACAATAAAAAAAGAAAACCCCACTCCTGGATATGTGGTTAAATTACTTTGAACATTTATGATGCAACGTCAGATATTTATCTTTTTGATAGATTGTCATCGGTTAGCGTATACTGTATGACATCACAATCAACTATAAAGTGGTCGCCAGCCTTGGCAAGTCTGGCGTCGGGACAAGATGTCGGATGGGTGACATATGACATACATCAACCCGGGACCGCCGTCTGAGGCGTCTGACATGATCTCATGCACAGCGCGCGTCTTATTAGCCGCGTTCATCAACGTGTCATGAGCCATACCTCACGCTCCTCCTGGACGAGCCCCTGAATCATGCCCATCAATTCTCACATCAGTGTTCAGCCACCCTCTACCTGATGCCACCGTATTGACGCGGTCGAACGCCCGGCAAATCGGTGTAAGACGGTGGAAAATTACCTGTGGGTAAAAGCAGGGGGAGGAAAGACAGGAGAAAAATGGTTAAATGTGAAAGCGATTTGCTTTAGCCAGTTTGAAAGGTAAAACAGGGTTAAAGTGGGTCATAGAGTGCTGAGGAGAGAACACACAGTGCTCTGATGATTCAAGGTTATTTCAGCACTCAGACATACGAAGGGATGGTGTCAGAACATACAATAAAGCAGTATGTTTTATACATTCAGAGAATTTTTAACCTGTTCAGCCCAGCTTGGGATTTTCAGTGATGTGCCATTGGATGTTTAAAAGCCCATCAGTAACCTTTTGTCATAACAGATGATTACTCAAAACTCCTCCCCATTCACTTTTTTCTAGTTAGCAACTAAACAATAATTTGATCTGCTGCAAAGAATTGCGTGTAGAATGGCTGAGCAATTTTATCTGGCACTGTTAGATTTTAGCGGCATTATTGTTCACAAGGTTATCAGGAACTTTCCCATCTACTTTCTGGATGATATAAAATGTCAATATGTCCTTTGAAGATTCTGAATTCGTGTTGCTCATATAATGGCATATTTCTTAGCTTGGCTCATACTGTTTTGCGCCAGTGTTCGATGGGGCTTGATTTGCCTTGGAAGATGTTCCCCATTTAAAAGTATCTTTAACACTGAAAACAGTTTGAATAAATGCCATTTTCAAATAAATTATACTGCTGAAAAAATGGAAAATGGAATTCAGAGAAAGTTTTGTAATAATTAATAATTTGTATTTTCTCATCCTTACTAAATGACATGTATTTGATGTATAGTCATTCATCTTTATTGCTCAATTTTTTTATCATTATAGGTTTATGTCTTGGTCTTGATTATTCAGGCAGCAAATTGTATGATTGTTAATCAGATGATCTTAAATGGGAACGGGCTTAGAGCAGGTATGTGATAAAAGGTAAGGTAACTGACTGCCTACTCATCATGCCACTGAATCCCCTTCCAATGGCATTAACTTTAGAGTTTGAGTTGATAAGGTGAAATGCGTTTTTGGCCTACTTCACCCAACACCCATCCTAAAACTGTGTTTGCCAACTATATTCAATGCTTCGGCCTTCATTATCAGTTCAGAGACACTACAAAAACCAGCGCAGTCGTCCCTGACGTGGTTTCAAACTGCTGCTTCTTTCTTCTCTGCTGAATGAAAAATGCTATCGCATGAGAGTCAGAGTGGGGCCTCCGAGCCAAAATTTGTTGCTTATATACTGTCACTGCTGCTGTCAGTTGTCAATGGGAGACCGCAGTGCACAAGCAAATGCATCCAATGAATTACTTTTTTTTTGAGAGAGGAATGGGTGCTCACAAATACTCTTGGAGTGCATGGGTACTGGATGTGATCAGTGCTGGTCACATTGAAAGTGTTAACGTGAAAAGCAACTTTAGTAACAAAACAAAGTTAAACTAGGCCTACGCTGTCAGCGGCTGACAGCAAGGGGTATATCCCCGAAATTCCCCAATCTTCGAAGCCCCCTTTATTAGAGTCCCCTTTACTACGTAGACCTACAATATGAGGCAAATTAGAGGTCTGGGTAAGTAATTCTTCCAGAGATATGGTTAAAAAACAGATTTTTTCAATATATAGCGCCACCTGGTGGCAAATCTAGGAGTGCATACTTGCCCAAAATCAAATCATCCTCTCTACCATATCTACCCATATGCTAAAAATGAGAAGCCAATGTAAAGTATTTTGTGAGTTATCGCACTAACGGCTAAAATCTGCGGACGCGGTGGCGGGTGGGGCGAAACCATGATATCCCCGAAACTCGTATTTCGGGGATATAATGAAAAATTTACTTGTATAGAGTCCAGATATAATGACTTTGATTTTTTTCTGAAGTTGTTAAAATGCTTCAAATAACAAGAAACAACCAAACAATAATTAAAAAAAACAAACAAACAAAAAAATGTTCCATCCCTTGAAAAGGTTTAGACAGTGAGAGGACAAAGAATGCTTTGGCGGTCACATGACCGCAGCTTAACCAAGTCTGCATTGGCTTTTTGCTCATTTTGTGCTAAATTTCCACTCGTTTTGGGGTGCGTTTCCCAAATGTATAGTTCCTAATCGTGGTTCCAACTATGTAAGTTAGCATCTGTGCTTTCGAGAAACGCACCCCTGCGCTGTTTTCTTACTCTTTGAGTGAATTGTTCCTATTGGTGAATATTTAGTGTTACATGCTGGGGTGCGTCAACCTTGTGCTGGCCGTCCAATTCCTTTATCTACGCCTGAAATGTGAAACTCCAGTTTAACGAGTAGCTGATTGCTTGATTGACGTCACCTGTCTGCACCCTATAAGAGCACCTGCTGAAGTTTGAGAAGAGGCTGGCTGGCTGGAAGGAGACTGTGGGGCTCATTCTGCGTAGCTTTGAGTTTGTTTGACTCTTTATTTGATTTCTGTGTTGCTTTCTGGTGTTTGGACAGCTTTTGTTTTTGTGCATGTTCTTAGTTTAAGTTTAGACCAGACAAAGAAGCTGCGGAAGACTCTCCCTAATTTTGTTTTTGGTTGGGAGAAAGATTGATTTCATATGATCAAGGGTTGTAGTCTTTAGGAGCCCTGCTTTGGCCAGTCCAAACACCTGTTGAGTTTTGTGTGGATTTTTTAAAAATAATAAACTAAATTGTTTTTTTCTTTGAGATCTTTATTTTTGTATTTAAATTTTTGAGCCCAGGGACTTTAGCATTATGTATCACTAGTTTGTCTCTGCCATTTTTATGCGCGGAACTTGGTACGTAGCATTAGACACCTCTTCGTCACCCTTTGTAATTCAAGTCGACACTGTAGCAACAGGGAATTGCCCTTTACTGGCTTGGTCGGTTAAGCAGTTCTGTGGTAAACATGTTCTTTGAGTCTTTGGACACCCTGTTGCCTTCAGACTGAATGTTCCCAGACCACCTCGCAGAGTTCACCTTAGAGCATAGAGCATTTTAGAGAAGAACGTTTCACAGCCTCGCTACACCTCCCATCTTTCCCCTCTGTCCTCTTCTTACGCTTTGCCTCTATTTCCTCGACTTTCTATCCTCCTTTTACCCTACTATCCAGAAATGCTACTAAGACTCCTTTGCAGCTGTTCTATGGACTATTTAAGCTCTTGGGTAGCTTTGAGGGAAAATGTCTTTCCAAGTCAAGAGAACTGCTAATTAGTCAACAATGCACTGTCTTGGTTTCCTTGTGTATTAATTGTGTTTGGTCTGAGTAAAAGCAGAAATGGTGAGTCTTCTCGGTGAGATTTGAAAGTTGAATATGAGAGAGCCAGTCGATGAGATGCAAAGGGCTGAAGACTGCTGGTTTTCAACCATCCCTTTTCTTTGGAATGAGGTGTGAAACAGTTAGTAGCACTCATTGCTCTGTTAATTACCTGGTGGGATGATTAAAAGGAAAAAAACAAACATCTGAATTGGGACTGGATTTGAAAGGTGGATTTGAACCTTGCAGTAGTGGTAACTTCCTACACTGATGTTGTGCCTGTATAATTTACAGAGAGGCTTTTCTGGTATGTGTGTAAATTTTAAATTTGGCATTTACATGGCTGCACATCCCAGTATAAGTCACATTTCACCTTTTTTGTCTTTTTAAATTAATATTTCATGTCATTTGTTTGTCTTAGTAATGCCACACCATTGAGTGTTCAGTGGTCAAACATTATCCAGTTCAATTCTTCATCTTCAAAAACATGCCAGAGATTAGTCTCAAATGAAGATGAAACACAATTACTTTGGTCTTCATTCCTATTGTTCTTTGGACTGAAAAACATTGTGGCCAACTCAAAATGATTCACAGAAGAATTGTAAGTGGTATCAGTGATCAAAAAGAGATCGAATCACTGGACAGAAAGTGGGGTATATGTCTTGCTCAGAGAAATGAGGATTGGGCCAGGGATGTATGTACACTGCCGGAGTTGATTTAATACTAGATTTTATTGTAAAGATACAAGAAAGTTACAGAAAAAAAATTGACTTAAAGTCAAGCGGTGAGAGGAAAGTATATGATTGGTGATGAGAAAGAATGAAAAAGCAGCAGAAAGAGAGAATATTGAAAGAGGAGAATAAGAAAGCACAGAAAAAGAGGAACGCTAGGATATGGACGGACAGATGGCTCTTCCTAACCAATATCCCCGGCCTGAACCAGAGCGCTAGAGTTAGGAGTTAAAAAGCCTTTTCTTGCAAAGGACCAAATGGAAAAAAATGAAATAAAATTGTGTATTAAAAAAATTTGAGCCCATTTATGTTTGAGCCTTTCCTCACTGAATCCAAAAATTTCTTACTTTGCAGTCAATGAGTATTCTGCATCTCCGTTACATTCTTCAGTTTGGTGCTTGGTGTGAAAAGACCTTAATGCAGCTAGAAAAGTTTCAGCGTTTCATAACTGCAGTTTCAGTACACTGCATCAACTAACTTTTCATAACTTAATACATCAGGATTTGCCCTTCTGGCTCTCTCTCTCATTGCTTTCCATCTGTTCTGTATCTGTGTTTTCAGTTCCGACAATATTTCTGTACTATTTCTGTGCTTCTTCCCGTTTCTCAGACAGAGATAGACGAGAACCAAACACAACAGAAACAAGCATATACACTTCTCTGCTAATTAACAAGCTAGTCGTGAGGTTGTCTGGGAGAAGGAAAAAAAACACTTTGACCAAAGGGAAAAACGAAAGAATAAATACATGAATTTTCTGAGCTGCGGCTGTGAAGCCGGCCCTTTGAGTCAGTCGGCTTCTTTCTCTCTCTCTCTCTCTCTCTCTCTCTCTCCTCTCAAAATGTCTCTTTTCTCTCAGAAATTGAAGGACAAGAAGTTGCTGAAGGGAGAGTTTCCTGTGTAGTTTTTTTTTCTTCCTCCCTGAGTTTTCTGGACCTGTCAAGACAGCTTTGTCTGTTCATCTTAACCTGCCAGTCTTTTCCTAACAGGTGGGTTTGCTGGGGGGAGAACAAAGTAATGGATGTTAATGGTGGACAAGAATAAAACAATTCCCAAGCCTGTCAGTCCTGAACAATATGTGTCATCAATTGCATAAACTGCCCTTAACATCCGTTTTTGTATTTTTTTCAAGAATACTAATGGCTTCAAAGCTGATAATGGGAGGGAATGTCGGCTGTTATATAACCGTCTTCCTACTATTGTATTGCCGCTATTACTTCAAATAAAAAAAAAAATGATGATAACGAAAATCTATGTCTATACTACTTGAATGTTTGCTGCATCGTACTGGATGTAATTTCATCGTACAGAAAAAAAAAAAAAAAACAGCAGGAACAAGACATTCACAGATTGATGATTAGTATGCTAGTTATGTAACAAAAAACAGACAATCTGTACGATAATAACCTGGTGAGCGAGCCTGAATTAATCTGAGATAAAGAGCGCGAGCTTGAGAGTGAAAAATAGATTGAAATTGGTGCCGTATCTGTGGAATCACAGCCTGTTTTCTGCCATGGCATTCCTTCTCCTTCCCTCTCTCACTTGAAATTGGAAATTGCACCTCAAACGACCACTCTGCCACCCACACGGGCAAAGAGAGTGGTGCTGCATTGTGAACTTCAGTGATTTACTCACCTTTAAGCCAATCGCTAACATCAGCACACACTGTGCTATAGCATCAGGAGAAACAGTGGCCATTTTCCATTAGCAAGAGGCTTGTGGTCACTTTTCGTGCAGTACCCAGTAGATGAAGCACAGTTAAACCAAGGAACCCAGCATTTTTTAACTCTGACCTGATTTGCATTTGGTCGAGGCCGTCTGTTTTTTTTTCCTTGTTTAATTGACAATCAAAAACTGAATGACGGTGTCGGGCAAGTCTACTAAGGTGCTAGGGCAACCCTAGCGTCTAGGTGATGAGGGCCGAGCTTGTGCATGTGGAGGGTGACCATATATATATATATATATATATATATATATATAATCAGTGGTGGCTTGTGAACTGGTGATAGGGGAGGATCAAAATAATCCCTTAAAATAGATGATTGGTGACCTGTTTTCAATCATTCATTTAAATTACCATTACAGAAACTCCGAAAACTCTCAACATTATCAGGTGTGGCCAGTTTTCATTTATAACGCATACCTGTCAACGCTCACGCATTCAGTTCGAGTTTAAGTGGTATATTTACGTTCCTCTGCTGTAGTCAGCAATTATTCAATCAACGCAGATATGTAAGAGATTCCCGCGTGGAATTGAAGTCCTTGTGCACTGGAGGGGTTGGAAGCAATTGAATTGCAGAAAGACGTTTCAAATGATCTTATTTCATTTAAACGATCATGAAACACATGCATTGCTTCCAATCCCTGAATAAAGAAAAGCGTGAGAAGTCCGGAGTCGTAATCGGTATGCGTTATAAATGAAAACTGGACACACCTGATAATTTTGAGAGTTTTCGGAGTTTCTGTAATGGTAATTTAAATGAATGATTGAAAATAGGTCGTGACCAATCATTCATTTTAAGGGATTGTTTTGAGCCTCTCCTTTCGCCAGTTCACCAGCCGCCACTGATATACTATATATATATATATATGCTTGTGGCTTTTATTGTTGAAAGATTTTTAGAAAAGTTTTTTTTTTTTCCCTTTTTATTCCCCTTAAATCCATTCACAAACGTCATAGCCTATGGGTATTATGGTTTCCTGGACTCCTTTGCTGAAGGTGAAATATTGGCAGCTGTGGAAATCGGGAGATCTCCTAAGCATCTGCCACTGGAGACAGCCAGCTTTATAGGAAAACAGCTCCATCGCTCCAAAGAAGGATGGTGATAAGTGCCATTTCATTTGTAACACATATTACTTTTGCATTCAACTCCTGCTGATCTTTTCCCTGTTAACTGAGTGAGTTGCATCATGAGCTAAGAGTAACCTCCTCATGAAATCAACATTTCTCCTCACAACTATGCAACAAAATTGAATAAGAAGCTGAGAAGGCTTAAAACAAATGGTCCCATTTAATAAACAAATAAGTAAGCCAGTAAATAAATAAATAAATAAACATGACTCTTTAAAAACAAAAAAAGAATTTTAAAAAAAGTTCACATTTGAAAAAAGCATTAAAAAATCCATGCAATCAGTTTTAAAAGTGCTTAATTTTGCATTGATTTTGTGACATCTTATTGGCTTCTGTCTGTGAATATGTGGAGCTGTGTACAAAAACTACTGAATGTACCCCAGGGAATAAAACTGGAGAGTAGCACAAATATGCAGTCTTCAAGAGTTTTACATGACTCTCAGATTTTGAAAATGCCTTTGTTTTAAGGCTGAATTTTATTTGGCCACATAAAAAATTAATCAGCAAAATATAGTGATAATGTTGTAAATGCATACCGTAAATTTGAAAAACAGTGTAAAATGCCATAAAGTCGGCATGCAGTCTCGAAGCAAGCTGTACTCCAGGGGAGAACGAAAACAACTGAAGAATTCAAGGATTCAAGCAAAGTTTACTAATGGCTTCAGTACTTGTACTCCTTACAGTAGCTCTTGCCTGGACTTATTACATTGTGTTTCCATAATTGTTTTTTCAACACTGACTAGCTGTCTTTGTCAGTTTCAATAATTCTCATAATTATTTCATCATTGCCCATTCTACCTACCTTGCCTCAGGTTTCTTCTCAATGTTTGCACACTCATCAACTTGGTTAATTGTGGTCATTGTGTATTTAAGTTCCTGGTCTTTGTTTTCCTTCTGCTAGACTGTTGTCTTCTGTCTTCAGCTTTTAAACTCAAGGAATCAAGTATCTTTTTGTCAGAGAAACATTTCCCAATGCCTGTGGTCCTGATGAGTAGTGCTTTTCCCAGTTACTATTGTAGCCCAGTCCAAGAGTGTGCATCGCTCACCCTGATCCAGTCGGCTTGACACCCTGACAGCTGACCTCGGACAAGTCCCTTCTGCAACAACTAGTCTGACCTCCGGTGTTAACTGGTCACTCTCACTTGACCTTATACTTTGTTTTGATAATCTTCTTTGTTTGCCTTCTGAAAACTCTTGTCTTCCATTTAATTAAGGTGCCCATATGGCTTGTCTGTGATCTGCGTGTAGCTCCTGTGTTCTGAAACGCATGACAGGACACCCATACAAACAGGCGAATAAAACAATTCTGGTAAATGCGTAAAATATCTTTATATCTTTACACCAAGGAATAAATGAAATAGAGAAATCCAGGTTGCAGATGGACCTCCCAGATCACGGGACATTGCAATGGACAAGTGCTGCCATCAATGATTAACCCAAATAGGTGAGTATTTACACACAGAACACCGCTGAAATACAAAATAGAGTGACGTCATTGAGATCATACATGTTTGGTAGTTTGCAAGTTAACTCAACAACAGAGTGCAAAGCAAAATAGATAAATAAAATAAAAGTCACGTGCTTGTGATTTGACCATGTGAGACTGTGCACTGGCTGAAAGCAAGGTAACACAAATTAAGAGACAGGTTCAGAGACTTTGGGCCAGTTTCACAGACATGGCTTAAGCGTAGTCCTGGACTATACAGAGTTTTGTATGGAGATTTTCTATTGAAAATTGAATTTAGTCTAGGATTAAGCTTAATCAGTGTCTGTGAAACTGGCCCTTTAAATAGCAAATGAGTACATTTGATTTATTCAGTTCAAAATATGTTGACACCCTTTTTGTTTATCCGTATAAATAACATAAACCTGAATGTGATGATAGTTCACCCAGAAGGGACTCAAAAGAGCATCCCACCTGGCGAGTCTGAGACAGACTCTGAATAGCCAGCAGGAAAACAGGAAGTGAAGCTTTATCTTTCTCCCTGTGAATCATGTTATATCACATTGATGAATGGATTTCTCCCAATATAGCCCAAGTGTGAAATGATGCCCACTTCCTTTTTGGTCCAATTACTGTTAGAAAAACAGAAACAGACCAGCTTTGTATCTAATTGCTGATTTCACCATTCAAGTGTGAAATTTGTTGGTGCAAGGGGGGGAAATGAGTAGTGTCATGCAACTAACCCTGTGTGTTTTAAATGGTGCAATTGTGGCCCTGGGGAGGTCTTACTATGCCCTCTGAACTTTCTCGGTTGACACGATTGACTTGACTCAGCCCACATGCAACAGGGATGTTTATCCTGTCAACATTACCCTTGGCTTCTGAGAGATAAACTCAGTATTTAATCTCTGTGCCCTTTCAGGCCAAATAAACACAGTTTCAATCACACTGCATTTGCTCAATAACCGTGACTGTAAAGAAGGGCACAAATTTGACCATTAGTACCTATATGCAGTAAAAGCCACTCATAAGGGAGCAATTCAGCCCGAATAACCATTGTCTCAAAAGAAGTATATTTAGAAATATGGATGGAGATCTGGTGTCCATTCAAATGCACGGAATGAACAAGTATGTGTAAAAAAAAATGCTCAAATAACCATAATGTTTCATTGGCATGCCATCAATACACAAAGTTGTACTTATTGTACATGCAATGGCTTCAGTACTGGGTGTGAGGTCACAGCTCTTTTGCAGACATAACAAAAGCCAGGAACAAAAGGTGAGGTGGGCTTCAACAGACAATATTAATCAGGGGCAAAAGGGCAAGCTGGCAAAGTAGACAAAAATAAATACCAGCCAAACCAGGACAAACTTAAAAATCCTAATACCAGGCCATACACCACAGCACAGCATTCAAAAACAAGGCACGGGGACTGCCAAAACTCCAACAAAGACACTTTAATAAGGCAAAAGGTTGAAGCACTGATCATACCATAATTCACTTTTTAAAAAAAAAAACTAAATAATAATAATTTAAAAAATAAGTCAGTACTGCATTTCTCCTGTGATCTGGAAAAACCTAGTGAATTTATCAGAAGCAAGGATTCTCGCAGCCGAACAAAAACCTTTTGTTTCTGGACTTTTTCTAACCAGAAGAAATTATAGAAATCTGATTTTGACAGTTCAAATAACACTAATAGCTATTGTATTAAGATTTCCACCACTCTTGATTACCACAAATGAGGGTCAAACTCAGTTTCTCCCAAAAGTGACAAATGTACTAGGTTTTTCCAGATCACAGGACATTCGTCCACTGATAATTAATTATTAATTATGTTTTAACTTCACTTCAACACCTTTTTAAGACCTTATTGTATCATTTTTAGAGCTCTTATTGTGGCAATGTAGGTATTACGCACCGCCATTCACACGCACAGACAAGTCTATGGGCAATTTAAAGTGTCCAATCAGCCTGACTTGCCATCTTTGGTTTGTGGGAGGAGACCCACGTGAACACATGGAGAATATGGAAACTCCACACTGAAAGTCCCTAAGATGGATTCAAACCTACAAACACTGTGGCACTCCTATCTTGCTGCGAAGAGGAGCTGTGACATATTGTATGTTGAATCATGATGTCATTATTCAGGCATGGGAGCCAGATTTCAAACAACAATGATCATCGAACGACAAGTGGCGTGCCACTTGACCAGTCAAAACACGCGGCTGAAGTGATGCAATGATATTCCATATGCAGTGAGGGGTATAAATCAAAACATAGTCAAATAAATTCAAGTTGACTGCGGCTTGAGCGAGGCTCAAGATCTCCTTATCACAATGGCTGAGGTGACATCTAATGACACAGAGTGAGATATCTTTGGCTTAGATTGCAGTGTTGTTCCCAGATACACAGAAAGGCTAATATGCCATCCATAGGAGCATACTGAGAAAGCACTAGACTACAGAACACTGCTCTGGCCAATAATACAATCCAAACACCGTGACAGTGATTAAATATTATACAGAATGCATGCACACACACACACACACACGCGCACACACACTCGCACATTTACAGATTCCAAAGCATAATTTACAAAATAGATACAGCTAGTAGATGTGAAAAAAAGTGACCAGCTGACGTGAAAGAGATGCTAAGAGAATTACTGCCTGTAACATCTTATTGCTGTTTCTTACTTTGGTCATTTGTATTAAAGAATAATAAACCTATAGTGAACTTGCATTCAAATAAATTACATAATGTCTGCCGTCCAAAATGATAAGTCATTATTCTATTTACATTTTTTACATCGCAGAGTCCCATAAACTTCAGAATCTGCTATTGCCGCCATAAAAAATAATCGACCAATCAAACAACGGGAAATATTCTGCCCAGATCGGTGCGTGACGTCATGAGGGCTGGATACGTCTTTCGAGTGTGTGTAGTCACAGTATAAGTATTGAAAGTTGCATTGATAATCAAGAGTGTTTTGAGAGATACCAGTTGTTCGAATTACAACCGATTATTTGCTGGAAATCTATATTTAATCCTCAACAATGCTGCAATGCGCGGTTGTTGGGTACTCTAACGAAACAGGCGATCTGAACCTGACTGATGTGGCCTTTCACCAATTTACCTTTAAAACAAAACAGCTACCAGCCCGGGTGATGTAAGCATCTTCTTTAAGTAACATGGCGGATTTCTTGCGCTGTCTTATACATTTAACATTTAAATGCAGTTTGCACAATACGAAAAAAAGGTAAAAATTGCTTATCATTTTGGAGAGCAGAGATTATGTACTTTATTTGGCGATGTAACTTCACTATAGTTTTTCTTATCCATTAGATAATATTTCTCTGTTTTCGCCAATCTCATTTTCTGCGATGGGTCACTGTCCTAGAAGGCAGCCATTTGCTCACATCCTGCTCGATGACACCCTTTAGCAGGCCTATAGCCATTACATATTAAGAGGCTCCTCCAGAGATTATGCACCAGTCTACTGATAACATAAATCAACGCAGAGACTACAGTAGTGACATCACCATTTTCACCCCGCAGTCAGATGGGATGCTACAGTGTTTTTGACAGTCACAGCAGCAGGCAACAGATCTGGCAATCACTCTCAGTTAATTTGCTGTAAAAGATCAGAACATGTCATCAGATGAAAAGCGGAATCGCCGATGAAAGGTCACTCAATGAGTCACCTCAGGAAATTAGCTATCTCTGACGTTATTGAGCAGATCACAAGTCATAGCCTCTGATGTCACAGTCGGGCTATAGTTTTATTGGAAGCATATGCTCCGATATAATAATCCATTCGTATCAATCAAGTGCTCTCCACCGAATCTTCTATCATAGCATTAGCGCAGACTTTGTTAATTTTGTGGTTGGGCAACCTTCAGTGATGAACTGATTTGATTATGTCAAACATGCTGCCTCCCTGTCAGCAAAAGAGATGCCTCGAATAAGGATCAAAGGAAATTAAAAAAATCAACTAAACCCTGCTCCACTGCATTCTTTATAATTACATCAAGAGTTTGCAGTCATTTTGGTTCCAGTTTTAACGCAAGGCTTGAACCATAAAAGGCATACCGTAGTGTCAGGGAGGTGCCAAAAAGTTGCACTCAATACAGCAATAAAAATTTGAGATAAATGGCTGAGCTGATACCTTAGATGTGCAATAATCTTTAATGCACAGCAAACGCTTTCACTGTTAAAAATCCATCAATGGCCCTCATGTCATGATCCCCCGAAACTCCTCCCAACCCCAAAACAAATTGATGGTGGACAGTGTCTGATGTACTCCTTCGAAATAAGTGAATCATATTTAATGCTTTAATGGCCAAAATGCATTTATAGTACAAGGCCTCATTTTAAAGGCATAATCCCTTAATGTCTGGTAATGTACGTGTAGTATGTAGCTAAAACCAACTCATTCTCATCTTGACTCGACAAAAAAGCAGGCTTTTGGCATCCTTATGAGACATTTAGGGTTAGGGTTCAGGTTAAGGATTAGGGGTCAGGGGGTGGGATCGCTTTAAACTGGGGTCAAATACGGACGGCAAAAGCTTCCTTTTTCATCGTACACTGACACTTGGTCAGGTAGTGTCTCTGTATGACAAGTCGGGATGAGACAGGGCTCCTAAAATACAGGCTACACAACATCAGTTCAGACATGAAGGATTTATTTATTTATTTTGTTGTGCGCACCGGCAATCCGGAGTGCAAACAAAGAGGTCAATCCGAAATTGTGTGATTCAAACAATTACCCCACCAAAAATCCTGGGTCTTCCAATTGATCATATTATTTTTCTAGCACAATCAGTCTTTTAGGGTATGGGTGTCCAATCTTATCCGTAAAGGGCCACTGCGGATGCAGGTTTGAATAGACAACACCATGACACGTGAATCAACTAATTAACTGATCAGGGTGATCAATACAGACTTTGAGAAGTAGAATGAGGTGAACTGAGCTTTCAGGCTATTACGTTGTACAAAAACTAGCGTATATGCCAGCCCTTTCTGTACAAGATTGGACATCCCTACATAAAGGGTAATGGCAGAGAACACACAGAGATGAGGCCATTAGTGTCAATGCCAGTTTTTTTTTTGAAGGAACACAAGTGTATCTGTTTCTCCTCTTTTAATACTAAGAACCAAATTTGTTGGGTTGGGGCTGCTTCTGGCTTACAGAAAAAAGAGAAAAAAAATTAAAAAACAGGCATGTGTGAAATAAGAGATCACAAGTAGAATGTTTATTTTCTATTAGGAGCAATTGTTTTTGTGTCTTCCTTTTAATGAACTTTATGTTTGAGTCATGCATGCAAGAGCTTCTTCCAAAGGCCTGAGATCAATATGACGACAGCTGCTTTCGTTATCAAGTGGCATGCTTCCGTCTTCGCTCTTACACAGAATCTCAGAAGTTTTTTCAGTCGATAAAATAACTACAAGAGATGCACTGCAGCAACTTCATCCGTCGGGCCTACTTGTCCCACAAATGACAATATAACAATAGAGTCTGACACGATTTTAGGTAAGGATGGAAAATGGGAAGTTTAAAATAGCAATTCTCTATAGATTGCAGACCAGGGCAGAACAATTCCGATCCCAGGGGGTTGGCAGGGGTTAGCCTGTATACAAGCTATTCTTTCTGGCAATTACCCTCGCTAAATAAGTTAATTGGCTGTACACACCAACACCGGTGCACTCTCGCAATAGATCACAGGAAGACATTTCACGCAGGGACACAAGGAGAGTCTTTGATTGCCATGCACATGCCCTGAAGTAAATGTAGCTAAAATGTCAGATGGCAGGAATGTTAAGGATAATTAAGCAATTATAAAGCAATCACAGCAAAAAAAAAGCAGGGACATCTACGGCCCTCATTGTGCACTTCTGGTACAGATGCAGCAAACTGTCAGGTCAAGCACTATTTACACTACTGGTCAAAAGTTTTAGGACACCCCAATTTTTCCAGTTTTTCATTGAAAATTATGCAGTTCCAGTCCAACGAATCACTTGAAATGGTACAAAGGTAAGTGGTGAACTGTCAGAAGTTTTAATCAAAAGGTAAGGTTACCCAGGTTTTTTGTACGCCGTCGAGTAGGTGAAAGGATAGTTCCTCAGTACGTGACATCAACTGTCAAACATGGAGGAGGAAGCGTGATGGTCTGGGGCTGTTTTGCTGGATCCAAGGTCAGTGAGTGAACAGCACCCTGAACCAAAACGGCTACCACAGCATTCTGCAGCGCCATGCAGTACCCTCTGGTATGTGCCTAGTTGGTCAGGGGTTCATCCTACAGCAAGATAATGACCCAAAACATAAGTCCAAGCTCTGCCAGAACTACCTTAGGAAAAAAGAACAAGATGGTAAGCTTGAAAACATGGAGTGGCCAGCACAGTCTCCAGACTTAAACCCTATCGAGATGATTTGGGATGAACTGGACAGAAGAGTGAAAGCAAAGCAACCAACAAGTGCCACACATTTATGGGAACTTCTGCAACAGAGTTGGAAAGAACTTTCTGCAGAATATTTGATTTCCATTGTAGAAAGAATGCCACGAGTGTGTTCAGCCGTTATATCTGCCAGAGGTGGCTACTTTGAGTCAAAAGTTTAAAATACATTTTGGTTTATAAACTGATTCCATGATTTCTTTTTTAACTTCGATTGTTAATTTATTATATCATGTCTATGCTCTCATTCCAGAGTACAATGAGATATTAAACTGCATAATATTCTATTAAAAAACTGGTAAAATTGGGGTGTCCTAAAACTTTTGACCAGTAGTGTAAATCAGACTATTCAATGAAACACTTCTGAGTGGGTGAAATCCAACAGTTTCAGCCAGTTTTGCAGACACAGATTAAGCATAGTCCGGGACAAAGCTCTGTTCAGAATGGAAGTTCTCAGTTGAAAATTTGGTTCAGTCAAGAACTCGGCATAATCCCTCTCTGTGAAGCTAGAACATTGTGTTAAAATATACTTTATATATTAATTTATTTCTCTTACATTATGAATACATTGTATTACATTACAATTTTATTAAATTGCATTTTCTTAGCTCTATGCAATATCAGGTAAAGAATTCAAACAAATTTAAAGTATTTACTGCACGTTGTTTCACAGAGCCCAGCTCTAATTTGGCCCTTGCATCAGAAATAATATGATTTTATTACTGGAAAGAGGCATTTGAACTCAGTAAGGGTCTGTATGGACCCAGTTACTTCATGAATAGGCAGGCCAGCATGGTGCAAATATCAATAAATGAATATTGCTGCATGTTATTGCTGAGCAATTCAAAATAAATAAATTCAATTCAGAACAATCATGCACCACATCACTTTCTCTCCTCCCTCTGAAAACATAAAAGCAAAATAAAAACAAAACAACTTTCTTTGTTCACTGTTCCAGTTTGTGTAAGGGGATCTAATACTGTTATCAGACCAGCACTACATCAGTTGGCAGTAGACCAAAAATCTCCAACTCCCATTTAAGAACACGCACACGCACATGCACGCACACACACACACACACACACACACACACCCATGTACTGGTGTATATACAGCATTGTGAATTATTAACTTCTTATAATTTATTTATTTATTCATTTATTTACTGTATTTATTTATTATACCTGTGAAGTACTTACAACTGAAGACAAATTTCATCATATTTAGTGGCCCCATGCAGCCAAAAATGGGCATGCTACACTTTTGCAGGGTACTGAATATCTTCAATTGTCTTGGAGGTGTGACCTGAAACTTTTTTGCTGAAGTCAGCCAAGTTTTATGATGTACAGTAGGTACATGCATTGACTCCTCCAAGGCCATTTCCAAATTGGTGGTGAAATGGTTGTTATTTTGCAACATTTGGGGATAAAGGAAGGCTGCGGAAACTATTCCACGCTTGACTGCTGGAACGCGGAGAGTTCAGCGGGTTCCGAAAGGAGCCGTTCCTGCCTTTTCTTCTCCTCGTGGAAGTTGGCCGCTGCCACAGCTAGCTGCCGTCTAAACTCCAGAACTCCATCTGCCCCCACCACCTTATCTCTGACAGGCACCTTTTCCCAGGGAGAAGTCTTTCTTCTCCCACCTCATTCCAAACTTAGAAAGTACACCAGAGACAAATCCGCTCTTTGTCTTCTAGTCCTTTCCTTTAGACGTCAGGACGTACCCGGTAGACCTTTCTAATATGGCCCACACACTCTTTGATTGGTCAGATTTTGTTTTCTCCTTCCTATTGCAGGGTAAAGGGAAAGTGCATACAGATTGAGGCTTTTTCTGCAATGTTCTGTATTTTTCAAGCATTGTGCAATGAAGTTTATTGGATCCATGTGCAGAGCTGTGGACTGAAGATTTCTCTGCCTGAAATTCTTTCTCAAGCACTGTGGGAGGTCAGCGGAGGAAGATTTTTGGTCCCATCACCTACTGTAGTTGCTTTTCGGAGGGTCACAGGTGTTGTTTATGGACATCAGAATTGCATATTGTGGCACAGAAAGTCAGCTGGCACTGGTATACCCTGAATACAGTCAGGTCCATGATCATTGGTCCCTTTGACAAAAATGAAATTTACAAATAACAAAATTGATTTTAATGAGTTCAAAAATATGGGAAGAACTATATCCTTTTATTTATATGTATTTATTTTCATTTACTCCCTTATTTCATTGTTTTTATTAAATAATCCATTTTTTTCCAAGAAAGCCAAGCATCAAAATTACCCATGCCCCTGCTTTACAATTTTGATATGATTTTTGCTGTACATATACAATTCACACTTTCTTATTTACTTTTACAGTTAAAAAAATAGCCACACATGGCATACTTTTCATATTTTTCATTTGGGGTCTAAAAATCATAGACACTTTTTTTTTTTTTTTTTTTTTTTTAGAATTGCAGTGTTTTCATATTCTGTGTAATGATTCAAACTTTTCCAGACAATATCATTTGTATTGCATACAGGGGACTGAAACGCAATTACAGATCTACTTTGTAATTTAGTTTCCAGCCGTTCAAGAGACCACTGGCCATTAGATATTTCACAATGCTGCTCGTTTGGGGTTTATAACTATCCACGAAAGACCCTAAGGTGTTGTTTAATCAAATTGAATTGCAAAATTCCTCATTATTTAAGGCCAACAGAATATTTAAAACCTCATTGATCTACTGGTTGAGTGATTTCTCTTAATTATTGGAATAATCAGACACACAAAGCCGGCATTTATGAGATTAAAGATGTCTCTCCGCTTTTCTGGGCAATATGCGGCCTCATCTGCGTATTCCTATGATAGCTTTTAGGCCACACTTGAGTAATCATGCCTGACAGGGATGACATTATAGAGATCAATACTTGGCAACAACAAGCTTTGGCAATCATCTCCATCTGCCATGTAGGCAAATACATTACTGCCACTACAAAGCCTATTAACAAAACCACAGGGTCATGCATTATGTAAAGGATGCTGGTTTTATTAGCTGGGTTCATACCCAACATAAATTATGCAACCACTTCAGCCTACACCATTTTGCCCCTGGAATATCTGCGCTTTGTTTTATTTATTTTTTCAATTACTATTATACTTTTTTCTTTTTTTTGGAGGAAAAAAACATATTTACACCGTATATACTCAACTAAACATGAAAACAACGAGGCCAGTTTTGATAAGATCACCAATTCAACTTTGTTTTGTGGGGCACAAAACATTATAATTGATTGATTGATTGATTGATATACTTCTCTGGCGCCCCTTGCAGTTGGTCGTCAAATGAAAGCAGCCAACCTGCTGCACTGCTGGTATTACTCTGCTCATGATTGGCTTCATTATCTTTTGTAGGTTTTCAATGAAACAACAGTGGCACTTTGAATGCAGCCACACTTTATTTTGTGATACACTAATTAGGCGTACTTTCTTTTAATTTGGACTGAAATTATGAATAATATGTCCCTCATTATACAGTAAACAAACCAAATTATTGTCTAATTAGACATAATTTTACCAAAGTACAGAATAATTAGAAATTGATTATAATACAATATTAGGCCCAAAACATACAAAAATAGACGCTATTCTACCCGAATTCTACTCTGATTAAAAACCAAATATATGACTCAAATGCTGCAGCCTAATTATAATATATTTTACCAAATCATAGTCTAATTACAAACAAAATACAATGTCATATTAGACCCAAAATGTTCAACAACATACTACAGCATACTACCAAATATCATTTGATGCCAACATGGGCCTATTATAATATAATTAAGTCTATTCAATGTACAATGATCACACAGTACATTAAACCATAGCTCACATAATCTAACATAACCTGGTAAGTCCCTTTTGAACTCTAGCATTATCATTACGCTATCTTGTTCCTGTCCTGACAAACTTTTCGAGCGCCAAGCTCGAAGGTTTCACAGAAAAGAGAACACCTGTGATAACACAATGTACATTTATCCGATGACTCACTTGAAAACAAATCACATGCGTGAGATTTTTGGCGCCAGCTCCCTCTGTTTCCTTGTCATGCATTCTATGATTACAATGCTACTTCTGCCGATCTTCACAGCTTTTAAATTACCCTTTTCTCTCTTTACAAAACATCTGTCATAATGATTATCATTAAAAACACGGTTGATTTCCCAACTAGCTGCAATTGCTTTTATTCCAAAACCAAATATCCCATCATCGATTTCATTTTCAAATATCTTTTTTCCTAATCTTTTTTTTTTTTTCCCCATCCAGGTCTTCCCATTCCATTCATTTGCGATCTACGTCTCCTTCTCTCCAAAATGGCAGTCCGCAGAGAGGAGCGATATGTACCGCTTGTGGAAAAAAAAAGCACATAAATAAAAATCTGTTGGATCAAGAGCGAGTGTAAAATAAGTATTTTAAGTCTCATCTAGAAGAGATAGTAGAGATTTTGGTTTAGCTTATGAAACATTTACATTGTAAAGTGTGTCAAATTGTAAAGTGCATAAAATTACCCTCTAAGAAAGTCTAAAAATGGAGCAGAAATGCTTTGTCCTGACATTATCATTGGGCTCCCATGATGTCACTGAAGTGTATTTGGTAGTGACATGGCAGGAAATGGGATGATGTCCAACCATGGTTTGGGAGTACAGCATCTCAGAGTCATATAAGATCCTGCTACCACCAATAATCTACGCGGGAACATCCAGGCCATGAGAACATGAAACTATGATCAAAGCTACGGTCAAAGCTATGATCAGATGTGTCAAATAGTGGATATATGGCTTCGCATTAGTTTGTGGGACAGTTTTCTCCTAACGACCCACAAATTATCCTGTACTAAGATGGAATTATGTAAAATAAAAGTCAAACAATGATGGATTGTCCTCTGAGCACTCAATGTAGCTGAAGAAGCTGTATTTGAGGTCTGATGATGTCATGGCTATACATGGGATGGAGTCTAACTGACATGGTTCAGGAGTGTCCAGCGAAGACATGGTTTCACTTCACTGTTTTTGGTAACTAAGCAGAAAATTACTTTGTAACTAGAGCTGGACTCGCGAGAGCCCATACCTCCGCTAGCATAGCTGGATTTGAACTTTGGCCTTTATCTCAGCTGTACTTTGGCCTAGATATGCCAAAATGTAATCACTTGTTCCTCTTGTTCTACTCTAACATCCTGCAAAGTTTGGTTAAAATCTACGCAACCATTTTTGAGATATCCTGCTAACAGTCAGATAAACAAATGACTCCCACCTAGCGGGACTGTTGTCGAAATTTTCTGGTGTCTGACTCAAGACTAGGGTCATTTTTGTAACATGGTGAAGTTACTTAGCACTTTGACCTTTGTTTTAGGCCACAACTTTAAATGTGTGGCCGAGGACAACTGAATAATATAATATTGCTTAAAGGCGCTCGGTAGAGCGCATACCTCCGCCACGCCAAGGCACCTTTGTGCATTAGTTATTTTCATTGGCTGATGTAGGGTATTGTCGCATTCTACCGCCAGGTGGCAGCAAAACCCAAAAGCACGCCGATTGGAAATCCGGCCCATTGGAAAGACTTCAAATCTCCGCCAGCATAGCTGGATTTGTACTTTGGCCTATATCTCCGCTGTACTTTGGCCTAGATGTGCCTAAATTTGATCACTTATTCCTCTTGTGCTACTTTAACATTTTGCAAAGTTTGGTTGAAATCTATGCAGCCGTTTTTGAGATATCCTGCTTATAAGCAGACAAACAGACAGATAGTCAGACAACTAATGGAACGAAGTGACATGGTTGTCGATTTCGACAACCAACAAGCAGACAGACAGACAGACGGCTAACGCAATGAAGTGACAAACGGGAGCAAAAACATAACCTCCTTGGTGGAGGTAATAAGGTGGAACTTTGTTAAATAAAAACCTATAATAAATGTACTGCCCTTTAAGCACTCAGTGGAGATCATTATTTTGGCTATGTGTGGTATATTAAATGAGCTTAATTATATAGGCCAATGTTGCTAGCATTGAATGACACGACATTGGAAGTACTGTGCCTAATTCAGGTACAGTAATGTCTAATTGCAGCATGTTTTGGGTCTAATGTGGCGTTGTAGTTGATTTCTAATTTGACTCTAATCATGTAAAAGAGTATGATTAAGCTCTAGTATAATTTGGGTCTTATATTTGGTTTGTAATTACAGCATAATCTGGAGAGAGGAGCATATACATATATTTGTAGTATATTTTGGGACTGATATAGCACTGAACTCAGTTTGTACTTATACAATAATTTGGGAAAATATTTTCTTATTTGAAGATAATTGTGTTAGTCCAAAACTAATGTGGGACACATTATTTCTTATTTCTATCCAATTATGTCTAATTATTGTGCCGAAAAATAAACAGCAACCCCAAAAAAAGAAAAGAAAAGCACCACTAGGTCAGACAATATTGTAAAATTCCAAAATAATTTGTCAGCATCAAAGGTAAAAGACGCTGCTTGTGCTCTGCAGAACAGAGAGGAACATACTCTAACAGAACGGACCGTTCTACATTTTGAGGACCTGTTTCAGACACTGAATTGAAGGGATTCAGATTTTGCTTACTGCAGATGGAGATGAAAACACCTCTAGATTCCACCTTTAAGCAACTGACAACACTGAAAAGCCTTAAACCTACTGTCCTCCTCAGTCTATGGTCCATGATATGGAGTTAACACAAAGCATGAGTGCCAGTTCTAACCCTAATAATCCCATAATTAGCACAAGTCTTCCTTCCAAATGCTTTACACACCTCAAGAAGAAATGCAAGACACTGTGCTGAAAAACATTAAATGTGCTGCAATCAAGTTCTTCGCTCAGTAAAGGTGCTCAACATGAACGTGGACTTGGACCCAGCGGGATGTAGAGTGATTGAACTCGATGAATGTGCATAAGGTTGCCACAGTATTAGTTTCCTTTGTCGGTGCGCTGTGCTGTTGCAGGATACAAGGTGTCAGGTGCTTAAATGTTCACACCTTTCACTTTTTTCTCTTCTTTTGCATGTGCAAGAGGCAGAGAATGGGAAAATTACTCAGGTGGCAATTAAGAGGGAGAAAATCGGAGGGAAAATCGCTTCTGTTGTGCCTCTGTTAAACCAGCGCTGTAGAGCAATCATTCATACATAAATCCATCCTAATGTTCAACAGAGAACTAAATTTGCAGTTCCTGGAAAGCACCTTTTTGTTTAACACGGCCAGCTGGAAAGAGAGCCCCTCACTATGCGTCAATGCTTTTGTTGGTGCATGGACTGATTGGCTGTCAGGCTCTTCTCATTGGCCAGTCAGGGTGAACCCCAATTGAGAACCTGAAAGAAGTTGCACACGCACAGTGCATTAGACACGGTGAGTAAAACTGCCCTATGTACATCCCCATCGTAGCCCCACACAGAAAATGGAGTCAATGCTGATTTCAAACCTCTAATGCTTCACTGCGTGACAGGCAGCTCTGACCTCTGGGTAATTTGCAGAGGAATAGATGCCTGTTATCCGCGGAGGTGTCAGAGTACCAGGAACAGGGCATCTCTCCGAATTCAAAACAACAATTACTGGACACATTAGCGCGTGGGAAAGAGGTTTTCTGTTTTCGGTTGCTGCTATTGCAGCACGGCTGAAAGAGAACAGGCAATATGCACATTTCAATCACCCAACGAGTGTGTCTGAAATATTTCCATTTTAAATGAATTGGTCCAAATGGGTCAAATTGATAACAAATTCACTTTGCGATAAAAACATGCTTTTCCACCTAAATTCAGTCATAATGCAGGTTCACTCTTAAAATATATTGAGTACTCTCCTCCATTAAAACAATGTACTCTAAAGCTAAATGGATTGCACAGTTATTTAATCCCTTGGGGCTAAAAGTGCTGAATAGATTTAATGAATTAAATAACTGCCTCTAGGAACTATCTCGCCTGAATGTTTTAGTGAAGATGGGGCTAGAGATTAAAATGTTTCCGTATTTTGCTTTCATCACTGATGTGCTGTATGCTGCAGGCAGTCTTATATCAAATAAGAGATTTTAAATATTCAGAAGCTTTTTTTTTTTTTTTTGCTTAAGCTTTGCTCAAATATGATGCTTGGATTAGTCTCTGCCTGAATGCTCCACTCAGTTCTTTCTTGCAGTTGCTATTTTTTTTTTTGTTTTTGTGTTTATCATATTCAATACCAGTCAGAAGTTTGCACACACCCACATTTTTTCTAACAAGACATGTTAAATAAAGAAATAGGCACCATTTATTTGGCAAAAAAAAAAAAAGAAATTCTTAAATCCATCAAACTAACCAGCATTTGTTATCATATTTGCAGAGCATACTCACATTTTTTTTTTTTTTTACTAGACCAGTCATATGGCTATGAGTTGGCTGCTGGGTGGCCGTCTAAGCGGCCCAAAGATGTCCTGCACTCGAGGTTTGCTTTTCATTGACTTTTTTGCCCAATAAATTCCAAAACAGCTTGTATTGAATTTGGCTGTTGGAAAATGGAAAGAGCTTGTTTGTCTGCTTACTTCGCAAAATATGGCTTCTTTGAGAAAAATGTTGGACACTATTCAAACAAGTAAATTATTCTCTTTAAACTTCTGACTATTTACCTCTTACCAGATTCCATTTGAGATTATATAGAAAAGTTCAGCTGGTTAAATTTCTCTAAAAACAGAGTGCCGTGATATTAGCAAAGTGTGTCCAAACTTTTGACTGGTACTGTATTATCATGATTTTTGACATATTTCCCCTTGACAACTGACATAGTTTTATCCTTTTTGTGACTGATGCTCCAGAAATTTGGCCACCAACTCTTTGGCCTCTTTGAAACTCAGTATTTCCATCTTGCTTTGTAAACTTACCTTTCCAAGTGCTGCCGGTTAGATCTCTTTTAAGATGGCGCATGTTATTACTTAATAAGGATCTCCATTAGCTGCAACAGAGCTGTAGCAATTCTTCCTGGGGTTTGATACATATACTTAAAATGTCACAAGACATATCACGTAGAGAAACTTCCCTTTAAAAAGAAGAAAGGATAAAATAGATGAATAAATTCAAACAAAGAATCAAGAATATTAAAGGACATCTAAAGTCGATTCTCAGATGGGACGTTGAACGTCCAATGTTTACAAACAAATCACTTGCTTTTGTTGACATCTTGCATTGTCACATGACCAATTTCATTCATATAAACCAATGTTTTGTGTGCATGCGTAGATAATCCTTCTATTTTGGTTCGTTTGCGCAGGTGTGGCTCGCTGATTGGCCGATAAACAAAAACAATGGGAATCGACTCTAGATGCCCTTAAAAAAAAAAAAAAAAAAGTGGCATTGAAAATACTAGGAATGACCTGTGTTGATGCATTTGTAATTTTTGTTCAGAGATATCAAATTAAAAGCCATTTTTGAGGGGTGCTTCTGATGTTTTGTTGACAAAGATAAAAACTGTATAAAAGACTGCAGCCCTGCAAGATGCACATACAGTATATTTTTAAGTAATCAGCAATGATAATATTCAAAGGTATTACATTCAAATTATTCGATCAAGTGTATTAATTTTCCATGAAGCATATTTTGTTTTCCTTCGTGGTCTTCGTTGATATCCCCTTCTGTTTTACTGAGGATAAGAACCTCACTGATTAAGTTTAACTGACGTTATCAGTGTACCAGAAGGATCAAATGCACTCCGCTCTGCAGTGCACTTTCACAGGGTTAATGCATTTTATTGTATGAATGTACATTTTCATATCTACTTTATGACCTTCTCCCACTGCAATACGTTTGAACCAAAGGTATGAATATCACACCATAACTATGAAAGGCAGAAGGCATTGCATTATTCATTGACATTTGCCTCATCAATGTTATAAAAACCAGTTTTTACATTCCATTGCTGAAACACGACCCCTCAATTTGGGAGACCAAAGATGGCCATGAACCCTGTGTGAATGTCCTGCTGGCCATTACCTATCTTTATTAATTGGTTATGTATGTTATTACTCGCATACATTAAAAATGGCCTGCCGTTATATCTTGTATTGGCCGACCTGTATAGGCTGAGTAAAGGCCGACTTTAAGCTGTATTGGCCGAGGTCAGCACGTGCACAAGCAACCATTGGCAACTGTGGCATTCGCTCACTTCAAAGAAGCAGACGACAGTCGCGGACCTATTGTCATGATAGCACAACATACTTAACCAATTAATAAAAATATTATCAATTACTTATTTTCGCATTGCCTTGGTATTGGCCTTTGGGTCGCGGCCAATATGGCGGCTCTCAGGCCAGTACCAAGGCAATACGAAAATAAGCAATTTATAACATATATACTCGGTCAAAAAAGAATCTTCACACTCATAAATTTCTAAATATTTTCTTGAAACTTAATACAAGAGATATTATTATTATTATTATTATTATTATTATTATTAGGGGTAAATGCGTTGTCAAAGACATCATGACACACGGCAACTCCGACGTGCACAAGCATGCAGCACGTGCGAGCATACATCAAGGTAAAAGCATGTTTCCTCGTGTTCCTAGTCATGTGACCTTATGAGACACGTGCAATTGAGCCCACGTTAGCACAGTAGAGTGACATCTCGGAAAAACAAGTTCTTACAGTCAATTATCCGTTGATTTGCAATGCCACGACTGTCAAACATTCAACGTGAACGTGCCATTGGCATGCTGAATACGGGAACGTCGGTCACTGACGTTGCCAGGGTTATGGGATGCAGTCGACGGACTATCCATGATCTTCGGACACGTCTCCAACAACGACATCTGAGATGGACTCAGCGTGATTGGAATAGGGTCGTTTTAGTGACGAATCCAGATTCACTTTGCACTTCACTGATGGGAGAGTTAGAGTTTGGAGGAGACGCGGTGAACGCAACGCCCAGTGTTGTGTGCAGGAAGTGGACCGTTTTGGGGGCGGTAGTGTTATGGTTTGGGGTGCCTTTAATGGTCCTGCCCGTTCCCGACTGATGGTCGTTCAAGGAAACCTAACTGCTGCAGGATACAGAGATCAAGTGCTCATTCCAGAGCTTTTGCCATTCATAGCAGCTCATGGCCCAGGTCTGACATTCCAACACGATAATGCCAGACCTCATACGGCCAATTTAACGCGGAATTTTCTTAGGAATGCTGGCATCAATGTCATGGAGTGGCCCTCAAGGTCTCCCGACCTTAATCCCATAGAACATGTATGGGATGTGTTGGGCAGAAGACTCCGTCAAGTAGGGAACCCTCCACAGAATTTGCAGGAACTTGGTGCCATGTTGGTTCAATTATGGCGACGCATCCCCCAAGCTGTGTTCAGACGCATCATTCAATCCATGAGGAGACGCTGCGTCGCAGTTGTGAACGCTCATGGAGGGCATACGCGCTATTGACATGCTTTCATCAAGTTGTAACTTACCATTTTTACTCCCTTACATTTCCGTAGCAGTTCCGATGGAACTGGTTACATTATGAACATGATTTTTATGGACACCGTCCTTAATGGGTACAGAATGGAATTAAATCATTATTTAAAACTACTTTTCTTGTATGTTCAACTTATCGACCTCCAAACGAGTGTGAAGTTTCTTTTTTGACTGAGTATATCATTGTGTAGTTCTCCAGCATTAAAAGACTGCTGAACCTAGATGTGAGTTGAGTTCAAAATGGTGTTAACAGTTCATACCAGTGTCTGATAATTAATACATTTCTGTGGTGACTATTGTGCAATTTTTTAAAATACCCATGAGATATGTACATTTGTATCACCAATGATCTCTTATTTTA
Organism: Gymnothorax javanicus; assembly: GCA_029692085.1. Taxonomy (NCBI): domain Eukaryota; kingdom Metazoa; phylum Chordata; class Actinopteri; order Anguilliformes; family Muraenidae; genus Gymnothorax; species Gymnothorax javanicus. Next base: position 27,680,910 of record CM056210.1, on the reverse strand, counting down.
GTAATTTTAAGAGATAATACTCGTGAATAATCATTTGGATTCATAAGCATTTCTGTCTGTATCATCTTACTGCTTACAATGTTGATATATGAATGAGCACCAAGCCCTCATTTTTGGGGGGTCTCAAAGGCCTGAATGCTGTGCGTGTAATAATAATGGAAAAAAAAAAAAAACAAAAGAAAAATGTCCCCAAAAATCACAATGACACCTGTCAAGGGGTGGGATACATTGGGCAGCAAGAGAACAGTGAGATCTGGAAGCTGATTTGTTAGAAACAGGAAAAATGGGCGAGCTTAAGGATCTGAGCAACTTTTATGTGATGTCTAAACAACTAGGTGAAAGCATTTTCAAAAAAAAATTCACAAAAACAATACCCCTTACATTATACCCTCCTCCTTTGGAAAGTGAGCCTGTGCATTATAAAAGGGTGAAGACATTAAATCACAATTATTCGTCCCGAATGGTAGGGCAGACAGAATCAGTAGTGGTCCTCACAGATGGCATAGAAAGCTTTGGAACCTCAATACACAAAGTAAGACAAGGAACGTGTGAGAAAAGGCATGAGAACTGCACAAGGGAATAACGAGGTAATAAGGCAATCAGCCAGCAGAACACATTGCCAAAACCAACACAGAGAGCACGCAAAATGACCGAAAACACCGCAAAACAGATAAACAGAAACATGAGACATGGGCACTTACAACACATGGAAAATTGTGTTTCATCTTGAATGGGCAACACAAAAAGATTTTATTGTTTTATGTTTAAATCACTCGGGCTACCTATGAGGTCAACTGTTTTGTCTGTCTGACGGTCGGTCTGTCTGTCTGTTTATCTATCTATCAACATCAAAAATTGGAAATTGAAAATTACTCAGAAGCATGTGGATATTGCGTTATGAAAATGAGGCTTCCTAAATAGTGAAATCACGTGACTGAGCTGAGTAACTGAGGTCAGTTCTGGAGTTTTCAGTCTTCTTCAAGGGTTTGTAGGTTTTGTGGTGCTCCAAAGAGAATCGAAGGGTTAAAAAAAAAAAATGACGTTCACCCTGGGTGAGTTCTTGAATTTCTGAAATGTAATGCTTTCAATCAGTGGCAGAGGTTGTTCAAGCAATGCAGTTAACCTCACTGAATATTGCAAGCGATAAAGTACACATGTAGATGATATTGCCTGTAAGATTGCATCTGAGTCTGCCCTTTGTATGCCTCCTGAGATATTCTACGATACTTATGATTCATAAAGGAACAGATTTCAAGGCAAGCAGACCAACACATCAAGAAGATTTTCAACTGAAAATTTACACAAACGCTTCCAATATTTGTGGAATTGTGGGCAACGGTGCCATTTCACTGCTGCTAACAATGTTGATGATGATGATGATGATGATGATGATGATGGTGCATTATAAAATTGTGTGTTTGCTGTTGGCGCAGATTTCGGTCATTTTTAATTGGACGGCTTGACTTCGCGTAATATGAAACTCATTCACCCGTGCTATGGACATGCACAGTTGCAAAACCTTGTTCAATCAAATTAATAAACCAAGTGCACAAACAAGGAAAAAAAATCATTAGTTCTCTCGAATAAACAGTGCACAGTAATTAATAAACTGTCTGCAAGAGATATTAAACTGTGCATAATAATAAGATGTCCTGGAGCTCGGGGAGAGAAGGTATTTTATATTTCCAATGGCAGTGGAATTTGATGTTTGTTTGGCTAATTAAATTAGCTACAATGTAATATGAAAGAAGAAAAACAACATACAATTTATCCACAAAATTCAATCAACATGAGATCATCAAATTAATCAGATCTTTCTTTTTTTCTGAAATGTAAATAATTAGCAATATTCAATATTTTTTTTTTTTTAATGAAGTATTAATTTACTTTGAACTCATACATTAAATTCAGTCTATTTCAATAGGTTTTACTATAATTACTACATCTACTTCCCAGGATGAGTAGAGAAGCAATTCTGAAAGTGCACAAAAAAAATAGAAATGTTAGTTGAACTGTGTCCACGCAACAGTTTTAAGTGACTTGTAATTACACATACAATGGCACTTAACTTGCCTCCTTGGAGCTCTGCACTTATGTATTGAACTTTTGCCCTTTTGTACATCGCTCTGGATAAGGGCGTCAGCTAAGTCCCTGTAATGTAATGTAATGTAATTACATCCTAAGATTTTAGGCCAATTCCATCAATCAGATTAATAAATGTTACTTAGACTTGATAGTATGTAATCTGTTGGCATGGTATTTTTAAGTAAATCTAACAGTTCACTTTTTTGAGTGCATTATGTCACAAATAATGACTGACTTGGCAGCACTCCAAGTAAGGGCAGCCAGCTCAGATATCGATGTGTCTGTTAATAGTTCTCTTTCATTCTCACGAGTGATGACTTTTACTCCACCATTGCTGTTGACGATACTCAGCTACCCCCTGCCCAGTGATACTCCACCGAGAATCGATCTGTTCCCCTCTCAACATTACTTGCTCCAAGGCTGAACAGGTATGCAAGAAAATACAAGTCAGATTACATGCCCAACTCAAAAGAAGTTTGGATGGTACAAAAAATGGACATAAAAACAGGAGGCATCGATTTTTAAAGTAACTTTGACATGTATTTCTTTGCTGACAGCATAAAGAATCCATACTTAATTCCTTTTTTTTTTGTCATTAATTAACTTCATTGTATTTTTAAATATACATCCAATCATGCCATTTCATTTAAAAATGAAAGCTGGCACACCAGTATAAAAAGGATTTCCATTCAGGGAAGACTGCAATGATGCCTCCCTGTCTTCTGTCCAGTAGTGACCAGAAATATATATATTTTTTCTGTTCATATATCTAATAACCCTTCCAAAAAAATGATTCTGAATTAAATAAGGCAATGAACAGACTGGTGAGAAAGCCTTCTTAATCTCTGCCAATGACAGCAGCTGATAAACTTTTAATGAGGAATAAACACAGTGGCTGGTGTTGGAAGGATTTGTGAGAATCACAAACACAGAGCTGTTTGGGAGCCTCATAGCCACGGCCTACAAAGGCTTAGATCCTATAGCTTTTCTATCCCCCATTAAACCAGTGGCTTTTAAAAGTCAGCACCCAACCAGGAAAAAAAAAATGCAATTTTCCATTTGCACTAAGTGCAGTCACTTCCCTCTCTGCTACCACCCAGCACATCATAGCCTCGGCCTTGCTATTATTACTTCCCCACAAAGCCGTTGGCTTTTGATCCAGTAAATGGCAGTCCCGCCGAATTTCCGAGGCTTTGCGGCTCATGCCGGTACCCGGGCTTTACACAGCTTTCGTATTTGTTTGTCACTCCAGTTTTGCGAGGAAAAGGTCAGTATCCTGAATAGTATTCCCTGTACAACCAACACTTCGACTTACTGCAGTCAGAGCGAGGTAAGCAGAGCCAGAGAATAAAATATGTGAAGCAAGTCCATACAACAATAACAACAACAACGACGACAGAAAAAAAAGGCTTTTAGTGTGTCTGCTTCTTGAGCTGCTCAGAAAAAAGTAAAGTATCTTACATAAAACAAACTTTTTGGCTAAGAGGTGTTAGCTGAGCTAAAAATATTTTTTTATTATTTATTTAATTGCTAATTTCTATACACAGAACAATGGACTCGAGCATAGTGGAGTAGACGGTTTTTAGGATTACGTGACTTAGGTCCCTAACAGGCTATAGTCCAGTTGGTTATCGTCCCCAGTACTCCAAAAAGGCCATTAAGAAATGCGTTCTTATTTCCTGTTTTTATTTTCAGCATCTGCTCTGTGCGGTGGTGTTTACACGCAATCAATTTGCATACAAAATGAAAAGATTGGCCGGCATCCCTACCGAGCAGCTGTGTGTATGAAGTGAGGGCATGATCTGGCAAAACTGACAAGTCTGACTCAACACTAACAGAAAAATTAGAAAAAATTCCAAAAAAAAAAAAAAAAAAAAAACAAGGTATAACTGTGATGGTTTCCATTTTCATCAGAGCTATGTTTGGACAGTTCTTTGTTTGCTCACACTGTGAGTCACACTGTGTGTACACATGTGTGTTTGTGCTTCTGTCTCCGTGCTTTATTAGTTTGAACTGAGTGGGTTTGCATCGGTGACCCATTTCCATTGTAATAAGGAAATAAAGTGATGCTCCGCTTTAACAACATGACAATTTCACAGTGTGAACTTAGTGTGAAAACTACAGAGAAACGGCGAGAAATGAGGTTAATGGAGGAAGCGGAGTCACACCGTGAAATTAAAGGGACGCACGGTGCCGAGATTAACTATCCCCGTTACGTGCTGATGGGACCACGACAATGTTTGTGTTTATTTGTACGTCCGCCATACTGTTAAAAGCCAAAACAAAACCATCTTTTGGTCAATTTCCCTCCAATTTTCAAATGTAATGATGCCAGTAGCCATGCCACCTCTGTGCCCTTCTCTTATGGCAAACCGTTAACGCTAAGTAGGAGTCGTTGTGGCGAGAAAACGCATGTTAAAGCCCCCGGGACGAATAACTTGGTGCTAGAAGCTCTTTTACTCTGGTCCACTCTAGAGTAAACATAAGAAAACATAAAGGATCATTGGCCATTGATGGGCCAGTGTTTTGGGAAAAGTACCATCATTCAGTCAATTTGCTAAACCAAGGTCCTGACTGTGGTCACAAAAGTAAACCATTGTAAAAAAACGAGTGGGCAAGTGGATGATGATCGCAACGTATAAACTGTATGTGTATATTTTGATTCTAAATTCATACTCATCTCATTCTCAAAGAAATGTCTTACATCAATTTCCAAGATTATAGAAAAATGTGCGAAACACTCATCCGACATAAAGGCTTTTCATCAGTACAGCAAGCGCTACACACTCAAATTATAGTCCAAGCAGTCACATTACTCTGTCCAGATCTGTATACAGTACATCCACTTGACTCCACAGAACCTGAAATCACCATAAAATCCCAGTTTTTCCAAGAGGGTCGGATTGTTTTTATCTATGTATACAGCACTTAAGAAATCTATTCATGCAGTATAAAAAAGTATGCACATAAACCTTTGCACTTATAGCAAAGAATTTATGAAAAAGGAACTGTTTGTCAAGACTGGCAAAGTACTGAACTCAATGTAAAAAAAAAAAACATTTCCATTAAATGAGGAACTGAATCAGGAAAGGGCAAATAAAGCCTATTATTTTGTTTATAAAAATGACCTTGCTTCAATCAATGCTGATGGCATTGAAATGATAGGGCATTTAAAACCAGAAGCGCCATTTCAAAAGACTATGATTCATCCACATTCTTGGATGCAAGTATTGCCTCCTACCAAAAAGCAACATCAAACACACCAGCTTAAGTCTTTGTCGAATAAAAAGTTTGCCTTGACATTCCTGGCCTGCCAATAACATTTATGAACATCGACGTTGAGCAAAGGTAGTCTGCACCGAGTGAATAACACAGGCCATGGAGACAAAGTTAATTTTAGTCTGTAAAGTACCAAGGGATGGACCACAAAAATTTTTTTTCCTTTTTTTTACCCTCCCCTTCCCAAAAAAAAAAAAAAAAAAAAAAAAAAAATCAATACACCGGAACATTTGCAATAGAGTAGAAATAACCATAGCCATTTTTTGAAGGGAAGGATATGGAGGGAACAATTCTGCTTCGTCACAAACAGCCGAGCAAACAGTCTCCACACTCTCCTGCGCTCATGGTTATCGCGACTACCCATGGCTCTCACTGTAGCCCTGCTTCAGAGACCGTTGCCCTGCCAACAAATTAACTTCTGATGTTTTATTAGTTTCTGGTGGATTTCTATTAGAGAGTGATAAATAACCCCCTCAGATATTCCCGATATTTTATTTATTTATTTATTTATTTTGAAGAAAGCCTACTGGGTAGATACAGAGATCTTACATTTCTAGGTCCCTAAACAGAACCCTCATTTTTTTTTCTAGGGCCTCCAGAGGGATTAATTTTACTTTTTGACCAACTGGATTGCCATCTTTACTCTCGCGCCACCATTATCCCACATTTATTCCAAGTGACATAGTATGGGGCATGCTATTTGAATCACATCATGCATAAACTAGCTTGAGACAGTAGCATTTGATCCACAGTCTTTTTTAGCCCGCTTGGCCAACAGGCCCAATCGGGCTTATGCTGTGCTTGGGGTCATTAGTGGTGGTCTGGCGTGCGTGCGTGCGTGCGTGCGTGCGTTTACTGTTGGTTGTTCTGCCAAGGGTTCATCATATATGTAATGGATTTTTGATTTCTATTTTTAAAGGTTATGAAGGTCAAAGGTCGTAAAATGCACAGATTTTGTTTCACTGCAATAGTGCCTTCAGTTTTCAACGGACCCTTTTCATATTTTATATGCATGTATATGGGCCCAAGATCTAGCCCCAGTTTGATTTTGGGCATGCTGTGGTTCTCGGTTTGGCCACCAGGGGACTTTTCTACAAAACTTCAAACAGCTCTAGCTCCCTTATTCTACAAGCTAAGATGCTTGGCCAAAAGGCCCAAGGGGCTTATGCTATGCTTGGGGTCTTCAGTGGTGGTTTGTCATGCGTCTGTGTGTGCATGCATAAACTTTTGGCTTATCTGCGCTCTAGCATCTTCAGTTTTTCACTGATCCTTTTCATATTTCATATGTGTATTAGCGTCATAAGGTCTAGACCAAGTTCAATTTTGAGCCCATAATCAATCGGACTGATACTTTCGCCAATAGGGGGCTTTCCATTTTGGCCACGTTTGGCCAAGCAGGCGCAGTGGCTTTGCCACTATTTTTTATTTTCCAGTGTGCACCTTAGAGTGTGACATATCCAAATCTCCTCCAACACCGAGAAACATTGTTTTCAAATCTTTCAATGATTTTATCATATGAAGACCATAATGGAAAAATGATCAGTCACATTCACGTTGTGGAGATACGATGAATTATAAATTCAAAACGATCTTAGAAACAAAGCACTGAAAAAATATGCAAAAAATATAAAATACATAAAATAACATAATAATATATAATATTACATATATTACTATAATTATTATAATAATATATAAAATATAATATATAACACGTACAAAAATGCAAAATTTGGACTCTTATCGTTTTTTCTTTGTGGTCCTCGTATATTTGTTTGCACTTGGCTCCCAAAGGATTATGCTTTTCCTGGATGCTGTTTTTGTTCTAAACCATGATTACAATCACCAACTGACAACAGCAGTTCCAAATCAAATCATTATTATCCCGCCCCACCCAAAGGGTGAGGGCATGGGGTATTGTTTTTTGGTTTGGTTTGTTTCTTTGTGCATTTGTTTGTTTGTTTGTTTGTTAGTTTTGCTGCTAGAGTGTTAACAAACAAACAAATGGGCACATTCACCTGAAATTCGGTTTAGGGATTGCCACTGACCCAGAATTGATCCCTATCAAATTTCGTACCAGTAGGTGAAAGTATATGCGAGGGGCGGGGTTTGTTGTGCCTGGCACCACTTGTTTTATTTTATTTTATTTATTTACTTCCTGACCAAACATGAAGTATCTTGTCTTCACACGGTGTGCAATGACTAATGCCACCCTGACACTTGCACGATTTTTATCCCCGCAATGCCATGCAATGCGTTGAGGCAAGGCGTGCCATTTCGGTGGTACGCAGCTGAGCCTTGTTTGCGCCCTGTTCGCGCACAGTACACGCATAAGTTACGCACTGTCTACGCAATGCGTGGCCAAAAATTTGAACTATGCATAAACAATGCGTGAAAACTTCGTGAGAAGTTCCTGCCATGCGCGAATGGTTCGTGACGTGCGCGAACTATGCGTGAGCTGGGCATGCCATGATCATGTGAACAACTCGTGACAACACCGTAACACGGCACGCATTGACACACACCGTCGGCAGTGTCCGCGCCGAGTTTGCGTAGTGTTCACCCATGGTTCACGCAAGTGGCACGCACATGGCACGAACAACATTGACATTTTTGAACATTTCAAATTTCTCTCTATGACACACCCTTCACACACTCCTCACGCTCGTTCCCAAGGACTTTAATCGGGAACAAAAATCGTGCAAGTGTCAGGGTGGCAATACATTCAAAGATAATTTAAAATACACTGCGGTCTGTGTTTATGCTAATTTTCCATACCATCCCAACTTTTTTCCGAGTTATACTGAACATTAATGGAATAGATACATGATTTTTTTCATAGTGAACAGGAAGAAATTATTATTGCAACATATGTTTCATTGGTGACAGTGATTTTACAGCGCCGATTGAGTATTGTTGTTATGTACAGACAGTAGAAATAATAGGAAATAAATATGCACGCACAGGACGCTTAGGAAAACGAGATTTGGCTCAACCTTGTTTAATCTGTTTCATCAAATGCATTTCATTTTGCATTACACCCTGTTCCATACAGGCAATACAATTTTGGCCGAATGTTTTTATTGTTCATGATTTGACTAGTTTCAGGGTAGTCTAATGATAGGTTGCTTGACTGGCAACTGAGGAGTTGCTGGTTCAAGCTGCTGGTAGGGCTTGGTATTGGAGAGATGATGTTTCAAAGAACTCTGCCATTGGGCCCCTGAACAAGAAACACCAAGAAAAGTCAATAGCTATCAATTTGCATTTTGTGAAGGTCGAACACAATATGGCCAAGTTTGTACGTTTAATAATTGCTGGAATACTCGAAAAATTAGAACTTTTCTGACTTTCGGACACGGAGTATTTTAGATCTCTGTCCGACAGTCTCTAAATTCGTCATAAATGCACAAAGTCCCGCGCCAATGTTGACTCACTTTATTGAGCAGAGCTTAAACGGAAACATTGATTGAAATTCTCGGTACTCATCTTGAAGAACTGAGCCCTTTTATCAAAACATTCACGTTTAATATCTAGAAGATTCAGTAGATTTCAAGAAATGAAAAACAATAATCGGCTGTCGGATATGGAGTCATATTGAAACCATCCGACTATCGGACACAGAGTTATATTAAAACCCTGTCCGACTTTCGGACATGTAGACACTGCGAATAAATAAAGAGTATCTTGCTCCCCCGGTCAACATAATAAACGCAAAATAAATTTTTTTAGTGTGTGCCCCCTCATCAAACTGTTGTGCCCCCCTTGTGCACCCCCAGAATAAAAAGTCTGGTGACGCCACTGTCTATAGCAATGTTTCTTTCGTGAGTTCATTGTTGCTGTTGGCTCTGTTCCTTGGAGAGGGGTTAGTAGCAGCTCCCTGCCTTCGGTTCCTCATTCGGACGGGCAGGGATCTCTCATAACAGAGCCATGTCGCCAAAATCAATGTATTATTGTATGCCTGTGTGCTGCAATAAATATATTCTTTTTTGACGAAGTGGTCCTATCAGAAATGGCAGTTACTTGGTATTAAACTGGAGGATATCCCAAAGCTGTGCTCAATCACCCATTCTCTTCTTTATCTATCCTGCTAAAACCCCCACAACACAAACAAACTAGTATCCATCAGCTGTGCTGAGATGTTTCTGGTGGCCCATCGGAGAACTGAACCATCCCTGTCTGTGCGCGGGCAGTGTGTGAATATCCTGATATTCTGGATCAAAGAACTGGCCTGGAGCTCAACATCAGAAAGACCAAGGAGTTCGGGGGGTTAGGTAGGGCTGCCAAAAATCAGATTTCTCCGCCTTCTAAAGTCCTTAGGAAGTAAGGGCAGGTGCTGGAGCAGGTTGACTACTTTGAGTATATTGAGACCAGGAAACAGAGATCGATCTCCCTCTGTCTTCTCACCACCTGTAAGGTGTGTGTGTGTGTGTGTGTGTGGGCCTCATATGCACTTCCTGTTTTTGTGCTAGTAGTTGAGACTGGAGAGCTGTTTGGAGAGTTTTTTTTTTTTTGGAAGTTTGGAGTTTGAAAGAAGGCTTGTATTGGGCTCTTCAGGATTTTGCTGAAATTACCTAAAGTATTGAAAAGCTTGGCCACACTTTACAATAAAGGTCCAAATCATGTGCTTAAGTGATGCTTAATTAATCCATGAATTAATGTGGGATGTATCATGAATTGCTGTTGCTCACCACTAAGAAATGATCAAGTCACTATGATTACACTTCGTAGATCATCAGCTAAGGAATGTTATTCACACTTGGCTTGTTTTCAGCATAGAATATGAGGCTCGGCTATGACTGAAGGCTTCTGCTGGGGACAGAAACAAACTGCTGGGACTTGAATAGTAAGCTGAAGAGAGCTAATGCAATCTGCTCTCATGTTTTGGAAAGAGAGAGGGGAGAGCAGGAAACCAAGGGTGGCATGTTCAATTACTTTTCTCAATCCTCAACCACTGCTGCTCCAAACCTCCCGTCACCTCTCTTTCTCTCTCTCTCTCTCTCTCTCTCTCTCTCTCTCTGTAGCAGATTGCACTTGTTGGAGTGAATCAAGCCTGGGCTTATTACGGCTTCAAAGTAAACAGGGAAGTGCAGGGCCAAGATATCTGCGGGGGTTATGTGTACCATGTTAATACGCTGTCTGTTTAACTCTGCTGTGGCACTCGCAAGATTATGGCTCCATTACATATCTGTCTAAGTACTCAGCCACCATTTCTGTTTCCCCTCTGGATCTGTCACCATTTGCCCACATCCTCCACCAGTCTATTACCCTTCTCTCCATCTTCAGCTTTTTGTCTGCATTGTCATGAGCCTGCTGAAAAGGGCGGTTTATTTTTCATCCTTTAAAATATGAATGTGATCAACAGATGTGAAATGGGGGGAATTGTTTTCTCTTCTGACATTTTCCCATTCAAATAAACCATTATAATTCGTCTGAAATCCTATTCAGTTCAGGTTAAACACCTTTTACACCTTAAATACAGAATACAGCCGAACTGTTAAGTGTGTATATATATACATATATATATATATATATATATATATATGATCAGGGGGTAGATCGCGATTCATTCTGTTGACCGGGGGGGGGACTGCGTTTCATTCTCATTGAATTCGCATTATGCACTCCTTTTAATTGCGCTAAAATATACGTTAGTAAGTCAGGAGGCGCTGGGGGGGCGCAGTAAAAATCTGGGGGGGCATAGCCCACCCCTGCACCCCCCTAGATCTGGCCATATATATATATATATATATATATATATGCCCCATCACTGCCTTGTCTTTGCAGATTCATTTGTGTCACAATTCCAGCAGCCTGGACTGTTTCATCAATGTCATCTGAAGTCTTCAGTCACCACCACCAGTAGCTGGAAGCCATTGGGGGATTTATTATGCTGCTGCTCAAGGCTGATGCTCCTCCATTACAGGTCTCCCAGTGCAGACTAAGCAACAAAATCTTTCCACATCAGATTTTATCTCCTCGTCATCTTTATGTTAAGCAATTATTTTCATTTCAGACTTAAAATGGTGTATATAGTGCACAAACCATGAATTGCATAGGAGCAGCAAAATATCTAGGAATGCATATGAATTCAATTTAAAGTAAAGTTTTAAATGGGTAGGACATCATAGTACATTACCATTTAAAGAAGCTACAAACATTTGAAATAACAGTACAGTTTGGTATCAATGTGTCATTATTTATATTATATATTTTGGGTCTCGTTATCCCTCTTCTTACTATGAAATTTTGCATGTATGTAATTAGAGTACGACAATAAAATTAGAAGCACATGTATAGCTTGTCAAAGTAGCATGTCCTTCAGCATTTAGTGTCTTAATTTGAGACAGGCTGCTGGTGTTTGCTCTTTTAGATACAAGCATGCCTTTTTTTAGCCCAACTTTGGTGTCTTATGAGAGCGTAATTTGCGTTGTAAAAAATAAATAAATAAAAAGTTGACAAAACTTGAAAAAAAAGGCAACCAGCTGTAAAGCATTTCTGAGTTTGCTCAGTGAACTTTTGAGCAGTACTCTAGGAACAATAACAAACACTGCATACTTGTATCAAAAAGACAAACCGAATGCCCCTCAGACTCTGTGGATGACTTGAACCATGACAATGTCCTGAACCAGCAGGTACCTGTCCTTTATCCTTCGCAATGGCACAAAACAACCTGCATTTGACAGGTAATCCTGCAGCGGCTCAGTGGAGAGTAGACAGGTAGCCCAGCAAAGTACAACCTAACTCCTCAGAACAACATACTTTTTGGAGAAAAAAAAAGGAACTGAGTTGCAGGAAAGCACCTAGCATGATTCAGTCACTGTCACGAGGCCAAAAACTAAGACTAAGGGTCACTAATATCTGCACTACATTCCACACTTGCACACAAAAATGAATGTCCAAGTGCATAACAGATCAACCATTTAGAAACGCATTATTTTTTTGACTTTTATTATACAAGTAAGCAATGTCTTATAGGACAGGCTTTGCCGAGTGTCTGCACCAACTACACAAGCACAGCTTGTCGAAGAGAGGAATCCTGGCGGAAGATCATTTTGGACAAGGCTTGCTCTAATTCCGCATCCAGCGATGTAATACAGGTCTTCTTTGAAAGCGCTAGGAAACCATACATCACAGACACACCAAGGGTCTCAGAGTTCAAAGGGATGCACCATCTGTGGCAAAGCACATACATCTTAAAGCCAATTTCTTTGAGTAAATGACTGTACCAACAATTCAAAACACACACCTACCAACATGCTTACCTTCAGCCACAAACTATAAATTCTATACCACTGGAATAGGCTGTAATCCCTGACATATCCTGCAATTCTATCCATGTGCACTCTCTTATTTCCTGGAGAACAGTCCTATTGTCAGAAACCTTCTTTACTTTGAAGGTGCTCAAAATAAAGCAACTTCAATGCAGCCTTCATTTTGCGTAGAGTCTGCACAATAAACCCATGCTGGATGTGGAAAGAGTATGATATCCGTGTCAAATGTTGTTGTGTTTTTACCATAAAAAATAAAATAAAAAAAAAACATAAAAATTGAAATGAAACATAAAATGAATAAAATAAAAATTTTCCCACCAAAACTAATTCACCAGTAGATTCAATTTCTGCGTTTCCAAGGACATTTAAATTACTGTCAGTTAGTTGATTTCCCAGTCAGAAAGATTGCTATGAGTCACATTTCTTGGGGTTGTCAAATAGCAATGAAGTTATAGGTTCCTGCTGTTGGAAACAAGCAGGATGACAGCATGATGTGTATGACAGAACGAGATATCACACGTTTAGGTAACGGCCCACCATGGACCTTTTTAGGTTGGCAAATAAAAACATAATCAAAGCTGGTAACCTGTACATTCAGGTAATCTAGAGTTTTTTTATTATGTTAATCACTCAATCTGTTTTATAATTCCCATGTTTTTTAAGACTTCAGTTTTTCCGGTTTTTAATTTCTCAAGCGTTATACCTTTTTAATACACTTTCCACCATGCAGTTGTAATTGCCTTCTTACTTGCACTCTGTGAGAGGTGAGATAATCTGCTGTTAAACCATCTATCCGCCTGCTTAATGCTTAATTTTCCTGATTGATAAAAGGCAAGCTTTGTCAATGGAAAGCCTTTTAGCCAATCAAGTACTACAAATTCAAACTGCCCTCAGTTTCAATCAAAGCAACTTCCGTTTCAATCAAAATCTTTCACTCCCATTATCAATCTCTCTCAAATACGCTATCGTATTCTCACACATACATTACTATTCTCAGGCATATATGCTGTTACATAAATAATGTATTGAGCGAGAGAATAGTCCTCTAAATGAGTGTGACACTGTACATGAACAAGCATAGTAGTAGGTGTGTCAGAGAATGATGGTTTACATGTGATAGTTTAGTTGTGCATGTGAGATTATAGTAGTACCTGTGTGAGATAATGATAATGTGTATGTGAATATGACAATGTGTATGTAAGAGCAAAATTCTGTGGCCTAAACGACCTCACGTAATGTGCATGTATTCATGTTTCTGCACAGGCGAATGTGATTTGTGTACGGTGCACTCTCGAAAGGCAATTTAGGCACTTGGTATATGGAAATAATTTTTTATGAAAGAACTTATTGTGTTTCCTATTTCCAATTACTCTTCATAAAAGTGTCATTTCAACAGTAGTTCACACAGGCAAAGCAACACACCGGTGCCAAGATAATCTTCACCCTCAAAAAATTGTCCCACAAAATTCCTATTAAACTGCAAAATGGACAACAAAATGTGCATTTCACAAGTACAAAGGATTAGTGAAAACATACAGGAGTCGAGTCTGGGAACTGTCCTGGAGATTGAAAATTATCTTCAGCTGCACAATGTACCAAGAATCTAGAAAATGGAGCTGGACTACAACCAACATGTCACCAAACAAGATTTATGATTGGAATTTCAAACAATTGTCTTGGAAAAAGCTTTCAGAAAACTTCTCAAGCCATTACGTCAACCTGCTGGACTGATTGTCTCTACAGGTATAAAAATTCTAAGCACCTTCATCATTTCCGTCCTCGGAGCCTCATTTAATCCTGTCCCCGCAATCCAATTGCACTTTCAAAGGTATCAAATAATGAGCAATTGTCAGAAGAAGTCCTTTCAACTATTTCTTTTGTCTGGAAATTGTACTTTTAATTAATTTTCTTTTTTAATTTTATATTATTCCATTTAATTTCAAATGGAAACTAAATGAAAACAAACAGAAATTATGGAGAAAAAAATAAAAAGGTGGTGACCATATCAAAATTCCTGCCAAGTTTATGGTCCCACGATGATCACAAATTAAATTTTTGGGTACTTTTGGGTCACAATTTGCTAATGCAAGCACTAGGAATGCATCATGTTTTTCTTATTATTATCTTTGCGGGCACCAACACTTCCCAACTGGGATAGTCACGTGAGATAAATCATAATTTATGAAACTAATTAAACTTAGCTTGCCAATGATACCGACCAAAGATGTGGGCCTCAGCCTTCAAAGTTAGACAGTTATCTGATGCAGTTTAGCTGCTGCAGCTGCTGTTATAAATGTAAGTTTCCAATATCAAGGGAAGGTGACTCCTTAGAAAATAGGGTATTCTGGCTATACCAACACCTACAGTATAAAGATTAAGGAAGCATTCATTGACTGCATTTTAGTTATGTTTCATAAACATTCCTCTTAAAATGGCTGACATACGTCAATCAAGTATACTTCAGTGGTGACTGAGGTGGAATCCCCTAATTGACAGTGAATGCCACTAGGAAGATGAAAGGCTGCATATGAATAAAATTTTAATGAAATAAAACAAAAGAAATAGGGATTGGCAATAACTGTTGACCTTTACCCTCTACCCTTTTACTAGATCATTATAACATACATGTTCTGTAACTACTTCCCTCAACCTCATTATTTATCAATTTCACACCAGTTGGAAACTGAAAGCAAGGAATGTGATTGTTTGTCAAAGAGAATGAGGGGGGAAAGGAAGGAGAATACATATATATTTTTTTCTGATTTTTAATTAAATATCCCAGTAAATGGCAACCATTTCTCACCCAGAAATTCACCGGCAGCAAGAATGCCTCTTTCAAACCAAGCCTAAAGCCTTTCCACTGGAAAATTTCAATCAGGCGCATGTTTAATGTAGTTCAGCAAATGCTAACAGCTCCGGGAACACAAAATGAAATACTGTAATCCAGTCAACCGTAATATTAGACTGTGAGTAAATATATACTTATCATATTTATCTATAATTTATGAATCTATGTGAATGTCCTAGAAAACACCTGTGGGCGGATGGGGTGTGTATGTGCACGCACGCGCGCGCGCGCATGTGTGTGTGTGTGCATGCGTGTGGTGTGGTGTGCATGTGCGTGTGTTAATGTCTGTGCGTGTCAGTATTGCCCTCTCGTAAAACTCATCTGGCTTTCTGGTATCAACCAACAATATAACAGATAATTGTTCTAGTGATCAAGCGGAAATAAAAATAATTGCGGCTAATCTATGACAGAGCTGATAGCTAACACCAAACCAAATTGCCATATTTAGGCAGTTCTTGAAGTTTATGCAATGGTAGAAATTAGAAAACACACTTTGGGTGAACAAAGACCAAACATCTGCAATATTTTCCTCCTATTATTTCAGATTCTATCAGAAAAAAAAATATCTTTTTAACCGTGACCTCTGCATGGAGACTCACAAATAAAGCACCAAAACATGTAATTTATGCACCCACATCATTCATTCATTTATTCCAAGTTGTTGTGGCTTCACAGTTCACGTTTAGTAGGCCAAAGCCAGAATGCAATCATAAAAAGCAAGCTCAGTGCAAAAGGCCTCTCAAACAGAAAATCCTGAAAAAAAAGTAGGGAAAGAATTGATTGCCTATTTCACAAAATCATAATATTTGTTATATGCACAAAAAGTTATGTTTCTACTCTTCACACCAAGGGTTCTCAACCTTATCCATAAAGGGTCAGTGTGAGTGCAGGCTTTCATTCCTGCCATGCAGTAACATTTCTAATTATGTTAATCATCCCCTACAGTCTTTGCTAAGAGCCTTGATTAGTGGTATCAGGTTTGTAACTGCAAGGTTGGAACAAAAGCCCGAACCCACATTGGCCCTTTCTGGATAAGGTTGAGAACAACTTCTTTACAGAATGCAATGAATTAAGATTAATTCTATCTAAAGAATATGATTAGTGTTTATTAAACACTTTTTCGTCTTCTGGAACCAGTTTGTAAGTAAATCAAATCAGCTATTTTTCAGTGGCAGTGGGATTCGATGAAATAAACTTTACCTTACTCAGCTAAGGAATGAGCTGTACAAGGTTGTGAGAATAGAAGCACAGTCATTGTTCTTCAGCATATACAAAAAATAGATTTATACCTGTATTAGTGGGCAATGTCACATTCACACAAATGATTATGAGACACATAATGGCTTAATTAAAAGTCCCCTATTATGCCGTTCCTTCTTTTAATACATACAATGTTATAATATTGGATGTCCATACTCAACCTCTGCAAAGTTTCTAAACATAAAATACAGGAGTTTTGCCATAATCCAAGAACGTGATTTCCTGAACGTGATTTCCTCTCTGAACAGCCCATCCCGAGATCTTCACGAGATTTGGGCAAAACCTGACATAAGGTTGTTGCATTCAATCAGGACAGACCTGGTCAGAGCCAATCACGGCGCTGGACCTGCTCACCCCGGAATTTATTCTATCAGACACAAAACGCGCACAAATCATTTAACGTGTCAACGTATAAGTGTGTCTCCCAAAGCTGTTTGTACATGTTTTTTTGGATGCAAAAGAAAAACACAACTATTTTCTCTTCCAAAAGAAGATGCCACCAGAAATCAGTGGGTAGGTCTTTTGTTTTCTGGCGGCAAACAGCCACACTCAAAGAGAACGTTAGCTGTTTATGCTCGGCATTTCACTGACTAAAGCTTTGTCGATAAAGTATAATTGGATGCTGGGTATGCGTCTCAGCTGCTTCTCAAACCTGGGGCAGTTGCATTGATCAAGCGCTTGGAGCCACAAGCTGTAAGTAAGAATATACCAACAAATAATGTGAGTGAAGCTAACATGTTACGGGTGGCTAGCAGGACCACTAACGATAGTTGGCGCTAACAACTGGCCTCAAATGCAGGCTTTGTAAAATATCTGAAGATAAAGCCTGAATCGGTGCCAACTATCCGTGACTCAATGACAGACGCGGAAGCTGTAAGTTTTACCATTTTGTGTTGCTTTACTGCATAAGCCTACCTAACGTGGCAGCCTGTTGAATGCGGCTGTAGCACTGCAGCTAACGTAGCTAAGCTACTGTTGATAATGTTTCTGTCTTAAATATGCAAGAGTAAATTATATCAAGGAGACATTCAACAGAAAGTGTGTGAACATAAACCTCATTTGAAGCTAACTTTTTATACTTGTTTGTAATTTGGATGCTTGGTACAACTGTTCACAGTAACGGAACTTACTGTCTGTAGAACCTGTATTGTAGGGTAACGTTTGTCTCTGTCGTTGTTATGACCGCTCGGTTACTACTGCATGTTAGTTCGCATTCTGTGCTACTTAAAAAATACTGCTGGTTAACTTATATGCAGTAATTCAGGTTGGTATGCTTGTGTTACTTAGGTTAGCCTCAAGGTGGTAGTTTCATCATAACGTTACCTGACCGTAGCCGCTACAGTTGAAGCTAACCGGAGAGGTGCGTGTCTGCAAAGTGGGACTGATAAGGCTGCAGTTAGACCAGACGTAGGCTTTGGGGAGCTTAGGGTATGTGTTTGGGTTTGTTTACTGCTGCTGTGAAACTATCTTTTTACTTATCCATGACCGGGGTCAGCCAGGTACTTTGCCGTGGTGTGGGCTAGCTCTCTGATCCTACCGTGGTGAAAGCAATCGCAAAACGCACTATAACATGTCTGGTATAACAAACGATTTCTCTGCATTGCCATGGTGGAATTTCATCCACCTTTGATAATTGTTCTGGCGAATAAAAAGCTAAAAAAAGTGGAGGCTGGATATGGATTTTTTTTCCGGTTGAAGTTATCGATTTGCTGGCTCCGCATAAGTAGCACTTACACTGTTTGTGTGTTTTTGCCATAAACTCATTTAGTAGCTCGGTGTCGGCATTGTGTTATGTTTTGGTAGAAATGGTTAACGGGAGCTTTCAGCAAAGTTTCTTCCAGATAGCTAAGTGGGTATATAACATGACTATATAACAGTACAGCTACAACCACATGCATGTGAGGTGAGACAGTACAAGCAAGACGCAAAAATTTCAACTTGCCACTCATTGAAATCCTGCTGTAAACGTTGCTGCAATACTTCAATTTCTTCCTCCTCCCGTTCGGGGTCAGATTCTGGATCAATCAAGCATGGTCTTACAGCAATAGATGCCGCAGAGAGCTGTCCTGAAATACCTGCCATCTTGGTTTCCTGGTTTTTCATGTCTGCACCCTCCCCCGGCATCAAAGCGGCCAGGCAGCCAATCAGAGCAGCCCCTCATTAGTATAGCCTCCCCGCCCACTCAAAACAGCTGATGTTTCAGGCCAGTACAGACGGGGTGAGAGAAGAGGTCTCACAAGGCCTGATGTATGTGGTTTTTTTTTGTAACTGAATTCTTAACATTATTTTAAAGACCCATTGGACATATTTTAAATGACTAAATACAGCATACGATGGGACCTTCAAAGATTTATGGGGAATTTAAGCTTTATCCAGAAATGTAGAAGTGCCTGATAATCAATGTACTAATAAATAGAAGCAATGGTATGTAAGCTATACTTGGTTAATCAGCCAACCAGTTCACAGTCTGTCATACCCAAGTTGCTCATATTTGCTTTTCAGATATTGAGTCAAAGAGATGGAATACATTTTTAGACTGTGAATCCCAGGAAGTGTTCCCAGTGTACAATTCAAAACAAAATCCATGTCTTGCCAAGAATATGTCTGTATGCAAGTTTCACTTGTCCATCCACCATCTAACTTCCTGCTTACTATGGGCACTGGAGCCAGTTACTGAATCTATTGGGTGAGAAGCAGAAGCAATGTCTCAAATTCTTTCAGGTACGAATAGCATGTAGGTCATCAGGCATCAGCTTAAAGTGAGATAAACTAATTTCATTGACTGCTGTAAGATTAAAGCCTTATCGGTTTTCATTAAAGTTTCATTTCTCACAGAAATGTAGTGCAACTTTGAGCCAACAGGTGGGGCAGTACTTAGGAGAAACCCAGCTAAACCCCAATGTCGGTCAAAATGAATGACTTATAACAAAAAAAAGAGACAACAACAAAGAAATGAGTAACAAAATATTCCAAAGTCTCAGCACTGCAGAAGTACAAATAAAAAGAATATCCTCTCACCAAGGCAAAGCCCTCTCTTCCAAAGACATCACGGAGTACACCTTTATGACCGGCCTATAAAGGCCGCGGGCAACACCTGAGCTGACTGCAAATGAGCCGAAGCTGAGCCTTGCCTGTGTGTGAGGCCGCTGAGATATGTGCCGAAGACCACTTTGGGTACTGAAGGGAACAGGCAGGAGTGCCGTTCTCCTGTCACAATCTGTTATCCCCATATAAGTGTTGTTCAGAGATCAACAACATAATGCTCGCCCTGGAGTAACATTATAGGCCACCAATGAATAGCAGTTTCGGCTATGTAGAGTTAGTTTTGCGATGTAAATTTTATACAATTTTCACATCACTGTCACTCTTGAATCTTGAAACTCACCTTTGGGGATTTCGCCTAGTTCAAACTGCTAGCCGAAGGTCCTTGCAATACATGGTTTGAAAAGCCTTCGTGGTTTCATGACATCATCATGTCAGAGCTGCTGTTCATTGGTGGACCATAGTGTTACTCTTGGGGAAGCATTATTTTGTTGATTCCAGATATTGCCGGAAAAAGACTTACACAGCAATATCTCCTCCAACCATTTCACTCCTCCTAAAGAAAGAAACTCCTTGTCTGCAACTTGGACAGAATTTGCTGGGTCGTCCTTACTTGGGTAAAAATTGGGGATGAATCTTAGGGCAACCAGCTTGGAAATAGTGGGTAGGTATGGTGGAGATTTAGATTTTATTTTTTTTTAAGTGGGGTCGACTGCAAGAGTAATTTTGAGCCCCCCCCCCAAGCTTTTCAGCTTCTTCAATTTGAATCACATCTTTTAGTATTTACAGAAAACACTTCTTAATTGGCTTTGGTCTTCATTGAAGGCTGCATATCTCAAAAGCAAGTTGTTCTGAGGGAGAATTTACTCCACCTAGTACTGAAACATTGCACCTCGGAGTCAAGTTGCCATTATTTCCACGTGAAAGCATTCCACATAAATACCTCACAAATACTGTACATTTTATTGATCTAAATGGCATAAATTGTGGGTGCTTAATCGACCAGTCCGTGTTGCTGGTGTGCTTTCAGTCAGTGTCACTGATTGAGACCCTGCCACCCCAGGGTGGCGTTAACGCTAATTGCGCTTATGCCAGTTGGAGTGCAGGCCAAACTCAGTAATGGTGCGTTCAATTATCAACGTCATACCATGAAGTCCACGACCTTTAAGGGCTTTACTGCTTCAGGCAGTTTGAAATGTCATTCTAAGCCATGCAACATATTAATTATTTTGACTATTTAACTATTATTTGACTATTTACTGATTATTAATTAATTTATTCTTGAGACTAACATTTACCTGATACTAAATTCCAATCTGGTGATAAAGGAATGCAATCCACCTTCTAACTTTTAGCATTGATCCTGATCACGATGTCCTAAAAGATTGAAGCTTGATATGCAACAATTATTTCACCTTTTTTATTGTTATTATTATTATTTTGGAAAGTGCCTTGCGTGCGCTGTATGAAAAGCACTGCATTAACCGTGATCTTTGTAGAGTGAAGCCATTATTCAGTACTCATGGAGCTTTTCCATCGCATTTAATGCGGTACATTATGCCATTTGCATACCAAATCGCATGAATCGGTTCAGTGGCTTTATTCCTGCTAAAATGATAATTATTCATAATGGCTAAAAGAGCAACACCACACAACCACTTAAATGGCTGAAAAACATACCTTAACATGAGGAGATTCTGGAAAACAGCCAGCAGTAAATTATAATGAGGACTTGTTATATCTTATGCAAAAAACAAAGATTATTGTTTGGTTTTCCTATTTGCAGTTTTTTTTTTTTTTTTTTTTTTTTGCAGTAGGCTGAAAGAACATACTTTTTTCATTCCATTTCTGCTAGGGTGGTCCTGTGTTTAATTTCTTGTTTCATGTGTCACGAGTTTCAAAGAGGAAATCCCAATTTGTACTTTAGTTTGTCTCGGATACATCTCATATGGTTTTCAAAGTATGGCTGCCAATATTGAAGGTTTTTGTTGCATTGTTTACAAGATGTTAATCATAATACTTATATCCTCATTATTTTAGTTCAGTCAACACAACTCCTTTTTCATTTAATATTTCAGTGAAAATACTAGTAAAATTTTCAGGTGCATAGCGGATCTGGATCTGGACCCCAGTCTCATCCTGACGCGTCACATAATGACTCTATCTGACGATGCGTCAATATATGATGCAAAAGGAGATGTTTGGCATCCTCATTTGACACCAGTTTAAAACAAATCCTACCCCCAATCCCTAACCCTTAACCCGAGCACTAACCCTAAGTGTCAAATAACAACTAAGCCTCCTTTCTCATCATATTTTGACGCTTGGTCAGGTAGCGTCACTACATGACGAGTCAGGATGAGAATGCATTGGGTTCTGCTCTAGGTACCACAGTGAGCATACCAACATGTATTTCATCTGACAGCAAACAGGACTTATCTCCCCTTCATGAAAGGAGAGTGAGTTTTGACCAACAAGCAGAATTAAACAGCGGGTAGAAGCTGTGGGGTTGGAGGGTGCACAAAACATAGAAGGCAAACAGCACTGAAAAGATAATAAGAGAACACAGCTCTGAGTGTTCAGTGAAATACCCTTGCAAAAAAAGTAAATAAATAAACAAAAACTTACCAAGAATTTTAATCTGTATTTGGAATTAAAACACATATTTCTATTACCACTATTGGAAAAAAAAGTAAATTCTGTTACCGATGTGATATAATTTTGACTTCTTGCATTTTTTTCTTCCATGGACAAATCTAGAAATGAGTCTTTTTTTTTTTTTCATCTGAGGCAGATTTTTTTTTTTTTTCCCCAAGAAAAAGGCACCCCTGGGTAACATGTATACGATTGGAGAGGTTGTGAAAAGAGTGTGTTTAGTTTATTGTAAAAAAACATGTATAGGTGACTGACAAAAGTGACCAAAAATTGATATCACGGCTCATAACCATCTATATTTTAGCATATCTTTTTTTTTTTTTTTTATCAACGGCATATAATGTACATTATGTAAAAATTCTGAACTTGACAACCAAATTTTTGAATCTGAGGCCCAGTCACAAATATGTAGAATATTATGATCCAGTATTTTATAACATGACATTACGCAACACAACACAACGCAACACAACATAACATAACACAACATAAGTGGCGAGAACAGGCCATTCAGCCCAACTAGGCTTGCCATTTTTCTATTACTTAAGTAAATCTAACACTTCAGATACTTGATTACTGAATGGTATCTAGCACTAAATTATGCCTGCTCTTGAAAACTCCCAAGGTTTCTGCCTTTACAATTTTGCCAACAGAAGTTTCTAAAGCAAGGTTCAGACAGGGAAAGAATCATGCCAGTTCTCTGCTTTCAGCTAATCCTGAGTGCATCACATCCATATACCCTGGGGTAAAAATAACCATATCGAGCATGCTGGACACTAAATAGAAGCATGAGCAAAGTTTTTTGGGGTATGTAGTTTCTGAAACAGAATGTGGCCGAAGTTTGGAGCGTCAAATTCATATCCTGGAGGGCCGCAAATCTGGTCTCCTGGTTTTGTTGTGTATTTCAAGATTGGCCAATCAACACTCCCATTTCTGAAACCATTAATTGGCTAAAAAAAAAAAAAAAAAGCCTGGAGACACTGTGACCTTCCAGGACAGGAGTTGACATCCATGGCCTAAATCATTGGGATAGGGCTATCATCTGGGCCCTAAGAGACAGAAAAATAAGACTGGAATGTGCTATTCTTCAGCCAATCAGAAATCTCATTCCATTTCTTCTACCTGCAACCTCTCTCGCTTTTCCCTTGAACCTGATTACTCTCTGACAGCTTGATAAGGAAGTTCTGTTCCTTTTCTCATCCTGGCCCAGTGTGTATACCGCGGTATTGTCCAGGAGGACGAGCAGTGGTACTGCCCTTGTGTCACACTAATAACAGTACTGTGTTCTAGGAGGAAAGATAAGAGTTGAAAGGGCCGGCCGATTAACTGGACGTGTCGACTGTCTGCCCCAGCCAGGTCATTCAGAAGGTCACTCATGGGGAAAGTATTCAGCAGTTCTCGTGACATTGGTAACAGGACAGCATGAGACGCCCTGTCAGAGAGCAGACTCAGACTCCTTCCATCTTTCTGCAGACACACATCCTATCCGTAAGACAAATGGACTCTCTTTTCCAGCACTGTCTGTTACAATGGTACCCTATTCTTAGGGTCAATGCTTCTGCTGGAGGTCACAGAAAAAAAAACAAAACAAAAAAAAACAAGCCTTGGTCAAACCTACAATACGCATAAACCATGAAGACGTATTTGCCGACTGCCTGTGCCTAGTCAAAAAAACTTCCTGATGATACAGTCGACCAACCGAAGGTGTGACTTCATCATTCACCCCGTCACTCCGTCAGGCAGACTTTTGTATTTATAGGGCTAGCTCCTTCTTGGCAGCAGCCCGGCCAAAAAAAAAAAAGATCAGAGTGAAAAAATGAATCTCTTAACCTGTATTACACTGTATGTATTACCTACCTCTATCCTTTCATTCGCTCTCACTACATTGCTGCGTCTTATTGGTTGTCTTTTTCTCTCACTAGACGTCAATTTTGGATAACTACTTAAATTAATTAAGATCTCGGAAATGCGCTTGAGGTTGAAGCAAAGGTTATTGGCTCTTGGGGCGGACTCAGGTAGTTGATTGATTGAGCACTGTTTGAAATAAGCCCTTCTCAGTGCAGGGTAATTCTATTTTTATGAGCATTTTTTACATCAGTGCAACTCTTATAACTACTATTACTAATAGAGTCATAACTATTTAAATGATAATACAGCCATCCATTATCTGTACTGCTTTGTCTTTACCAGGGTCCTGGGGGAGCTTGAGCCTATCCCAGCCGACTGTGGGCGAAAGGCAGGGACACACTGCAGACAGCTTGGCAATCCATAACATGGCTCACATATCATTCGCCCACACACTCATACCTGTGGACAACTTAGGGTCACCAACTAGCCCAACATGCATGTTTTTGGACAGTGAGAGTAAACCAGAGTACCCATGTGCACACAGGGAGAACATGCAATTTCCATACAGAAGGGTCCAAGGCTGGAGTTGAACACACCAAGCTGCCCTCAAAGAAGAAAAAAAAAACAGTGCTAAATCTACCCTTAACTAACTTCCATTTATGAGCCCAAGTTTTGCAAACACGGCCTAAATAATCCTG
The DNA here is from genome assembly GCA_029692085.1 of Gymnothorax javanicus. Classification (NCBI taxonomy): domain Eukaryota; kingdom Metazoa; phylum Chordata; class Actinopteri; order Anguilliformes; family Muraenidae; genus Gymnothorax; species Gymnothorax javanicus. The sequence continues at coordinate 27,655,924 of CM056210.1, read as the reverse complement.
TGTGGTTAATTAATTAGGTACATAGTCAAATATTCAATTCGATCACCTTATAGTATCCTTTAACAAAGCCTGAAGAGATTGATCTTCACTCTGTCCTCATAGCTTTAATCTTTCATACCAGGCATTAATTTGGTGGTTCCTTTTTGTACCTTTAATAAAGCCTCAATATCTCTCCAAAAGATTGATCACCAGAACTGCACCCACTATTTTAAATGAGGTCTGACAATGGTATTGTTTAAGAGAAGTATACCCCCCTTTGATTTATACTCAATACTTTTGGCTGGACATCCCAGCATCCTGCTAGCTTTTTAAACTGCTACAGCACCGTGGCCAGAACCTGTAAGGGTTCGGTCAACAAACACTCACAGATTATTTTTTGGAGAGCACATTCCAGTTTTAAAACTCATGTAATGTTATCCAGTTTAATGTTGTTTTATTTCCCACGTGTAGAACTTCACGTTCAACAATGCCGAATTTCATTTTTCTTGGTTCTGCCCACCTCTGTATTTTATCTAAATCATCCAAAAATCACCTTAGAGGTGTGTAATTATGATCATTTTTCAATTAGGATCACCAGTTGACCCATAAGCTTTCAATGTTCCTAAGAAGATCACCGATGTAGATGAGGAGGAGCAGTGGTCCCAGCACTGATCCCAGGGAGGCTCCACTTCTCACAGTCTTTAGCTCAGATGAGATCCCTCTGACCACTATTCTATGTTCTATCTCGTAAAACTTTGTGAATCCAGCCCAAAATACCTCCTATAATCAAAAATACCTCCTATATCTTGAGTATTGTTCATCCAATCTACCTCACACTTGACAGGTACAGTATATTGCCCGGGACTCAATGACGTGCAATACCAACTTTGGTAAAACGTGGACATACAACATAAACATTGAGTAAACATGCGAGTAGCACTCTGAGAGGCAGCAGGGGTGGGGTTTCAGGACGAGCATGTACTTACCCTGCGTCCACTGCAAGACTTAACAAGCTACGACCATTTGGACTATGGAGAAACACATTTCAACGCATTTCATTCATTACAGGGTTTTTTTTTCTTCTTTCCAATTTTGTTTATTTAGTCTCAATTCTCAGAGCACAACCTGGACTGGGCATTCATTGGGCATGCAGATGCTGTCCAATTGTTATCCACTGCTGCATGTCCCTGACTTTCTGGGGGTGGGGGCGGGGGTTTAAGCATAGCAAGAGATATGAGCTACCGATTAGCCATACCTGTGACAGAAGCTGTCAGAACTGCTCTGCAGATCTTTGCCACCTGGGCATGAGAGACAGTTAATGGACATCATTAGTGCGGAACACCAAGTATGGTGCCCGGCATGCAGTCCTGTTTACTGCCTATTACAGCCATGGCTGAGTGTAGCTGCACAATAACACTGGCAGACGGTAGCTGAATGAACCCAAATGTGTTTTTGCAAATGTATTCATGGGCAAAGCTAACAAAAGGGAAGTACTGTGTGTAGGGCGCAGTTCTCTCATGCAGATATGGCACATCTCTGCCCACGTTCTACTTGACTGAGATCTCAAGTGCAGGGGAGAAAAGAACCATTGTAAAATAAGCTATTATGTAATTTTCCTTTTTTTGGTTTAATTCCATTTTTAAGAGGCAGTTTGAAAAAAGGAACGTAATTTAAAAAGTGAAAGGAAATTGAACTCTTTCTTTCTCCACACACTTATGAGTATAAATTTATGTGAGGGACAAGTATGGAAAAGTCAACAGGTTAAAATGGTCACAAAACACTGGCTTCAATAGGCTGAAAAAAGATAGAACATTACTAATTAATAAAATTGACAAAAAAAGAAAGCTTAGTTAACTCTTTCATGCATGAAGGTCACTACAGTGTACAGCTGTTTAAAAGTGTTTTTTCTCTATATATCAGTGGCGTAGCCAGCGGGGGTGATAAGACATGTCCCTTTTTGACTGCACTTAGTAGTTCTCAGTCATTTTCCTTTATTGACGCGTTTTCCAATGATCTCAAATGGCAACTGAAGACACGGTTTCTCTCCATATGCGATCTGACAGTGATAAATCATGGGCTAAATTCAGTACAGAAAAATAATTTAGCTACTTAATAGGCCAATGCTTCGCGATGATTGAACTGGTCCGCGTTCCAATGAAATGCAGACTTTCATTCTTGGTATTTTGTGGGTTGGAAAAAAAAAAAAAGTGGCATTCGGCAGTTAAATAGGCTATAAAAAGCCTGCGGCTCAAGCTATTTGCGTGAGAGTCGACAGGTATGCAATTTTGAATGACATTGATTTAAATACAGCAAATACGCGTCCAGATGAATGATTGTCGTGTTACCTAATCGGGGAGAACAAGCAGCACCTGTTAACTGTGGAGCGCTCTTAGAGTGAACCTTCTGTTAATTATGAAAATGACTGAGAAAAGGTCAGGACTAATATCTGTTTTAAACGGAAGTTTTGTGCAACCCAATTCTCTGTTCTTGTTCCGCAACTGTGCTGAATTTAGCCCATGATTTAATCATTGTTAGATCGCATATGGAGAGAAACCGTGTCTTCGGTTGCCAATTACGATAATTGGAAAATGCGTCAATAAAGGAAAATGATTGAGAACTACTAATTTCAGTCAAAAAGGGACATGTCTTAGCACCCCCGCTGGCTACGCCACTGCTATATATGCCTGCAATTTTGGGCACTGCTGCATATAGTCCACTCTAGTCGACGCTATTGCATCATCCCATACAAAAAATCCCATTGGCAGGTCATTGCAATGAGAAAAAGTAGTCATTTATAGAATAAAGAATACATTTTTTTTTTTCAAACCTTGTTTTACATCCCTAAAGATGTATAAAAACACTTAGTAAAAAATTCCTGTCTGAGTTTATCATAATTCATGCATGAGAGGGTTAAACAACCCCAAATTAAAAATACTTGGGAAGGCATATTCCATTAAACCTTAAAGCAGTGTTTTCTAAATTACCTTTTACCTGTGTTACATTGTAAACAACACAAAAGTATATTATTTAATGTTTATTCCATGAATTGTATTGATTTTTAAAAACAAGGACATTTTCATTTTGCTTTTCGCACTGTTTTTATTAAAGTTTGGGATAGAAAAGTGTTTATGACTTTGTAACTCAGCTGTTCCTTTTCAAAACACTTAATAAACATCTATGGCCTGAAGACTAATAGTTTCAGCTATAATTTTGTTCTATTCTTCTTGTTACAATTTGCAACAGTATGGGGTCTTCATGTTGGATTTTGTGCTTCAAAATGCGCCATATGTTTTCTACTTTGGACAAGTTGGGACTGCAGACAAGCCAATCCAGCACCCGCACTGTGTTAATACACAGCCGCGCCTTGGTAATGCATGCAGCGTACGATTTTGCTTTGTCTTGTTGAAATATGCATGGGCGTCTCTGGTGAAGATGTCGTCTTGAAGGTAGTATATGTTGCTCCAAAATTGCAGCGTGCATTTCAGCATTAATGGTGCCTTCCCAGTAGGGCAAGGGACCCTTGCACTGATACAATCCTGATACGATGAGAGAGCATAGCTTTTGGACATTGTGCTGGTAATGATCTGGTTCGCTTTTTCCATGTTTGGTCTGGAGCACATGGCATCCATTTATTCCAAACCTGAAATACTGAGTAATCTGTCCACAATACAATTTCTACTGCCTGATGGTCCATCTCTGACACCTTTGAGCTGAGAGAAGTCTAGAGCGGTTCACGACACTGTTAACATAATTCTTTCTTTTTGCAATGTGAAGTTTTAGCTGGCATTTGTGGAAATAACTGGCATTTGAGGATGTTTTGTGGTACTTGAAAAATAGGTTTGCCAAAATTATCCAGAGCCCATGAGATTGTATTACTTACAGATAAACGACGGTTCTTGATGCAGCACTGCCTGAGCGATTTGAGATCACGGATATTCAGCTTAGGCTTACATCCATGCCCATTACACACAGAAATTCCTCCAAATTCCTAAAATATTCTATGTTAGGTACTGTACAGAAATAAATATCTAAATCCTTTCCTATCTTTCTTTGAGGAACATTACTTTTAAACCTTTCACTGATTTTCAGATGCGTTTGTGGACCAATTGCCAATCCTTGGCCCATCTTCACCCCTGAGAGACTTCTCCTGTGATCTCGAAAAACCTAGTACATATGTCACTTTTGGGAGAAACTGAGTTTGACCCTCATTTGCAGAAATTAAGAATGGTGAAAAATACCAGCTATTAGTGTTATTTGAACTGTCTACATCAAGTTTCTATTATTTTTTTTCGGTTAGGGGAAGTCCAGAATCCAAAGGTTTTTGTGCAGTTGCGAGAATCCTTGCTACTGATAAATTCACTAGGTTTTTCCAGATCACAGGAGACTTGGTCTTTCCTACTTTTGTGCCTAATCATGATCAAAATCACCTGCTGACATCAACTCTTACAAATCACAACATCAAGCAAATTTTTTCCCCTTCTTATGAGGCCAAACTGGTCTCCGTCCCAACTTTTTTTAGAATGTGGTCAGGTCTGAATGGCAAGCATGGAAGTATATATCTAAATAAAATGTATTTCACCAGACAAAACATTCAATATCTTGTCTTCATACAGTCTACAATTGAAATACAATTCAAAGTTAATTCAGAAATCTCTGCATTCTCTTTAATGTACATTTTTCATACCATCCCAATGTTTTCTAAGATTATTTTGTTGTTTAAGGACAAAACCAATGGATGCAAGTAAGATGGTTAAAAAAAAAATTGTATCAGATTAATTTTAGCTACAATAATATCTGGATTGGTGATAACACCTAGTTAACCTTTATAAATACTTGCAGAATGAATTGAGATTCTTGTACTTAATTGTCAAATTCTGTATTTCTGAAGAGCTTAATGTACAAGAGAACTAATAATGAGTTTGAACAGCCATTATACATGTATCTGGTCTGTACTAAACCTTTTTTTTTTTTTTTGGTCTTTTTAACATTTTCCTGACAGGATGAAAAGAGCTTCATGATTTTTTGTTTGGTGGGAGGGTTGAGGTTTGGTGATGTGCTTGCTGAATGTTCTGTGTGTACAGGGGATATAAAAATAAATAAATAGATTAAAAAAAAATTAACTTTTGTTTGTTCAATACAGTTGACAAAACTGATGATGGAAACCCAGCTGAGTAGTCAATTGAAAGCAGCGTCACTTCCAGCTCTATTTTTAAGGTGAAAATGATTTCTGCTCTGATTGCTATTTTGATAACAATTCACCCGAACTCTGCAGTGTTGCCTGACCTGGATGTCCTGCCTCTAAGCTAAGTGCATTCTGGGACAAGTTCCAGCACTATGCGTGACACTTACCGGGAATAAGCTGGATTCATGATGGATAAATGGGTGGTTGGATGAATGAATAAATGTACTTGAACCTACAACTTGTCCAGGAGGTCACAAAAGGACTCAAACTAACATCTAAAGCACTGTAGGCCTCACTTGCCTCAGTTTTGGTCAGTGTTTACGATTCCACAGTGAGAAAGTGACTGGGCAAAAATGGCATCTATGGGAAAGCTGTAAGGTGAAAACCACTGTTGATCAAAAACTACTGGGATGATATTCTGGGGACTGATAAATCAAAAGTGGATCTTTTCGGAAGACATTTGTCCCTTGTTATCTCAAATGTTTGATTGCAGGTGTTGCTGCCTAGGGTGGCACAACCAGTCAACATGTTAAGAGGGCTGGCATGGGTGTTTTAAGTTTTTCATAACTTTTTACCTTCTATAAATAAAATGATCGTTTAAAGCCGCAATTTCAGTTAAATCACATTGTCTTTGTCTTATATTAACATTACTTGGATGAAAACATTTAAATTTGACAAATAAGCAAAAAGAGGAGAAATTGGGAATGGGGCCACATAATTTTTCACAGCATTGCAATACAGTGTTATGTTTGTTAAGTGTTCAGTCACCTGTGGCTTGGATTAGGCTCTCCTCAGCTGTAACATGGTCAAGTCACTGAATGGTCAAATATCAGCCAACAGACAAAGCACTGGATAAACTGCTACATTTGTCAATTACAATGTGAAAATATTTCTGACATTAAAAAAAATGGCCTTTTGACAACAAATTACATTATACCAAGCCTAAACCCAACTATTACCTACCATGGCACACGAGAAGCAGGTATTTATGTATCTGTGCCAGGGTTAAAAAGCTTTTTGCCACTACAGTACATAAGGGTTGTGAATTTTTTTTCCTGATACAAAATAGCTTAGTTATGTAAAATACTGCATGTGAGTCCAGAAACTTGAACCCCAACACACTAGTCTCAGACGAGAGCAGTGCACACATAAGTGTTTCACATCTCATTTTTTTCCCCAATATAACAATGGAAACTATGTATAGCCCAAATGCTTGCACAGCTGTATTAAAATAATAATGGTGACAATGGAGTTTTTTTGCAGACAAGGATGTCAGAACAGAAAATCAACTGAGCAAGCAGTCTGCCTGGTTTACTCGCCAAAGGAAGGGGTGACAAAAAGTGAAACCATGCAGTTTCATTCATCTCTCCATCTCCAATCTCCGATTTCCACCTGTCCCTCAGTCACCCACTAAGCTGGCTAATTACAGCCTGTCTAGAACACACCTGAAGATCTGGCGGGTTCACACCACTTTTAGCTAATGTAGCGCCTTCCGAAATCGTGTCTTCAATGTGCCAAGCAGGGGAACGAGAGAGTATTCTTTTTTATAATCAGGCCGCTAAGGGAGAAACAAAAAGTGTGACATATCACAAACCTTTTTTTATCCCTTCATTATGTTCTGCCTCAAAGAGTAGTACATTTTATTTAATCTAACTTGTCCTCAGTTCCAATTAAAAAATGATACCAGAAAAAAACAGTTACACTGCCGTTAGTCATTTGCTCAGAACTAAATGTTCATCAGTGCAATATGTCCCTTCTGCAGAACTTTTTTTTTCCATCTTCAAAGGGCAGACATCTATACCTGTGTCCATTTATTAAAGTCAAGACTGCAAGAAGGCACTCTAGAGACCTTGAACAGATGAATAAATGCTGTAACACATAATATGATTAAGCATACAAAAAGATAAAGGGAGGATGTACAGGAATGGCATATTAACCATTGCGCAAGCCGATTTGTACCCTGATAAGAGAAGAGTACTTTGTGTTATAATTTGAGCTTTAAGTAAGCCATCCATAATCTTGACATGTCCATGACTAAGTGTCCTTAACAGGGTGCAGCCTAGCCTGTAGAGGCGATACAAGGACAAATAATAAGGGGAGAGAAATCTGATTACGGTGACAAATGACCTCGCCAAAGGTACGGCACTTAGAAGCACTCCCTTTGCGTATCACATTGGAAGACGCGATCCACTTCATCATCCTTTCATTGGTGCCATTTCCCAGAATTTCCCAATGAAATGCAATGGAAAGGTATAAGCTGTGTAGAAACAGCAAAAGACCAGCTACAGATGCAAAGCTGTCCAGGCGGCAAGTGCACAGAGCGCTCACGGCTAGAACACTCAGTTCTTGAGGGTCCGAATTCGTGTTACGGTTGATGAAGATCTAAGATCTAAACAGAAAGTCGTAGTAGAAGTTTCGGTGTCACATGCTTCTGAAACTGCCAGCTCTACTCCCACCTCATGAAGCCTCAGGTGGTCGGCAACCTTATCATTGGCTTCAGTAAAGCAAACTACCCTCTGAGAGCATTGTTACCTTTATAAAAATTTACTATAGTTAACTATAGTTTACTACAGTAAAATTGATGTAAACTATTGTAAACTACACTTTACTACAGTACACTATAGTTTGTTGCAAATATACTACAGTAATTGAATATCATTGCTATAGTTTACTATGGTAGAGTTTGACTTTTGTGATTTACTTTAGCATCACTGTAGTAAACTACAGAATTACTATAGTATATCTATAGTAATTCCGCAAAAATACCATAGTTACTATAGAAAACTATAGTATTTTTACTGTAGCATTTTGTGGTAATTTTTCATAAGGGTAGGCTAAGAGTGTGGCAGGGAGAGTAACATTTACATGACAACCTGCCCGCATACAAATTCATATAAATCTTTGCAGTCCTTTACCTATTTAACTTTTTATGTCAAAACCCCTGAGAACTCCTTTGAAGTTAAATGCCAGTTGTTGTACCGCTTATTTTGTTTTTGTGTACCGGAGCTCTTTAGTTTTCAACTCAGGGAGTTACCGTACGTCCATCGAGTTCTTTCCTGGACCATTTGTTTTGAAATTTAAATTCTGCAGTCTTTGTATTTTTGAGTACGGTGAGATCCCTGAGGACAGCTGCAATGTTTCACTTCATTTTCCCTTTGTTTTGATGTGCAGAACAGATTATGTTAGTTACACTCTTCTACAAACTTACACCCCAACCCAGTATGCAAATTCAGCATTTTAATAATACCTTTTTTTCGCTGCCGAGTTTCCTGCCGAATTACAAAGGTTGAATGCAATATGTAACCAGTGGCTGGGAATGGAGTGCACAGAGAAAGGCTACAGGGCTTCTCCAAATATTTTATGATCTGCTGAAACAAGAGAGGTGGTCATAAACACAAAATGGGAAACAGAAAAAAAAAACTGCAAAAGTGCGATTTCAGCCAAGGAACCCGAGGGCACTTCTGGCCAAGGCGATTCAGAGTCTGCTCTGAAGAGCAGCCAAAGAAACGATAGCTATGAAAAGCTGAAATGTGTGGAAACCTGCCCAATTTCATGGAGGCTAAACATTAAAGAGAAAAATCTTCAATTAAAGCGAAGAGGCACTTCATGTCGAACAGGAAAAACCAATAATAAAAAAAAATCTTTGCGGTACAGATGTACCCAATCAAAACATAAGTGCAGATCTTATCTGTAATTCCTTGATTTTGAGCCTGTTGACTCCACAGGCACAAATAAGGTGTTTTTGCTCTGAAATGTTTCTTTCCATCACGAGATGGATTTGCATTGTAAAATGCTGCGTGAGAGAAAACAATCAAAGAATGAGGGAGAATTACAAACTCATCTAACACAGCTGCGACAGTGGAAAGACATCTCCCAAACAAACAACAAACAAAACCATTTTTTGGCTAATTTATTTATTGCTTTAATTGCCTGATTTAACAAAGACAAGACATCCTAATGGATACGCATCCTAGCGTGTGCGGCTCGGTGGGGCAATGGGGAGCACTGCTGCCTCACAGCAAAAAAGTTGCGGGTTTCTGTGTGGAGTTTACAGGTTCTCTCTGTTTTCATACGGGTTTCCTGCCTGTACTCCGATTTCCTCCCACAGTCCAAACACATGCATGTCAGGCTCATTGGAGACTCTAAATAGCCCTCATGTGTGAGTGCGTGAATGAATGGTGTGCGCACCCTGCGATGGATTGAAGCGCTGCCTGGGGTGTGTCCCTGTATTTCACCCGTAGTCAGCTGGGATTGGCTGCGGCGCTCCTGCGACCATAGCGAGAAAGAAAGCCTTATTGATCGTGATCCAGTGAGAAGTTTTATTTGCGAAGCCCAGGATATATACTGTATTTTAAAAAATTATATAAAAAACCAAGGCCACCAGAAGTGGTCATCACAGAATGAAGGCTGATACAGCCCTGTCAACAAAGACAGACAGATGTGGGAAGGACTGGATGCCCAGATGGGTCCTGACAGGTTTAGACTACTGCACCTCCGTCAGCGAAAAAAAGCGTGAACAAACTCCGCCTCGCCCTGATACAAAAGCTCTCTGCTGAGTTCTGTATACCAAATATGGACCTCTTCATCTCTGCCTGTGGTGCGCACATCATTATATGAATAGGAGAGAAAGACACATACATCTGAAGATACCCTCAGTATTAGTGCTGTAACTTCAGCAAAATGTCGTCTCAATATTATTGTTTTTTTTTTTTTTCCCTCCCAGTGGGAGAGGATTAACAAGATGCACCTTTCTTTCCACCAAAAAAAAAAAAAATTAATAGAACTATGTTGCCTTAAAACAATTGTATTTATTGGTAGGTGAATTGATAAATAGAGTATTCAAAAACCACTTATATTGCACTGGGGCTTAGGGTGTTCGAGAAGAGGAGAGAATTCTAAAATGCCTTAATTGGGTATCAGTACAGCGGTGAAGTCATCTGGAAATAATGGGTACAAGAATGTGAATTTTAGTTTCTTCTGTAAGTTCAGAAGAGTCCTCAATAGTGCACCATCTATTGAAGACCCTCCTGAATTTCGCAGCAGGTTTTCCATTACTCACAATGCTTTGTCATTACCATCACCCCAGATAAGGAAAGGTAGTTAATATCTGCAGATTTTTAGGTATTGTATCTCATACTACATTATTATGGATGTCCCATTTCTGGATTAGACTCACTCAATCATGCAATATGATTACTCTGATTCACTTATTTTTGTATTTTGATGAAGAAAAAATAAAGCTGGGTCACCGGTTATTGAGTTTTGCTCACAGAGATCAGGTGGAATTATAATCATTTTTGTCAGAAATTGCCCATTGTCATTAACCCCCATCATCACTGTCTCTCCAATCCCAAGATGCCCCAAGAAAGAGTATTTTATCTTTTTTTTTCTTTTTTTCAGTGGCAAAGGCTCAGTGGTAAAATGTCAAGGAAAAAATGTTTGCAGTAATTTCACCGACAGCGATAATAAAACCACAAATATTGCTCGCCGGAAGGGCTTTCTCCGTCAGCTGTCATTGCTTTTCTTATGATGGAGTCTGTGAATGGGTTTGCCGGATGGTGGAGTGCGAAGAATGATATGGGGAAATGTGGAAATATAAGAGCGGTGGGTGAGTTTGTGGGGGGATTCTTGTCAGAGTGGGGGGGGCGGAGAGGCGGTGTTTCTACTGATGGACAGAGCTTTGCTGAAATTCACACCCAGGATGAAAGCATTTGTTGTATAAAATGCATTTGTTGACATTGTATTAAAAAAAAAAACAAACAGTAAACAACCACTTGGTGTGTTGGGTCAGAAAGCCCTGACACTTTCTTATCATTGTGTAATGTCTCCAGCATGGTTTGAACACTGCATAATTAAAAGTGGCTGGTCTGAGGCTGACCCCTGAGGAACACCTTTTAAGAAATAATTTCAAAGGTTTCATTGGAAGCATTCGGATGGTACCAGCCTGTACAAGGTTGTGATTATTATGCATTTCAGCAGACTTCATTTAACCTCCCGGGACTCTTCAGAAAAGGAAGTGTAAGAATTTAAATGCGCTGATGCAATACAAATGGCTTGAGTGAAAAAAAAGTGTTGCAGTGAAAATATTTTTTAAATATAATTTATTTCATTTTTATTGGATGTTCTTTGTGGTGTCTTAGCTTCGATAGTGGACAATACAGAGCTCTGGCGTATGGCTATTTCTTTGACAGATGCGTTTTTGGATCAGTGTGTTATCTTGAGCTGAAAATCATGTCTCCGGATCCTTCTCAATCACTCATTTCCACAGAGAACGCTTTCACTGGCTTTCTGTCTTGGACATCATTTATCTTCTATACCTCCATCCTCTGCAGCGTCTATGATAACAGAACCATTAGCTACAAGCTACAGAACATTAGCCCCCTCATTCGCTTCATCCAGGGACTGAAAACATTCAAGGAAACAGGTTTGCATCATCCAGACTACAATCCATTTGCTCTTGTGCTCGCCAACGATGTTTTCACTCCAGACCAGCACTGAATATGAATAAATCTTTCCTTTTTGATATTATGGCCATCGTTTCATCAGGGAAACGGCAGTAAAAATCAGGTCGACGTGCTGCGTAATGTGGCCATGTCGGCGGGTATTGTTCCCATGAGGTAAATACTCCACTGAGGATCATTGAGGAACAAGGTTACTGATTTAAAGAATGCTTCATTACTGCCTCTCTCTTGTTCTCTCTCTCTCTTTCTCGCTCTCCCTCCCTCCCTAGCAAATCAAATGAAATTATCTTGAAAGCAGATCATTCCCATCCTCATTTGTACTCTTATAGTTGCAATTAAGATGCTTTTTTCCCCATTAATTAGCCATTAAAATTCAGTGGAGCACCATTGTCTTGGGATAGATTTCTAAATGTATCTCATGTGGCCTGCATGGAAAACAAAAGAAAAAGGGAAAAAAAAGCGGATGTCTCCCCCATGCCATCACCCACCAATCTGTGGAAAACAAGACAATGTTTGACACCCATGGAAGCCTCAGCGAATAAACAGCGCATCACAGCTCAACGGCATCAACCTCCCGAAACGATAAATAAAATAGTATGGCGGGACGAGAGCAGCGAAGTTCAAACTGGGTCTCTGGAGATCTGACACCTGCATGTTCCCTTTCAAAAACACGCCGTGAGTTCGACTTTAAGGGGCTTCTTCTCAGAGATAGCATTGCAAGCTCCAGACACTTCACACTGACACGCCGAGACCAAGAGACGGGCACTGGGTGATATCCTTGCTTAAGCGATTGGTCATTTCCGTAGAGATTCTCCTTTGGGTGACCGTCTGGAGCTGGGCAGCCAGTTGCAACAGCCACCTTTTGCCGGTATGGGCAAAACACCAGGCAAATTTCCAAGCTTTTTCTCAATGAGCTAACCAATCACGTGCTCACAATTAATTTTTCACATAAACATACACTGAAAAAAGTGATCATGGATTGCTATTATTTGAATAGGGAATTTTATTCAATCTAACCTAATGATACAAGGTTTCTGCGTTATCTAAAAAAGTTGTTTTGATCAAAACAAAACATTCAGTGGAGAAAACTTAAAACAATTAGATGAAACAAATCAATCCAACATTTTAACTTTGATCTTGAGTCTCAATTTTTTGCTGCATATTAAATGCTTGCAGTCAATTGCAGACATTATGCTCACCCTCCACCACCCCAGCAAACATCTGTTACTTTGATCCATTTCCAGGTATTAAGGAGGATTTTACTATTCCTACCATTTAGTTCGGGAGTTTAATCATGTTCCCTTCCAGAGGTTGGAAATCCAGGTATTCCAATCCAGGTTTTCAATATTGTGTTCCAACCACCTGGATTTGCTCATTTAAATGACCCTTCCATCATGATCTTTTTCCAATTGTTGAAATCAGCTGGCCAGAACTTCTACTTTCTGGCCCCTGGAATGTCCAACTTTGTCACTACGACTGTGAACTGTCGTACCTTCTGCAAATGCTCAAAAAATGTTGTGCTTATTTCTTAAAATTCTGAGCCAAATAAGGCATTTGTCCCAGCTGAAACAATGTCCTCAACACTTTTCCCTCATGGAGCTTTACACAGACATTCTGAAAATATTAGAATTTGATACATGTAGTGATATCACAGTATCTGCACAATCCACTTTATGTTAATATATTTTCAGTATATAGTTTACAAATGTTTAAAAACATTGAATTGTGTGACCCGTGGATGGTTCAATCCCCATATGACTGCAGCGAGTGTTTATGTAAGCAGCAGACCCAGTTTGTAGTGCTTGAAAAAGGCACTTAACTTTAATACTCAGCTACTTGATTAGGTAACGGGTAGAATGTACACAATATAAGTCACACTGATTAATGGTATTTGTTCAGTAAACATAATTTGTTGATAACTTCAGTCCTTCAGTTTTTACTCTGTTTGTCTTTACCTGAGTCATTTTGCACACTATTATTCATCTGCCTATGTTGTGGGAGGATGGTAAAGTACCTTAACAGAGTGAATATTGTGTAATACACTGTCTCCCGACATTTACAAGCATATTCTGGTACACCTAACGCCGCGCTCATGAAATTTGTCAATGCTAAGGGTATGCTGAATGGATGTAAAAGAACATTATAGGAACATATTGAATCCATTTTATCTCTCAAAGCAACACTTAATCAAATTACAGAGAATTATTCTGAAAGAGAGCTTCAGATTAAAACATTTAAGCACATCTGTTCTGTTTTTCTGAATAATTGCTCACATATGGACTTGATTAATACATTGGTGCTCATCGCTATCCGTAACCCCGTGCAACACTTTGTTCCTCGCAGAACAGCCCTGATGTAGGAATACCCTAAATGCATCATACATTCTGTGTCATCGGCAGAAAAATTGCTGTACTGTAAAATTTTTTTTAAAAGACTAAACTCTGACAAGAAACTGGCTGCAGAGCATTTTTGAGTCTGCCAAACACAGCATTGTATTTAACGCAATTAACTTACAAAAAAACAATTCCGTTAAAAATCATAACATGTCATTTAGGCCCTGGGTTCTTTTATACAGTTGTTATGCAGAATATATGATCTGAGACTAGTTTCTTGACACATGCTTCCAGCTCTCAATAAACACACCTTCACATCTGTTGACAAATCAGCGGGCTTTCAATATCACATTTAGTGACATCTCAAAAAAACAAAATAAAGCGTATGTTTTGCCAGTCCATAGCATCCATTTCATTCATTAGTTTTTATTGCAACTTGAAGAATCAAATGCCACCGCAGTCAACATGCATCTATGGTCCGACTCCTCTAGGATATGATGCATAGACATACTGGTGTGTATGCGCTGCGATGTCGCAGTGATTAATATCCAAAGGCAGACGTTACGCCTCGGCATTAAACTCTGACATTCTTGCACTGAATCACAGTCTGGATCTAGAGAGAAAGCAAATGTCAATCTGTGCTGAAGGATTAACCCTTTTAAGAGTATGTGATTCGAATGTTTTCAACGGAACTTACAAATGCCAATGTAACAATCTCTACAGGTAACTCAAAGCAACTGAGGTTTAGAACAGTGACCTCAAATGTTGACAAAAAATACCAAAAAATCTGTTCTTCAGACTTAACCTTCTAAAAAAAAAAAAAATCTTCACTTCAAAGTGCTAATCGGGGAAGGGCATTGTATGGAGAGAGAAAAGAGGAGAAAAATTGGCTTTGGACCCAATGGAATTCAAGGAAAAATAGTCAAAGCCATGCCAGAGACAGACTTCAATGCCAGAAAATACAAGGTGTCAGTTGCACAATATGAGGCATTCTGCATGCATTCAAGTATAAACTCTTTTTATAGACATGTGGGGCTGGCCTGTCACAGAGATCTGAACGAAGGATTTCTTTCAAAGCCCAGTCATAGGAGAAGCAAAACATTTTTTTCTCAATGGACAGGAGAAGTTTGACGCTCGATTGTACCAGTACAGTTGGCAGCATACATTAGTATATGCATCATCACACAGGCATACACAAACCATAGATATATACGTAGAACTCTAGATTGCTAAAGGGTACGCTCAACTGAAGCAACTGTTCCAGCAGCGTATACAGCCAGGAATAAAAGTCGCACAAAGACTCCCATTCATTTTCGCCTGTTTGCAAACCTCGTTTTCAAAAACATTTGCGTGAGAGTTGAGTTGTTTTGGTATCGCTGAGCAAAGCAACATCCCCCCCACAAATTATGTGCTTTTTTGGGGAAAAGAGGCATACTCACAAGCGGGAAAGCCGTTAACAATCGCTCGCGTTCGCTTTAAAATAGCGATCCGTATGAGTCAATCGCTAATTAGCAACCTAGCACACTAACGTGATTTTCTCCATAAAAGTAGGCTACTACATTCGAGTTCAATACCTTGCACGTGAAATGTTTTATCACAGCCCATCGAATGAATATTGCTGCAAAAAGTAGCAGCGCACTCGGCATGTTAAAGATTATACAACGTATTAACTAATTTCAAAATGGCCTCTTGGGAAGCCATTTATTTTAATGTAGAAGTTGAGTGTATCAATATGGCGGGCAGTTGCTTTGGGTAATCTTAATGTAAACATGATGTCATCATTAATCTAGTGTTGTGTGTATATATATATATATATATATATATATATATATAGACACTTGTGCAGGCACACAAACACACAAGGACAAACATGCACATGTGCAGGAACGCCTGAGCCAAAACTTAAATGAAAGCACACTTCCATCTCCTATACGCACACACTCACACACACAAACACACATGCTCTTGCATGCCATTTATGAAGCATATCTCCGATTCTCTGATGGTTTTGGGTGTGAATGATCTTAATCATTAATTAAAGCGGAAGATTAAAATAACTGACATGGAAACAGCTGACAATGTCGTAGATGATTTCCAAGTTGAGAAAAAACACCGCAGGGAGCGATGCCTGGGGCTGTTTTAATTGGACAGGACATTGGAGGAATTTGACTTATCTTGGCAATGTAATTAAAAAATCCAAAAGCTTAAACAAGATGAATTATTGGCAACAGGAGGTTTTCTGCATCTAAAGATAACATATACTAGATGTCTTTTTCTGTCTGTCTGTACGTCTGTTTGCCTCTCTCTCCCTTGATTTTTTTTTTTTTTTTGATAATTGTTGATTTGATTAGCTTCAAACTTGGTGGGAGTATTGCTGAAGACCTATGGACAAGGAATGTCTCGTATGAAGTTGTTTGGCTTGGCGGTTCACGTGAAATCTCATGAAAGACACAAGCAGCAATCCCTGGCAAGCAGCAATACTTCAGGTCAAGCAAATGGCCTGTTCTGAACTGGTACTGTTTGAATGGGCACTGCACTAGTTATTTCTAAAGACACATCAAAGTTGCCATCTTTCTCACTGTCTTCACATTCTCCATCTGTTATAATGCTATACTTGGAATAATAACTCAATTGTGCAACAATGATGCCAAACATGGCAAATAAATACTGCAATGAGCCATTTTGGCACAGTTGTGATCGTTTGTTAAGAGGCGAATGTGATAGTGGTGTGTTTGACAGATGTCACGGACAACAAGAACCTATTTTACGGCGAGGTAATCTGAGACATGGAAAGGTAAAGCAGTGGATGGTAGCACTCTTGCACAGGTTTTCCATCCAGAAACAAGCAGGCTTTTACATGTCATTAAGACTGACCCACCATCTTCCCATGGTAGCCTAACTCAATGAATGCAATAATTACCTGACAAAATAAGACTCTTAAGTATGCAAGACATTCTAGAGGAAGAAGGACAACATTTCAAAGCGAAAAAGAAGTAAAATGGCTGATTTCACACATACTTCATCGGCACAGGAGCATAATAAGAAGTCATTTATATGGAATGAATGAGCATATAAAGGATTCAAACCAAAAATAAAGAGATTCCAGTCGCATTTGAACACACAGGGTCAACATCAGTTCACATAGACAGTGTACAAACCTGAGATCACCGTAGTGACCATACATGCAGAATATGGATCTTTTTTTTTTCTTTTTTAATGAAGCTTTTTCTATAGAAGGCAGGAAATCAAAAATGGTCAGCTCAATGAAGACATTCATCATCTCTCTGATCCCTGCCCGTCAGCCTCTCATGGTAAAATATGTTGAAATGGCTGAGGACGCAAGGGTAGTGGTTTTTACTATCAGATGAAATGGATTTAATTATCTCATTAGTTTGCTGCCATTGTTCTGTCTCCAGAGGACTGTCTCACTCTGCAAGACAGAATGACTGTAAATTAGAACACATAACTACACATTTGCTTAAGTCATCTGATGCAGATCATAAAATGGATAATGAAAAAGTATTTATGATTATTATTATTATTATTATTATCATCATCAGTTGTAGTATTTGTAGTAGTATTTGTTTTATTCTTGTTGATTCCCTAACCAAATTTTTGTCGTTAATACCTTTAAAAGCATCATATTTTGTCACTTTGGGCTCGGCCGATGTATTTGCCCAGGATTACAGGTGAAATCAAGATGTTATTGGCTTTACTATGCTATATGCAGAGACGTTGATGTGCAAACTCAATATGTCTGCATTTCATACGACATGGCAGGTTAAATTTCCAAAGTGAGATTATGGTGTTTTTCTCTAGTCTACTTTAACTTTGTGAGAAATTATTTATGAATGAGGATTATGTGCCTAAAATGAGGAGTCGACCTGCAAAACCTGCTAAGTCCAGTTTTGAAAATAAATGAGTTATCTCCCTTAGCCTCTCTTTCAGGCACCTGCGCATGTCCCACTGATAGCTCCACTTTCAAAACCTACTGAATGATGTTATAAATTTTTACAGAAAAAGCGAAACTCTGTCAAAACCCGCCAATCACAGTCCAGCTTTTATAGCCTGTTCAGCTTTTGCTTTCTCTAACTCTAACTGGTTTGGGCAGTTCAGAAAAGTGTGATGATAGTAATACCATAAAAGGGGGATTTGAACCCATGGACTCATGTTTATGTTGTCATTGTCATAGCAGCTATTCAACCACTGTGCTGTCTGTAGCATTGAGTTGCATGTAGAGTGGGTCCTGAGTCAAATACCTTCACCTATTGAGCAACGGGACTGGTTTAAACACTGTCAAAACCTGCTAAATTTCCACTCCACTTTCAAAACCTGCTAAGTAAAAACTTTGTGTTGCAAAATCAGTCATTTCTTTAAAAAAAATAATGAATTGCCTCATGGATTATGTCTGCAAGGCTAATAGTTTCAGTATAGTGAAAATTGGTATCTGTGGAAGATCATTTCTATGCCTACCAAAAAAGTCAGATTTTTCAAAAAAAAATGGACCAACTTGACTTAGAAGGCTTTGCAAGTGGACTCCTCAAATATAGCAATAATATTTTTGTCAACAAAAAAAATTACCCGGCAGTGTTTACTTAACTGGACCTGACAGATGTGCTGCAAGCTATGAGCAAGAGCACAGGACAGCAAAGATGCTATTCTGAAAGAAAGAAAAAAAAACTAGCTCAGTCGCAATGTGTTCATATAGCCATAAATGAAATGAGTGTGAATGTGGCCCAGCAATTTTTGTTTACATCTTAGAGCGATCCCTGTTCTCTTAAAATAAGAGAAAACACTCTACTTGGAGGTCCTCCCACAAACACACCTGACCCTGTTGTCCCAAAAAAAAAAAATCTGCATAAGTGCCAAAGAGTTTTTTTTTTTTTTTTGTGTTTATGCATTTGATTTTAAATTGGCTGTTGAATTGTTTCGTGCTTTGAAGGTACTGAAAGTGGGAGGGGGAGGGCCACTTCTCTGTGACAGCACTCCCTATAGCTGTTCTCATTGACTTGTTTCCCAGGCAACGATGACGGAATGGATGAATTTGATGCATCTGGGCACGTGTATGGGGGTGGCAGGGTTCCTTTCCCCTTTAAACTTTTCATGTAAGTAGCCATTCTGGCTTCAGATAAGGACCTTTAATCGGTAACACTCCATAATAACCATTGTTAATTAATGGTAACATGATTAGACAGTGGTTATTTTACTGTCAACAAACAATGAAATTATATATATATATATATATATATTATGACAATGCTAAGTAATGATATAATTTATGTTATTTTGTCATCACCTTGTGTACATTAAATGTATTATTCCATAAAGTACATATTATACCATATAGTATGATGAGATAATCTGCAAAATAACATTAATTATAGCATTCGGAATTATTGGTATACATTATTATTATTTCATTGTTTCTTAGCAGTAAATTACTATTAACTAAAGCTTAATGAACTATCATTTCACCATTTATTAACAATGGTTATTATAATGCGTTTCCCCCTAACCTCTTAGTATATTGGTATTAGCAATCTGCTTTTTTGCCATAACAACCAGGTGTTGGGCAGTGTCCACATGCGTTTAATGCTTGTGTATGAGACTGTGACAGAGACCGAACAGCCTTGTGTACCCTGAGGAAAAGATCTGGAGCTTAGTAGAATGGTGACTCAAAAGAACCTTTAAAGATTTTCAAAAAGAATTTTAGATGTCTTTTCTCGCGGTACGGATGGACTGCAATTTTAAAGGGCTTGGGATGTATAATTTCAACCTTACAAAGAGATGAATAAAATGACTTCAGTTTAATCCGCATGAGCCATGCGTTGAACTGTGAGGCTGAAATGTGCCACAAAGTAATGCAACAATAGTGAGTATCAAAAAAGAAACAAAAAAAAAAGAATTTTCCAAAGAAATTAATCGATAATGGATTAACCTGTGTTTTGTGTGTGTGTGTGTGTGCATGCGCTTGTATGTGTGTGTGCGTGTGTGTGTGCGGGTTTGTTTTTTCATGCACTTGTGAGAATTGAAAGGCATCAAAAGTATTGCAAAGTCAGATCATGTCAATTTGAAGGTGCACTCCCCCCCAGAATAGCCTATCCCATGACTTCAGTGACTGTAGGGAAAAAAAAAAAAAAACTGACGCTTTATTCTTCTTGAGTACTATCAATTCATGCATACCAGGACTATAAAATTCTAGGAGATAAAAATTTGATAGTTTTATATTAGCTAGCTACAAGGAGTGCACTTTCAAATTGACATGATCCGCAAAGTCTGAGAAAAATTACTTATAGGGGCCAAGCCCTCGCAAGGAAGAGGCTTAATTCTGGGCCAAGGGTTCAGTTTACGTCAATGGTTACAGGTGAGGTCATGATTAGGGCTAGGTATGTTTTAAGGTCAGGTATCAGAATTAGGCTGTAGTTTAAGGTCACATTAAGGTTAAAATTGGGTCACTTTGGGGGGATTTGTGGGTTCTGGTTAAGATAAGGGCTAACGTTAGGGTGAAGGAGGAGGTTATGATTTGAGTTTGACTTTGGGTTTAAGGGTAGGGGAATAGTATTTTGATTCTAAAATAGTGTTTTGATCCTCACAAGAAAAGAAAAACACGTGGCTGCAATAATGAGAATAGTGCCGGAACATTCTGTGATGTGGTACTCTAATCCTTGCCTGACTGAGCTGCTGCCATTTTAAAATAGAATGGCCTCGCAGTCATCCACTAAATTAATCAATAAAAATGAGGCAATTCACAATACCCTGATTCACACTTATTGACAGAAAACCAGACTTAAGACCAAATTTAGAAGCATTTCAGTGTCTGAAGAGACTAAATAAGCCTTGAGAGAGGAAACCTGGGGAAAGACAGTGTCTGAGAGAGAGAGAGAGAGAGAGAGAGAGAGAGAGAGAAATTCTGTAGTCTCACTGTAGCCCTGAAACCACAGCTTTCAAATACATGGTCCATCATGTTTTTAGCACTGAGCCTGTGACAGACAGCCTCTTACAGACAGACCCTTCCCCTGCAACTCTGCCCACTTTCAAAGCACACACAAGGACCAAATCCAGTCATTCATTTAAAACTCACAAATATAAATTCACAACCTTTAGGTTGATGAGCCCAGACACCTCAGAGTTCTGTCACCGAGTGTGAATGCCCTTCTGCCAGGAGCATTGGCAAATAAAAAAAAAAAAAAAAATGTTGTCAGCACTATGCAGTTCTCTCAAGTTGCTGATATTCCAGAAAAATCTGGAATTTTCGAAAGGAGCTTTTCATCTCTTGGGTTTGTATTAAAGTATTGGAACATCTACATAAATAGAAACAAACAAAACGGTGTGTTTCTTTGTAGCTACATTGGAGAAACATGCTAATGAGCCCTGAAGCAAGATAAATATGTTTTTTTTTTTTTTTAATGCATAACATTGATGCAGGTTTGTACAGCGAAGTTGTGCTCCTGTTTGCAAAACTTGAGTGTTTATTTATAGTGCTAATTGACATGCTGTCAATACAATCTGCACGTCCTGCATTTGCTGTCTCTTCTCAAAGTGGAAGACATTGTTCTTTGTTCTTTGCACATTTGTTTACATTGTGGGCCATTGTGGATCGACCAATTTGCTAAATGACCAGCAGTTTGCATCTGCTAAATTAACCTCTTTGCACAGATACAGACGCTGGCGTCCGTAAATTCCGAAATTTAATTCCTAAACAATTCTGTAATTGAATTTCCAAATGTCTAGCTTCACTGGAATAATTTTCCAAAGTCCCTGTGACACAAGTACTGAGGCATAAAGCTTAAATAGGCTCATGCACAACAGGAAAAATTGGCATAATTTTGTATTCTGTGCAAAGGGGACAAGTAATGATTAGAGCAAAATGGTCACTCTCACTTGACTTTTAGACTGCTATAGTCCCACTTGTCAAAAACAACACAGTTAACAGTTGCATGATTGAGATGGGTGATATTGGGTGATATTGATCCATCATCCAGGGCTGCCAGACCAAAGCTCAGAGAAAAAAAAAAAAAAACAATTGCAATACTTTTCTGGATTGCCCCAGAAGTATATTGATTAGTACAGTAGAGTTTGAGTGAACAGTTTGAAGCCAGTTCAAAGCCTGAGCTGGATAGTGCCATCAAAGCCTTGAACAAAAGTTGAGCAGAATTGGTAAATAAATTGACTATATGTCAATCTTGGTTAAAAGTGTCCAATGCCAAAACAATGGATAATCAAAAAAAGAATGTACAGGCAGGATACTAGTTTTTCTCTTTTCTGTTCGAGGGCATACTAGAATCACGATATCAATTAATGATTGATTATTTTAGTGAGTTCATTATTGAAGTTTTATTGAGCAAATATTGCAATCAGTCTGATGGCTTTAACTTGGAAACTTGGAGGCAGCATTTTATAAACTTGTTGTGGCTCTTTTGGTTTATGGTGAAAGGTGCATAGCGTAGCATTTATCTGTAAGACACATCCCCATAAACAGATAGAGCAACCCCCCTCATACAATCACCTGAGGTATTGGATTGTTCTGTAACCACAAATTACAAAGGCTTAAAATCAGCATATAACCGACTGGCGTTGTCACAGGAATCGATACTTTTCAGTACCAATCTGGTACCTGCCCTCAAAAAACGTCTTGATACTTTTTATCAGCACATTCTGATGAAGTCTACTAAAATCAACTACCTATCTCAGTCTACTTATCTCCAAGAAAGAGGTTGGGGAATGCTTTTATGTTTTATCGACCTGCCTGTTGGTATATCCCAAAACAATCACTTCCAATGATTTTTTTTTTTTTTTTTTTTACTTATTACTGACATTGGCTTCATCAGCTTCATCAAGTTTATAAGCTAAAATGAATTGCTGTGCATTGAATAACAATCATAAACTATGCCGATATGCTTTATTGATTTCTTGTCTAGTTAGTTTGTAAGAAAAAATGCACCCTCTGTTGCGGTTGTTTTAGTCCATCCCAATGGGCAGGTCAGACAAGAATTTATAAGTGTGACTGCAGTCCTCATGTTTGGTACAAAAATTCAAAAGCCTCCTCGCAACTTCAACATTTTTCAAAAAAGTAATGGAAAGTGGTATATTGGCCATATGCTAATGATTTTATGCCTTTGAAATTTATGGTTACTGCACAAGCTCATATTCAAATTGATTACATGGAGCTGTCGCTCTTTCCACATATGATGAATTGTGCCAGCATAGCATCATGCAGTATACTGGGACAGGCGGTCGACTATGCTTCCACTTCACCAAACCATTGCATTGCCAATATATTTGCACAGATGCCACATCTATTCATTTATCAGGATTTAAAAATACTGTACTTGTCTTGCTAAAATTACGATTTGCAGCAATTCTGCATGTTTAATTAAAATGGAAGACGGAACTCCTTAGAACTACTATTAAAAAATAGGGCGTGTCCTATAAACACCTACGATTATCAAACTTCAGTTGCTGTGAAGCAGACATATGGTAAAGCCGTGTCAGAGTATGTGAGCACATGCATTATGCACGCAATACATTTTTTTAATGGAGTTTTAGGGAATTTTTTGAAAGCCAATGTGCTAAAGACAGAGGAGAATCACAGAACAAAATGCTATTGTCATGAATTACACCGCAGAAATTTCAGTCACTGTACTTGTTCCGCAGTGATGTTCTTACCATGTTCTGCTTTGTTCTGCTGGAGTAGCACAGTGTGATATCTCAGACTCTCAGCAAAGACTCAGAGCGGAGCCGCATCCAGCGTTCACTTTGCTCGATGCTAATACGGCTGCACAGGGAGGACTTCAATATTTATCCCTAAAAAATGCTTCATCCATAAAAGCGCGGACCATAGAAATTGATTTATGGGAATTCGGTCAGCCCCTTTGTGGCAGGAAGTAAGCTCATCACAGTCAAATGGTTTAGTGATGGTACAGCTACAGATTCAATCATTCATTCACCTAAAAAAAGCCCAGCTCTTTGCTCAAACAGCAGGTCTAAGGATGTGGAATTGGAAAAAGACTCAGAAGTAGTATAGCTGATCAAAGCCTATCACAATCCAGGCATTGTACTGCAACAGCGCATCAATATAGCCTCCTTTAATTTATACACAAAGCCTCTTGTTATATTCTTCTGCTCTCTGTTCCTCATATTGATTTTGTGGATTGATTTCTTTTCAGTATTTTGTGTGGTTCTGGGTAACACACAGGTTAGCTAAAGAACAATGGTCTCAGACTGGTCTTATCTTGGTGGGCCACAGTTTCTACTGGTTATTCTGACTTCCTTATCTTCGCTATCATCACCTCTAAGGGAGAGGGTAGTGGGTTTGAATCCAGCCTGGGGCCTTTCTCAGTTTCCTCCCATAGTTCCAAACATGCAGGCCAATTGGACTCAGTAAGTTGCGAAAAGGTGTGAGGGTGCGAGTAAATGGTGTGTGATCCCAGAGATGAATTGGGTATAGTAGCCTCTCACCCTTTGCATTCTGGGAAACCCCCACCCAAAGACACAGATCAGGAATTAATTGGTTTGGTTATGGATGGATGGATGGATGGATGGATGGCTGGTTGGATGGATAGAATAACTTAAATTAAACAATTAAAGCACAGATGCCGCAGATTTCATTTTTACTTTTTCGATTTGAGATCTCCACGATAAGACACTCTTGAGAAGGTGTAATAAATGTTGAACAGTTTTAACAGGTATAAAGACATTACATAATAAATTGGTTCCTGATATTAAAAAGAGCACGATACCGAGACAAAACTTAGGTTCCTCGTAATTACTCCGTTTCGACCTGAAAAATGAATCAAGGAATCAGAAATCTCCTGGGTGTATAGTGAGATAAAGCCCAGCCGGACTGGCAGGCAAATATATCCATGGACACTCTTCAAACTGCTGTCTGTACGCCCTGTTCCTCCCTTGTGTGAACCCCTGCCTGGGATAACACTGCCCTCTTTTGGGAGGTGTAGGTAACTGCAGGGTGGTGTGCAGCACTGTTGGGAATGGGAGCTCTGCGAATGTGATGGTTGTCACTGCCTGACACAGCCATCTCTGTGAGGACCGAGATCTAAGGAAACAGTGGGCAGTCATGTGGACAAGTTTGTGCTTGTATCCATCTGGCGAGAGATATAAAATCTTATAAGGGAGATTTTATATTAAACCCAGTTTCAGTGGATTGTTAGACCTTCAAATCAGGTTTCATGCCATTTTCCTCTGTATTGTTTACAAGGGTGAAGAATCCTGGTCCCAGAAGTCTGCCATTCTGTAGGTTTCATTGCAACCCCAATGTAGCATGCCTTACGCTACTAATTCAGAGCTAAATGCACCACTCTAGCCGTTAAATGAGGTGTGCTTTGTTAGGGTTGTCTACGAGGTGGTAGATCTCCAAAAGTAGGGATGGTTAAATCTGGTTTGATTACTATTATTAATGATACAGTGATACTGCTCTCAAGATATTGCATGAATAATATAATAACAAGAAATGTATCTGAAGCCCTGCCATTCCTTTGGCCTTCGCAGCCTCATTGAAGCTCTCTTCCAGAAATTTGAGAAGACCTCCCAGTGGAGTTGCCTCTACACAGCAATATTTTCCAGCTCGGCAATTTGAGCATGCTCAAGCCCCCAGATTGATAACACCTTTTCTCGCATTACAGGGTTCGGAAGAGAGCTGGGCGCATTCATTCCAGATCAGTTGCTCAGCAGAGGAAGTCCAAAACACCCTTGCTGGCATTGAGGTAGAGAATCATGAGAACTTTCTGGAAACATCACCCCCTGCTACATGGGAGTGATATTTTTCAACAAGCCATTCACTATTTTTTTTTCCTTGAAGACTCTCATACATAGACTGTATACGTAAAAAGATGGACACAGCACCCAGGTCTGAATAGACCGATCCAGAGTACAGCCCACCCAGGCCTATCCAGCCAATGAGATCCAGGGCTGCAGTCACGAGACCGCACCCAGCTAGCGCTCGCCATAACCTCGGACAAACAAAGACTTTTCCGAACTGCTTTCTCTATTGGGAAGAGTATATTCGCGCTTTGTTTTCGCATTTTTGTAATTATAAAATCTCACAATGGCAAAGCGGTGTTGTTGTGGTGAGTGTAAATCGGACACGAGATACCCAGACAGGGTCGTAAACACTACTTTCAGGAGGGAGAGGGCTGGATATGGCAATTTATTTGCTAATAATGACTCATTATTCTGAAAGCTCAACTCGCGTTGTTTACGAACAGTAATGCCTCTTGATGGCTTTGCACTGGGCCGTAAAAGGGTCAAGAGGCTGCAGGTTTTCATTCAAACAGAGCAGAAACACACCTGATACGATTAATGCAGGCTTCACACAGAGCTCCGTTTCAATCAAAGACTGTCTTGGGCAATAACACTTGGGTGCTCCGGAAAAGGTTTATGATCTTATCACACCATATGTAAATTGAATGCTACGTACCCTGCTTTGCAAGAGCACTGGCCGTGACAATGCTTCTCTGTTCCTTGTCAATCGTTATCAATGAGTATGGCTTCTGGGACTTCAGCATTGAGCGATAGCATTTGCATTTCGCTTCAACTTCACGGGCATTTATAACGGAAAATGACACTTCGTGAATATAGCCTACCCAGATAAAAAATAATTATAACCCTTGTCTTTTGCTTTTTTTTTTTTTGCGATGCGATCCGTTTTTAAAAACTCAAGGTTGATGTTTTCAGGAAGCGCTTCCAATGAGGTTATAAGGGACGTTGGCGCCATCTTCAGCAAAGCTTGACCTAGATCTGGCCGTTGCTATGCGTAGTTAGGGGGTAGGCGGAGCTATGGATCGGTCTATTGTGAGGCCAATGCGGAAATCTCAAAAAATAGCATTCTATTTAATGGCCAGTGGATGGCGATGTCGTTGGTTACAGAAAGAAGTTCAATGCTATTGATGTCTATGAGAAAATGACCCTACTTTCTCACCTCATTTATTATTTCAAAAATTATTTTCCACATTATTTTATGTTATCTATCTCAAGTTTCAAGTCTCCTTCCATATCATGATGTTCATATTTGTAAATTATGGTCCCAAATAGACTAGAATAAAGGATAAAGCCAGAATATGCTTTAGGGGCGTGGCTGTCCTCTAGTCCTCGTCAGATATGGTCAGATCCACAGGTAGATCCACCCCACGCTCCTCCCAGGATCTTCAATTCACGCTCTCGTCCAATAGGAATCACATCCGGTTTCAAAATGACAAATTGGCGCTGTTCAAATTGCCAAAATTGTGGCTTCCTAAATGGTATGCTGAAACCAATGGGTGAATTCACTGTTGCTTCGTAAATCTTTTTATACAGTCTATGCTCTCATACCAATCATTTATTTTTCATACCTATCCATCCTGTCTTTCTTTCCTTTCCTTGATGTTAGTTCTACTCATTAGTGAGACCGGGAAAAGAAGTGTAGACAGGGGAAATGAGGAAACATTTGTCAAACAAAGACTGAAAAATTAGCAAAATAGAACGTATTTTCTCCTCCAAATGTCAGTTCAAAGCCTCATTGTGATTAGGGTGGCAGAAGGGAGGAAATAGACTCATTTACGCATCACAAATTTCCGGGAAAAATATAGCATTTTGTAAACTGATATTTCCTATTTCCATTAAATGGATTGGAATCTCCATGTCGGTGGTGCACCTTACAAACTGTGTGAGGAAGGAATAAAATGAAAAATAAGCAACTGGAACTAACCTGAGGTGTTGGAAGGGGCATTTGACAATTGTTTATCCAACAGTCAAACTTAAATCTGCAAAATACCTAACAGCCTTGTTTCTGCTGTTTGAATCAATTCTTGTACATCTGATCAATATGGCACCAAACTGCAGTGAGAGTATGTGTTTTGCTTAAAGTTTGGTTTGTCCATAACAGACAGCATTGATCTAAGATCTGTTATGCACCCCTTGTTGAATGTCGAGGAACGCCTCATTTTGCTTGCCAAACACGCAAAATATCACACAGACCTGGTAAAGTGGTTCTGATATACTTTTCGGTCTCCATCCCTTCGGGGTAAATCTAAAATACATAGTGTGTAACCTACAACAACCGTCAATCTGCATCGCCGAACCCTTGTGCCCTAGCAAAGAAACTGAGCGACAAGTTCCTCATTTCCTCTCCTGCATTTATTTATTTTTTTTTTCTGTTAAGTTTCAAAAGGCTTCACTGATGCTCTTTTGGAAGAGTGTCTCTTTTTATTCGCTGTCGTTGCTTGCAGACAGCCAAAGAGGCATTTCAATTTTTAATGCATCAGGTTCCTGAGAACCATAGTGGAACAGGGCATCAATAACGACAAAGCAAACCAAACTCTGCATGCAATCAGTGTCGCTAGCACTGCGGAAGAGACGCTCACTGCTTCTGACCAAGCTTGAGCGGAGGAACTGAGGTTCTCCTGACTGGAGGTCTTTGGCAAGCCATTTGTTCGTGTTTTTCTGTGTGAGGGAGAGAGAGTGACAGGAAGACTGAGGATGTCAGCAAAAAATAGACAGAGAGAGGGGGAGATTGAGAGAAAGAGTGAAAAGATTAGAGAGATAAAGAGAGATAGAGAGAAGCTGCTTCTCTCAATGAGCAGTTGCTATTTTAAATGCATCTATTACGTGCATAGCACTCTGCCATTTTGGTCTGACTTAACTTTACTGAACTGCCCCAGGTCGTCCAAAACGAAATGAAATGAAAACACCTGCAAAGTACTTGAAATGCTGATACTGATTCACAAGTATCATTGAACTTAGACTGCAAGAAATTCTTGACTTTTTTATTTATAAATTTATGCATTTATTTTTTTTTTTTTTTTTTAGCTGAGCAAGTAGGGTGACAGAACTCAGAGCCACGTAAAGAGTAAATTCCCATGAGCTACCCTTCACTCGCAGTTTGACAATCCCAAGACATTCATCTTTTATAAGCTTGTTGGATTATCTCCCATCAGATAGCACAAGCCCCAGTGGGAGCTTCCTAATAACCTGCCACAGGCAACAAGGCCTCTTCTTGTAGGTACAAACACCTGTTTCTGTGCACACACGTCTCACCTCTCTGTTTTATTAACTGCGTGGCCAACCGTGGCGGGTAGCCTGCTGTTGTTTCCAGTGAGCCCCGCGACGGTCACGGAGGGACAGCTGCGGAAGATTCTGGCAGCAAGGAGTGATGGGTAATGGGTTTTTGTCGTAACGCCTCTCTGATCACAGGACTCAGCAAGCCAAGCACAGAGGCTAGATGACTGGACGAGTTTGTGGGAACATGTGAGCACACAGACGCATATTGATAGTATGCGCATACCCATGCTTGTACACGCCCATGCATAGCCTTACAACCGATCAGCCACAACATTAAAACCATCTGCCTAATATGGTGTAGGTCCCCCTCATGCTAGCAAAACAGTTCCATCAGACTGACATCCACTTGAATTTCTAGACCCAGGGTTTTCCAGCTGAACATTTACCCGAGAATCACACTCCCTCCACCAGCTTGCCTTCTGCCCTCAGTGCATTCTGGTGCTATCGCTTCCCCGGGAAAATGGTGCACACGTACTCAGCCAATACACATAATTTAAAAGAAAACAGGACTAACTTGACCAGGTGACTATATTCAATTGCTCTGTGGTCCAGTTCTGATGCTCATATGGATGCTTTTGGCAGTGGATCAAGGTAAGAATGGGCACTGACTGGTCTGCACCTACAAGTACACGGCACCGAATGCAGCAGATATAATGCACTGCGTGTTATGAATGAAGTTTATTTTTGAACATGTCCATATTGAAATTTGCCAAGGAAGGGAGAATAACAATCATGAAATGGTCAACAAAGAAAATAACACAATTAATATAACAAAAATACAACAAAAGGTAAATGTGACCTGTTCAAAAAACGGAGTAGAGAGAAGCAGAAGCTTGTAGATCCATATCCCCTTATTTCTTTTAGTTTACAATACTTTCACGGTCACCATTTCTACCATCTATATATATTTACATATTCAACCTTCACCACTCCTCTGATGATTGTAATATGTCCAATGGTATAATATTTACCCATATGCATAAATACTTACATACCCTTCAACAAATATATAGTTATACACATATATACACTGCCTCGGTGTATATGAGTGTGTTGACACTCATTCTTCACATAAATATCATCAAAATTCTCTCTGACTTTAGCTACAGTAAGCCTCCTGTTGGTTTGCAGCCTTCATTGCCGTTGGGCACCTATGAGTCCCAACACCCTCTCACCGGTTCATAGTTTGTCCCTTCTTGGACCACTGTCAGTAACTTCTCACCAATGGTGACTGGGAGCACCCCAAAAGCACTGCTGCTTCAGAGATACTCTGACCCCTCATCAGACCATAGTGATTTGATGCTTGTCAAAGTCGCTCAGGACCCATTTCTCCCACATCTAACACGTCAGCTATGAGAACCCAATGTTCACTTACCACCCAAGGTGTGTCTGTGGACCATGACATGTGCCTTTTTATGAGATAATCAGCGTTACCTGCTTCATCTGTGAGTGGTTTTAATGTTTTGGCCCATCAGTGTATAGACATTTGCATGCACGTCTTGTGCGCATACGTACAATTGCAATAATACATACACGCATATAGATGAATGGCAAATTCACGGGAAAATCAACAGTATTACTACGGTATCGGGCTTCTACAAGTGGCCAAATCAGCTTGGCATTGAGTCTACAAGGGTAAATCCTTACTGGAAGGATGGAGTACCTCTAAAAGATATGGCCTCATTTGGTGTTTTGATGATGGTGATGGAGAGTGCTGCCCAACCCGTGCCAAAGTCTCAGTTAGTTTGTGGTCTGATGACTGTGAAGGTGGTAACATACGCTTAACATCATTTTCATACTCATTCAGAGATCCCTTGTGCTCGATGTGGGTCTTGGGCCATTCTCATCCTGGAAGAGATCACTCTCAACATGGTAGGAATGCTTCATCTTAGGATATAAAGGAATAAATCATGCGGAATAACTGTGTTTTAATTTGCAGACGAGTGGACCCAAACCATGTTAGGAAAATGAATTGAAGCATTTGCATTTATAATGTTTGTACATCCATTTATTCAGGTTTTTTTTCCATTATTATTATTATTTTTTTTTTTACCTGCCTGTACCAGCTGAGGGGAGAAGACTAGCTGAAATGTTAGCATTATCTTCTCCATCACTGTTCTGGCACATGCAGTGGGCTGTGCCATCGGGCTTACCCAGGGCAGTGCGCAATTACTCCGTAAGACCAGCAGATCCCCACAGATCAGCGCCTGGACGGGTGCAGTACGGAAAACAGGATTCGAGTGCCAGGGAAGCGGAGATTCCATTTTCCGCCGGATATTTTGTCTTAAACCTCGCAGCCCTGTAAGGGAATTTTGTGAGAGCAGACACTTCTGCGGGAGGGAGTGGGACTCATGAGTATTTTCCTCTGACCTGTCAGCGGTGTCAATGTATGCAGTAAGGGCTTATTGCGGGACACTCATGTGACTTCATGAATGTCACATGTAACAATAGCTCAGAATGTCACTTTTTTTTTTGTTCTTTTCTTGAGGAGCAGGTAATTTGCAGGACAGTATTTAAATGATCCTCCAAAAACAGTTTGCACTGGCGGCTGGTGTTGAGCCCTTGCTAATTTTTTGGGGAAATAGTTTCACTCTTTTGCAGCTGATTCCGCTAAGCTACTTAATGGTTGGCACGTTCGATGCAGAGCTGTGGGGCTTAGAGTTTAGCATATGGTACAGCCGCAGTTCCCCTGGACAACCTGACTCTGAGTAATACTCGCCTTGTGAAGCAAAATTACGGCTCATTCGCTCATGATGTTTTCATTTTTCACCTGCTGTTTTATCTGGGTGGGAACCCTTATTCAAAGTCAGGCTAATATTATTTCTCTGTCTGGCCCACAGTATTTTGCTATAGCATGAGTTTCCAATCTTTCACAAAGTTGGTGCCAAGCAGCCATTAAGAGACTTTGTTTTTAAGACTCATTTCTGGTTCCTCTTGAGATACGTTGCTCATTTGGACTAGAGTGGCTTGCTGCAGTTCAAAAATATTGTGTTCTTTCTCAAGTCAATGATAACTTTAACACGCAAATACAAAGCCAAATATGATCTCTCCGGCAAGTAAATGTGGGTACAATATGTGTGTTCTTCATCTAATTGTCTCCCAATGTGCCAGTTTGTTGAGCAGTTACTGTGCTAATTGGACAGAGAACTGTTTTGTGGACAAATCGGGAGCAGGTTATGTTGCTGCATCTCATACGATTGGTGGATGACTCAGACTTGACGGCTATACTCTGCAGTCTCCAATTTGTTCAGAATTGCCAGAAAACTAAACTTTTGTGTGCTGAAATGCTACTCACTATGCCCAAGAAAACTCAGTGCATTATCTCACGGTGATTTGCTCAATAGATTTTATAGTCTATTTTTGATTCTGGTTTTTGTATTTGCCTAGCGCTAAGATGCCTGATTCTATTCATCAATGTCTTGGCATCAGTTGGCATAATTATGAGCTAAAAAATACAAAAAAAAAAAAAAATGCAATTACACTGGCCATTTTCAGGCAAGAATGTACCCTGTCCTAATGGCTGGTTAGCATAATTATTATCACTTTACAGACAAAAGCAGTGTAGTGTGCAAAAAACAAATGGAGTGAAAAGATTAAAAATCAATTGAGCTTTGATCATGTCATGGGCAATTCGCTTGTGCTACAAGGATTTGCTGGCCAATCTATGCAAATATGTATTAAATAAGACCAGTATGACTACTAAAATTAGTATATATAGCAGCATCAGCCAAAGAAAACAGTTATATTTGGATGATTTAAATGTGCTCATGTAAAGGGCTGAGCCAGAGGTAGTTTACAAAGTGAAAAGTCATTTATTGAAATGAAAACAGCTGGCAGTCGATCAGTGGATGACCGGCTTTGTGCTACTCCCTGCAATATTTGATGGTTTAACCCGCTAAGACTGATAAGCAGACCGGATTTGTGCGCCCCTGCTCTACAGAGTATGGTTTAACCCGTTAAGACCCATAAGCAGGCCTCTCCAAGGGGACCCATCTGAGCACGCTCAGATGGGGTCTACCCGAAAAGTGTGCCTTGGAAAACAGCACGCCCCTGTCACAATTAATGCTGCACATTCAAACACAAAGCACATCTCTCACGTTCCGAGGGACTGGTGAATTTCAATGAATTCCATTAGAGGAGAATAACTCGGTGGGGGCGGGAGGGGTGTGGGGGAGGGGTTGAACTGTCGTCATATCGGTGCTGTCAAATTACCAGGTAAGTGACACAGTAAGATTTTTTTAGTCCCTGGAGAACTGTGAGGCCAGAATCTGTCACTGTGAGCGACAGAGCCATCGGAAAGGAAGTGCAGGTTATGACACCCTCCCACTAAGTGGAAAAGCCTATCCGGACACAAATCCCTGACAGGCAGCTTTTGGGTCTCGTCCTGCAATGGCACCCCAGCAAGTTCTCTGTGGCCCCACCCACCCGTTACATCAGAATGTCAAGGTGATATCCGGAAAACTCTGTAAGGTTAAACAGCCATCAGCCACTGCTGAGTGTGTGTGCTTGTGTGTTTGTGATAGTGTATGTTAGTATGTGCATGTTTTTATGTATTATATGTTTGAGTATTTAGGCTTGCGTGAGTGTGTGTGTGTGTGTGTGTGCGTGGATGAATAGATGTCGCGATTGGGGTATTAAGAGACAATTCCTCAAAAACAAGAAAAGCGGTAACAACTCAGCAAAACAAACACATAAACATCATACTATGTGTCACTTATTTAACTCTGAATTTCTGCAATATTGAAATCAATGTGAGAAACTGCAAAGAATGATACAATAAATGAAGACTTTTGTCACTAAACGCGACACATCCATTCAAAACATTTTTAGAAAAATGCTATGTTTTTTCAGGGGAAAAGTAAGCGTAGAGGAGCTTTCTTATTTGTTAATAAGTCTTGCTGAATAAGTTCAAGTACTGTACAATGATGCGATTAAATCTCAGAATAAGGAATTCTGTGAAAAAGTGAATTTTGTGGCGATTATTTGGCAAAACGCAACAAACGGTATCCATAGTGGAGTGATTTGAAGTCAAATGGCTGTAAGTCCATATCACAGACGTAATCTTTTCCGCGTTTCTGTAATAATTTGTAATACTCCTCCGCATGTAGCACACTGTCCTTTTCGTAAATCTGCCGCTCAATGCGGCCAAAAACTCTGTCAGCAGGGAAAAAAACTACGTCCACTGATGGGAAATGTATTCTCGAAGGATAAATTCGGAATCTTTTTTTTTTTCTCCGCAGAGTTTGCAGCATAGAAATGACACTCATACTGTTTGCCCAGAACAAGAGTTGCTAAACAATTTGAGCCTGTTGGCAGTGCAGGATTCTCCTTCGCTGATTGGCAGGGTTAATATATTGCAGTGAATGGAGACGCTCACTTCGCATTTATTGAGCTTTGGAGTGAAAGCTGATGATGGGGCATGCTAAACAATTGAATGTGTTGCTGTCACTAAGGATTGAGCATGGCATGACTACTAGCCCACCAATAATGATCTTCTTTTTGAGGTGCTTCAAAAAATTTTAACGTGGTGTTTATTGCATTTTGTGATGAAACTCTTCATATGCTTAAAAAAAAAAAACCCATGTGGTTCTGCATTCCTTTGTGTCATTTTTTTTCACCTCTGCATGAATTGAATGTAATTGACTCAGTTTAAGTCATTACTTTGTATGTGTCTGCTACTGTAATAACACGTTGCCAACAAAGGTGCGGTTCATTTCTTGCGTGCGGATGTTGCCGTGCAAACACGTTCGACATCTCAGAGTCATACATTGGCAAACATATTGCTACAGCTTTCTATGCACATCTGAAAAGGTTGTCTGTCAGGTGGTGAACGAACTAGATATTCTTAGACATTAGCAGAACTGACAATTTCCCTGCAAAGTGGCATTTAGCTTCACAGATGTATGCTGGAAACGCTAGTCGCTAGGTCACTGTCTCCCCAGAAGATGTGGTGAAGTTCCTTCTGTACAAATGGGAGAATTGCACCTTTAACAGATGCAAAAACAAATTTGAGCGCACGTATTGTGTCTCACGACGGCTTGCAATATCGCAAAAGCAATCCAGAATTGATTACGGACGTGAGCATAAATCTGCGGTTGCATTAAAGAACAATTTTCCTTCCGATGTGAAAGCTATAAAAGGGGATATTGCTCAGTCCCCCTCTATAGAAACATGAATTACACTGGTGCTTACCGGTGACATGTTTATCTATATCCCCGTGCCTTCCGTGGTGTGAAGTCAATTAGCGCGGCTCCCACCTGACAAGCGCGCAAGACAGAGTGCGAAGACGAGCGGCGTAATGGACAGAAGAGACTCTCCATCATTCGTTTTGACTCATAACTCAAACCGGAGGTCGCAGAATCATGACTGTCCCCTTCGCCCATTGGCGGTGATCAACATCTAAGTGTGCGATTTGAGAGGTCAGTTCTTAATATCAGCTTTATTGTTTCAGTCCAGTCACTGTTGAAGAGCTGTCGGTAATGGAGGAAGGATGTTCTTGCAGCATTACCGCACTAAAACGCTCTGCTTTGACAGGGAATCAATACAGCCAGGTTTGAAATGACGAATGAGTGCTTGTCTAGCTAGAGGGGAGATGATTTTTGGTGCTGGAAGCGTGACTGCAGAGTGGTGATGTCTGATTTTGGGGGCATGTGGTGGTGGTGTTGGGGGGGGCGTCTGGGTAGGGCTGGTTAGTGGAGGAGGGTAATTGTGGTGGAAAATGGAAAAGTCTTCGACAACAAAACCTTGGGAATTATCAGGAAGCTTAATAAATATCAGAGGCTCTCACATAACACAAATTTCTATGGAGCCATCCGTATAAGAATGATTTTGTGTGCCTATTATGAAATGCACATAATTCCACCAGTTCCCATAGTACCAATCTTTATTCAGGCATACAGTACCATGATTTTGAGGATTGTTGTCGGGAGGTGGGTGGGTGAGTGTTGTCACGGCTAAATAAAACAATTGCCTCATTGAAAAAAGTGTTCTAAAATCCAGGGACACCCTGTGGGTTCTAGGCCAGAATATGCACATGATATTAGTACCAAACATATGAGCACACGGTAAAGAAAACAGAAATGCATGTACACGGGGTGGATAAAATTTTGAAAGAACATGATTTAAGTTTAAGGTACCTAAATCACAATTACAAAAGAACAATTTCAGACCTATTAATGTGAATGTTAATTCAGAAGCTTGTGTTTGCTTGAAAGAGGTATAGCAGCACTTTGTTTATAAGTCTCCCAAGCAAGAGAAGTATTCTGAGGGCACCCGAATTGCAGTCGTGCTGGTCACAAACATGGCAATATTATTTAAGGAGCCAAGGGAAACGGTGTCAAAAATAATGGCAACTCATGTCAAATGGCTAAAAATAGTGACAAAGAATAAAAAAATAATAAAAAAAATAAATACTGTGGCCACAAGTCAAGGCTCTCTGACATGCACAGATGGACACTTTTCGGGATAGTTGCTAATAACCACAGAACTGCAGCTGAAAAAAAACGCCACAGTATTGAAAAATTCCATGTCTGAATCAGACTGAACAAAAATAGCACGTTGTTAGCTTCACAAAGCTGGTATTCGCGGCTGTTTCCTAATGATTCTACCACTTCCTGTGCAGACATGCAAGCACAAACATGAAGACTAGCATGAGCAAGTGTCATATTAGCTATTAACAGTCATAACAGAAGCACAGAGAGAGGGGATGGACACGAAAATGAATCAAAACCGAAATTATTCTCAGTTGCAGAGGAAACAAGGGATGCGCGAGTGTAATTTAAGTCTGTGCTAAACAAACGCGCTTATTCAATAAGCCGACAGTGCCAGGACGGTGCTTAATCAAAAAAAAAACTGTGAAAGCAACGGGACGGCTAACCTTCCATCAAACCGCCCGCCCCCCCAGCCATTTCGCCCGCCCCATCCGAATGAAAGAGCACATTATAGACACATTTCTGTGATGAGGCTGGAGCCCTTTCAGATGGAATAATGGCTGCCGGAGCCCCTGACGCGCGCCATAAATCAAGTGGACTGGCGGTTTGTTTACGCGGATCGGAAGAAAGGGGACCTGAAACAGCAGTATCTACCTTCGCCAGCTGCTCGCCATTCTGCTGCCGCAGCTAATCTGGGCTCACAAACATATTTAATACCGCTCGCCGTTGTCTGCGTCGAAATTTCACCATCTTCGCTCAGCATTTTGTTTTGTTTTTTTTATTGCACTTAGTTTGGACAGGCCCAGGTGGCGTGCCCTGTGATAGCCGCAGTGCGTGAGGTTGAGGTGCTGGTCGCAAAGGCCTGGAGATGAGATAGCAGCATGGTCTGTACCCTTCAGTATGCGGGTAAGCCTCATATCTGTTACGAACTGGGCAGAGGGGGAGCCAATTGCAGGATTGACAATTAGCCAGTAGGGCGCATTTATGAGTGGGATGAAAAGAAATGGAGACCTCCCTATACCTAATAATTTGCAAACTAATCATAAGCTCCCTGGAAAGGACACCAGGTTGGAGAACTAGAGCATAGAGTAAGCCATTAGAGTCACCCTTTAGTCAAAAACAATCCAGCCCCCACTGAGACAAAACCAGCAACTTATATGCACAAGATAATCAGACAGATGGGAGTAGTTACAGCTGATCGCACTGAGGGAATTAACGAGACAGTCAACCGCAAAACTCACACAGACTGCCAGAACCAATTAGGCAGACATGAGGGTTGTGACGCATCGTTTTAAAATGAAGTTGTTAAGTGGACCTCCTGCATCATAGATGTGGCTCAACACTTTCAAAAGTTCATCACTCCAAAAAATTCAAGTGGTCGCACTAGGCCCTGCCTCAGGAAACAGTTTGATAACTGCACTGACAACACCAGGAACCTAGTAACATCAGGAACATGGACTGATGTAAAGAGTACCTGCTCTGGTTTCACTTTGAATAATTATCCACCAACTACTTAAGCCTTACATGTTTACAAAGTATTCCTTGGAAGAGTGCAGCTGATCACTTCTGTAACCTTGGCTGATCAATTCCCCCAAGAACTCAAGTCGGCACTGTTTGCCAGTTAATCCCTATTTCCCTACAGTGCGCTTCGCTTATCTGTTGCTAGCATATTCCTGGCCCTTGCTCAGCGCAGTCGACCAGCTGACTCAGTAATCCTGAAAGATTTATGAAGTATTGGAAGCGTGGCTGATCACTCCTGAAAACTTGGCAGATCTCTTACATACATTCAGATGATCCGATAACTAATCACTCCTGTTGACTGGTGCAAACTGTATGTATACTGTTACGCCTCGCTCAGAATCATGTACATGTACAGTCCACACTGGAATGTTTCATAGTGGGGCGATGCATGGAAATTCAAGGCTTTTTTTTTTTTTTGTGCTAGCAAAGAATGCTAATTCTCAAAGAAACAGAGTCAGATGCAGTTCATGTAGTTTCACTCCTGTTGCGGTTCACCTTCCACATGCACAGTTTGCCACCCAATCGATGGTTGGTCCTCGGTCTGTGAGCAAGATGGGAGAAACAAGGGCTTCTTTTGTTCATACTCTTTTTCATACCAGAAGCAAGGATCTCAAGAGTTTCTTTAAAAAAAAAAAAGTGGAATAAATTGACCATTCTTTCCCTTTTCCAAACTTTTGAAAGGCCCTTTAAACAAGAGAAATGTTTAATATTTCATGGCCACACTTCTACTTTAAGACCTTCTGCTCTCGCTTTATTGGTCTCTCCACATTAAAACACGTGACTCATCTGTCTGTACTCTTGTGGCTGAAGAACAGGACATGTCGTAAATGTATAGATCCATCAGACAACGATAGATTAAACATGTTAATTATTGCCATAAATTGATGTCTACACTCAGGATACCACTGAGATTATCTTTGATAGAGTACATTTTTGAGCCTGTCCTCTAGAGAAAAATGAACGAATAGACTGTAGATGCGTGCATCAAAAGCAATGCAGATAAACTTTTAAGATGAGCTGACATCTTTAAATAGCTGGGTGTATGAAATCACAGATTTTCCCACTCGAGTCCAGGGTCTGATTCTGGCTTCAGCTAGTTTAATATTTGTTTTGATACATTGTCTCTTTTGATTGCTTACTTTTCTCATCAGCTGTGTTCTATGCATGCTTCCCTTCCCTAATGTGCGTGTTGATGTATTTATGCCACCTACTTTGAGTGTGCAAGTTGAATATTCACTTGTTATATGCGCTTTAGCAACCAGTATTTCCTAGTTTGAGCTTATTGTCTTCGGAAATTATTTGTAACATTTTATGACAGCAAAACACAGAAGGTCTCTTCCTAATTCTACTAATAGGAACACATCCCAAGTCATACTCTAAGCCTCCAGGATTAGGACCGCAATCAAATAAAACAAACCTCTATCTATTCCTCTGCCCTGTTTATTAGGAACAACCTCCTAAGCCTTTTGCGGTCATCAGGATTGTGACCATGTTCTTGCTAAACTCCACGGTCTTGCAATCTCACAGTCCTGGTCTGGCGTAGTCCGCACTCCATCTGGCAGCTGTCCCGGATGGTCACTGGCTGGGCTGGGATGCACCCACACACCCAGGTCTGCACAATTCGAACTGAACTGTTTCATTCTGCTCTGGGTCCATCCCTCTGTCAATAAAGTATTACTATTAATAAACCCTACTATTGGATTGTACTCTGGCTTCACATTTGATTCCTGGTCGGATCACGACAGTTTTCATCTTCGAATGAGACTATAAAGCTTTTATTTCCCCTTTTTTTTAAGTAGAACATATTATTTTGTTTTAAGCTGTTAGCGTGACAAGCGGAATTGTCTCAGTCCTCTGGCACATACTAGTCAAACTTGGCGTAGCTCATCGATGGCATTTTTCCCTTAATGAGCAAGTAATGAAAATGAGATTTCTGATCTCAATACAATACAAAAATACTTTTTTCAGAATGACTTATATTTTATGTTTATTGCAAATGTTAGAAGAGAGGAACATGAGGGTGTGAGACAGACCCTTAAAGTTTGTGTTTCACGCCAAGAGCAGGACAGGAGAAAAAGCGAGACCTGGAACTTAAACTGCTGAACGAGGAGGTTGTCAATTCATTGGTGGAAGATCAGTGAAAGAGTGTAATATGTGTGTCAGTGTTGCATTGTGGTATAATGTGCGGGGGAGGCGCGCGGAATCCCAAGGCATTTCCTGATTTTAAAACGGCAAACATTCCCATTTCGTCATTAACTGTCTTAGCCCTGGGTGACAGAGAAGAGCTCTGAGCCATTGCTCAGGTCCTCTCAACAGGACGGTCCGTCTCCTAATGAATTCCCCCGGGGAACGCAGGCCGGCTCTGGGTCTGCCAATGTTCCCCTGTTAAGCACCATCTCTCTGAAGTGCGTGACCCTTATCTGTCGCGACCATGGCAGATATTTCGAGTTTGTGCCTCTCAATTTATTCCAGTTGTGAAAAAGAAGAATTGCACCACTGCGGGGGTGGGGGGGTTTAGAGAGATATGAGGGCATGAAGCCCATGGGATAGTAGTTTTGAATAAAGTGGTGACAAATTAACTGAATTTATACAGACACGGTTAAAAATGTGACTACTTTATAGAGGCATGTCTCATTTTGGATCATTATTGACCAGCATCATGTACTGCATGAGGCTTTGCCATGTAGGGAACAATTCAATCTCTCCACAACAGTGCTGAAGCATTAACTTTCTGCTATTTTTATCAATGTACAGACTGGAGACATATTTCCAGAAAAAAAACCAACGTGAAGTGTCTTAGCAAGTCATTGGGTCACCCCAAGCCGCTGGAATAACTTCAGTCAACTCAGGCATAAATTCTGCTAGTCGACTTAACCCTGTTGGGGTGATGGAATGCCATTCTTTAAAAAAAAAATGTTCCCTCATTTGGAGTTCTGATAATGGTAGTGGAGAGCGCTCTCTCACACATTTGTTTAGACTCTCCCATTGGAGTTCACTTTGGTCACAGTCCAGTGACTGTGAGGGCCATAGCATATGATTCATATCGTTTTCTTGCCCATGAAACCCTTCAGTGACCCCTTGTGACCTTCAGAAGGGGCATTATCGTCCTGAAAGAAACCAATCCTATCAGGACAGAAGAGTTATTTCACAGAGTAAAGGTTAAAACTCAAAATGACTTTATATTTATTTTCTATGACCTTATCTGAGGGTTAGGAGTGGACCCAAAGTGTCTGGAGAATGTATGAAAGCATCTGTATGTTTCCCTGCTAATTCATCTAATTTATTTAGGGTTTTCCTTTCATTTTTTATGCATCTACACATTTTTAAAACAGCCTAGATGCTTTCTTTTTTTCATTTGCTCGTTATAGTGACAGCCAGATGTCTTATTTTAGTTGAGAGTTGGGAAAAGTCTTATATTAAAATTTATATGAGTACAGTATGAGTATAGGTTATTCAGTGTTTACACTTTCATTTCTGTTTCCTCCCAAAATCAGTCAGGGAATGAAATCTAGTCCGGAGCAATTTCAGCGCATCCACACGGATGTCAAAATATAACTCAGAATTTTTAAAAAGGAAATTACAAGTTATCACTTTTTTTTTTTTTTCCAGTGGCCCTTTTGGAAACTTCTAGATCTTGAATCTCTGACAAGGCGGATAAACCCCTCTCCTAACGATCTCAGCCGAAGGCTGTCCTGAGGAGACAGCTTGCGAGGCAGCAGGAAACAAATGGCAATTATGAAGACGGCGTTACGGCAGGGAACTTTACCCCCCCCCCCCACCCCAGCCCACCCCACCCCCGCCTCTCACTCCCAGCGTCCCCGTATCACCACATAATAATGAGATTCCCCTCCCCTCCGGAACATTCCAACAGGCATTATGCGCACTTGGCTGGTTTACGAATGGGCTTGTGGAAGAGACCGAAGAGAGGGCTGTCGTCGCGCACTCCGGGATGAGCGCGATAACGAACGAGGGAGTGGCCCGTCGTGGGAGAGCAGGGTCGAGGGGAGCCATCACTGCGCTCACAGAAGCACAGGACTGGCTGTAATCAGGCTGCGCATTCTCCGCCATTTTAGCTGTCCATCAGGGGTGCCAATATCAGCAAACACACCCTGTTGTTCATGGGCTAATGAGCACATAACAAACACAAGCACTCCATAGAACTGTCTGTCAACAATGCTAGCCTCTCTCCGTTAGCTGAATCACCGATGATACGAATGCACCAGAGCCCCTCCAGATAATTAAACAAGCCTCTGTGAACAGTCTCCCGCTGCCACATACGTGCTGCAGTTTTCAACCAAATGTTGTGGCGCGACCCATCCTGGAGATCAATATACTCCGCATGAATTTATTCTCAATTGTGTAAAAAACAGTCACTGATGTGCACTGCCAGTCAAAAGTTCTGTTCATGTTTTTTAGTGAAATATAAGTAGCTGAAACTCATATGTAAATAACCTCAAATGGCAGAGGTAAGATGTGAATAATGAGGATCTTTTATTTCACCAACTAATTACCTAAATTTTGGAGTTAATAAAAAATTCATAATTGGTCAAAAAAAATAAAATAAAATAAAAGAACAGGTGAACTAAGTATTTCAGTTTTCCAAACCATGAAGTAAAATCAAGCTAATTTGGGATAATTTGGACAGCATAATCAAGAAGAAGCTGCTTCCATGTGCAACAAGGTCATGGTGCCTTTTGCAATAGTGTTGCCAGTGAATTTTCAGTCATAGGACTTTTCTCAAAGAAAAAATTCCATGAATATGTTTCCCATTTATTGCGGCAATTGATGGCAATTTTGATTAATTTGATAAGAGAATTTAAAAAAAACTGTTTTGTTTCCCGTCTAAGACTGCTTGAAAACTGCGGGCTAAAACTTTGGACTAATAGCATATCTGTTGGTAGTGTAATCAGATACAATGG
Source organism: Gymnothorax javanicus (assembly GCA_029692085.1). Lineage (NCBI taxonomy): Eukaryota > Metazoa > Chordata > Actinopteri > Anguilliformes > Muraenidae > Gymnothorax > Gymnothorax javanicus. Next base: position 27,613,048 of record CM056210.1, on the reverse strand, counting down.
TGACTTGCATACAATTCTGTATATAATTCTTCTCCGATATACATCTGCTGTTGAGCAGTTTGAGTGTGTCTGACAACAAAATCGTATTGTACCTTCATACACACTCAGATGCGCACACATTTTGTCCATCAGGAATTGGCTATACAATTCAATATACTGGAGTCTGAATGCATTTTGTATGCAGTTAAATTTATAAAGACACAAGTGGCTACAAACAGCCTTGTCCACAGTTTACATGCTGCAATATTTTGACCACCCACACACTTCGCCTTGGAGATAAAAGAGGACTGTCACAAATAAAGAATGCAATGCTTTCTGGGAAATTGTCTGTGGTGGAGTGGTCCTTGAGACGAGTAGGTGTGTCTGAGAGGATGACTCAAGTCCAAATCTCAAAGTCCTCCCATCCAGAGAATAAACGCATCATTAAAAACAGCTTATGGAGCAACACTTTCATTTTTGTTTTTTTGTTTTTAAATTTGGCATCTCCAATCCCACCCGAATCTGGAATGCCCAATTTGTGAACTATGTACAAGGCTTGCTCATATGCGACCCCTTGCTGCCAATTCAGGAGAGTGTGGACAGTTCACGGCTGTCCTCCGAAGCACGCGCCTGTCAGCCACTGCTTCTTATACTCTCATTGGTTGAATCTTTGCAAGTTCAGAACGAGGGCGGAGGATACCCGGACATGAACAGGCTTAGAATCTTCCTGATGAGCGCCCGTCTGGCCAACATGAGGCGCTTGAGCAACGAACAAGGAAACTATTATTTTCCCTTCCCGGCAGTCCCTTCCCAATTTGCAACCCTGTAGCGCAATAGCCAATTGTAAGCTACTCTGAAAAAGCTGCCGACCACTGCCGGCTGGTACGAGGCGGGGATCGAAGCAACACTTTTTTTAATCTTTTCATTAAAATAAAAAGTTTAGCTGTGGTGTAAATGTAGCCATAGACATTTCCTGTGTGGTTCAACCAAAATGCCATCTTGAGTCGAGACCTTAGAATTACAGGGTTCTAACTCACATTTACACAGTTTTGAGGAATTTGCTTGCAAAGTTTGGCTGCTCAGTGTATACTTAGGGAATTGGAACTTTGTCATTCTGATCTGAACCCAATTTAACAAATAAATTGAATATCCATACTTAATCATTAGATATAACTATTTATTACCAATTATGTACAATAGTTAACTAAATTTTGACAGATAGAACCCTGTAATTCTAAGGTCGCGATCTGTAGGCTAATCCTGCTTACTGACTAAGGCAAAGCATTTTTATCAAACTTGAGAAATGCATATAAATCATGCGTGTGCAGAAATTAGGCCTCTTATCAAAACCAATGTTTTGAAAAAAGGATGAATAAGCTCATAAATTAATATGTGCTCACATTATGTACATTGAAAAAGCAGGATGCGAAACTGCTGAAAATAGCTTGTTATATCAATTAGCATCTTTATTTGAAAGTTTATGAAAGAGACCGTGCCGTGCAGTCAGTGTTGTGCGGCCGAATCTCAACCAATATTCCATGCTTGGTGTGACCAGCCCACTAAAAGTAAAAACTGCAACACCTCTGATAATACTAATGCACTTCTAAGAAAATTAGCATAACTGAGAAGCTACCCAGCATGCCTAAAGGCAAAACCCCATTAGTATACAGAGAATCATCGACTCAATGTCAATTATTAATTTTGACTTTAAAGGTACCCTGTCATGTCACCAGGCGCAAAGCCAATTAGCTATTTAAAACTCTGTTCTTTGTGACATCACAAGGGAGAAGGGTCACTCAAAATAATGAAGGAACTGATTAACTGGTTGGCTGAAGTTAATCATTCTGTCTTGTTTCTGGGTGGTCACTTCACCTTATGATGTCACAAATGAACAGATTTTGAAATGGCTTGTAATGATTAATTGGTTGTGCACCTGGTGACAAGATACAACCTTTAAAAAACCTAGTGTTGCGTTTCTTTTTCTTCACACACTGGGAGAGTTTCAGAATATTATTGAAGTTTACAAACAAAATGAATGTAACATTCATTTACATTTTATTTGGGGTCAAAGGGAGGACTTTGGTCATTGAATGCAAGTTGTAGTAGGTCAATGAACATTTTTCATGTCCTCTTTTGGGTACTTATGTGTTTTGTTTTCTTTGTGAGTTCACCACTGTGACCTGTTTCATTTTGCGCTATGCAGGAATATTTGCCTTAAAATATAATACATGAATAACAATTCATATCCAAATTACTTCTTTTAATGGTTCCATTTATGTCCATTAGTGAATTACTGTGTTAAAATAATGCATCTCAGTACAATGGAGTATTATTTTGCACAATTTTTAGTTCTCTTCAGGGAAAATAACACGCTTGCGCCAACCACTTTGAGGGCACTGAACAATGTAAAAATGTAGCGCATTAGAAGAGAGTCTAACTTAATATTTTTTTTTGCCAAACTCTACCAACACTGGGGCGACCAGACTGCAATCTGTTCTACATTAAATCATAATGTGTCAAAATGTAAATAGTAAGATATACTGCAGTTGCACAGTCGGTGAGTGGAATGCCTTATATTGTTGGCAGAGGTAGCAATTCCTGGTGCCAGAAAGTATAAGTCCTACCACGTTTTACTTCCACCCATGAACTTGGCCAAATAATTTTACTAATTAGTTCTACTGCCTGACTGAATTTCAGGGGACTGGAACAAAACACCAGGGTGGTATTTAATTGTCTTAACGTGGATTTTCCACCACTGATTGTTGGCATACGAGAAGAATCTTGGGGGGGGAGAATCAAAACCACCTCTGCGAGAAGTGTTCTTCCGGCCCTTACGGTCACGCGCATTGAACTGGGCGAATCTCTTCCCGGCAGCATGGTCCAGCCCTCAGCTGTGCTTCAGCCGTTTGTGGAGGGGAGAAAGTCAGTCTTTACAATGTGAACTACAACCGGGCCTCGAGGTGACAAGAGGAGTGATTCAGCAGTGAAAAGAGCAGGAGACTGAGAGAGATGTCAGCAGGGTGCCAATCAAATCATGATGTTTGTGATTTTCATCATTCTGCTTGGAGGGGTGCCTGGCCGATGAGAGGGGAGAGGAGTCGTTAAATTTCAGGCCGCCGTAGATGCGGAGGCTGGTGCTATTCTTACAGGCGCATTAGGATGAAAAACACAGCAGTCCACTGCTGTTTACCTCCATTAAATACAACACATCATCTCGCCACTGCTGTCTTTCCGACAATACATTTGCTGAGTTCAGCTACACATCAGTCTTATGAATATGTTATTGAAGAGTATCAGACACTTAACAGAGGATTCTCGCCAGATATCCAATAAGTGCTAAAATGTTTTTGCTTTTTTCCCCCCAATTTTTTTGCATGCACCATAGCCTACCATAAAAGCAAGCAAGAATATCATCATTATACTTGATGGGGGCTCCGTACTTTTCTAATTCCCAGGTTTAATCAAATATTATAATGCAGCTCATATTAACATGTAAGTGCATCTAATCTAACGTTTATATCAAGGAGTTTAGCTCCTTGAACTCTAACTTTTAACTTGTCTTTTCCTTTAAGGAGGTTCTCAGCCACAAAAAGCATTTTTTTTCACACTGTAGGACAATGTCCCATACATATTCCGCATCTGCTGGTTGCAGTGCTTCACAGTGGCTACATCACATTTATATTGAAAGAAATATTCAAACCAAGGATGCTATGTATTTTATGGCCATAGAATCACATAAAATGGAAAATATCTAGATCTTGTGCATCATTACATACACACTTCCCTGAAACTCAGCAGGACATTTGGGATTGTTAGAAACCTTGGGATCTCCACTAGAATTTAAAATAGGTCCAACGGTCCTCGGGTTTGAATAAAACAGCTGCATTTTACAGACCCATATATGAGTCCATAGGTTCTATGGGGTTACGGGGACATTAAAGATTTGCATCAGATAACGATGCCACAGATTTTTCATGTTAGCGAGATAACTTAAGTAGTTTCCATTGTTTTAATGGGACTTTTAATGAAACTTCTTTTGTTCGTTCCTGGTGCATAGAGGACTGACTTGGTTTGTGTGACTCTATGACATTTCCTGTACTGCCTTTACAAGGCAAAATTTTTCATTTTTAAAAATTCCAATAACTTTGACAGCTTTAATGTGAATCATGTCAAATCTGATTTCAACATTCCTGGTGCATAAATCAGGAAGCCATTGATTGTTTGGTGCTGGTAATGTTTTCCATAGTGCCTCTGCCAGGTCAAACTTTACATTTCCAAACCCAAAAACACAGTTTTGATGTCAATCATGTCACACTTCTTGTGATTGTTTCTGGTGCATAGAGTAGGGCTGTTATTGGTGTTAATCACCCTACAACCTTTGGCACCACCACCAGGCCAAACTTTTATTTTTTAAAAATTGCTACAACTTGAATAGCTTTAATGTATATCCGGTCAAATCTGTTGTCTATCCTGGTGCATAGAGGAGGAACCTTACTGATTTTGTTTGCTATATTACTTTTACTGCAGTGCTACCGTCAAGTGAAACTACATTATTAGTAAAATGTTTTGATGGGAATCAGATCAGCATTGCAGTGAACGGTTTGGTGCATCAAAAACCAATCCTATTGTCTTGGTAACACTATGACCGTTCCTGTAGCACCACTCTTTGGCCAAACTTAACTTTTTCAAAAATTACATAAGTCATGCAGTTGCTGTGAACACTCCTGGGGCCACTGTACTCTACTAAAATACTCATTGTTTCAATCTTAGGTCATTAAAATTAAATCATGGGTGGGCCTGTATGAAGAGTCTCATCACAAAATGCAAAAGACACCACTTTTGAACTTTTTGAATAACTACTATAAGAAGAGCATCATCGGCAGGCCAATAGTCTTGCCAAGTTCAGTCCTTAGCAACACACAATATATCCCAGTGTTAAGCATGCTTGATCATTAGCTTTCATTCCAAAGCACAATCAACGCCAAGCCAGTTTTTTCGCTAACTGCGATATATCCGCACAGCCAATCAGCATTCTGCAGACAAACTTTTTGGCCGGATTGAGTCTCAGATTCAGAAAAAGGACAATGTACTATACACAGAGGAGTATTATAAACTATTACTGAAGCATAGAAATGTTCTAATATCTATATTGACAAATTGCACTTCAGTGGATTTATTGTGTTCGCCAAATAATCGAGACAAAGTTCACTTTTTTTCTAAATTCATTGTACTTAGATTTAATTGCATCATGGTATTGTTTTAAATTGTTTAGCAAGACATATTAACAAATAATAAGTTATTTAATGCATACTTTTTCCATGACAAAGATTTGCATTTTTCTAAAAAATGTTTCTAATGGATATATTATGTTTTGCAATGAAACTCTTCATATGTTTGTACATCTTTATTTGGTACCCTCATGAATCACATCCTCACAGGCAGAATCATAGACTAATCAAGTGCTGCCTTTTTACTGGTGACATGCAAGCAATCAAGCAGCCAAAGCAATAGTATTTACAACCCTGAATCCAAAAGATTTTTTTTTTCTGAATCATTTGAGACTACTTTGTATGAAGCTCAATGGTAAAGTAAGATCTCTTAGACTTTCATTAAAGGCGATACAAAAAATAGAAACTGACACTAAACAGAGCAGCAACTGAGGCAATATTTTGCTTCCTTGAAAATGATGCCCCTTCATCCAAAGTGCAAACCCAGGCGCGTGGATTGCATTCAAAAAAACAATCACAACGCCACTAAAAATGCACTTCAAGTGATTCACTTCTTGGCGTTGGGTATGACAGTCGTTAGATGAGGGAGAGAAATGAAAGAGTTCCAAGTGAAAAAGCCGAAGATGTACCTTGACACCTGCAGGCCGACACCTGTCACACGCGCTTAAATAATTTACTAATCGCTCTCATGGCAACTTTGAAACAAAGCAGGATCGTGTGATATCATGTCCTCAGCAGTGACAGGTGTCTCGGGTAACAAGACACTCGCATTTCACCGCCCCAACCTGTGGAAGCCACTTTAATGAATAATATATGTCAACTTCAGATGAATCGCATGACAGAGGGGAGTGATCATTCAGCTTGCAGCTGCTCCGAGCTCAGAGAAGTTGTGTGTACACGCAGGTGGAAACATATAGTGTGTGTGTGTGTGTGCGCGCGAGTGGGTGGGTGTGCGCATGTGTGGCGTGTAAATGCTTATTTGTGTGTGTGGTTGTGTACGTGTGTGTGAATGTGAGTGTGTGATGCCTGTGCATGAGTCTCTGTGTTTATGCAAAGTGCAATTTTAAAGAAAAAGACCAAAACTCTATACAGCATACGTGCAGGTGTGCTTGAGTAACACTACAGAATACGCACATTGATGTGGATGAAGGAGTGAAATTGCGGGAAAATATGCTGCCATCTATAGATATGTATGCAGGTGTGTATATGCTCTTTTACATGTAAGTGGTTTTTGTACAGTTCGTGTGCTCTTAGACAAACGGGCAGGATACATATATTGAGCAAAAAAACAAAAAAAACCAAACACAAGATAGTACAAAACTGACCAGAAGAAAAGAATGTGTGTAATTATTATAAAAACATCTTATTCATTATTGGCACATGTACATTTACACCTGTTTCTTCAAACGCCTCCAATTTTGCAGTACTTTGACTAGGTGACCATGCGAGTTCATTAATAACTCGCTAACTTGCATTTCGTTTGTTGCTCAGTATATATCTGTTGAGGTAGTCCGAAGTTGGGCTGTCAGCCATTATTATTATTATTATTATTATACTGCATGGGTATAGTCTTCAAAGTAAAAAAAAACAGGAATAAAAACATGGAAATATAAAATTTAAAATGAATAAGATGGTGAAAATGAACACTCAGGTAAAAGTGTACATACTGTAACATTGCTACAACCAAGGTCAGTTGTGTCGGTTTACTGGATGGAGACTTTGAATAAATATTTAATCTCTGTCCCCTACCCTCTCCCCCTTCTGTCATTTACCTGTTCCTAATGACTCCAGTTCAGACTCGTTACAGTCAGAGGCATGGTGCAATGACAGTTGAGCTGGATTACTGTCATCCCAATCACTTAGCTCGTTTGTAAACAGGCTTTCATAATTCGTTAATTAAGCACCCTGGTCAACATACAGCGGCATACGCCATTAAACAAACAGAATTATCAACCCATGAAGCAAACACAGGCTTGTTATATTTGCCGAGGGGAGGTGAACTCCCCAAAGGCTCCATAGCTGATTAACTTCAGGATGGTTCGGCTGCCAAGCCTCCTCAATCAAAATTACCTTTTGCTCGGCAGAGGAGTGTCGTAGTCCTAATGCTATTATAATAAGCAGCCCATGTACGCATTCATGAGCCTAGCATCCATGCATTCACCATAAATCTCATTTGCTATGCAAAAAGGTTTTCTTGTTGATGTTTTTGTTTTTAAAGTTCTATTTGTTTTTTTCCCCTTGCTCTTTTTTTTTTCCTTTGTTTACCGTACTCGCCTCTCCGAGGAATAGCGCGTAAACCTGAGCAGAATGCACGGTGACAGACCGAGTGTGATGCGTTCAGAGCGAGAGACAGATGCTACGTGGCGTTGTGCTTTTTACGCAAAGGCTCCTGGGAGGGCTGATAGGAAGGGTTGGAAGTTTGGGAGGGGGAGGGGGCTAAGGGAGTGGATACGTGTTTTTGGAAGTGAGCCGTTTCCCTCATGGGGGAAGTCTCAACTTGAGCCTTTCATAACTTGAAACCTAAAGATCTCGTCTTTGGTCGTGTTTGAAAAGTTAGGGTTTTCGGGGTTGTTGGAAGGGGTGAGTACATATTTTGACAAATGAGGCACTTCCTTTAAGCACATACCAACAGATTCAAACATGAGTAAACATGAGTCCATCAAGATTTCCTCCTTTGGTCACGTGAGGGAGTTTGCTATGCATAGCCCGTGTCCTCCTTTTAAACATACAATAGCCCATAACCAGACAACCTTTCATTCGCGTAAAGCCAGGCGTGTCGACACTTGATCACTCCGGAGGCTACCCTTACGGCCCTTTACTAAACCACGGCCTTCAGATTCGGGGTGACGCTTTCCATAGGAAAAGAAAATGAATCTGTATGATGCAACCCGGGGAAACTTTTGTGAATCGTGACGTGAGAAAAGTGCAAGGCCAAAGCGATCTCAGGCGATGACAGCTGACAACCCCTGCCCTGGGTTTAGGAGAATAAGCATTAAGAGAACCCTGGCAGTGTTTCCACTGACCCCTCATCACCATCTCTGAATATTCCACGGCATTGATATGCAGGAGGTAATCTTATTTTTATCTTCAATTTATGCAAAGGTATCAAGTGATAACTCTTTTCAATTTGAAAAGCTTCAAGAGACCTAGCAAGAACAAATGCTGATTTATCAAATCACAAAATCAGCGTGCATGTTATTTTTGACTCTGCAATGCGGCCACATGGGTGAGAGAGTGGATGTAGTTCTTGTCACGTGCTAATTAAAAGGAGTCCGGTGCTGTCGCGTATCCTACACAAATTGCGATGGCACAGGCTTTGTTCCACTCCTTGCCCTCCGCAGAAAAGGAGTGAGGATTATCTTGGACATGCAAATGACGCGGTCAATGGCAATGGATCAGCAGGATTGCTGAGTTTGGAAATGCGGATGGCTTGAGATCATGAGAGTCATATTTTTATCAGTTTCACATCATCAGGGAAGCTGAGCAGACATCTAAATGCTCCTCACACGGTGCACCATCCCATTGCCACCACAACTAGCGGAGCCTGCAATTGGCTCTGAAGCATGTAGCTGGTTGCATGTATGCTCAAGACCACCTGCGGAACAGACTTGGCATAATTATTCCCACAGAGCCTTATATAAAGCCACATACATCAAACAAACACAAATACTGTCTGCAGTACTGCGTGATTGTCAATTTGAGTGCACGGGGACTCACACATAACCCACCAAACGCCTTACTGGCCTTCAGAGATAGGTAGCCCATGCTTGTAGTTAGCCTATGCTATTCATAGTCTTGAACAGGGGTCACCAACTCTGTCCCTGGAGGGCTACCATCCTGTAGGTTTCTGCTCTACCTCCTATTCAGCACACCTGATTCAACTAATTAGCCACTTAACAAGATCACTAAGCTCGGCAATTGAGTGACTAATTAGTTGAATCAGGTGTGCCGAATAGGAGGTAGAGCAGAAACCTACAGGATGGTAGCCCTCCAGGAACGGAGTTGGTGACCCCTGGTCTTGAACAATAAGTAGCCCACTCATTTGGTAGCCTTCAGTAATAAGTATAGTTTGCTTTTAGTAGCCGTCAGCAGTAAGTAGCCCATATTTTTAGCTGCCTTCAGAAGTTTTTAGTTTTTATTGCCCTTGAGAAACAGGTGGCCTTCATACACTGTGTAGTACACTGTGCTTTATTAAAATGCCTGAGCATGCATCCGCACAAACACACTCTTATCATTAACAAAGATCCTTTGTCAAGTGCATGCTCAAATTTTCTCATACATACATTCACAGACACACACACAGACACATGCACACACATACACACATGCACGCGCACACACAGTTTTCTCAGAGATAGCTTATCATGCCTTTTTGTTGTCGGGGACTCGCTTTGCTATCTGTGGAGGCACACATCTTAAACACTTTCATGTTATTATGACACGAGTCGCTATGGTTACCATACAGTATTTAAATGAGAGAAAAATGCTATTGAATGCCAATAAAGGACCTTTTCAAAAGGGTACTGTGCACTCCTTCCAGAATGCCAATGCATTTCAGAACAGATTTATGTCCATACTTCAGGCCAGGGTGTCAATGGGAGAGAAGCTTGGAACTTTCCGTTGAAATCAACATTGCACATTTTGTGCATTTGCACATTGCCACTGTTGTGTTTTACCCCTGATTCTATTGTGTCCAAGGAAACAACATCGACACTAATGTAGATTGAGGCATAACAAATATTGTCTGCCATAATCGCTGGTAAATGCAATCTCTGGAAGTATATGTCACTACATTGATCATTCGTTATTCGTGGAGTTGACATATGTAGTGACGTATGTCAACTCTACGAATAACGAATGATCAATGTAGTGATGTTTACTTCCAGAGATTGCATTTACCAGCGGTTATGGCATAACAGGTATTCTCTGCCATAACCACTGGTAAATTCAATCTCTGGAAGTATATGTCAATACATTGATCATTCTTTATTCGTAGAGTTGACATACGTTCAGATGTTTAGAACCTTGGAACTAATATTTTTCCAGCAGTATTCCTGCTATGCAACTGAACTGTCATTGGCTTTGTGCCAACTGGGTCTGGGGCGCATTTCCCAAAAGCGTAGTTGCTAACTTACATAATTCGTCCATTCACAGTCAATGGACCCAACTATGTAAGTTAGCATCTGTGATTTCGGGAAACACACCCCTGGACGATGTTTAGTGTTCCTAATTGCGGCCAACTATTGGCTTCTCTGACCCTCACCTACCGGAAACAGGCAAAAATGTCCCCTGTCCTTCGAATATATTAAACCACACAGCAATTTGTGGCCCTGCAGTGAACCACCATTTTCTGCTGTGAAGGGACCTGTGACTGCCATTTTATCATACCTGCAACCAGCCTGTAAGCACCTGAGGGCACCATTCAGGGTTTGAAGGGTGGCAGTTTCCACTCCTATCTCTTGAACATACAGTTTATGTATATTGCATATTGCATGTTCACTATGTCATTTTTGCCATCACTCTGAAATTACACCACCGCCAGCCTTGTTTCAGAGCATGTGAAATATTATGAGCCCTACATTGACTTCCCTGTACAGTGTGTCTGTACAGCCTTTCCCTAATCTTAACAAGAAGCACCGCATGCCCAGTCGAAACCTATGACCTACCTTTAACCTATCCTTAATTCTAACCTTACCCCTTGCCTTACCTGATAAGTCACAATTTGCCATTGTAGTTGTGAGGACAGCTGAAAATGTCCTCACTTCCCAAGAATGTCCCCACTCTGTAGGAAAAAAAATTTCTAGTCCTCAATGTGTAGCAAGGGCAAGAACACAGGCACACACACACACACATACACACGCAGATACACACACGCATGCACACACACACACACGCACACAAACAACACAGTACAAAGTTATGTTTCCCGATCAGGCTGGCATTTGTAGACGCAGCAAAGCATTCTATCAAAAGGTCAGATGAGCACACTTTGAAATAAAAATCAACAAAAATGTAGGGCGACACTGAAGAGAAAGGTTTCGGGAATCTTAGAGATTTGTGAGTACCTTCAAAAGCAGTTACATTTAATGATGTCCATCTCATGAATTCAAGAGAATAAAAAAGATTAAAGGCACACAGATTAAAGTGTGTTTAATGAAAAGGAACAAAACTGTCAATCAGTTGGAGCTCTGATCTTTAGCCTATTCATTACTGTCAAACAGTGTGCTGCCATCTTACACAAATGGCCAGTGGGGAAGAAAGAGTATTTCATGACCACTGTGACCCACAACCTCCACAATCAAATTCACTTTGAAGCTTCAAACTGTCTCTTCCTCAGAGTTTCACAGCAACACATTAAATGCATGTATGTCCATGTTTTGATGGGCAAGTCTGCAATAATTCGCACTAGCCAATTAGCAAACAAAATAAAAAGTTTATCTGCTGCTATTAAATGAGCAGCAACTTATAATGTAGCCACAAGAATATCTCTATAGCTCTGAGAGATAAAAGTTTTAAAACATAACTGGGCATCTGTTACTAATTGTTACCATCAAACCCAACTCTAGGCTGAGCGTAGAGCTTACAACACAAAAAACAAATAAAAAAATTCTTATTAAAGCACACTGATCACCTCTAAAATAAATAAATCAATTAAATTAAATTAAATTAAAAAATTGATTTTATTGAGCTTGAATGCTTTATTACTTTATGATTTGCCAAAACAAGTGAACTGGCAATGGTGCTGAACTAAGCTGATGTTTGACCGTTTGACCTCTGGTTCTTTCTTAAATGCCTTCGCAGAGTCATTAACAAAGAGCCTGTATTATAGTCCAGACCAGGAATGAAGTTCGGAGTCAGAGTACAATCCAATGGGTCATTTTATTGACATCTTATACAGTAATTTGGGGACAGAATCCCGGAGGAAGAGGTGGAAACAGAACCTGGGATAAGGACAGCACTTCCAGGATAAGAGCCATGTGGACAGCACACTTCACCAGCACCGAACTGTCCCACAGGAGGTTGGAGTAGCTTGAGGGAAACTTGGTTCCAATCCTGATGACCATTGAAGGATTGGGAGCTTGTTCCTACCAAAGTGGACACAGGAACAGATTTGTAAGGGCTAACAAAAACGCAGTCCCAAACCTGGACCCTGATAATAGTTTGGAGCTAGTTCCTATTAAACTAGACTCACAAACTGACTTGAGCTGGGTTAACTTGAACGCGGACCCAATCCTGGAACCTGAGTGGGCTTGGAAGCTTGTTCCAGTGAAGATGAAAGCTTCTGGAAATAGCTGTCATTAAAGCACATGTTAAATTTCATAAAGACAAAGAGAATTTATCAGGAACACTGACTGGTTCTAAGCACAAAAGGTAAATTACAATCCGGCAACTTGTAGCAAAAACCCGGGGGCTTAAATACCTGTCACATGATCATTAGGAAATAATCATGAAACAAGATGCAGCCAAGGAGGGGTAAACACGCAAGACATATAACTGGGTAGGAAGAGACATAAAAGACATTCAGAGGGTTGTGACAAGCCTGTGGCACAGTTGACCATCTATTGATTGTGTGACACATTTATTTTCTGGTCAGTGCTGTGAGGGGCTGCAGTCCACTAAACTCTGGCAGGAAATGTTAACATAATTTGGTCCATTTGCACGTGCATTTCAATGTATTGCTTCCATCCTCATTTTTCTTCTACTATTCGCTCTAAGCTCAGTCCTCACAGTCTCTCCATCTTAATCACCAACATCTTCCAATTATGCTTTTTTGGACTAATTGAGAAATAAGACTGACAGTCAGAAGAGCAAAATTTCAGCAAATCAAGGATTCAATTTTTTTGCTCTGCCTTTCTTTTTCCCTGGTGATCAGTTACAAACGCTTTGAAGCTGTAAGCGGCTTCCATTCCCTATTTGTTCGCTTCGCCGAGGTTGTGCTGTAATTAAGGTAGCATGAGAGCGAAGAATACCAATAATCTATCTCGTTATGAATGGTTGCACAAAAACGGCAAAAGTCGGATTCATCGTCTAAACATCCCAGAGCCATAGTGCTCAGAATGTGGCTGATGAAAGTTTCCCATTTCAGCTACAAATGATCTATATCGCCACCTCTGTGATGGATGAATACCCATTCCATTCCAATAAATGTAAGCAGTGATGCTCTGTGTTTTTGGTAAATTAAGTGTCAGCAATGGAGGGAGAGGCTTTTCTCTGAAATAATAACTTGTGTCGTGTGCTGCAGCATCTGAGCTCCATTTCTCCTGCCGAATCTCCTCTTGTGAGGAAATATATGTAGGTCCTTCAAAAGCTTGACAAGATAATACATGCCCTTGCTGCTTTACAATTTCCGATTATAGCGAATTTTCAAAAAGGTGTAAATAAAAATCGAGTATAGCCTTGTCTTCTTTTATTTTTCCTCGTTCTGTGTTTTAGCAATTGACTCCTGTGAATGTTTTTGAGCTCTGGAAAAGGTGCACTGTAAATCCAGACATCCAAGTATACCTATTCCCTATAACTGAAAAATCCTCAGTAGAACAAAGGTGCATTCTGAAAATTACGTAATTCTTGGAGTACATTGGAGTACAGAATAAACTTAACTGGTTTGTCTCAGCAGAGGTTGGAGGGGGTTTAATTTGGATGGTGTTTATCAGATAAATAATGCAAAAAATTTTCCACGCAGTCACAGAATAACAGTCAGTCTTTGGTGTGATATTTAGTGAGCATCTTCTCCTCTCTCTTATTAGCTCCCCTGAGAGCTAGCGCTTAGCCTAAGAATGTTCTTAAATAGGCATTTTTGTAGATCTCTTTAGAGTTTTTCTCCAACAGTTGCATATTTTTTATTGTTAAAAAAACCACCAAAACTTCAACTGAATAAGTCAATGTAATACCACCAGAGATGAACCTACAGACAGGGCAGAGGGACAGTTCAGATATTCATGAGTAAAAATAGTTTTTTTTTGGTCCACAGTATCGTCCTCTGAACCAATGGTTGAAGCTAGTTTTTCTGAATAATTTTGGCTGCGAACAAGAGATTATTGGCATGACCATTTCTAACCCCCAATTTGAAATTCTCACCTGTTATTCACAAAAAAGCCAAATGCCAGTTCAAGGCGATGTGGACAACCACAGTTCTCCGCCGAAACGTGTGATATCGCTGGCTGTCTCTCTTGGCACCTCATGGTACAGCCAGACTTGAGAAGTGGTGTCCGTGGAGGACTTTTTAAATGAGGCTTTGGCATCTACTCTGCAAGCGCCTCATCAAAAAATGGGTGTTTCCGGATGTCAGCCATGGCTGGCACCACCAAGGCCTAGAAATGAACCTCTCTACAGCCTCTGAACGTAGTTCATCTTAATGAGCATCAACTGAGAAAACTGTCATGAACGTTTCCCAATTAACTGCATCTAAAAACCTTTGTAAGAAAATTGAGTGAAAAACTGGAGACTATATACTTCGCCGAGCTTTCCTAAAACGCATCAGATTATAGGCAACTTCATATCAGGATAACGGGACTTCAGCATTTGACACCATTGTTTCAAGATGTATCATTGCTCCCACTGACGATAGATGCCTTTTGAAGACACTTACCCTCAGGATATACATGTATTCCTCATACCAGCAGTAAGTGTTGATCTGTATCTCAGTTACCTCTCAAAGGGATTTGATGACTAACTGCCTTTTCATTTCTCAGTCATGGCAGAGAAAGAGGTAAATGGTTGAATATAGATATAAAGGCAGGAAAGAAAAGATACCACTTGGCTTGTATTTAAACTATAAATGCTCGCCTGTTTTTTTTTTTTTACTTTTTTTGTGAAGTCATACACAAGGGTCAGTGCAGACCAACCGGAGAGGAGAAAGATGTCTGAGGAACACCTGCCCTTGTTGGGTAGAAATCGGCATGCAACACAGTAGATACTGCACCAAGCTGGGTAAAGGCTTTGATGCGGAGTCTCGCAGCAACAGTTCGAGAATGCTTAAGTGAAACTCAACAATTTGCATACGGGTCAAAATGAGGTAAAAGATAGCCCTTTGTGAGCTTGGCATGCAGTGTTAACCAAAAACTAAGATCACCTACAGTACGGTGCTTTCCGAACTGTAAGACTTCAATTTTAGGCAGTCAGCATGCTGTTGTGCGTGATAAGGCAAATACCCTCATGATCAAGCACACACACGCGCGCACACTCAGACAAACATAAACATGCACACACGTGTGCGCGCGTACAAGCACACACGCCCGAACACGCCTGCACACGCACACGCGCGCACACACACACACACACACACACATACTCATACGGACACACACACACACACACACAACTCACACACACGCATGCACATACACAGGCAAACACAAACATGCACACGCGTGCATGCGCACACACACACGCACTTGCGCACACACACACACAACTCACACAGACATGTATGCACACACACACACACACACACACACACACACACACACACACACACACACACATTGTAGGAAGCAGAAGGAGACAGAATTATGACACCCAAGCTTTTCGGTCTCTCCCCTGATGCTCAGATGGGTTTGTTCCACAGTTTAACTATAATAATTTTGGCTCTCGCTATCTCTCACATATTGGAGTTGGCCCCGGCATCAGCGGAAGACTTTTTCTTCTTATTAAATTTACTGGCAAGGATTAGAGACACAGGAGACCTCGTCTTCATTAAGACTTTTGGTTGATAATCTCGTTAATGAAAATGTTCTTTTGCTATCTGCCAGCTTGCCAGCTCTGTGAAAAAAATTGAGGTGCTTTTTAGCTGAAAGTCGTCAGTGGCGTGTGACCATCATACTGAACACTGATGGGTTTTTGGTACGGTTATGAAGCACTTGTCTTCACGCACCAGGAAGTAATTTTTTAAAGACTTTTTTTTTTTTTTTTTTTTTTTTACTGCTGCTTTTTGTGCTCATTAATCAAATTTCATCATCATACAATCTAAAGCTCTCGGCTGGTGGCCGTACATTAAGTCCATATTAATGGATGTCAAAGCTGAGCCACACAGATGCCTGCATTAGTTTGCTTCCACGCTGAAGTGGCATAAAAACATGGCAAATTCAACGTAAAAGAGTGATTATCACGACGAGCATTAAGAGGGGTTTGTAATCTGATCTTCTTTTGGCAAATATAGCCAGATTACAGGTGGTTTTCAGAAACTGCGATCATTAACTGAAGACATAAGGGACACATTAATACTTCTTGTGTGTGTTTTCTGTTCTCGTGGCTCGATTTGCAACCCACGACCTTCTCCATTTCAATCCATCTTCATCAGCGTACATCTCTCTCTCTTCCTCTCTCTCTCTCTCATTGTTACACTGGCCTTCTCCCCATCTCCATACCTATTTTTCACGGCCTCCATCCCTCCCCATTTCTCTCTCTACCAATCACTCCATCTGTATCCCTCTTTCATTTTCATTCTCCCTCGCTCTCACTCACACACACTCTCTCTCTCTGCTCTACCCCTACTTACTTTTTTTTTTGCATTTGAGTCTTAACTGAGATGATTCCCGCGAGGAATACAGGCTTCAGAAATGCCGGGTAATCCTCCCTTATCACGGATCATTGGTGCCACGAGCAGGAGAGACGGAGCAGAGACTATTCTTTTCCAATCCGATGTGTCATTAGCAATCTGATGCGCACCATTGCCCAGCATCTGTCTGAAAGAAGCACCATCACGCAAATGGAGCGGGGAGCAGCTCGGGCTGAGAAATCCCGCTCGCATTGCCAGGCAACGGCATCCATCATTTCTATCAGCTGATTGCTTTAGTGTCCATTCGCCCTCCGTTGAATACTGTATTACCCCCCAGTCCCCCTGACCACCCCACGCGACCTCCCAGTGGAGGAAAAAACTGAAGTCACCTTTCGTGTTTTGAAATGTCTACAACTGTGCTCATCTTTCGCGCTGCAGGCGTATGTTTCATTATTGGCAAGGTTTGTTGTGTAATACATGCTTACCTAGAGCCCAGAATTACAAAAAGGAAGGCAAGTGACCTCCTTGAATCAATTAGTTTTGCCAGAGTGGAACATTCGATGAAAAATAATTTGTGCTCAAGTGTGTGTGTGTGTGTGTGTGTGTATCTCATAAAAAACTATTATGTAAACAAAATTGATAAATGCTGCATACTCTGTATTTTTTTTTTTTACCTCATAAAGCAAAAAATAACGATTGGTTTTGCATGTGCTTATTTTAAGCTGAGCAGGAGCTGATTCAGTAACATAAAATGAAAGCTGGCTTGTGATTTTTCCAAGAATTAATTTTAATTTGGCAGTCGAATAATGCTACGGGAATGGCGATGATTAAAAAAGGAACCATTCAGCTAACGATGATTGGTTCAAAGATCAGCAAAATGGACCTCCTCTGTATTTCTCTGAGAAGCCTGCTATCTCGATTCATGAATTGCTCTATTTCAAATGAACACATGGTAAACAATATGGCTTGGTGGAACTGCCAAAATTTGGGGTTTGCAAAACAGGGCCTGGTGACTAATGAGAGTCCAAGGTGGAGTGCAAGGTAGGCCCTAAACAAAGAGGACAATGTGATGCAGTATTCAGGATTTTTAGTTTATAAAGTGCATTTAATTATGAATTTATTACATATTTCAACACATTCATTTGTAATTCCCAGCAATCTACTGCATTTATTTTGTACTAGATGCAGTTCTGCCTAAAAGAACTGACTGTAAAAGTTATGCTTCCATCCCACCCCCTACTGCAACAACATATTTTAGAGTCCTGAGCTTCTATCTGCACTTAATAGGTGTTAGTGTTGGTTAATCCCACCAAACAGTGAGTTCCTCTCAAATTAGGCAGGGAATCGATAAGGGAGGCCAGTCATTATCTGAATGATATAAAATGATGCTTCATTTTCACTGAGAAGGCTAGTTAATCCAACCTGTCGACCAACCATATGACCAAATAGATTGTGTACCCTGACTTATGACCCAGTGGAGCATTTCTTAATGTAACACCCCTACTGGCAGCAGGAAGGGTTAGGGTTAGAGTTAGAGTTAGGCTTACGGTTAGGGATTTGTGACAGCGACGCTGACGATGGACACCAGATTGTCGCTGTTTGAACGACCGCTAGAGGTCGCTTAACTCTTTAACGTAACTTTAGGTCGTAATGAGCTGCTCGTACAAATGACCTTTGCAAGTGTAATTTGGTGGAGGTCAGGCTCAGTTATTCAGTGGCATTGATATTTGCTCCCATGCAATGAATTCAATTAATTTCATTGTAATTCAGTCACCATGTGCAGTGAAACCACTTTCATAACATGAGGCCATTGCTAAAATTGAAAAAAAAAAGGGAAAACTCCCAAACAACTTTAGGGAAGTTTTCTGAACTCAAATAGTCGTTAATGCCAGGAACAGCTTGCCTGAAAGTTTTCTGGAAGCAAATAATCTGGCATAACTCGTGGCCTGGCTGGGGAGGAGACTGGACACTCTGTGACATTGCATTTTTATCTGGCAAGAAGTTTATTTATTCATCTGTTACGTAAGATGCAATATGTCTGTGGAGTCATCCTCTTGAAGCTCTGACAGATGCCACTGTATATAAACTGCGCTTCAGTACCACCAGTTATCAGGTCATCTTATGAAAGTCCATGTTTTTTGCGCAGGTGATAATTTGCAATCTGCCTTCAACCCAATTTACATATAAATGAGTGATTTTGGTCTTAGAGTGACTGTAGAGACTCCGGTATCAATATGCATAAGCACACTGTGCTGCTGTCCTCGCTGCTGTGCAGTCGTGTGTTTCATCCACACACCCTCGCTGCTTAGTGCACTGCAAGTATTGTGTAACTCGCCATGGTTTAATGGGAACAAAAGTCATGGCAATCCTTCCATAGATTCCCTCTCTGTATGTTTGAATCAAAGTGGCTTAACTGTGCTGTTACTGATCAAAGGAAGCTGTGTCTCCCTAATCACTGCCTAAGTATTGTTTATGTGATGCCTTACTGCTCCGCTACTAAACAGTCCTATTGCCAGTCAGGTTTGAAAACGCGGGGCCTGTAAATTCAGCAAATGTCTCTTGTATCGGTTAGCGGCTCCAAAAGCCAGTTCAGTGTACCATTAAGTCGGAGGGATGCAGCAATATATTTCTGTTTTTTAAGATATAAAGCACTAGAGTTCATGCAGTGTTCCTTTTATTATGTTAAGTTGCGCACCCTCGTTATTTATCCTCATGTTCTTATTTTTTTCAATTTTCACTTTATTTCCACTGCCTTGGTGATTTTGGCGACATCATACTGTAGGGATGCTGTATATCTTCATAGCTTGGAGTCTGCCATTACCTCAATTGCGGCTTTTCAAAGGGGGTGATGTCTGACAATCCTTGGCTTCAATCGTTCCAAGCTTCAAAGTTACTGACTTTCAGAGTGATGTCATTAAATGCAGTCTGGGAGTTCTTCATTGTTCTCTGAATTATTGTAGAATTATTCATTCTGAGCTTTCTCGAGGACCACAAAAATCCAAATAAATCAGGCCCTTTATTGATTGATTCTGAAAATTGAGCAATGTGCACACAAACAAGCTTGCAACAAAAAAAAGCTTAATTTTGAATCCTTTTTTTATGCCTGCCTGAGTCGCTAAAGGCTTCAATCTCTCATTTAATGATGGCTTCCCTTGCTATGACTTTGACCAAAGCCAGCAGTGACTGTTTCATATAAGTGAAAGCCAAGCACTTCCAACCAGCTCATAATCATTATCTTTGAAACTCATGTTCTTCAGTTTGTGTTCTTCCTTTATTTAGCAAAATTTTTAAATGGGATGCTGGCTGTCTCTTGATTTGAAAGGCTTATTTTTGTGAACACCAGATGCATATGCTGCTGTAATGAATGGCAGGCAATCACTGGCATTTTCCTGCATCACTGTTCATTGCCCTGCTTGGGTGGACCATTGCATATTAATGGTCCAGCTGAATACAAATCTAATGTAATCTAATTTCAGTGCATCACGTGCACTAATGAAAGCTTCAGTAATATAAAGTTGTTTCTTTTTTTATATTTGCAAAAAAATTAAAAAAATCCTGCCATTCAGGTCTGCAATTTGGGACTAACAATGAAGTAGAATATGTGAATAATAACGTGATTTGCAACAGCTGATGTCAGCAGGTGATTGCAATCATGATTTGCGACAAAAGCATCATACAGGAAAGGGCAACTCTTTTGGGAGCAAGAATGAGCTGAGGATTGCCAATTGCCCACAAATGTGTGAGGAAATCATTAAAGTGTTTAAAAACAATGTTCCTTGAAGCAAAATGGGAAGAATTTGGATATTTCACCCTTTATGTTGCTCAATATTATCGAAAGATTCAAGGAATGTGGCAGAATTTCCATGTGTGAAGGGAAAAGATTAAATTGAATACCTGTGATCTCTGATCACTCAGACAGCACCGCATCAAGAACTAAGTGATATAAGCACATGGGTTGAGGATTACTCTGGCAAAACTTCGTAAAGTATGACAATACATAGTCACAACTACAATTGCCTGTTAACACTTCACTGTGCAAAGAGAGAGCTTTATGTTCACAGCATCCAGAAGTACCATCAACTTCTGGGCACGGAGGCATCTGCAATGGACCACTGCACAGTGGAAACATGCACTTTTATCTGGTAAATCAACATTTTAAGGATTTTTTTTAAAAGAAATGAATAGTATTCCCTCCAACAAAGGAGAAAATGACCATCCAGACTATTACAAGCAACAGGTCTGAAAGCCATGCTTGGTCGTGGCATGGGGTTGTGTCTGTGCCCTTCTCAAAGTAAAGTAGAACTTCCGTGAAGGCACCATTAATGCTGAAAAGCGCGTTGGAATTTGAGTTCAGTAATGTCCCCAAGATGACGTTTTCCAGAGATGTTCAAGCATATTATAATGAGACATGGCAAAATCATAGTCTGCATGCAGTACAAAGGTATGACAGCGCAAGCAGAGGGTGCGGGTGATGGACCTGTGTGCAGTCCCCAGCGGAAGACTTTTGGCGCATTTTGAAACACAAAATACGACTAAAACCCTGTACTGTCGCACACCAAGACTTCTTTACGGGAAGCGAGGGGGAAAAAAATCACACCTAAATCATTTTATCATTGGTGTCTTCAGTCCCATGTGCTTAAAAAAGGAATGGCTAAAGTCATAATCACTTTACTGTTCCGATTTTTTTTTTTTAATATTTGCAAAAAATTAATAAAAAAAAATCCTGCCATTCAGATCTGTAATTTGGGAGGAAAAATAAAGTAAAATACTTGAATTTTTTGGGATATCTTGGATGTCATCCAGCAACAAGAAATTTTTATTTTTTCAGTGGTCAATGGCGACGCTTTTCACCAAATTATAAATGAATCAGGTCACGGTCATTCACTTGTCAATGCAGGATCGTTTCAGTCACAATGAAACAAATGTCGATGCTAAAATGTGCAAACACATAGCATAACATGATATTTGGCTCCAACAATTCCCCAGGTTCTCAGTCTGTGTGTGCTTGACTGTGCATTTCCGTACATGTTCCACAAGCAAGAGCTGCATGCAAGAGGCCTGGAACGACTACTTTCTTTAAGCACAACCAATTCCTTGTGCTTTTATTCTGAGGAGGAATCCATAAATCCTCTTAAGCTTATCAGAGAAATGAACTGCTGTACAAATACAGATGGCCTGGTTCTGTTTTTTTTTTTTTTTTTTTTTTTGCTTTTCATTTGTGTAGTGCAACAGAGTGCCTGATGGCATAAAGTTGGTCTTGGCTAATGGAGAATCCAGAAGAGCTGAAGGCAACAGCTGAACTGGGGAGAAATCACTAATAAACTCCAAATGACTTGTAAAACAACCTTCAGGATAACTCCTTGAATTTGTTAGTCTTTAAATCAGAGTTCCACTCACCCTAAGCAACAAGTATTACATTAAATTTTTATTACTTTCAATGTCTAAGTTTTTCTGCATAACAAATGTTCCCAGTAGGAATGATTTTTTTTAAAGAAAAGCAGGGTACAGGATTATCACTGCATTATAATTGTAGTCCAGTCTATTCAATATAAATTAATTAGTTGAAGGTATAGCGCAGAAAAATTTATGTAAACACAATGTGAGCCACAATGCAAGGCTAATAATGGCTATAATTATGAAATGAGCTGCGTGTCAATAATATGAGAGAATGTAAAATGCATTTTCACATACCATGCATAAAACGGTAACTAGTGGTGCTTTAGTAGCATCACTGTTAGCATTTTAGCATTTATTGATTGGTTCACCAAAAGGAGACCTGCATATTCCTGGTTTTACGTAAAGAAACTTGGGTATCACTTTATAATAAGGGGACATGAATCATGTAGTTATCATGCATTACTTCATGCATGATTCACTCATGAGTTCATCATGATTCATGCATGATTTCATACATGAATGCATCATGACACATTATGAGTTAACTTGAATTCATGCTTACTCATGTCTGAATTCATGCAATGACATCATATCAACTAAGCCATTACTTGCTGTAATGAATTCATCATGAATCAAAAGTAATTAAGCATGATCACGATGAGTTCATGGTTCATTAAAGACAGGCGTTTCACTTTTGGCAGAATCGAAATAGACGTTTTCATCCATTACTTCATTCTTACTTCATGTATTAGCTTCCCATGAATTAATCATGTTTGAGTCCCCTCAATGTGTCCCCTCAAATAAAGTGGTAGGTATATTAGCTTGTCATTTTTGTCATTGAATGCCATGAATTAAAGCTTAATTCTCTTGAATTCATCATGTTTGTGCCACCTCAACTAAAGTGGTGGACGTATGGTAGCTATCATCACAACATACAGTTTAAATGTACAAATGTTAGTCTATTGGGAATATTGAACAACATGAACTGAAGGTTAGTTGCTCATAAATTCATGGGCCTACAAAGACATAGTCAGTTCACTTTTGGCAGAATTGCAATTGATATTTTACTTG
This sequence comes from Gymnothorax javanicus, assembly GCA_029692085.1. Classification (NCBI taxonomy): domain Eukaryota; kingdom Metazoa; phylum Chordata; class Actinopteri; order Anguilliformes; family Muraenidae; genus Gymnothorax; species Gymnothorax javanicus. The sequence continues at coordinate 27,589,879 of CM056210.1, read as the reverse complement.
GACTTACCATCACTTTTTGATTATAAAGATACAATATTACAGTGAAGTTATGTACTACTTCATGCATTAGTACATACTGATTTAATCCATTAATTCATTCTTACTTCATGCATTAGCTTCCCATGAGTTGATCATGTTTGTGCCCCCTCAACTAAAGTGGTGGCTATACATGCTTTTATCACAACAGATGTGAGAAATGCTATTGCTAAGGAATCATTGAATGTCATGAATTAAAGCTTACTTTCTCATGAGTTCATCATGTAGGTGCCCCCTCAACTATAGTGTTTTCATTACAACAGATGTTCGATTCTGCCAAAAGCAAATCGACTGTCTTTAATGAACCATGAACTCATCATGATCATGCTTAATTACTTTTGATTCATGATGAATTCATTTCAGTAAGTAATGCCTTAGTTGATATGGTGTCATTGCATGAATTCAGACATGAGTAAGCATAAATTCATTTAAACTCATGATGAGTCATGATGAATTCATGTATGAAATCATGCAGGAATCATGATGAATTTATGAGTGAACTGTGCATGAAGTAATGTATGATAACTACATGATTCATGTCCCCTTATTATAAAGTGTTACCGAAACTTGATTAAGTTTACGCGACTGCCACGCGATTTTTCAATAGTACACACAATTTGCTCATTAATTATGGTATGGTAGAACATGAATTCATACTTCTCTGTAGTATCCGTATCATACATAACTCATTAAAATTACACTCAAATAATTAGAAGTTAAATAATTAAAAAAATACTAGGCTGTGTCCATTCCAAATCAAATATTTAAGTTAAACCAACCGCAACTCTAAGTACTATGTAGAGTTTACATCATGACTTTACTTTCAATTTTATATTCAGTAAGAAATGTAAGCATTATTATTCAATTTTGAAAATATTGTTAAACTATTAAACTATAATTTCACACATGAAGACATAAACCTGTTTATGGAAAAAAATAAATACATAAATAAAAATGAAAAAAAGTCAACAGACGATGTCCGCTGCTTTACCACAAGTCCAAAAAGCCTTGAAGAGCTGAAATAATGAATGAGCCCAATTCAAGTAAGCTTAACTTTAGCAGTGAAGTATTGGAACTCAAAACAGTGATAATGCTTGCATGGAGGCAGAGCAGTCACAACATGTTGGTGTTCTAGCCATGCAGAGGATGGCAGATTTCCTTTGGGAGGAGAAAAGCACTGAACAGGAAGCGAATTTGCGGAACACAGGATGGTAGGGGAAGGTATCGCCTTTCTTGCCTCTGATTGGCTAGAAAGGCTCTTCTCCGATTGGCCACTTGATCTAGGGCAGGCTGTCAGTTGCCACTCAAGCTGTCCGGCGCAGTGGATGCATCACTCATCGCTGAGCAGACTGCTGCACTTTGCAAATTCAACTTAAGCAAGGAACGTTAGTTAGCTAGCTACTCAGATAGCAAACGTTTTGACTGTATTCTGGTATACTCTTGGCATTTTTGCCTTTGTTTTGGCCGATGGAAAACCATTTTGGCCTTAGGATGGCATGTTTAAGGGTACCCATAATAGATAAGAAAGCGCCAGTACTCTATGGCTGATTTATGGCATTATTATTCAACTTAAACAAGTAACGTTAGCTAGCTAGCTACTCAGATAGCTACTCATTTAGCAAACGTTTTGACTGTATTCTGTTAGACACCGTTAGCTAGCTAGCTACTCATATAGCAAATGTTTTGACTGTATTCCGGTACGCACCGTTAACTAGCTAGCTGCTTAGATAGCTACTCATATAGCAAACGTTTTGACTGTATTCTAGTATATGCCATTAGCTAGGTAGCTACTCAGATAGCTACTCATATAGCAAATGTTTTGACTGTATTCTGGTATACACTTGGTATTTTTGGCTTTATTTTGGCAGATGCAAAACCATTTTGACCTCAGGATGGCATGTTTAAGGTTACCCATAATCGATAAGAAAGCGCCAGAAATAGATAAGAAAGTTCCAGTGATCTATTGGGCCAAGAGCGAGATTTTGTATATGGGTATTTTTGCATTTTTATGGAAAGCCATAAGACTCGGCAAAAAGCGGGAATCTTAGAATACATTTCTGGATGAAATGAAGCTTATTTCTGGATTGCCATTTTGTGCCATTTCCTCCAGGAGGACAGTCAGCACTGAGGTATTGTGGTTTGTGTGAGTGAGATATGGTGTGGTGGTGTACCTAGCTAACGTGAGTCAGCAAACACTATGAGGGTAAATCGATTAGAGATGGCAATTTCGAACCTTTGAAACAGTTCTGAAACCTCTGACATGACCACTGTTTCGAAATCTTCTGAATTGTTTCGAAACCAGATTTATTTCAGTAGTGCACAGCATAGTGGCAAAAACTTTTACTGCAGCTATTAAAACAAACAAGCATTCAAACTTTCTCAGGGCATTTAAAGATTTTTTTTAGGGGGAAGGGGGGGGAGCAGGAAAACCGTCACTAGTCACGTGACAATGATTTTGAAGCAGAGTCGTAAATCCGTGTCAAACCCGGAAGTTTTGAACGTGTTTGAAACAGTTAGAATCTGCCTGTCGAAATTGCCATCTCTAAAATTGATATCAAAACTCTACTACAATAACTTACAGGCACACAGAAATGTTGTGGTTAAGGGCCACTGTGTCATGTGTAATCCTGATTCTTCCCTTCGATTACTGGCGCTTTCTTATCTATCGTGGCCAAGTGTACACCAGAATACAGGCAAAACGTTTGGTATATGAGTAGCTAGCTAGCTAACAGTGTATACCAGAATACAGTCAAAACGTTTGCTATATGAGTAGCTATCTGAGTAGCTAGCTAGCTAACGTTACTTGTTTAAGTTGAATACTAATGCCATAAATCAGCCATTGATTACTGGCTGATCTATTATGGGTACCCTTAAACATGCCATCCATAGGCCAAAATGGTTTTCCATCTGCCAAAATAAAGCCAAAAATACCAAGTGTATACCAAAATACAGTCAAAATGTTTGCTATATGAGTAGCTATCTGAGTAACTAGCTAGCTAACTAACGGTGTATACCTGAATACAGTCAAAACGTTTGCTATATGAGTAGCTATCTGAGTAGCTAGCTAGCTAACGTTACTTGTTTAAGTTGAATACTAATGCCATAAATCAGCCATAGATTACTGGCGCTTTTTTTTATCTATTATGGGTACCCTTAAACATGCCATCCTAAGGCCAAAATGGTTTTCCATCGGCCAAAATAAAGCCAAAATGCCAAGTGTATACCAGTATACAGTCAAAACTTTTGCTAAGCTAACTAACGTTTCTTGTTAAAGTTGAATTAACAAAGTGCAGTAGTCTGCTCAGCGATGAGTGATGCATCCACTGCGCCTGAGAGCTTGAGTGGCAACTGACAGCCTGCCCTAAATCAAGTAGCCAGTCGGAGAAGAGTCTTTTTAGCCAATCAGAGGCAAGAAAGGCGGTACCTTCCCCTACAATCCTGCGTTCCGCAAATTCGCGAACAGGAAATGGTCCCTGCCTCGAAGATGGCACATATAGAATGTATGGCTGTCAGTAGATGTGTATGGAGAAGGTTGAAAATTTGATTTGGCTGATTTAAAAGGGTTCCTCTGCCTAATCTCCTACAGGGTAAATATTCAGCATTCCTACTTATCTCAAAACCTCCTTAAAAGCTCTCACTGGCAGCTGTAAAACATATCCTTTTGAAATCATTTTCATGTATGAAAGCACAAGAAGCATTATTTCTAGAGCCTTAAATGAAGGGAATCGATTCCGTTTCGATGTGTCGCGCATGGTTAATCAAGCTTTATCAATTCCAGTGGTCTCCCAGGGTTACAATTTCATCACACATGCGCTGAACATGGATTCTGCTTCCATCCTAAAATCACACGAAACATCAAGCAGATGTATGAGGATGAGTATTGTCATTACTTTCTAGAATGATATAGGCTGGTATTGTCTTCAGTTGCTTGCTTCGGAGCTGTCAACACTCTACTTCCCTGTTGCATTCACAGCAATTAGGATTGACAGAGGCTACTTAAATTTACCAGTTTGTTGAGTGACAAACCGGTTACCAATCATAGCCTCAATATCTATTTGCTTATTTAATTAAGGAAATAGTACTTGATCAGATTCAATAGATGCCTTTCTCCAGAGACCATTTGGTTTTCAAAGTGTTCTGTCCTTACAGTGTATCTAGGTGTTTATCTTCACTAGGCAGTTAATCTTATCAGAGCTGGCGATCTGGCCTGAGGTTTATCTATAGTGGCTAATATGAGCAACAAATTATTAGCTGATTGATAAAGATGTCACGCCAAAGGCTTGAGTTATCTATTATTGTTACGTTGCTAGCGTTGTAGAGAGTGATACATGTAAAAAGTTGCCATTCTGATATGTCCACTTGTGGCTGACCCTGAACAGTTTTCTCATCTTCAGAATTGGTATTCAGTTTGAACATTTTCTGCTGAATTACCCCTGTAATACCTCTTGCCATGGTGTAGCATAGCCTACAGTAGCAAACAGAACACAGGCAGAGGTTTCTGTGGGCATAGCAAAAGATGAACAGCAGGTAGCAGAGGACTGGAGTAGACTTGAATAGCGCTGGGGACTATTTGTATATTCATAGATCTGTGCATACTAAATGAAAGCAAAGGTGAAGAGTTACATCTAATCCATTTTAAGGCATGAAGGGATATTTTTTCATGGAAAAAGGAAAAAAACTTCTTAATATGTAATTTTGTTGAATAGGGTTTAAGGGTTTAATCAATGCCATGAATGGTTCTTTAAGACAAAGTTAGAACCAAAATTTGCTTGAGTATATTGGCAATAGTTCCACAGTCGCTCATTCCAACTCACTTGCTGAAACATAGGCACCATCCCCTTCATGATAACCAAACATAGAAAATAGAGAACCTGACAGAGACTGATTGATGACTGTCATTTAGTTCCACTTGATGGAATTGAGCTGAGTCTAACCAGTTTATCTGGTTTTTAATATCCCCACCACTTCTGCGCCACCTCTGACTCACAGGGTTAAAAACTGACATTAGAGTTAATCTCTATGCTTAATCAAGCCCTTCTCATAACAATATTCCCTTGGATACAATCATTCACTCTCTATCCAAGCCTCATAAATCCTGGCTGCTCTGGAACCCTTATTTGTGTGATTTGTGTCCGTTTGTTTTATGAGCGAATCAATCATTTCGCAATTTCATGAGTTAAAACAAAAGCAAAACAAAAATCCTGGAATTTATTTTAGGCAGTGCCTCAAAATGGCAGCTGTGATGAATGATTTCCAAATCTGGCATCATTTAATGGAAGGGAACCATTCTAAATTTTCAAGGAAACATGACATACTGATGATAATAATAATAATAATAATAATAATAATAATAATAATAATAATTTTATTGCTATTCATGATTTACACTGTTATGAGACTGTAAAAAGACTGAACAATGAACTGTATTCTTGTTTTTTGGGCATACTAAAGCATATCTGGCTCAAGATTTGCATATAAGCTCGGCGCTGTCAGTGACCAACTGGCCAGTGGACATGGTGGCCACTGTCTGGAATGAAATGCCATAATCAAGCCAAATCTAATCAGTGGATTTTCCTGCCTGAAGACTTTGGATTGAATGAAGGTTTGCATAAAATGAGAAGCATTAATGGAGAAATTTTGAGAAAACCTGAGTGCTTGGGTAGTAAGGCTGTCAGCGGAGGTTGAAAAGGACAAACTTGTGCGGAGGCTTGAAAATGTATTTTATGAGTCAGTTGAACATTAAATTCTCACAAAAACAATATGCCAAGTGCAAAGACATGAAACAGCGATACCCCGTGGCAAAACCTCATTTTCTGATAATAAATCTAATCAAAATCAGATCCACATATTGCATGACTGAAAATTTCTAAATGAATCTCCGCTTACGAGGAATGCAATTCAACAGAACAAGTTAAGAAGCTGAAGTATTATTGATTGAAATTTAGAAGCATTCAGCATATTCCACACAGTCACATTGTTCCAATAGTACTGTGATTCTTGGATATTGATTAGATGATGCCAGAAAAACTTGAAGTTAAATTCTGACTTTCTTCTAAACATATACATTAACATGTTTCAAAGCTTATCATCCCCTCACCACAAAAAAGTATTAAGATAACAGCTGTCATCTACAATAATAGGTATACTAACAAGATTAAAATGAAACTGAATATAGGTGATGTAGCAACACATAATCACAGTGCACTCAGAAGATGATCAAAGTGCTTTTATAGGATCTGTACCATGAATTCCAGTCGCCCAATGGTTCGCTATTTTCTCTTATTTTAAACCCCAGCATTCCCCAGTATTAGTGCTGCCGCCCTGGGATTTAAATTAGGCAATACATTTAATAATTTACCAATATAAAATTAGCAAAACGCATAAATATTATCACGCAGAATCCTTTAGAGACATCCATTTTTGACAACCAAGTTGATTTTCTGCTAAAAATACCTGGTTATAGCCTTTAATAAGTTGTGTTTGCTCTCATATATTTATTACAAGTCACTCCCTAATACCCTGGGTAGTGGTCTTGGATCATAATAATCCACAAAACTTGGCTTTGAAAACTCATTAAGCAATTGGGCTTTAAGAAAAACCATTTGAATCTTTTAAATATTTGCCATTTATTTTTATGATTTTCTGAATGTAACCGGTGGACAAACATTGCACTAAAGATTTCGCATTGAGCTTCTGCATAGTGTGAACCGGCTTTACTTTATCCTAGAGCTTCATTGGTTAACACTTTGTCGCTTGAAAGGTCACTGAACATAGCTGGTGATTTTCATGAAGAGCCTTGGCTTATACGCTGGACTTGCTTCACTGATTGGGACCTTGGCCAATCGCATTATATTTAAATTGTAAAGACAATTTAGTAATGAAACCAAAAGCAGCAGCCTTGAAAAGAAGATTACAGAATCTTTTTGGTCGGATGTATTGGCATTATTTTTGACGGTTAGTAAGCATATAAAGGAACCCCAAAAAAGTGCCCTTTTACCCATAACTGCAGTCCCACATCAGGGAAAAATTAAACAACCTGTGCAAACAGTGGTTCTTTACTTTCTTCATTATACATTGTTGACACTTAATATCAGATACTGTAGTTTGGTTAAAACTAACTGCTTGGTGGTAAAGGAATCTTTCCCTTGTTTTAAAACAGCATACACCTGGCCTTTATAATGTTTGAGATACTGGGCTTTCTATGATACTAGATAAAAACAGGCAAAAATTGGCCTTTTGTGTGTTTTTGAAAAACTTCTCTTTTTTTTTGGAAAAAAATAGTTTAAGATTTCACATCATTTTCTTTGAAAATACTTTGAGAACATGAATGTATTCCAGATTGCTGTTATTTTCTCCATGCCTGCTGCTTATCAACAAAAAAAAATCTCCAAAATGTGGATTTGGTTTTTCATTTTTGCTTTTTTGACATCTCCTGTACATAAGTTAATAAAATTAGGAATTGCAAACTGGTCATAGGTTCAGTTCTCTAGTTTTAAAAAAGGCTTTGAACCATACTTTTGGCACTTATAGTTTTACAGAGAAACACAGCTTTTTGTAACAGTGATCAAAACATGCAGAATTTCACCCATTTGCTCCCCAGGTGAAACAGTTAACAGTGAAGAACTTATGATAACTTGTTTTGTTTTAAGTCTTAAATGAGAGTTCATCCAACATCCAAGCACTTATGCATGTTCTGAGACATCATCAGCAATGAGCAATGTTCCCCCACACCATAAACTGCCCCTCCAATACACACACACACATATATGCATACAGGTTTGTATAGCTACGTATACTACTGGGTACTGACTCTAATTCATTCCATACAGCCTCTCCCAAAGCCTGACTGCAATCAAATAAAGTCTAACCTGAACCTGAACCGAACCTTAACACAGCCCCCCCCCACCACCACTACCACCGCCACCACCTTTGTGTATCTCCGTTCTTAAGCCTTGAGTATACTTGGTTTGTAAAATAAAATAAAATAAATGCAGTGCGGATGCACTTAATCTAGATAACATTGACTCTCTGCAACTACTGTATCAGTGCAAGAATTTCAATTTTCAGTTCAAAACATTACGTTTTTTTCCTGCTGATAGTGAATTATACATGCTTTGTCTTTCAAATCTGTACCAGGACTCTAATTTACCGTGGTATTTGCAGTCGTATTTATCAAGCGCATATCATGTGTACATCTGAAACATATTACAACCCTCCTGCCTTGTTCTCACTTGCTCTAAAATGTTTAATTTAATGATCTAAAGACAGAGCCTTTGAGGGCTTCTGTTTGTTCCGGCACAGCTTGTAATATCTCCTGTAATAATGGAATGACATTTATTCAGTTGCTTCAGTCAACTCTGCGACTTTTCTCTCTTGCAGATGTTAACCTGCAGGATGTATCGAGGGCTTTCTTCTCTTTCACAAGCCTACCTTTGGGGGAGAAATCCTGTGCAGGGTGCGGGAAGAGGGAAAAGAATATCGTTTATGATGCACTTTCTCTCTCGTAGTTAACAGAAATGTCTGAATCAGCCGATCACTAAGGGCAGGCTGTAACATGCAAAAATGCAAAATGTGCAGTGGAAGATACTAGAACTGAAATGCAAACGGCGAAAAATAATGCAATAATTATTCCTGGCATGCCTTTTATTTTCATAAAATTCCACATCGCGATTCCCCACCGCGGCAAGTCGAGTTCCCTCGGGACGCGATAGGCCGGCTTTGCGCTTTGGAGCTGAAATGTTCACGTCCAACATATCCAGGCTCTTGCAAAACCTGCCAAGAAAAGCACGCAACTACAACCATCACCTTCCCATCAATCTCTCCTTTCAATGAAGAATGAAGCACATGCAGTCCACTCTGTCAGCAGAGATGGCAGTCACAACGCATTTATTATATTGTAGCCTTAATAATTTTCACTTCCTTTATTTCCACAAAATTTGCCCATTTATGTGAAAGAAACAAATCCCCCTAAGGAGCAATTTTCTTTTTGTTATGATCACACAGCAGAAATAGGTATGATAGCACGACAAAATTACATAATAAAAATGTAAAACAAGCAAACTAGAGTTTTTACACAGTTTTTCAGTTTATTACGTTAAATATGTTCATGTAATTAGCATAACTGTCTTTTTTTCCGACAAATTAAGGTGCAAAATGGACAGCGTCATATTTAACTCTAATGTATTCAGCTTTTACGTTAGAAAGCCTGTGCTTTGCTTGAAACTTTCTTGCACCTCTCTACCTCTCTTTACCTGCAAAATGCATCGTTATCCAGGAAGGGTTTCATTCATAGTCTGATGGTTACGAGTCAGCCGAGGTGGAAATTCCTGCGGTGCGAAAGTGGACGTCCTACGGTGCATCCCTTCCGCTCATGACTTCAGCCAGCTGGCTCTACTAATGAATTCTTCCTACTGGCTGAAGAATGGGCTAATTAGCAAATCCAGGCGATAGGAGCAGAATTCTCTGAAAAAAAGTCTGCTTCACTGCAAGTACTTTTTTTATGACCGAGAAAATCAAAAGAAAATTATGGGTAAATAAACAGAATTTTAAAAAAAAAAGGTGGGTCTCTTGGTATCTGCAGCAGGTGATTATTGTCATTTTAATTTTTTTGAATTGCATAGCGCAATTCTGCTTGTACTTAGCAGTAAATATTTATATTGCTTTGTTTTCTATTACCCAGATGAGTTCATAAGTGGCCGCAGCACCCCGTTTCCTCCTTTCATTTTAAATCAGATCTTAGTATTCCCCTAGTGAAGGAAAGTGAATTTCCCATAATGCAATATGCCCCCCACTCCATTTCAGTGACAGTAATGCAGGAGCTGTAATCCCAGGCCTTCTGGAAGGGGTTATGACAGACAGCAGGCAAACATATTCATACCGCGGACACATCTGATAGCATTTTCAGGAATACGGTCCCAGGAGTCCGCACTGTGCCTCACATAAAAGAGAGAGTGTGCCATGCTTTCAGTACGCAAGTCTGCTCACCACACACAAACACGCACACACACTGCAAGCACTAACATTCTCCATCTCTCTCTCGGCCCAACTTCCCCACATGAAACAGAGTTCCACATTTACAGCAGAAACACACACCCACATGTCAGTACACTCATGCACATAAAAACACAATTTTACGAATAAATGTGCATATTCGCTGGAACAAAGATTCAATACAGTTAATGTTGTATATAAATAAAACTTAGCTTCTTCTGTGGCAAGGATCATGTTCTCTAATTAAATAAGGTCATGAAGTACATTAATGATTAGTGTTCAGTAGTGTACCAAAGAAAGTTATGGGTACTTCTATGCCTGCTGCTCAGCCATGCCCTGACCATACTGCGGAGTGTGTTTGTGGCTGCAGCTCGATAGAGTACTCAATAAAATGGAGTGCATTTGTGTCAGAATGCTTCAAGAGTTGCTGTACACTGCATAAGGTGGTGGAGTACCTGTATTGGTGCAGTCCAGCTTAGTACTATTTATGGCAAAGGGATACTTCTATAGTTGCAGGTGGAGGGGATTCAGTATCTGCCCCGATATCTGTCCAACATTGTGATACATAAGGTAGTGGAATATATCTATGGTCTCTGTCAGACAGTGTGCTTCATATGGCTGTGCAGTACATCTCTGGTTTTGTCCAACATTGTGCCGCATAATTCAGAGGATTTTGTCCAGCATAAGGTAGTGAAGAACTTCTATAGTGTCTGTCTAACAGTGCACTGCATAGAGTAGTGGAGTCCATCTTTAGTTTCAGTCAAAGAGTGCGCTACATGAGGCAGTCAAATGACACAACAGGGAGTGTGAAGTTGTAAACTCAAAATATGTTTTGCAGCTGGTTGCCTTTTACCTTTTTCAACTTTAGTTAGCTTTTTATCCTGTACAGAGCAAAGTTCAAAGCTGTTAATCTTTTTTAAGTTCTGTGTTTCACCAGAAGTCTCTTAGACGGGTCTTTTCTGGCTGGCCAAGGAAGGCAAGGGACATTGTGGCCTCAGAACATGACATCACTCCCACCTCAGCTGGCCTGCTAAGACCCCCAAACTGGACCAGAGTCCCTCGACCCCTCAAGCCTTAATCACAAGTTACCCTCCATCTGTTTGAAAGCTTTAAGACAACAAGGCTTGAGTTTGAGAACTGCGCACTCCTGTAGTCGAAAGAAATGGTTGCAGAAGGGGGAGGGGTGGTGTGTTTGATTCCAAGAGCTTACTCTAAAGACATTTTGTTGACAACCCATCCAGCTGAGTCTAGGAATAAACAAAAGGACGGGGGTAGGGGGTTGCGTAGTGGCGGGGCCTTCAATTATACAAGGTATTGTTGTGTGAAAAGGGAGCAGCTTGGTGTAACTGACATAAAGCCCGGCGGAGATCCGAAAACCGTCTAATCCCAGCGGCTCTCCTTCAAGTTCGCCACACCTGTAATTAAGCACACGATGAAAAAAGGCGAAAGAAAGAACGAGAATACAACGCAGCGAGTAATGGCAGGATGGCTCTCAGACAGTGTAGGTTGATTGGCAGGACTTTCTCCGCATGGAAAAGCTCTGCGGGTTGTTGCCTTTGACCGTAAACGGTTGTGTGCGACGGTACACTTCACTCCCCACGAGAAGCATCCGAAGCGGCCTCACCAGAGACGAGCGCTTCTGACAAGTCGCAGAACCTCGGGCACCCGGCTTTCGCGTTTGATGCATCTCACCTGTCACATCGGTTTTTCAGATGTTCGGCGTGAAGCGGCGCAAACTTCACACACGCTCGCTGCCGCTCCCAGCCTCCCCGAGAGTCAGACCGCTTGGTGAACATTTATCCTCCGCCAGCCTGTATACAAAAACGTCACCTGTGATTGGCAGCCGTAACTTTTACTGGAAAAAAGTAATGAAAAAATCCCGATTAGGAAGCTGTCAGTGAACAACAAAAAAAAAGCGCTGCAAGAAAAAAAAATGCTGGTGCCAAGATTTTCGTAAGAGGACGGCAGACAAAAGCGACACCGGGGGAGAAGGCTGGATTTCTAGCTTGAATAATCAGGCTTTTCAGCTGGAAAACGCGAAGCCTGCAGGAGAATGACTCTTATTCCCACACCTGCAGCTGGGATACATTTGTCAGCTGGAAAGTAGCGGGAGATCTGGGGAGGGTGGAGTGTGAAGAGTTTGGGTTGACGCAGGGGGGCGAGATAAGAAGGTTTGCCCGAGGCAAGTGCATATGTCACCCTTCCTGGCAAAAAGAATTTTTCAGCCACCAAAAATGCAGCCTTACGTTGTTTAATTTGCTCCATCCTGGTCAGGGTCACTTTTTCCAGCATCCAATGGGATTGGCAGGAGCACGCCCTGGACTGTTTGTAGGAGTGAATATACACATATTCACCCACTTTCACCTATCAACAATTAAGAGTCTCCAGTTAGCTGAACACGCATGTCTTTGGACATTAAGATATGAGGGTCCAGAAAAAAATCTCGCCAACCCTGCTGATAATTCCAGCTCTAAGCTGGTGAAGCTGGTTTAAGCTGTTTTGGACAATTCTAGCTGGTTGACCAACCCTTCATCAGCAGTCTCCAGCTTACTCTACTATCTTAATGGCTTCGACCACCCTCATCCAGCTATTGTGACCAGCTTGAATCACCCTTGAATAACTATCAGTTTAGAAATCTAACTGGTCTTAGCTGGAATATTCAGCAGGGAAGATCCTGAGAACATACAGACTCTACAAGGCCCCAGGCCCTCAACCTTCTTGCGGTGAACTCTAGAACTCTTTGCTGCGGTCTAGAAAACAGCAAAGTTCTATGAAGACCAAGCTGAGTTACGTTGTACTATCAAATACACTCTCATTATACCAGCCTTTAAGTCACAAACTTTCTCTACTTCTTCTTTTTGAAAAACTTTATCATTTGCATATGAGTCCTAACGCATTGATTGATAGTGACTTTGTTATAGATTGTCTCCGGAAACATTCTAGAGGACCGTCCATCCAAAAACAAAGAGAAAAAGGCTCACATATCCGACTCAGCTGTCTGACTTTCCTTTACATGCAGAACGCTTCATTCCGTTCTGTCCCTTATTGATTTTCTGGGCTGAGGCAGTTGCCGCCGACCGACTCAAATGCTCAACTGCGAAAACGGGAACATGTTACTTCTTCGCTAGCTGACGCTGACGAGGCGTAGGACTCAGAGCGGCGCTTGCTTTAAGCAGCAGATTGGATAGGAGCGCCACACTGCAGCTGGGCTTCTTCCCGTGCAGCATAACACTGGACTTGCTGATGACAACATTTCTCAAAGTCACTCCGCAGTCATTCACCGTGAAAACGAGATGCGCCGGTAGCTTATATTTTAGTAATGCAGCCGTGAGATTACGGGGAGGTCTTACACAGTACGTGCAAGTGTGCTGAATGAGGGTACCAAAGTTAATTAAAATAAATCTTGATAAAAATTATCATTGTTTACCAAGAGCTTATAAAATTATAGTACTCCATTTAGTATATGCTTCTTATTCAAGTGTATGTTATTTTGAATCAGCAATAAATGCCTGCTGAGGTTTAGTCAAGGTCAACATTTGCCAATAATTGTGTTGTCTGCTTTTCACTTTGACAATGTGCTTCCATTTCCATTCCAGCCATGGGCATCCAGCAGTTTCTTCAGTTAAATGAAATATTTTGCACAAATCTGCTATTTAGAACAAAATAATTGGGGTAAATAGCTTGGAAAATAGGTAAGACCATTGCTTGCATTGTTTACTGTTCAACAGTCTTTGATTGCATTGTTCCAGGATGTGAGTAATCTTGGAGGCAGCGTCATACAGCAGACATGGAGCGAAATAAATTTATTGTACGAATGGAATGTTCTGGGCTGGTACCTGGATCCTTGGGGTGGTGTAGTGAGTAGCACTGCTGCCTCACAGCAAGAAGGTTATGAGTTTAAACCAGGCCTAGAGCCTCTCTGAGTGAAGTTTGCGTGTTTTCCCAGTGTTTCTGTGAGTTTCCTCCAGGTACTCGATATTCCTCCCACAGTTCAGAGCTCAGAGACATGGATGTCAGGCTAAATTAATTCCATACCACTCATAGGTTTAAGTGTGTGAGTGAATGGTTTGTGATCCCTGTGAAGGATTGGCAAACTGTCTAAGGTGTGTTCTTGTCTCTCATCCATTGCATGCTGGGACAGCCACATACAAACCCTGACTGGTAATAAGCTGGTTACGAAGCAGATGCACGGGTGGAAAGCTCTTCCATTTGCAGTCTGTCAGTTACTCCCCAGGCCGGCACACTCCACAAATAAATCATAAAACTGACAGGGAAAACTGTTCAAAACTGCATAAAACTGTTAATTTGCTCCTCATCTTCCACATCACGTCGACTGCACAAATCCTCACCACCCCAGACTTGGATTTGTGAGCACTGGTTTATGACATTTCCGATGTATGGACCAGGCTTAAATAAGGAGGGTGACCTAAACTGACCACTGTGGGCTGTCCCTTAAAGCCGGATGCAATAAACCAATCAGATTGCAGTCTTCGCAGGGTGGCAGAAAGTCTATGAAACAAGCCCGGTTGCATGTAAATTCTTCAGTTACTGCAGATAAAAAGTCTGCCACTTATTTTCAAACTGTCTCAGATGTTAGGAGCTGTGTGAGACTTCCTTGGGCGGTGCGGCAGTAAACTGGATTGAAGTGTCATCACAAAAAGTACCCGTCGTTCACTGAATAAATTCCAAATTTTTATTTTTGAGACTGGAGCACAGAGCAAAACATCCTGGTTTTCAAACTTTTTACAGTGGCATCTGGCCTCAGGCTGCCATACAGCTGAAACAGATCGGATTTATGAAGTCTGAATGGCTGTTGTGAATGTGTGTGTGTGTGTGTGTGTGTGTGTGTGGGGGGGGGGGTTGTTATTGGCTTTTTATCTGGTGATTAGCAGGTGTAATGATCTTGACGGAAGTGCATGTGCTGTGTAAAGATGTCGCTATACCCCAGTCTGCGGACACTTCAAAATGGAGCAATTATATTTCACTTGACAACTTACGGAAATCAGAACTACTAAGCCGTGTGTGCTACAGAGTTCAACACAAAGGCCAGCCAACAGCCATACTAATTTGACCCGAATCCTACCTATGACGACCTCAAGCCAAATTTAAATTAACTCAACAGACATCAAATTGAGATGATTATTTGTACTTCGAACATAAATCAGGAGCTTATAATCAGCTTCTACCTACAGAGTGAAGTGTCCTGATTTAACTTCACTCTTACAGAGTTCACAATGTATGAATTCAACTATGATTATATGCACTCCATGAGTTTATTTCATACTGAAAAGTTTCCTGTTCATGACTTATATGAAAGTAGACTTTGGCAACTGCAATTTTCATTCAAGGCAGGGGACGCAGAAATATTTATGGGAGACCTGAGGACAAACTAATACTTTCAGTCATTCACTTAATCAAAAAAAGAAAAAAAAAGAACACAAATTTGAGTAAATACTTTGCAACAGCAAACAAGATAAATGCCTTTGTTATTGTTATAGATAATCAGAATAGTTCTGGAACTTTCATGTTGAGGGCAGAAACAAGAATTAAGTTCTATTGTTGCAATTTTTCCTGGTAATGGGGTAAGAGGTAATAGCCTGGGGTTACATTTTCAAATCATCCAAAATTTCAGGAAATGGACTGATTATTGTTTTTTTTTTTCATTAGGAAAAAAAAAAAACAGTTTTGATGAATCCCACTTTTACTAGTGTCACAACCTTAGTGTCTTCCTAATTAGCTCTTGCCCTGTTCCAACAGTCTGTGTGAGTCTTGCGGTTTGTTTCCATTAATTGATTGATTGTCTCATTAACCTCCCTGTTCCCTTCATGTGATCAGCTGTAGCCACTCCCTTCTGTCTGTTTGTCCTGTGTATATAAGTTGCAGGTTTTTTCTCAGTGGGGGCTGGATCATCTTACCCTAACCTTCTAGTTAACCTCCCTTATGCTCCTCCAGTTCCAATTATTAGGTACAGTCCTTTTCTGCTTGTTGTTATGCTGCTCATTATAAATGTGCTCTAGTGGTTCATCTTTGATCTGCAATTGGCTTCCCCTCTGCCCAGTTCATAACAGAGCTGCTCACGCACTTTTGGGCATTATGGATTTGGATATTGTCATTTCTGCTAAAAATCAACTATCTCAAAGCTCTTGGTTAAAAACAAATGAGGAGTCCACTTGCAAGTCAAGTTGGTCCATTTTTTGGAAAAATCTTATTTTTTGGTGGGCATAGAAATTACCCTCAATAGATACCAATTTTCAGTATAGTGAAATTATTAGCCTTGCAGACATAATCCATGAGGCAATTAATTATTTTTTTAAAGAAATGACTTTGATTTTGCAACATAAAGTTTTGACTTAGCAGGTTTTGAACATGGAGTGGAAATTTAGCAGGTTTTGACAGTGTTTAAACCAGCCCTGTTGCTCAATAGGTGAAGGTATTTGACTCAGGAGCCACTCTACATGCAACTCAATGCTACAGACAGCGCAGTAGTTGAATAGCTGCTATGACAATGACAACATAAACATGAGAACATGGGTTCAAATCCCCCTTTAATGGTATCACTGTCATCACACTTTTCTGAACTGCCCGAACCAGTCAGAGTTAGAGAAAGCAAAAGCTGAACAGGTCATAAAAGCTCGACTGTGATTGGTTCCTTCTAGCGAATGAAAACAGAATCACATTTCCACATTGGCTGATGACTTAGCAGAATTTGACAGAGTTTTCCTCTTTGACTTGGCAGGTTTTGGCAGAGTTTCGCTTTTTCCGTTGCAATTTATAACATGATTTAGTAGGTTTTGAAAGTGGAGCTATCAGTGGGACATGCGCAGGTGCCTAAGAGGCTAAGAGAGATAACTCATTTATTTTCAAAACTTGACTTAGCAGGTTTTACAAGCCAACTCCTCAAATGTACTTGCATTGAGTTAAAGCAAAATATTATCGATAACCCTTGGAAGTGTTCTTATATTAGCCTCACGTAACTATCACCATGCTATGATTTGTTGAAAACAACTACCTCATTCTAGGCTACAAGGATACTAAGTAAACTTGGCGACTAGGAACAATTTGCCTGTTTCAATAAGCCCTGTATTAGGTTTTGCCCCGGTCGGCACAACCAAAAAATTTCCGTTGATCAAACAGGCCCATGCAGCAATGCCTGATTTGTGGTTTATACAATTTGTTAGGGAGGTAAACTGTCAAGGTCACCGAAGGAGTTGAGCAGGCAAAAAAACTGCTCCTCTCCAGGAAAAAAAGAAGGGTTGCATCCCAGGATATGAAATATTAGCCGTTCTGTTGATTGAGCTTATTTGGGGCTCATTGCGTTACAGCCACATCAGCTGTTCTGGAGTGGGATTTGATGACGGGGAGTAAACTACACCTGCTAAATAAAGGCCCCCACCCCACCCCTTCCAAAATACAGCCTCTGTGGACAGAGCACCGAAGATGCTTACGTCAGGACTCCTCGGAAACTCAGTGACCTCGCAAACTTTGCGAATGTGGAGCACTTTAAAGGTCACCCAGAATTCTGGATCCCAAAGCTAAAAAAAGATAGACACACGTGAATATAATACTCAGCCGATGGTTTGGGATGTCGCACGATTCCAGCTTTTAGTGTGTTTTTTTTTTTTTTAATAAAGGGTTCAGCTTTGATCAGATGCACAAACAAAGCCTCAAAGCACATTTTGCCTCATGCCAGAGAAGTCCCTGTTGGCTTTTAATGGAAGCTAATCAGCAACATTTTGCTGTGATCAAAAATGTTAGAAAAAGCTTTAAACACAGGCTAATTTACTGTGAACTCTCTTACTGGAAATGCAAGCATTGCATAGGAAGATAGCATTTCCAGTCTATACACTTTATAAATTCACTTTAATCATAGATAAGCTTGCTTACAATCATGCTTACAAATGCTTTTTTTTCGGACGATAGCAGCAAATTTCAGCTGTGTTGTGGTGAAATTTAAAGCTTTGGTGATACTTTCAATCAGCTAAAATATAATTTGGTATTTAGCGAAATATTATTTTTATCCAGCCCAGGCAACAGCACTTAGAATTTAGTAACACTTTACAATTTTAAGGTCCATCTTGGTGAATCATTTTGCAATTTGTAAAAATTAAAATGTAATCTTTTTATCAGCTTAGCACATTGTCAAAGTTGGAGGACTAAGAGAAGAAGAAGTCACATCATGGTTTGTAGTGTTGCGGTCACCACAGCTCAGGCAGCATAAAGTGATGCCATCAGTTATTGGTAATTAACCTCTTCATCAATGACCCAAAATATTAGGTACATTCTTTGCACTGACTGGTGGTACAGAGGAATGTATGAGACTTGACACAGGCCTCTGGGGCAGACTCCAAGCAGCAGTCACTGAGAGGACAATTTCTGCATTACATGCTGCTTCAGGAGTCACTTGAAATTCACTATGGTAAATCACTCTGCATTCACCGCCTTTGTCGTAGTTCACACACTGCAACCAACTAAGCAGAACACCTCTGTGAATAGTGCATGGGACATTCATTCAAAAGTTAGAGTGCTGCTGCCTCACAGCAAGGAGGTTGTGGGTTCGAATCCAGCCTGAGGCCTCTCTGAGTTTGCACATCAGGCTTATTGGAGACGCTAAATTGCCCCCAGGTGTGTGTATATGCTGTGTGCGCCTTGCGATGGATTGCCTGCAGGTATGTGTGAATGGTGTGTGCGCCCTGCGATGGATTGGCAAGCTGCCCAGGGTGCGTCACTGCCTTTCGCCTGAAGTCATCTGGGATAGGCTCCAGCTCCCCCTGCAACCTTAGCGAGGAAGAATCAGGTATAGAGAATGGATGGATGGATTTTCAGGGTTCAAATGCCTAACCAATGAGGGTGAATCCACATGATCAGCCAAACTGCCACAGTTGCTTCTATGGAGCTGTGCTTGACTGTGTATCTTATTTGATCTTGAGAGAGTTCAGAGATGCATGTGATCATCACATGAACGTCATGGCCAGAGGTGTGAGCCAGTCGCAAAATTTGGCTTACAGCCATGTAACATAATGCACTGTGATATACTCAACAAAAAAACTAAGTGTCTGCAGTTAACTGCATCAGCTAAACGTGCCTCTTATGACCACTTACAGATGAAGCAAATTACTTTGATTTTCCTCTTACAATAATGCCTGTCAAGTAATCACAATCATTACAATTATGCACATTATGGAAAGACCATAATCTGTAAGCTAACAGTGATTTTGTTGTCTGCGTGATGGATCCTCGAGAAAGGGTATCAATGGCTATCCCATTTTGTTCGAACCGACAAACGGCTGCTGTTGCACAAATTTCAATGTCGGTTCATGGCAGGAGTGCGTCACAACACACAATGTAGTGCACTGTGTTACGTTTTGAATTTTGTAGCTGCAATCTGGTTCCTCCTCTAATCGCTGTCCAGAGGTAGACAATCCAGGTAGAGACGGCAGACATTCCGCCCTGTACTTTGCTCCTACCACCTCGCTTTAGTAATTAGAACAACTGCTCAGCCGCGAGGTTAAACTAATTAGTGGAATCAGCTGGCCGTGTTCATGGGTGGCAGTAAAACATGGCATTACTTTCTGACCCCCTGAATATACACTGCTGTGAGAGGTAGGAAATCTGGTGGAGGGAGTGCGATGCCCTGGGAAATGTTCAGCTGCAAGCCCTTGGGTCAGGGCATTTGTGGTGACGTCAACTTGACGATGCTGTTACATATTCAGCTGCTGGTCATGATGGTTTGGCTCATTTGTGCATATGGCACGCTCATGATCAAAGTAATGATACGATCACACACTTTTTGTGCAACAGTTTGGTTCAGTTTCACGCAAAAAGTTGAAACTCATGGAGGCGTTTGATGTGGGATTGATAAGGTAAGCACTTATGTCTTTAATTGCCATAGCCTTCCTAAGAAAATATGTCTAGAATTATGGTGAGTGTTACACCGCTAAACAGGCATTTTACGCACTATAAAAGCATTCATTGTTATGCCTTCTGCCAATTCATAATACTGATTTTATTTTCCTAGACCACAGAACAGCGTGACAGGTTCCATTGTGTTATTGCAACATTAGACTTGTCAAAACTGCATTGAATTCCTTCTTTCATTGAAATGGTAAAACGTTTTAAACTTTTTTCGGGTGAAACGGAGATAATTTTTCTGTCATTTTAACAAAATGGTCATGTTAACAGAGCAAAGATGGATGAGAAGTCTGGAGTCTGGATTAATGGCAAAGAAAAAATTTTGCTTTTTTATGGATGAAACAGTAGGAACAGTCAATGGAGCATCTCGCTCAGTTAAAATGGTGGATTTGTTTAAGGAACCGAAAGATATGAATATTAATCACCCAAGGGATACCTGAAGAATGATTTTTGTTTTTGTTTGTTTGTTTTTTTTAAATGAATTTGGAGGCATATGGGTTTGAATGAAAAACCTCCAGACTCAAGCAGGGAGATTGCCAGAGCATTGCGACACCAGATGTATCGGAGAAGGAGGGAATACCATCAACCGCTGTGGGACCTTTGTTTCAAACCGTCTCTTTCGCCAGATGTTCTCTCTCCTCCTCCATCCACCCGTTCCTGTCAATCTTCTTCCCTCGCTCCAATTTTTACCATTTATTTCCTGGATTGGGAGTCAAGACAAGAAGTGACATCAGTAATGTCTCTCTAGTTGGCAAAAACATTGGAATGGAATTTCCTTCCTGGATCTTTGGTCATTGTACAAGCACAGAGAATTTACATTGAGTAATACTGTGTTCTAAACATACTGGGAACTGAGAAGTTGAAAATATTCAAACATATTTAGGCCATTTTCAATTGGCCTACCCAGCATTATTTCAGAACTTTTATCGCTATTATTTACCGTTTATAATTCCCGAAAATTCACCAAAAAGCAGGATGTTACATGACTGAAGCTTTTTCCTGGGAATAAAGTTAAAAAGCACAAATGTACGGCTATAGCAAAACCCGCTCCACTTATGCTTCTGGCACTTGGCATAAATTTTTTTCCTGGCTACGGCCCTGGTGCTGCTGGCATATTACTGCAGCCTATATTTGCAGTCACTATATTTCAAGAAATTCAAGAAAGTAGGGATCCATTTACTGGTTGGGGAGACCAATTTTAAGGTAGGTATATACTCCCAAATACATTTATTTATCTTTCATTCATAACAATTTAGTATTAACATCATATCAACAACTACTAAATACAGAATTAAAGTGATGGCTTATTTACATAAATTATGCTAATTAGGTCCTGAGACGGCTACCGCAATGTGGAACTTGATCAAATACCTCAGGCAGGATATCTCTAAAACTTTTCATTACTTTAATCTCAAATTTTCACAGATTATTTATGACTATATAGTGCATGTTCTGATCAGAGGGTTTTCAGAAATAATATTTCTGTGAAAAAATATGGGCAGTTTAGTGTTTTTGTTTTTTTTTTTTTTTTTTTTTTAACTTTATTAGGTACCTAATTACCACAAAATCTAGAGTTACACAAATGATTTCTTCAAAATGCCTGATCAGTCCATAGACATGCATCTGGTGAACTTATATTCCAAGTTTCACAATGATAGCATGAGAGAAAGAGGAGAAATGGTGTTTGAAGCAATGCTTGGCAGGTCAAAATCAACATTTTTGAGAAATTGACGAAAAACAACAGATGTCCATATTTTTGATGGTCCTATCAAGTACACACACTATGAACTTACTGAAGGTTATTTAACAAAAATGTAAAAAACAATTAAAAAAAAAAAAATAAAGCCTATTTTGGGAGTGTATACCTACCTTAATTTAATTATTTCAAAATTCTGACAGAGATTGTCACCTAGTTTTCCCATCACCCTTGCTTTACAGGCTATTGATGTTGCTGACAGGATTTGAACTGGTCTTTGGTGACCTTTGCTACATTTATGGTCCTTTGGACTGGCATTATGGCTGCAAACAGTGCAGGAGGGCCGTGTGGAAGCCTGTGGAGCTTCGGGAAGGAGAGTTAATGATCAGGATTGCGATTTAGTATAAGCAGAAAATATTTTCTCCTCTTGACCTCTCTCCTCTGGCCCAACCTGCTTGAGATTCAGTTATTTACAGGCTGAGAAGGGCTCCAGGTTAGACCCGAGTGGGGTAGGGGGGGAGCTGGCTGAGGTACAGAGAGGGAGATAAACAGATAAATGAATATATGGAGGTGTTGAAATGGAGCACTCTCTCTCTGCTCAGCGATCAGGGGATGAGGATGAAGTGTAGCCCGGCCCGGCGAGCAGCCCCCGTCTGTCGCCGCGGAGATCTATCGACCGAGCCCGTGGCTCAACGACCGTAAATACATCCACCAGAAAGATTCATGCAAATCCCTGACTCAGAGTGGCTAGCTCAGCGCCCAGGTGCTCGGCTAACGGCATTGTGTGCCTAATCGGACGGAGGTCTCTTGCCCCGCATTCATAAATATTATAAGCAAGGGGGAAAAAAAAATATTGTGAGAACTTCGAATAGGGAAATAAGGATGAGACATTTTGTTGGTTTACATGCTTGGCTCTCGGCCATAAACATTCAACTCGAGCGCTTTCACACTTTAGTGCCTCTTCCGCTAGATATATGCCCACATCGCACATATTCATCAGCAGCGGTGTCAGGTCCCGGTGTTTAGACTCATTATACTTTATGCTTCATGCTACCGCAGGATGAATACACGGGTCCTGTCAGACCACTGCTTCCTTGCTCCATTTCTTCTAGTGGCAGTTCCTCGCTGCTTTTAACAGCCAAAACCTCAGCCTCACTAAGAATAATCAAAAGAACCCGAATGGTACGATCACTCTTTGAAGTCGGTGAAGAGGATTTGTGTGGCCGCTGAGACTATTATTATTCTGCATACAGGCGTTTTTTTTTTTTTCCGTCCCACAATTTTCCATTTGGATAGAAAACTCTAATGAACCATTAAAAGATGAGACTGCTCTAGTAACTCCATCATGGACCTCCTACCGGCAGTCTTATTTCTTCGGCAGTCCGTTAGCAAACATCATAAACCTTTGATTAAAGTGATAATTGCCCAGCTTCCTTATGATGCCATCCCTCCCAGTAACTGCATCTATCAGAGTGCTCTCAATAATTCATGGTGTGTTACTTTTTGGCAAATTGGGGGAGATGAGGGCAGGTCTTTGCCGTAATGCTAATTTTCTTCGCCTCAGATCCCCTCCTCTGTTGAAACACTAGTCTTTAGGCTCCATTCTCTAGTTGAATATAGTAACACCAATGATAAAAAAGAGGCAAGAAAGAAAATGCTGAGGGAAATGTACAAGTATTTAGTACAAAAAAAAAGTCTATGAGTGCTGATTCGCAAACAGAATTGCTAACATCAAGTACACCAAGCATTCTTTTATCGTGGCTATTTATGACACCATAGGGACTGGAAGATATGAATGACGTTCCATCACGTCTGATCTGCAGACAGGCGCCATTTTTGATCCTGGCCCGGCACCGCTGGCTTTCATCTCAATCCCGCACGTAGCAATGAGGCCGCTGTCTTCCAAATAGGGAATCAGAGTCAATAAGACGCAAATGTTTACGGAAGGGAGAGGAAAAAAAAAGTTTAATTTCCTGTTCTGCAAGTTGCAGGGGAAGAAAAAAAATAAGATGAACGCAGTCTTTCTGCAATCTCTCGGCACAGGCGTTCGCCTCGGCGCGGAGATAGTCAGGGAGTCATCCCAACTAATCCCTCTGCTCTGGAAGACTGAACTTCCTGCACATGTGCTCACCGAGCCTCAGAACTCAGAATCAAAAAAGCCCATTGTGTGGTTTGGCAGCGATAAAAAAAGTATTCAAACTAATAACCGCCCGTCGCACTGACGAGTAAAATGGCGCTCGTTCATCAAAAGGGAAGCGCGGCGCGGTGCGACCGGAGTCACTCGGCAACAAAGGAATCTTCAGGGTTTATTTATTAATTTTTTTTTTTAATATCGGAAAGACATCGTGCGGAAAAGTGCGGACGTGTTCGGTCGTGTAATTGTGAGATTTGTCACACAAAAAACAAAAGCAGGAAAAGATGGCAGGGCTACGACGCGCGCATAAATTATAGCCCGCAGCCATCTGCGGTGCGCACTCGCAATGGCTCCCAATGACCTCACTCATTGATCATACTGGGGATTATGTAGTACAAGGTTTCATTTTTAGAGGGGGGAGAGTGGGATGGGGGGAGGCGCACACCTGAGAGGATACTGATGAGTACAAACTGATGTGTACAATAGACCCCCCCGTCCCACCACCCCCACCTACCCAAGCGAATCTATAGTCTGCACCTGGATATGCAACACAGCTGAAAGGGAGTAATTAGAACACACAAAAGCAAGGTTGGCCTCGGATCTCACGGCTCGCTCTGCAGTACGACCACATTTAACTTCCCTCTCATTCCTGTATTTCTTAAACCTTTCTACACTGATGCTGATGAAACGCTCCCTTCCACCTCCCCACCCCTCCTTCTTAACCCCTCACCCCCCCCTCCCCCCCCCACCACCACCACCTCCATTTTCCTCCGACAGGCGAGACTTCCCCTTGATCTTAATCCCCCGAAAGCTGTTTTCTGCTGCGGATTATCACCGAGCGAACAAGGCTTAGCGTACACTGCTTAGCGAAGATGAAATATTTAACACAGGTACTTGTGCGAGGAACCCGTGACTTCTCTGATATTACAAAGCTGCACTTCTATCTTGTCTTGTTCTTGCATGCCTTTCAATGTTTGCATTCCCTGCTGGTAGATTACTGTATATTCTCAAGAAAAGCCATCCCACCTAGATGCTAATAACTGGATTTTTTTTCTTCCTGATCACAGTTAGATTTGTAAGTGAAAAATAAAAGGGAGCCACATCACAAAATCATCATCCAGTGACACTCCCTCTGTTGTGCTGTAGGGACTATAAGCAACTGATGTTTGGTTTTACACACGCCGGGAAGTCCCCTGAGATGAAGAGCTTTACTATATAATTTTATTTTGACAAACGTATGTTGTTTACATTCAGAGTAGTACTGTATGCTCTCTGGGTACTGTAACTATATCCAAGCATACATTTAGAAAAAAAGATAATCAGAGGAAAAATGTCATTCTCCGCAGTGCAACACCATTGCACCCTGTCTAGATTAAACCCATATTTTATTCAGTTAAATCAGTTTACCTTGTTGTGATTTCATCTCGGAAACTGAACAAAAGCATTTTCACATCTGCTGAGTGCAAGTAATTCAGTCACAATCTTCCTTTCCCTGTTTTTTCTTATTACCATAATCTAAATTTCATCCACTGTATCTATTTTTGGCGGTGTACACCTGGTTGAATACTGCATGTTGCCTTCCCTATGGGAGTTAGTCCCAGCTCTGTAATGCATGACTTTGGCCCTCATAATCATCGCACCTGTTATTCCACCGGGGAAAATATCCCTGCAAAATCATATAACAAATAGAGAGAAAGGCATAGCAAAGGTTCTCTAGTAGGGGAGGTGCACTAAGTGCTGGGTCACATGGAGGTCATTCTACTTGTGAGTCATACCCAGGACTAACCAATCAGAGAGCCTGAGGATCTCAGGGCCATTAGGGGACTGGTTAGCTTGAGTGCTGTGTGTACTTGTGAGGGGCTGGTCTCTTAGGAAAAAGGGCAAGGGATAAATACACGAAGAGTGCGGTCATTTGGTACTGTATTTATGTTGGTGAATATGGTGGATGTATATGTGTGTGTGTGTGTGTGTGTGTTTGTATGCGTGCATGTGTGCATGCGTGCGTTCGTGCGTGCATGTGTCTGTGTGTGTGTCTGTGTCTGTGTGTCTGCGTGTATGCGTGTGTGTGTATGTGTATGTCTGTATGTGAGCATCCATCTCTTTACTCTTGAGGGTGCTTGTCCTTTGCTCTCGCTATGGTTGTGTGTATGTGTGTGTGTGTTTGTGTGTGTGTGTGTGTGTGTGTTCTTGTGCATGCTACAAAGTGAGAACCAATTATCTTTATTATTATTATTATTATTTTATTTTATTTTATTTATTTATATTTTCCCACAGAGAGGGGAAATTTTTGGGAAGTGAGGACATTTTTGTGTGTCCTCACAATCACAAGGGAAAATTGTGACTTATTAGTTAAGGTTAGGGGTGAGCTTAGAATTAGGGACAGTTTAAGGTTAGGATAAGGGTTTCACTTAGGCATGTACTGCCTACTGTTAAGATGGGGAAAGGCTTTAGAGACACTCAAAGAATGAATGTAAGTCAATGCAATGTTCTACCAAGGATAGAAGTATAAGGAAGTGTGTGCATGCACGTGTGTGCATGTGTATTTGTGGGTATGTGTGTGTGCATGGCATGTGCACGCGTGTGTGTGTGTGTGTGTGTGTGTGTGTGTGAATGTGTGTGTGTGTTCTTGCAGGTGTGTGCTCTTGGATTTGTTGTTCAGTTGCCAGAGCCTGGCTTGATTAGCTTCTCAAACTGTGCCATACCCTGAGGTAAGCCGATTATGCTTCCTAAAATCTCAGCCCATTTTCTCCACAAGTGGGGTTCAAGCCCAGCAGGTGGCTGTAAAATCCAACCAAGGCTAAACGCTAGTTTACAAATGACGGCAGTGGCCACTAAAGCAGCATTGGACTGAAACTGTTTCGACTCATAATACCGCTGTGAAATGTTGATGGGGGTGGGCTTTGCAGTCCAGGTGAGGCGTCCAAAGAGGGGCTTTCTAGCTCCTAAGACATTTAATTAGGAGTCCCACTGCTCATTAACGAGGCTTCTAATGAGGATGGAGCCCAGGCCTAGACGCATGATCGCTATGTCTGCTGGTGGCTAATGGCAAACACTTGTCACACGCAGAGTAACTCGCAGCGGGTGCGCCACTACAGGGGTAAGGGCACTGTGTGTAGAGTGTGTGTGCGAATGTGCGTGCATGTGTGTGTGTGTGTGTGTGCGCGCGCGCCAGGTAGAGGGGGTTCAGGAATTACCAGGGTTGTGACAGGAAGCCCTGAGTGGATTTGGAGAAGTTCCTTCCTTTTCTGTTTATGTTTCAATGAGGAACTCAGTGCTCTCTATTTTGTTTATTTTTCATTCCCTTCAAATTTCTGCAATTACAGCTACTCCTACTTGGTTATATAATCAACCAGGCCAGCGCACAGGTATACAGCAGCATATGTTGAAGCATATGTCCCCTGACCTGAGACAGCAAACGTACTTCAGCATTTTTTAATACCAGCAGCCTCTTGCAATCAAAATTCTCCACAGACCTGCCCACCCACCACCACTGACCCCCCTCCCCCCCCAGCCCACCCGACCCATCCACAACCACGCAGCAGGAAGCCACAGCCAAACCAGCTTTTCATTTTCCCACTATCATGCCAATTCTCTGTCCTGTTATCAAGCACCTTCATGGCCATTTCTCTCATATGCATACATAACAAAAGAAAACACAACAGAGGTACAACTGCCATCATCACATTCAACATTTTTTTTTTTTTTTCTGACGCCGAAACAGTTCCTCAAAGATACTACCAACCCCCACCATCAGCAAATCTGTGGACCATAGAAACATGTCCACTGACCCCCATATAACAAAATTTGTTATAGTTTTTTGACATAACAATGAGGACTAGTCCCTGGATTTTTACAGTTGAATTTGTGGTTCCCAGGTAAAAAGTTTTGGAGAACCGCAATTTAGTAATCGCCGTCTGAACAGTGAGACTTGCTTGGTAGAAGCCTGAATTCTGCACAGAGCTGCTTGATGAATTTTACTGGACTGGCCACAGACCCTTGTAACTACAAACTGCAAACATGTATCAGCATTAGAGAATGACGTATTAATGCATGCAAGTGGTACAGGGTACAATAGCATTTAACATATTGAAATGTGCTGCAAACAAAAGCACACATTTGCAACACACCAGAACTAATATGAAAACTTTTCCATGACCTTTCTTCTCGCAACAGCATCAGCAGAGGTAAAAAAAAATAATAATAATAATAAAATGAAATTCCTTTGTAAAAAATAGACCTGTCAAAGTTTAACTTAAATTTAGAAATGGCCCTTCTATGTTTTAGCAGTTATAGGTTGAAACAACTTATGGAGGCAGTTCCTTATATCACCTGATACTATATTTCAATTCAAGCACAAGAACACTTGGGCATTATGGAGCCTGAGATAGAGTGACTCCAGGTAGGTGTCAAATAGAATAAAATTAATCTGGAATTAAAAGACTAAATGAGATTTAGCATGTTGATGTACAATTTGAGAAGATTAACACACTCTTCAATACTGCACTCAGTGTTCCTGTTTGAACCTTCAATGAAACTGTAATGCTTTTTAGAGATATATGAGTCCAGTACCATTCGGCGAGATATTTTGTCTCTTTCTGTTAAAGATATTCTCACTGCAAATGTCACTCACTGAATCTATTTTGATGGTGTTTTCCCCTGGTGATTGTTGAGTCATGTCGCAACAGCTACAGGACATTCAGTGAGCCTCACATATAGGTCAAGGGAATGTGTGACCTTGGCTAAACCATGCAGAAATGGTGTGTTGATTGTTCCCTATCCACTCATCCATCTATCCATCCATCTACAGTCATCCAACCATTGTTCATTCTGGGCATTTCACCAATCAATCGCAGTGCTCACTCACACACTCATATCTAAGGGCCATTTAGAGTCTCCAATGACCCCCCAACATGCATGTCTTTGAAACTGAAGTATCTGGAGTAAACCCACATGAACATGGGGAGAACATGCGATGCTTACACCATACAGGCCTCAGGGTGGATACACAGCCCTCTTGCTGTAGGTCAGGGCTGCCTAACCTTGTTCCTGAAGAGCTACCTGAAGGTTATCACTCCAACCAAAGCAAACCGCACCTACTTTCCCAGTTACAGATCTTGATGAGCTGCTAATGAGCTGAATCAGGTGTGTTGAATTAGGGTTGGAGCAGACACCAACAGGATGGTAGCTCTCCAGGAACAGGGTTGGGCAGCCCTGCTGTAGGGCAACTGTGCTACCCATTAGTGTGCCACCACTCTGCCACTTCCTAGCGCATTTTAGATAGCAATTAACTGCACCACTGTAACTAGGCAACTGTCCTCAAGCCAAATCCACACAAGTCACTGAACTCAGTTTATTGTCATCAGTTGCAGCAGGTGCTTGATAACCTCGAACAGAACAGATACTGCCTAATTAAAAGTGAACTGCTCGAGCGAAATTTAGCAAGCATTGCCAATCTAAATTAACTTACAAAATAAACACAGAAACTAAAATGTGGGAGCAACTTTAATTAATACCAAAACTGTGGATGATAGACAGTCATAAACAAATTTGCTTCTTGACAAAATATCCTAAAATGGCCTGTAATACTGCTTACCTCAATATTAAATAAATACGGCAAAAAAAGTGTTTAGAACATGTTTAAATGTATTTTTTCTCTTATTTTAATGGTAACCAGAGAGTGCAATTTTACTTATGAAAGCTTGACTTGTTTCCTTTTTTTAGTGAAATAGAATTAAAAGCTTTTTTAACTTTAGCTTCCATGACTTTTTATTAGGTTTTTTGTTGTTTTTTTCTTTCTTTTTTAATTTTACAGTCTTACAAGCTATGTTTAAAGCCTATTCATTTTAAGTCATACAATGCACAAACATGTTCTGAAATCAAAACAGAGCTTATGCAAGGACTTAAAATGACAAAAGAGCCATTTATTATAATAAGCCTTCTTAGAAAAAAGTAAAAATAAAAAAAACACTTTTTTCGGGGGTATTACCATAAAAAACTGCAAATTCTCATTACAAAAAGGATTTACAAGCGCACAGCAATGACATCACGGGATAGAGTTGCACTTTCTCACACAAGGATTGCATGATTACTTTGTTAACCTTCTGAAAAAAAAAGATCTCCCAAAATGGCGTTTCCCTCCTCTGTCTCCCTCTGAAGGTCACAGAGGAGAAAACCCACTAAACAAAGTAAACTGCGCTCCCATTTATCCGCGAGTCGTGAGCGGTCAGCTGCCTTTCGAAATCAAAACGCCAGGGCTGGCTTTATCTCCGCGGGAATGACTCAGAGGTGTAAAAGCAATTTTAGAGTTCACCAGGCCCTCATCGCACAATTTGTCATGAGCAAAAGGTTCATCTCCCAATGTCCAGGGCCCCAGTTTGGGGGCTTCACTTCGGGCCAGGGAGGTGATATGGGGTCACAGCGTTCTCTGTCAGCATCTGCATCCAACACAAGTGATTATTTAAACCTTCTCCTTCCTGCCATCAGCATTCAGATCTGGCAAAGGTGTCTCCTGGCCCCAGTAGGTACTCCAGCTGTGCTCTGACTGAATTAATAATGTTGAGCAGTGTAGGTTCTTCCTGGTTCACATGCTCCCAGGCAAAAACATATTTACTGCCGACCATTTCCAATATTTTTGTTTGGTTTTTGGTTGTATTTATTCAATGCTGCTCAATATTTACAAACTAATAGGAATGCAGAAAATTATTTTAAAAAAAGGAAATAATTTACTGCAATATCTTCCAGGATGCAGTTAAGCTATAAATAACATGATAGCAATGTAAAAAAAAAAAAGGAGAATGAAACCATACAGACCCATAGCACATAATCCGCATACGTCCCACTTAACATCGGTACTCAACGTCCCTGCTGAACGTCCATGAGCGAGTGTGTGAGTGAACGGGTGAGCACAATTTGCGTTTCATAGAACTTGGGGACAATTTGCAAACCATGAGAAGAAGTTGATTGAAATAGGACATTGTTGAATTGAGGGGACGCAGAGTGTGTGTTGTATGCGTGCACAGGTTGCACAGACAATGCGTGACGGTGTGACAATCTTCGCATGGAGATGAGGAGTGAGAACAAGTGTTTCCTCTCAAACTGCCAGATGATGACAGAGGATGCATTTGGCCCGGCATTTATTCTGCAAAAACACAAAAACAGCGCAGATTTCTCCTCCGCAATTGTAATGGCCACTCCCCCTGCTTAGAGAACAGAAGTGATAATTACAGTAGTCAAAGCTCTCCCGTTGACAGACATCCCTACCTAGCCATTAAATAAGATGGGTTGGGATCTAATTTGTCTCCCGCAAACAAATGGCATGCTGGGAGTTGGAGTACCCCTGCATGGATCTGGACAGCTGACAGTAGGCCCTGGGAAGCTATTCGCTGGAGGAGAAAGGCAGCACAGGGATGAAGGGGTATAGAGGTGGGGAGGGGCAGTAAAACTGAGGCCAAAAAGCTGGTAAGTCCCTGGAAGGTATTGCTTGGGTATTGACATGGTTTCATATCGCAGTGGGCTTAGGCAGACCTGGAAGAAATGCCATAAACTGAAATAGCAATGCCATTGATTGACATATTGATTCCATAGGTTGAATTATGCCAAGTAGCAGAGTGCTACCATACTTGCTATGGCCTGACATTATAATGCTTTTTTTCAGCAAGGCCAAAGACTCAAAGGTCACATGCTGGGCATTTGCCTTCCATTTAATCGTGCCAAAATGACTTATCTTCCATACATTTTCCACAAACATTTTCCCTTCAGACATTAGGTATACTACTCTGGAACCATGGAGGCAAAACTTACATAGTCCCACAAATCAAAGTTTCAGATAGATTTGGGATAGATTTGGCCAGCAAAAAACAAATCCTCACCTTACGCATGAGGAGGTAGCAAATTAAGCAGCAGAGCTAAGTGAGCTTGACTCTCCTTAAATGTTCTGCCTTGTCAATGTACGGGGGTTGTTGGCACTCCCTGATTGGTGTATTTCGACTCATAGCAAATGAGAGGGTTTTAAACTCTGGTGCTCCAGACTCTGAGTTATGTATCCTATCTGAGCTAATTCTACTTATTTTTTATGAGGAGTCCACTTGCAAAGCCTTCTAAGTCAAGTTGGTCCATTTTTTTTTTTTTTTAGACAAATCAGATTTTTTTATGGCCACAGAAATTATCTTCCATAGATTCCAATTTTCACTCGACTGAAACTATTAGCTTTGCAGACATAATTTATGAGGCTATTCATATTTTTTTTTTAAGAAATGACTTTGATTTTGCAACATAAAGTTTTGACTTAGCAGGTTTTGAAAGTGGAGTGAAAATTTAGCAGGTTTTGACAGTATTTAAACCAGCCCCATTGCTCAATAGGTGAAGGTATTTGACTCTGGACCCACTCTACATACAACTCAAAGCTACAGACATTGCAGTGGTTGAATAGCTGCTATGACAATGACAACATAAACATGAGTCCATGGGTTCAAATCCCCCTTTTATGGTATTATCATCACACTTTTCTGAACTGCCCAAACCAGTTAGCGTTAGAGAAAGCAAAAGCTGAACAGGCTATAAAAGCTCAACTGAGATTGGTTCCTTCTAGCGAACGAAAACGGAATCACGTTTCCACACTGGCTGATAACTTAGCAGAATTTGACAGAATTCTCCCCCTTGACTTGGCGGGTTTTGACAGAGTTTCGCTTTTTCCGTTACAATTTATAACATGATTTAGTAAGTTTTGAAAGTAGAGCTATCAGTGGGACATGCACAGGTGCCTGAAAGAGAAGCTAAGGGAGATAAAGTAACTCATTTCTCTCAAAACTTGACTTAGCAGGTTTTGCAAGTCGACTCCTCATATACCCCCATAATAGAGTTTTGGGATATTATGTTTTCACCCTGACCACCGCGTCCACTGCATCCATCGCTGCAGAGATTAGGCATTAACCCAATAACTGCAACAGTTTCTTTTTCTCTTTTTTT
This sequence comes from Gymnothorax javanicus, assembly GCA_029692085.1. NCBI lineage: Eukaryota > Metazoa > Chordata > Actinopteri > Anguilliformes > Muraenidae > Gymnothorax > Gymnothorax javanicus. The sequence goes on along the minus strand of CM056210.1, from coordinate 27,557,150 downwards.
TTAAGTTGGCTTTCACTTTTTGGCAGATAGTTAGATCTCATAGAGAGGAAGAACTGATTAAATTTTGGCAAATGTTTGATTACCAGGGGTGCCACCAGGGGTGACTTTACATGGAAATTTTATACTTTTGGCTGATAATTGCAACAGTTTTCAAAGTTGGTCATCCATTCTTGATAGGTAGCTACATATTATAGAGAGGAAGAGATGATAAAATTTTGGTGAATTTTCGATGACATAATTTGCCACCAGGGGCCATTTTGCCTGAAAATTTTACATTTTTGGCCGATAACTGCAATTGTTTTCAAAGTTGATGATCCAGTCTTGGCAGGAAGTTAGGTAGCATAGACAGGAGGAAATGATTACATTTGGGCAAATTTCTGGCAGCACAACTTGCCACCAGGGGGTGTGTGACTTTCCTCTATTTTATCCTGATGAAGATCTTTGTAAATTAAAACATTGATTTGGCAACAAAAAATGCGAAGTCTGTCCTGCAGCATGCAGACTTTATTATTTTGTTTAAATACTTGACAACGCTATCGCACATGAGCACTGTAAACAGTTTCCTCGCACAGCCAGATCTATGGCTACAGCACTGTGCCAGTACAATGTGAACAGTAAGCGTTTGAGAGGGGCAGGGGGACATGGAGGGAGAGGGGGACTGTGCTTTCTGGTGAAATGCCCCCCCCCCCAATTTGTTTGGGGCAGGTGGCACAATCTGATATAGTGGCACAACAAGGCTGTAAAGCTTGTCAGGCAAATAAATCATATTTGCGTTGGAACAGTCTTTATCTCTATCCTATCTCCTCAAACATTCAACGCTGAAATCTTTATGCTCCTGTTCCCCAATTCTGCCCTCTATCTCTCTCCCATCTCCTCCTCTGAGTCTAAAACATCCTGCCTCCTTCCACTGATTTTACATTTTCATTTCATTTTCCCCCTTGAAACAAAATTAAAAAAAACAGATTTGCATTAAATATGCACACTCATGTTGTCAAATCCAAAAAAAAACATTGAGCTTTTATTCCAAAAACATGGCGAGAGCGTTGTTTTTTACTGTGTTTCTTAAACAGTTATTTAGCTTCAAAACTATGAAGCATATATAATAGTTACACTAACACAAACATTGTTCAGTCTATTTGACATGTTTTCACTGATTAATAACAATTATAACCATAATTACCAACAACACTATCAGCATCATCAACATCATAACCGTCATCTGCTTTGTGTCGATGTTGATATGTGAAACACGCTTTTCTCCTCTCTTCCCTTATCTGTTTCTTCTTCTTCAATCCCCCTGTTTCTCTGCCTCCTCCATCCTCCTGTCCTCCCTCCCTGCAGAGATAATTCTGTCTGTGACTCTGCGGCTGTTGTGTTGATTAACTCCCCATGTGAGGACTCCACCGAGGGTCGGCAAGGGCCCGAATTAAACGCCCTCTCCGCGTCTGCAATCAGCCCGGCTTCCTGTGCCTGGGATCGATAAGCACGACGGCGTCCAGGCAGCCACAAGCCGTGCGGCTGGAGGGTCCTCAAAAAAAAAAAAAAACTAAAAAAAACAAGCGCTGTTTGTCTGCAGGTGAGCGGACCAAAGCCAAGGTCGCTCAAGTTACTGGTGAAGACCTGCAGATAAAAACAGAGCCCAGATGGCATGCCTCTATAAACACAGCCCTCCTGAACTCCTCAACCTCCTGGTCTGTGTACACCTTATTCTGTTGGACCTTCATGACGGTCAGGTACATCTATCTGGATCAAAACTGGCCCAGGGTTTATTGTTTTGACTGTCTGTGTGAATGTTGGGACACGGCGTACCATACACTCTGGCTCCTTGTGTTCCGGTAAGTATTCCATTATTCATCAGAACTTAATAGCTAAGCCTGTTCTTTGCGAAAATAGAATTGAATACGCATAGCATTCTGTTAACCCCCTCAGCTTGGTTGAGCAGTGAAGGTTTAGCATGCTAGTCTTGGTGGCGGACGTACCAGTCTCCAGTTGTGCGCAGTCTCTCCAGCAAATGTCTGGCTTTAATGTCTGTCAGGCATTACTACTGTTACTGCTCGAAAAGCCCAAGTACCAGCAGGCTTCAATACATGACAATGTTTTAAAAGGAACTCCATCAAATGTTCTTTCTCAGTTTATATCGCTGGGTCACTAAAACCAGAGCCTGGCCCAAAAGCCTTCCTCTGTGGATACAGCAGTCGCCTTGATGCCAGGCTGTTTGGATGTTCAATCACTAAGAAAAAGGGAATGCCTTTAGATCACAGTGTAATGTAACACCGTTCGAGGCATAGGGTCACAGAGCTATTATCTCTATCTGTATCCACAGTTCTCAGCTTTAAAATATCTGCTTTATGTTGTACAATTCTGAAACCAGCCTTAGCTTCATGAATTTGTTGAGTTAAAGTGTTTGCATACTAATTTATCTCCAGGTCCTAATTTATTTTTCATCATATAAAAACATTCATCAAGCATAAAAGCACTCTAAGTTCTCACATTCACATTTACATCTAAATGCAAAGGGACCTGACCTTGTTTAACACCAACATGCTCAGTCAATCAATCACTCCACATGTTTCTTAATTGGTCCACATGGTAATTTTGCTTAAATCTCTAATTGGTAGGAGAACGCTGTTATGGATCTTCTCTTCCACGGTGAAGCGTACTTCATATCAAGAGTCTGTGTAGAGTGTAAACATGTCAATGCGAAAATAAAAGATAATTACAATGAACAGCTGCCGGAGTTTTAATTTAAGTGCAGCTCATTATTAGCTTTAGGCATGTGTGTTGATATGTGCATGCGTGTGTGCACGCTATTTTCTAGCAACTTAAACAGGTAATTATGAAACACAAATTAAATGCAAGTGGTAAATATTGTGAATGCTCATTGGCTGCCATGATTGCGCGCTCCTTTATAGAATATTTTCCTTCCTTAAGGATACGGTCAAGTTAATCTACATATAATTGATGAAAATGTATTTGGGGTGATGGCCATATATTCTCCAATTCATTTTCTTTTCCACCAAGTCAAAGACGATGGCACCTCATAAGGACCCCATGTGCCTCTTGATTTAGATCAGATTATTAAGTGCATCTTGCAATTTGCATTTATTACTGCTAAAGATCTCTGTCTTTTCCGTGTATCCATGAGGGCAAAAAAGAGACAGATTGCACTTCAATTAACCATTCAACATATGAGCAACTGCTGGGTGATACATCATGTAATTTAGAATTCCTCTTCGGCAGATAAATCCTTCTCACACACACATACACACACACGTACACACACACACACACACACGCTTAATTTCAGAGTGAGCAATCACTGAAATATCCAGCTCAGTGTTTTCCAACCTTGGCCCTCGGGGACCCCAGTGTATTCTAGTTCATTCTAACCACAACTGTAATCTCAAAATTTTAATAATGCCTTAATTTTTCTTAATTTTGTGCTTTTCATATTCGGAGGGATTATTTACCTTTTTAATTATCTTTATGCCACGAATAGCTCTATAATTCCAAGATGAAGAAAATCCCCCAGTTCATATTGAGCTTATTTTACCATGTGGCAAACAATGACATTTGGAAGATAACAATAAAAAGGCTTAAGCTAATGAGCACCGTCCTTCTTTTGTGAATATGTTACAATTTATTTTGTGATTTTCCTCGAAGATTCAACATAATACAGGCTTCCTACATTGTTATTTGCTTTGTCTTGGAATTCTTAATCTTCTTTATGGTCAAGTTTGGTGGCAAGTGTCTACATTTAAGACTCATCTCAATCGGTATTTTGCACAGTTATAGTTTTCTGCAATTTTATGCATGTTAAAATTAATATGTATGTACCAATGAGCTCTGCTCGCCCAGAGGAATGTTCAAGTGTTCAAGTCATCCATAGCGCATTCTGACAGAATGAAAATTCAGAGTTCAAGTCATCCCTCATTGTAAGCACCTGGTTATGATTAATACCATGTAAAACTTCTGCAGTCACCATTGCAGCTGGAAAGAAAATCTACATACACATGGGAGATAAATTTCAGCGGTCAAGACTGAGGAACACTGATCTAGACAAATCACAGGGTTCCTCATTGTCTCCACTGTTGTCTGTATCTCTAAATTTAATCTAGCTGTAACGTCAAATACGAATTGAATGCGCTGAATTGAACATTTTACAATTCTGATGTCACAATCACTGAAGGTCATTGAAAGAACACAAACAAACTGCAAAAGACTACCTCCTCAAAAGAGGTTAAATCCGCAAATTTGTACGCAGACGACAGCCCATCTACTCATCACCGCGAGCTGACACCCATGTTGCTCCGGTCTTTCAGCACAGACGCAGTACACAGAGCAGCTGACCTCCGCGATACTATAGTTTGCTAGAGCAGTGAATAGAACGATCAGAATCTCTGCAACGCTTGTCAATGTATGAACCTGAATGGCAGTTATTGAAAACCTCAAGCTTTCATGACATTTTCGTAGTGCTGTTGCGGGTAATTTATTTATTTATTTATTTGACTGTTTTGACAGATGCTCTAATCCCTTTTTGTATGTGTGTCAAATTCAGGCTGGTGGTAGGATTCGCCTCATACAGTGGATGCCATGTATCTGGATAGAGAAATAGATTTCACTAGATTTTTCAAATGTATGCACTGAATGTAAGACTCGACTGTACAATAAAGATAGCAATCCAGACAGATGTACTATGTAATAAAACATAAAAACCAATGCATTTAAAGAGCATTTCTCAACTGTCCTGACAAGTGCTAGACACAATACGGATTCATCTTTCCCCAATATAGCCCTACATACACCAAGTATTCCATCCAATATTGCCTAATCAATTTACCAGCAGATGGAACTCAATTTGACAATGGGACGAACCACTCCAATTTATATCATTGAAGCAGACGTTAATTTGATAGCGCTGAAAGAGAGCTCCATATCTCGTATCAGCCGTCGGGGGTGCATATTCCTGTCAGAGATGGATTATGATGTCAATATTACAGATAAGCTTCCGTACCGTGGGGTATGGAGCGAGAAATAAGCAGTGAAGTCATATTCTCCATATATTTCGCACCATCTTAACACCATCTCACCAGCTCAGAAATACAAACAATGAAGCGAGCAGAAGCAAACTTTTACAGCTCGCCGGTATTCTTTCCATCCTGCTGATATTCTAAAGCACATACGTTTGTCAAACCCAAGGCCTGCAGGCCAGATACAGCCTCCGCAATCTACCAAAGGTCTATTGATTCCTTCATGACAGGTTAAGGCAAGTACAGTTGGCCCGTACTGAAGCCACCCCCAACCTCCCACCAAAGGGTTTGCAATCACATTTCACAACAGCAGTTTATGCCTGAATGCTACTGACAATTCTCTACTTGCTCTTCAAGTATGACTCAGTCTGACACCCCTGATCCAACTCTTAGAAGCCAAATGATGCTAATTCAGTGCAGATGTGCCTGCTTAAATTTCTGTACAACAGGTCCCTGATTTGGCCTTGGGGCAGCATTCTTTTTGACTGCCAAACAATTTGAATTGCCTGACACTAAAACCAGGGCTGCATTTGGATAAAAAAAATGCACATAATTTGTTGTGTTTTAACAGTTTCACATTTTCTTCACCTGTAGTTTCTCCAGAAGAACAGCAGTCCTCAACGCTTTTTTTTTTTTTTTTTCTAAAATCTAAAATCATAAGTCCGAAATGAATATGATCAGTACCAGTGCCATTTCAATTCATGCGTCATTCTAGCTGCATAAGGTTTATGTGGTGAAAGAGTTATTTTGGGGGGATAAGGTGTATTTTTTTGTGTAGATACTGACAGTATGCAAATGAGGATGAAGTGAAACCAAAACTCTCGCAAGTAGCGCTGTTGTTAAAGGTTGAATGCTGTTCGCAATGCTCATGGAATCTCACTCAAATTTTACTGTCTATCTATTGTAAAATGTCATTCACAGTTGTGAAGGCTGATAGACTGTGAAACCAGGAAATACATACAGAGGCCGTGTTCGAAACTGCACTCTATGGTCTACATACACTATTCTCACTACACACTAGACACACTGCACGCTACTCACTACGAACAAACTCTTCCTGTTGCTTCTTCTTCTTGCTATTCCTCAGCGAGTTTTTCTGGCGGTTTACGTCGCGTTGCATCTTGGGCAATTTATGTATGGAAAGTGAGCTCACGATGCACCCACAAAATATCTGCCCGATCTAGTATACATCCGGGAACTTCTCGCGGACACAAACTCACTCCCCACGCATAAGTGAACACCCTACCCTCTAACTCTGACGTCATCGGTAGGGTGAGTAGTATGTTAGTGCGCAGTTTTGAACACGGCCACAGTCTTCGGCCCAATCCCAAACCGGTCCCTATCCACTTGCACTTCACTACCGAGTGTCACTCCGTGTGAAGTCTCCCTCACTGCTACGGAAGGAGCTTCATTAAGGGGGAGGGGGTAGAAACATGTATAGACTTTGGGATGCCCTTCTCCTTCATCCAACAGGAAGCACAGGTAGTCATCACCATGCCTACCGATAGGTACGTCGCATTGTATACGACGGTCCAGTTCCCTAATTACCCTATACATTTCTTACCCAAAATATTTTTGATAGGGTAATGTAATTAAATAAAATTTATATTAAAAATATTGAATACACAGCATTGACAAAGATGAAAGCGTTTGTGCATGAAATGGCACATTGTGAAAAAGAGCAATCATTGATTCAATAAATAAAACTACTCAGTGTTTTCTCAGGTGCACATCTGCATGTTCATTTCAAAATACTACAATGTAACCTTTAGTTCCGTGATGTGTGCATGAAATAGTCAGTGTTTTACTTATCTTTCGGAAATAGCCGCATGGAGCTGATATTTGTAGATATGCAGCATTTTTTCCAGGACACAAAATAAGTGCTGCACTTGAAAGGAGGGTGGTTTGAAAGCTTGCATCGGTGTAGACTCATTGCGGAGGGTTAAATCAGCCACTTACACTCCACGGGGACTGGTTTGGGATGACACTCAATGTGGCAGACCCTCTGCGGGAACGCGCAAACGGAGGGGGAGCGGATAGGGCGAGTGGATAGGGACGGGAATTGGGCCTTCTTCCAGCCACCAGCCACTTTTTCTCCTTCTTCTCTCGGTTTAACTGGTGAACGCAAACAACTAAGGTGCATACCGCCACCCACTGTACTGGAGTATGCAACATCATGTCACTACCCATAAACCCACAGTTCTTAAATTCTCGCAATCAACCCTGTGTCCCTTAGGAAGCGAATCACTGCCTCCCTTGCAATAATAACCCTCTCTCCCTCTCCTTTTGTTCCCACTATCCCCATGAGAATCCACTCCTGTCCCGCCTCTCGAAACCAGCCACTTCCAAACTTCAGCAGGTGCTCTTGTAGGGTGCAGAGAGGTGGAATCAATCGAGCAATCAGCTGCTTGTTAGGCAGGAGTTTCACATTTCAGGCGAGACCAAGAAGCTGGATGACCAGCAAGTACTTGAAATTCCCCAGCACTTACAGTAACACCCCCACACAAAAAGACAGTGGATACATTTCTAGCAAAACTGAATACAAAAACCAAAGGGGTTATACAATTGAATGGCAATTCTTCAAAAAACATACAATTTATCCATTGTCATTAGGTTAATAAATACATGTCACCAATAATCAAGACTAATCTCAAACAGTGGTACTGACAGAAGGTTCAAAATATGATTCAGATGAATATAGGTTTTCAAGGGCTTGATCACCTGATTTGAATTAGGTGTGTTAGAGCAGAGAGACATCTAAAACATGCAGGCCTATGGGTCTCCAGGAGCAGGGTTCCCTGCTCTTGCACTAAACCCTACCATATACCCATACCTTATACATTTCCTGAGAAAACTGAGCGGTCCTATGAGCTAACTATCAAACAAAACTGTTTAATTTCAATAAATAAATAAATAAATAAACAAGGCAGCGAAAAATCTTCAAAATCGCCTTAGGCCACTAAAGGTTAAAGAAACGCTGCATAGTTCAAGTGTTAGATTTGAAAAGTGTGGGAACAGCATTATTTATAATGTTCAACAGCAACTTTGCTCAAAGCAATCTGCCACAATAATATTCAATGAGGGATGTACCGAGGATGAACAATACGCTCGTTTAAACTTGGTAGCAGGGGTCAAAATATCCTTATTGATTTCAACATAACAAAATGTCTGAGGAATACCCAATACTGTAGATGTATCTCCTGCTTATCAGACCTATCCCCTCACATTCTCAGCTACTTGTAAATTACTTTACAGGAATCAATAATTTTTTTACAGATGTTTTTTTTTTCAGTTTCTCAGTTTTTCATCACAATTTAATTCGATTGAACGTCTCTACCTTGGAAACTGGATACTAGGACAATATTGAACGACTGACCATTTAATCTATCGAGGACTAAATTAGTTAAAGTCCCACATTGTTTGTGGCTCAGTTAATATCTTTGTCCGAGCAGCAAGATCCAATGTAAAGCAAATGGATTTTCATTGATACTGTATGTTTCTGTATGTTTAGTAAAGGAATAAAAACTGATCTAAATCAAGATAGATTTGTTTTTGGGACTCAAGAGGTCAATTATGGAGAAAAACCCTTTAACCCATGGTGTTTAAAATGCTGTTGCAAGCTCAGAGTTGTTTTGATCTCTTTTTTGAAGCCGAGTATGACCTCTAAAGCCTGGATTAGATATTTTTGCATCAGAAGGACCAAGTTCTCCTTGCAGTTCGCTGGTCATTTGCAATTTGCAACCAAAATGTGAGATTTTGTGGCGAGGATGGATCACTGATTAATAAAAAATAGACAAATAAGTGGGGCTGATCTTTGATGATTTTCTAAAGCCTTTTTATCAATGGCATATGACTGATGTGGCTCGATATTTGAAGTCTCTTAGTTAAACAAAAGTGCAATGTTTTCTTTTTCAACTTAAAATGAAAAGAATACACAAGCTTTTAACTGACAAACATCTTGCTACCCATTACGTCAGGTCCAATTCTGGGGGCCAGAAATGTCAATAGTGCCGATAAGATGGCGGCAATTCACAAGTGGTTAGCATTTCTCCAGAGTGGTCATCTATGCGACTGTGAGCAAAAGACGACGTGAGTCCGTTGATTGGGCTGGGCCTTTGTGCCCTCCCACAGCTGAACTGGTCTGTTTCCCTAGCTGTCTCCGCAGGGGCATGATGGGGGGGTCTGGTCAAGCCGTAATTGGGTCCCCAGATACAGTGGCCTGGCGGTTTGGATCCCATGCAAGAGCGTACCTGTAGCTCGCCCATCTGCCATTCCCCGAAGTGCAAAAACTTTCACACTACACTGGCGTCCTGATGTGGCACCAAAACTACCATGAAGATTTTGCAATAAGTAATACACCTTTAAAAACCAGTCAACTTAAATATGACTGTCAATTTAGCACAAAAGTGAAGTATTAACTGCCATGACTAATTAAAAAAAAGACTAATTCTGACACGAATTTACACCTCTAGTTCAGCATGAGGAGTATAGAAATGATCATTACACATCACCAACTGCCATACGTTCGGCAGTTCATCATAAGCGAGCCCCGATACTGACATTTCTGGCTATTATGAACATAAATGAGACAAAAAATTATGATACGGTGCGAGCGTGTGCGACAAGCTGCCAGCTCATTGGCCCGCCCGTGACCGCTGCCCACGCTCGTTAATTCGCAGGGTCGCCGCGAGGGCGAAAGGGGGCTTTTAATCGGAGCTCTCGGGAGCCGCGGGGGTGGGGCGAACAGAACGCGCTCCCCCCCCCGGCTGCTCCTTCCCGCGTAGGCGTCGCGGAGATTGATCGCGGCTTGGTCGCGGACTCGGCGCACACAGCCTCCACCGTACCCCCGCATCTCCTTCCCTGCTCTGACCGAAGGCTAGCACTGTCTCATTAGGAGAAGCAAGAGCGGGAACATGGCCGATAAATCAATCAAGCTGCCAATGGGAGACAACTGAGCCAAAGAGACAGCTGTTGCAGCAAGCTTTCCTGCTCTAAGGCAGATACGGTATTACATAAACAAGTTGTTTGTCTTAAGGGTAACAGGTGGATTGACATTCACATTGTCACCTATGTACAAAAATGCGCACACTCAAATTAGCTCATGCATTAACATGGATATATTATGTCTATGCATGTAAACTGACACCATGTAGATATATGACAAAGTAGTATGCACACTAACAAAGGTAGACATGGTATGAATATTAGAACCCTTTTAAGCCGAAAGTGTCGTCGCCGACACAGATATGCGCGTAAATTTGTAAGTACCATAATTACTGTGAGTTTTGCTTAATTGAAAAAATTCAAGCAGTTCCTGAAAGCTGAGAAGCTGCACTACAGCCCACATACAGGTTACTATGGTAAACACGACAGCATGATGCTCTCCTGGGATTTTTGCATCGGGCCTTAAAGGGTTAAAAGACAGTATCCTTCAAACAAGCATGCACTCTATGTTCTTTGATAAGTGCTGGCATTCACACATCATCTGGGTTACGGAAGCTTTGCAGCATGAGCTAATTCCATAGCTGTACCTTCATGTAGTCATTCTTGATACTTGGTTGTAAAAAAAAAAAAGAAATTAGATTTTGTATAGTACGTGAATTGTGCATAAATTGTAGGCGCTTGTCATGAAAATACTAAAAGTTGGGTTTACACTGTATTTTTAAAATTTTTCTGTGGGGGCACTGCCACCCAGATTCTGCCTCTGCGTAGTGGGCTGATTTGAGGAATGAAGCTTTAGGGCTGAATATGAGTTACTCTGGCCACAGTATAAATGAAGAGGCATGTAGCCCACTGGCCAACACAATCATTCAGCTTCAGAACAAGCTGTATGAGCAGTAATGGGAATGACCAACTGGTGCAACGGGAGACACCAATATGCTACACAGCCCCTGGCCAGAGAAGTAGCCACTCACAAATAATTTAGTCCAGTTTTATGCCAGTCTGGAGCAGTTTATTCCCTCAACTGTCACCTGCATTTTCTCACATTTGGCCCAGCCCTAATTAGGGCCCAGTGACATTTAAGGGGTTACCTTCAATGAAAGAACAGTTTTCTTCTGATAATAAAAAAGTATTAATTTTCTCACAAATAATTTGCCTTCCTTTCCCCACAAATAGTACTTTTCTGTGCTTCATTGTAATGTAGTGTTTATTGACACAGACATTACCACCAAGTGCATTTTAATATGCAGTGAGCAGCAGAAATCATAGGACGGTGGCACTTTTTTTTTTTTTTTTTTAATTCTGGTTCTGTTCTTCAGCACTTTGAGTTTGAAAGAATGTAATTACAATGAGGTTGAAGCCCAGATCGTCAGCTTTAATTAGAGGGTGTTTTCATCCATAGTGGATGAACTGTTTCAAAATGGCATGCACCTTTGGAACAAAGCCCCTCCCAAAAATGTATAAAAAATAAATTGGACTGTTTCACACAATGTAATCATTTTTAATATTTGATCAAACATCATTGCCATTCAATGACTGCCTCAAGTCTGTGATGCTCTGACATCACATGGTATCTTGCACGTTGATGCTCTGCCAGGCCTGTACTGCTGCCATCTTCAGTTCCTGCTCATTCCAGGGAGCTTTTCCCTTTAATCTCCTTGTCAATGTGTAAATGCATGTACAACTGGATTCAGATCCAGTGATTGAACCTGTCAAGTGATCCAAAATAGCAAAAAAAAAAAAAAAAAGGTCACTGTCCAATTCATTATGGTGTCCCCCATCAGATGAGGACACATGGACACAAAGGGTGCATCTCAAAGCATAGGCTGCGGCCTTCGAAGGCTACATTTTTAGGGGTTGTCAGTTACTTCCATCCGCCAAACTAACATTTAGGGTTAGGGATAAGGATAAATTTAGGATTGGGGTTAGTTAAGGTTAGGTTTGGGGAGACCAGTGATGACTTGCTTAAACCAAAGCTGTTTAACGGAGATGAAATGACGTCATGTCAGTTTGGGGGATGATATTCAGTGACGACCCCCAAAAATGCAGCCTTCGAAGGCTGCAGCCTATGCTTTGAGATGCACCCAAAGAAGAATCACACCTGTAATATCAAACAACAGGGGCCATTATTTGTACAACACCACTATGTCAATAACTGCAATGCCATGAAATGGAGGCAGCATAACTGAATGAATGAATGAATGAATGAATAATAGCAAGGCAGCTCGTGGTTATTAACAATCTTCCAAGTGTAGATAATGTTCCTCTGCCCACTGAGTAAAAAAAAGGAGATGGACTCCAACTGAGACATACTGGATGAAGGACACAACATGGCTTAATGGATACAGATGCTTAATGCAGAATACCACGGCAGAAATCCCATTTCATCAGCCTGGTAATGGAGTGGGAGCCCAGCGGGAGGAGGCTCCCCAGAGCAGAGGCTCTCCAAGTCCCCTCTGAAGATGGCAGCAAGGGTCAGACACTGGGGTCACAATGAGAATGTGTGGGGTGTGTGATTAGGGATAAGCAGGTCAACCAAGCATTGGTGTAACCACCAGTTTGGCTTACTTTGAATATCACTTTATGAGCAGGAGTCAACGTGTGAGCGATAAACAGGAAGCAAAATCTTGTTTTGGGGTGGTTGAGGCAAACTTTAAAAAAAATAGGCAACGATAATAAAGCCAATCAGATGGAAATTCATCAGGGATATATCACAGTTAGAGTGAAGGGCAACCTAAACCATCTTTGCAATTCGAGGCAACAAAACCACCACAAAAAAAAAAGAAATAAAAAAAAGTGTAAGATTTAACTTTGTTCTGTTTACAAAACTACAAAATAAGATCAAACACACTATTATTTTTAATTAAAAATAAACCCAACTCTGCTTCCTGCGAGTTCAAGAGTTCATTTAGCTATTTTAATGGAAAACTTGCACTTTTCTTGGAGCAGATTTTCTGAGATCTTACCCAAGGATGGCAGCCTTTTGAGCCCTAGAGGGCGGTGCAAAATTCTGCCTCAGTTTTGCCAATTTGGTCCGAAGCAGCAAAAGAAATCAGCACTAATTCTACTGCTCATAGAATTCTACTGTCTTCAGGGAACGTCCACTTGAAACAAATTTGCATACTGCTATACTTTCAGGTAAACTTTATTTCTTATTTGGGTTTTTGTTCATGTCAGACCAGGAAGAAGTAGTGATTACACAGCTCTGAACACTCTCTCATTATTATTATTATTATTATCATTATTGTTATTACTACAACCTTTATTTAACCAGATAGGCAATAGAGTTAAAATCTCTTTTGCAGTTGTGACCTGGCCAATAAGGCAGCACACAGCAGGTTGCATATTCAGACAAAGAAACAGGACAATGCAACAATAACATGACACAAGACAATACAACTAAACAATGTGAAACAATCAAACCATCAACCACGAACAATGAAAATGGTGTGTATTCAATTAAAATATAAACTGTAGACTTCAACTGAAAGCTCTTTTACATGATCCACTGAAATCTAATCACAAACAATTAAGACCTTGACTAAAATCTAGAATATATACCCAAGTCAAACATTTAGACCTAAAATCTATAATATAAACCCTAAATAACTTTTGGAGATGTGCTGGTTCATTTCACTGTGCTGCATGCAAGAGAACAGGAACCTAGAATTCCAATGAGTGAATGAAGCTGTAATTTTAGTGTTAGACCTGCATTTCGGCCTCTCTTTGCTTTTAATTTACTGGCTGTGGATCCTCTTAGGAGAATGTTCTTTGTGGATGGAAAGCAATAGAGTCCTGAAGCTCTAATGTCACCCTCTTGTTTTTCCTAAGCCCAATCCTGGAGCCTGCCTTGCTTAACAGAAAAAGCAACTGAATTAGCCGGATTGGATTTTGCCTGTCTCTTTCTCTGGGAGAGCTTTCCTTTTAAACTCCTCATTAGCACAAGAAATCACAGGACTCCTCACCATGACAAAGGCAAATAAGGACACAATGAGCTTCTCCACTTACAGTAAAAGTGAAGACCCAAGCCTATGCACCTCAAATGTACACCTTGCCACTGCTGTTTGTATTGATATGATTAAAAAGAAAAGGGCTTTGTCATATGGAATTCACATTAAATGGAAGACTTGTATTTTATCATTTATTACCCCACCCCACCCGAAGGGTGAGGGAAAGGGTATTGTTTTCAGTTCGGTTTGTTTCTGTGTTTGTGCATTTGTTTGTTAACACTCTAGCGGCAAAACTATTGGCCAAATTCACCCCAAATTCGGTACAGGGATTGCCACTGACCCAGAATAGATCCCTATTGTATTTCGTAAAAGTAGGTGAAAGTATGTGCGAGGGGCGGGGTTTATTGTGCCTGGCACCACTTGTTTCATCATGATTTGATCTGATCATTTAATTTTTTCTGCATTACGCAAGTTACGCTGGTTCTACCCAGTTAATACACACCGAATAGGCTATACTTGCTTTGGACAAGAACGAAGATGATGGCAAAAGTTAAAAAAATAAAAAATAATTGCTTCGCAAGGTTGGAGCCTTTTTTCTTCACACACATATTCAATGCGGAGAGCATTTCTGTTACTCTTGTTGAAGTTGCTTAATATCCACTGTTTAATATCTGGCATTAATTCAAATATGACCAAATACATAATAATCCAACAGGCAGCACCTACGCATCCAGGAGGGACCATGTGTCGGCTGAATTTAGCACTGAATTAAACACTGACCACTTCATTACGTCGCTACAAGCAAAGCAAACAGCACAAATTAATTCATTACACAAACTCTTGACGATGCGCTGCCTCGTCCACCTGCGGCCCGTCTTGCCTGCCCAATCAGACCAGCATGCAGATCTTTGGTGTAAGACCGCTGTGTAAACACAGCAGTGTCCTGGCTAGGAGAGCCATCGAGCATCCTAAAAAAAAAACTCTCTGGCTTCCACAAGTAAAAACCAGCCCAGCTATGAGTGTAATCCAGCACCCTAAAGACCACACTGGCTTCCACGAGTAAAGACAGCCGCCCAACTACAGCGACCACTGTCTCTGGGGGAATGTATGATGGCTTTTTTTTTCTGCGTGTAGGCAACTACCATCATGGAGCTGGGCAACAGACTTAACTGTATGCGCCATGTCATTTTTTCACAAGATTGGCATAAAGGTGCTGCCAAATGCTGAGCAGCAGCCATTTGGCGGCAGCACATTGGGAATAGGTCTGGTTAGCGCTTGGATTGGATACACTGGAAACGGAGGAGAAAGCGGGCCGAATTCTGTCTGGGCATTTAGCTTGACGCACCGCCTGAATGCACTGACATTGGGATACTGTGCCGCAGGAGATCCCTCTATTTAGATGGGATGTCAAACCTGAGCTTTAAATGTAAGCTTTGAAGTTACTGTGCATCACTGTGGAAGGGCCTCCTCTTAGCATGAATGAAATTCGCTATTGCGTATTCCCCTCAGTGAATTTACCAAATAAAGCGCCGTCCCGTTCCATGAAATGACCACTATTCATAGGCTGGTCACAGGCTATGAACAGTCTTTGTGAGGAAATCTCCAGCCATCAGATAAGTATGATTACCACATCAGTGCGGCGTTTTAGGTGTTTGCCGGCAGGGGTTTTGATCGATTGACGGCAAGAACGGCACAAAGGGAGAAAAAAAAAATAAAAATAAGAACTGGCATGCAGCATTCCTTTGAGGACGAAGCTTAGCGAAAATGCTCCATTTGCGCTCATCTCATTTACGGCGCGAGAGAGTGCTCCTTGTGTTCGTACACCTGTTCCCTCCACTTCTCCGCTCGAGAGCATCGCTATCTACGGAGGACATAGCCTTCTGCCATTTCCCCCATGTTTTCAGATTTTTATTTATTTATTTATTTATTTATTTTTTCCGTATATGAGCACTCGTGCTGGCAGATTTTCCTTTCAGAAATCCAATTTAACTTTCCTTTCTTTTCTCACGGCCCCTTGAAAATATGCTGATAAAAAAGAAATCCCCCTTTTTTTGGCGCCCAAAGGAAATAACTTGTTATCCTATTCCAACTGAGTTGACATTTTCTCGGGATCAAACACCTTATCATGCTATGCCCAGGGCAGCTTAGCTAACAGAGTAGGTGCGGGGCCACATTGTCCAAAAAGACACCCCTCGTCCCGAAGCCCTTGTAGACGCTCTCACGTAATTAATGGTGCGCTTCAGATCCTAGCGAGTTGCAAATGCCCTCCTGACTCCCGAATATGTGCAAGGCCTGCTGTTTCTAGGGATTGGGTGAGGGGCGAGGGAGGTGGGGCAGGGCTCTTTCAGTGTTTCTGATGCACAGGAAGGTTAAGCTGCTTTCACACCGGATGCGAAACGAATTTTTCCTGCGACAGATTACATTCAAAGTCAATGCAAAGACGCGAATACACGCGAAACGCGTGTATTAGCGTCTTTGCATTGACTTTGAATGTAATCTGTCGTGCGAACAATTTGTGTCACGTCCAGTGTGAAAGCGGCTTTAGAAGGATAAAACAGTACTCTTTTTCACCTCCTCTCCCACAGAAACTGAGAAAACAATCCACTGGTGGTTTTGGTCTGGTCACACTCCTGCTCAATTGTTGAGGAGATCAAAGGTTGCCATGCTTTCCTCGTTTTACATAGGGGTTAAAATCTGATTTATTTTTTCTTTTTTGTCATTTGAGGCTTCCCTCCATTCTTCTTCTCCTGAAATATCGAGTAGTGGGGGGGGTTTGGGGCGGCACGGTGGCGCAGTGCCACCTCATAGTAAGAAGGTCATGGGTTCAAATCTGGCCTGGGGCCTTACTGTGTAGAGTTTGTGTGTTCTCACCGTGTTTGTGTGGGTTTCCTGCGGGTACTCTGGTTTCCTCCCACAGTCCAAAGACAAGCATATCGGGCTGATTGGAGACACTGAATTGCCTGTTGGTATGAGTGTGTGAATGAACGGTCTGTGCGCCTTGCGATGGATTGGCGATCTGTCCAGGGTGTGTTCCAGTCCTTTGCCCATAGTCAGCAGGGATAGGCTCCAGCTCCTCCCCGTCACCCTGGTGAGAAAGAAGCAGTTTAGATGATGGGTATACGGGGGTTTTGTCTGGGGAGACTGTTCCATGTAACAGCCAGAGATCTGGATTCACATCCCAGTAGGGCCATTGTACCCTTGAGCAAGGTGCTTAATCTGAATTGCTAACAGGATAACTAGTTTGGATGTTGTGCGCTGTAATTATGCAATGATAAATATGCAAAATTCTAAAATGAAATGTAGCAGCAAGGTAAGGTGGGGGAGAAACTGGTGTTTTTTTCTTTATGCTAATCTAAGGTTAAGTACTTGTCTACTTGTGTGTACCTGTGTGTGTGTGCGTGTGTTTGTGTGTGTGTGTGCGTCCGTGTGTGTATGTGCATGTGTGTCTGCGTGTGTGTATGTCTGTGTGAGTGTGCACATGTGTGTATATGCATGTATGTGTGTACATATGTGTGTGTGTGTCCGTCTGTTTACCCTTATGGGGACCAATTGTCCAGATTTCTCTGTAATTGTGGGGACATTTTCAGGTCCCCTCAAAAAAATTGAGCTATTTTAGGGTTAGGGGTAAGGTTAGGGTTGGGATAAGGTTAGGGTTAGGGTTAGGTATGTAGTGTTGAGGGTTAAGGTCAGAGAAAAGGGTTAGGGAATGAATGGAAGTCTATGGAATGTCCCCACAAAACATGACAACAAACGTGTGTGTGTGTGTGTGTGTGTGTGTGTGTGTGTGTGTGTGTGTGTGTATGTTTGTGTGTGCATGTGCGAATGCGTGTTTGTCTGCGTGTGTGTTACTTTATCTAGAACCTCGGGGGTGGGGGATTGCGGGGTTAGACAGTGAATCTGATGACAGGATAGACTGGATGAACTTGAGGAATTATGCAGAGAAAGCTACAGGATATTACACATGGCCCTGCTCTTGTCACATGCCTCTTAAAGCAAAAAAATAATCAGAGGAATTGTCCAGAAATCACCAGCATCATAATTTGCGACCAAAACCGTCCTTCAGAAGTTTTGCCTACTGATTGTTTCTTGTGCTGAGCTACTGGTTCAAGTGGGCAAAAATCATATTATCCATCTTACAGTCAAACAAAGATCACCAAAAGTTGACCTCAGCGCCTTGATTAGCGTGCATATTTCAAGCCAAGGACCCTCACCAGCATTATTTCTTGTTAGCCTATGCTGCACCCCGGATAAATCAGCCTCATAAATCGAAAAATTCTGCCCTGGGAAGGTTGTCTCGGTCTACACAGGGAGAAATAATAGCCAGCGTACCGTGTTTATAAGGTAAATGAAGGCTGCACTCTGGCCTTTTCAGAGACAGAATTCAGACATACTCATGAAGAGGGCCTGGCGTAGGTGTAGTCATAACATTTTACAGAGGACTGGACACCAGAGAATTGCACCAAATGCACAGAACTGCACAGACTGATCAAAACTGCTCTGCTTTGTGTCCTATATGTGTTGTGTGGCAGGGACACAACTCATTTTATTAACTTCATTTCTCCCATTTTCTTTCCATGAGGTTGTTATGGTTTTTTTTTTTTTTTTTTTTTTTAACGTTTCAGGATAGAGGGAGAGAAAGGTACACAAAGGGAGACAGAGCGAGGGAGAAACTTTATCTCACTAAAGCTTGTTAGAGTCAAGGTTTCTTTTAATGACCTGGGAAAACTTTTCCGGTTGTAATTGGCAGGGAGCAGTATGAGATTGACAAACGAGCATCAGGCATGTGTGGATGTACTGCAGCTGCCAATGCCAGGTAGTGAGAAATCAAAATAATTAAAATAAATAGGGTGCAGTGCTGCTGGCACCCTGCACTGGGGTTGTTGTAAGGTGGGGGGGGACAGAATGTGAGGTAGGAGGGGGCATGACGTCGACGTTCACCTTGCCTCAGGAACCCTTATTTGTCACTAGCAGACGTTGTGTGGAGACTTCGCTCTCTAAGCGTGGTTAACCAGCCCTTCAAAAGAGTGCTCGCCCGGCAAAGCGCACTCGCTCGAACGCTCCTGCTCGGCGAAACGTGAAACGTTATCAGCATAATTTCACGCCCCGCGGCTGAGTCAGAGATCCGGTAAACCCGTAGGACCCGTTCGAGACGCCGAACAGGTGACCCACGATAACTCCAGTGTAATTACCTGTTGGACACGGAGCTGACTGCGCATTGCCATCTTTTACTGGGTTTATGGGGCTGTGGGCAAGCATTAAAATGAACAAGCTGGCACTCACCCATGGGGAAATTGGCCTATTTAAATCGAGAACCGCCTTTACCGTACACAGGCGGCCATTACAGGCAGCCTGACTGGCATAAGGTTCTGAGTTCTTCTGTAGTGAGATCACCGTGAAGATCACCGACCAATGAATGTTTTTTTTATCTCTTCTTCTTCTTCTCTCTCTTCCATTCCATCTGATTCGAAAGGCCAAACCAATGAAAAGGACGCACATACAGGGACGCAACAACGATAATCTGTGGCTACACTCTGCAAAGGCTGTTGATGTGGACTAATGCCCAAGAAGTAAAGATAGAAACACTTCTGGTTCTCTCCAAACATTTTTTGAGGAAGTGATAATGAGCGCAATCCTTCCCTGTACAGGTGGAGATGATCGCACTTTTCCCCTCCGATGACAAGTGACTCTTCCTCAGCAGTGCTGAATTTGCACCTGTTACTATCTCAAACATTTGCACAACGTGGAGTCATGGTTAGTCAGGGGGATTTTTTTTTCTTCTGTCGAATCGGCTGTTATAAAAAGATTTTACCGGAAAGAAAAGCTGGATTGGGAAGTCACGGGGGGTTGAGAGATGCGAGGAGGGGTAGATGGGGACAAAACTGAAGTAGACATTAAAAAGAAGATGACAGTGGAAGTAAGGGGAGGGATGTTGAAGCAGGAGAACTCTATTTTTTTTTGTCCTATAATTCATATGTAGTCTAACATCCACTGGGGACAGATTTACTTGCAGCTAAAATCATCATTTGAATTTGAATTTACTTCGAACAGAATGTATTTTGCATTGCCTGTGTTGCACGCAAGTTCAAATAAAGTGGAACTGACTTTGAATCTAAGCACAGTCACCTTAATTAGCCGCTAATATAAAGACATATTTTGTCCATTAACACCAAGATTTAGCGCTACAGACCAAGTACGTTCAAGCACAATGAAGACACTTACAAATGCTATTGCTAATCATTCTTGACTCATGATCATTGTTTTTTTAAAATGTTTTTTTGCATATTAACAGTGCATCTTTCATAGCAAGAACATGGAAAAATAGCTATTGTAGCATAGCATACTCCTCAAGACCCACTGGTGGGACTGTGGGGGGAGAGCAAATTTTAATGGAACCCATTGCCCACCCCCTCCAGCTCTTGAAAATATCTATCCATCTCCTTCCTGTGACAGTACGCCTTCAAAATATTCCTGTGGCCCCCCCGTTTTAATATTTAATGGGCAACAAAAGCCCATTTCCCTCAATCCCCTATTAACTGAGGTAGCAGAGGCCTGCCTGGCCACTTTAAATAATTCCCCAGCCTAATCTGTCCATAATTTCTATTAATATTCAGAAGCTCCCCTGCCTTGTCAAGGGCCTCAGCAAGGAAGTGTCCCTCAGGATAATTTATTTCTCCTCCTCTCCTCTCCCGGTAATTAAAGTCGCAGATTGTTGTAGACCCGCGTGCCGTTCTGATTTTAAACAAAGACGCACTCGCTATGGAAGGATGGATTGGGATGGGGGGGGGATGATGACATCATAAGGAGAAACAGCCAATTGCCTCATGCTTCTATTCCTTTACCTCCATATTAGGCAGACTCTGGTGATAGGAGAGGAAAAAAATGAACACTCAAAACATTTTTAATTAACTGATGCCAGAGTAGGCAGTCAATTATGATGAGGAATGCACACTATAACACTGTTCAACATCTCCCGAAGCTGAGAACTCACTCATCTACTGCAATCCAGTTGGTAGCAACAGACAAGGGGCACTTGTCCCTGAATTTGGAGGGTGTACACTTTCAAACATGCTCTGGATATAATATGGTTTCGGACTTGAGCGGACATTTGCGTGGTGACAGTTCAATGAGAGAATACAATGCAAAAAGTTTAAAGTTTAAAGTTTTGGTAGCTAACTCTGTTCCCAGAGACATGTTCCATCCTGAAGCTGTTTCTCGACGACTCAGAAAAACCACACCTCATTCATTGAGCTTCTACTGTCTACTTACTGTCAGATATGTCCAATCAGGTTTGAAGTCAAAGCCTACAGGACAGTGGAACTCCAGGAATAAGGTTGTTTATCAATGATTTAAAGGATCGATATAAAAAAACAGCTATGGGGTAATTTTTCATCAAAAGAAACCAGGAAGAATGTTAAAATTACAGACAAGATGGATAGAACTAGAGTATACGCTGAGGAATCCAAGTGAAACACATTCTTCATTCTCAATAATATCAGTGTTTCGATGAAAGCGTAATTTACCGGCTAGTTGATGACCCGAAGCACATAAAAGCCATCCAAAGGAATGCTTGAAAAACAAGGAGGTCCATTTTTCGGAATGGCTGAGCTTCAGCCCAAATGTAAATTCTACTTAGAGTCTGTGGTGTTGCATGAATATAGTTGTATCCTGAAGCAGTCTGCGCAACTTTGGCAGATTTTTTGCATCATAAATGGGCTGAATTTATTGTGTTGGTGTAGGGAAAAAATATGTTTGGAGGCGTAACAGGACAAAATATGAAAAAAAAGGAAGAAAATTATGCAACTTTCTGAAACACCAGCTGCTGAGATGCTCATGCATTGCTTATGAATTCAATTTTCTACCCTCTGGCTGATCTCTGACCTTTTTGAATCTTTGTGAGATGAACCTTCTGGCTCAAAAAACTGTCAATATACATCCATATCCTCACAACTAGCTTACATGAGTGTTGATGCAAGATGCCCACAAGCAGACACATTCTTACATTCTGAGGTTATACTTCCCGTCTTCATTTATTGAAATAAATTCTGGCTACAACCCTGTGTACATCCTTCATTAGCATTGCTCTTGGACTTGTGAACTACGGAGTTGCTCTGTTAGCTAAGAAGTCCAAGGACATCAGACGGCTTCTGAGAAGCATTTGGCTCATGCAGAATTCATTCAGTTATAACGCAGATAAGTTGTGGACATCGGACCAATTTTCCTAGATCTGTTATCAATGAGTCAGAAACCTGCAATAAAAAAAGGATCAGAAAACAGCCTTTATCCAATATGAAGAAAAAGGATTCCAGGAACAGGTCATCAAAGAGGTCCAGTGGTGGTCCACAAATTTTTAAGTTAGGCCAGAGTGCATAACATGATATACCACAGTTAAAAAATAAAGGAATGATGTTTCCGCCTGACTAATTCGGCCAAATATTTCGATAGGGGATATCATTTTTCATCTCGGATATGACATCATATTGGTGATTTCCCGCACGTATTATCGGAAAAAACACTGTGCTCCCAGTAAGACGCCCCATAAATGCGAGAGAAGCTCAAGCCGTCGCTGAAACTGAAAGATAGATGTATGAGCCTGAATACTCAGTGACATCAGAAAACAGCCTGATTAAAAAGACACAGTTTCATAGTCAGAGGATAAAGAACAGCTTGGTATCTTTAATTTAAACAATCATTATGCAAAAAATTGATCACCTGTGTTGCAGAATGAGCTAAAAATGTGAAGTGATATTTACAGGTTTGACCTTTTTTTGTAAAGCGCACTGTAACATACTTTTCTGACTTGAACGTAGCCTACTGTTTTTATCAATCTTACATTGCATTAAGGCAGAAGCTGTGTCTAATTGTTTATTCTTAAAATTCAAAAACCTAGTGCTAAAAGTACAAATACTCATTTTTAAACACCATTATGTAAGGATGGGAAAACATCTTTAATAATTATCTGAGTCCACGGCCTCAATTTTCTCAAAATGGATATTTTGTGACTTAAGTACTTTTAACACTGGGGTCTTAATTTGGAAAACATGTTAATAAATGAAAATGATTGAGAACAGGCAAGGACTTAAAATGGATCATCCATGCCTTCACTCATATAGCAAAACTTTTTTTTGTTGTTGTTCCTGTTCCAAAGACTGCTAAAAACCTATCAAAGGTGTGATGTCATTTTAAAGAATGCTGATTTCCAAAACTGAGAAAAATGGCACTGTCCTTTCTCTCCTACACTGACTACGTCAATGTGTTTTGTGGAAAAATAATGCGCGTGTGGAAGTTAACTTAATTTTAAAAATGTTTTGATTAGGGAGTTTGATCAACATGCAATAGACATCGGACCACAACAGGCACCATTTATTGCAATATCAAGATATCAACAGTCTAATGAGTAGCCTCTGGAACAATCTATCCAGGTAACCATTGGTACATTCTCAGAAAGACATATTGACCATGAATGGTGCAGTGATGTGCCGTCGGAGGTCAGTTAGGGGAGGCAGAATCCTCGCCGTTAAACACACGATAACTCTTTTACTTTGCTTGATTTGCAATCTGAGGATTGATTAACTCATTTACCAGACTAAATGGCAGAATGGCGTGCCAGTTCCATCCACAACATTAGGCTACTGCTCAGTGCATCGAACTTAAAATGCTCAGAGACAGCAAGTTTGTTCATATTTGCATAGAGGAAGCTAACGCAATGCCATTAACAAATATTAAAACCTTTCTTTTTTTTTAAATTTTTCCTTTATTTGACAGTTATACAGTGTAGAGAGACAGGAAGGTTGGGGAGAAGAATGGGGGAAGACATGCAGCAAATGACCCGAGCCGGAATCGAACCCAGGTCGCTGTGGGAAGGACACAGCCTTAATGGTACACGCGCTTTGGACCGATGAGCCACCGGGGCGCCCCATATTAAAACCTTTCTTATGCGGCATTCAATGTGTGGTCAATATGTTTACGATAATATTTCCCCCCTTAAACACATACTTTTTAATGCCATTTTTAAAAAATAGGGAGTTTATTTTCAGTCTTCTTTCATAATCCGATAAACAATAGATCAAAACAATATACAGAATTACCGAGAGAGTTGATATTTTTTCCGAATCAATTATTAAGATTTACTTCCTTGCAGTCTCGAATCAAAGCATAAAGGTAAATTAATCTTTTTGTCACTATCACCTCTTAATCATTACAGGCTTCATTGACCAGGAAAAAGGGTCAAATTGATTGATTGACAATCAGGCATATTACGTGGAAACAGGTTGACAAAATCTAGCGATAGCAAAGGAGAAGTCACTGCCTACCCTGACCGCACGTCCCTGGAGTGCTGGACCTGATGAAGACATCATTTAATTAAAGTCAGAGCTGAATAAGCTTCCATGATATGTCATTTATGGGAAAAAAAAAAAAAAAACAAATCTTTAGGCAGAATTTTTGGTGGAAGTGGTGTTGATTTGATTGACAATAAATAAATAAGTGTTGACGAGCCTAACAATCTGGATTATGACTTGAGAGAATGGACATTTTTATTGGACAGACATTAAAATAAACGTGTGAAATGATGTTTATTGCTGCAGATGATTGACAGGTCTATGCAATCATCACTGTTGGTGCCAATTTTGATTCACGCCCACTGCAATACAGTGATGTGGTATTAAGAGTAAAACTATTTCCCAGGAATTGGAAGAGGACAGTCTTCACGGTGAAAATACTCAAGTTTTAAAATTTTATTATTTTTATGGAATATTTTCAGACTTTTTCACTCGGCTATTGAAATTGAAAAAGTTTATTTTGATTTCTGATTGTCTGTAAGCCCTCATTTCAAAGTGGTAGAGTTCATTGGGGGTCTCGTTAATGTAAGGGTCTTTTTTCTTTATTTAATGGTTCTCCATAGGTTGAATTGAGCATAACACTAACATGAAATTCTGTTGTATGTGTATGACAATGACCTTCCACCAGTGGTAGACCCTCCTTGGCTGCCAAATTCCAAATAAAATATTCTGGCTAGATAAGCAGTGGGGAAAACGACAAGTATTAAATGCGCCTCCAGGACCGAAAAAAAAAATCTGACCTCGACGGGCCATTTAAGAGCTAAATAAATATGTTGACATGGCCATCCAGAATTTTTAGCTTTCTAATAAACTGTCTCCAATGAGTGAGACTGGCTGTCTCCCTGCCGGTTTCAGCCAGCTGACTCTGGTCTTAAGCTTTAGCGAAACTGAATCTTCAGATCAAAGTGTCCCAGACGAAGATAGCGGCTGATTTCAGCCTTAAATGGAGCATCAGATCCCGCCGGCGAGCTCTTTTGGAATGAGCACTGAACTTCATCTCAGATAAATTACACTTTGAAACTGCTGGTAGTCATCTTTGATTCAAATAAATATACTTCATTTCATAATTGCGCCATTTTCTTGATAGCCATTGGATTCAGGCTCATATTTTAATCTAACTTAGAGTATAACATGTAAAATGGTCACTTAAAAAATATTTTCTCTGATTTACCGCATTTGTCACAGAGAACTTCAAAGGATAGAAACAATTAAAATGATAGATAGCTGAAAAGAACAGTCTTGATTCAGTAAGAGTGGAAAAGAAATTGTTTCCTGTCGTGCTATGCCCAGAAGATTACTGGAGGTAAATTGCTTTTGCATATGAAGACAGTCAACTTGCTTTGGTTGCCAAGGCATTAATCCAGAGGGAGAGGTTAAGAGATTGGAAAGGGAAGTATTGACACTTGGAGGATGTGCCATGTATTTCATTTCAAGTATGGCGACACAGGGAAGGGAGTCATCCAAAATCAGGGCACATTTTATTTTTTTTTTTTTTTTTTTTGTCAATAGCTATGAGGGACGTAACACCGCCTGCAATATTATCTATCTTTGTATGAAGAATGAAGCTGAAGTATTTTCCTTGTTACTCACCCTGTGGTCATATCAATTGTGTCCTTTTTTTATTTAATGCAAATAAGGTGTCTGCCTAAATTGTACATTGCGAGCATGGAATACGTATGTTTACCACAGTATAAATTTCTATGCTCTCACTGTGACTGAGTCTGCTTTTCATGTGTGGGGCTCTCCAGTCACCAGAAGCGGTGTTTCCCATTATTATCTGTGTGTGCACGAAACCATAATCTCTCAAGACCAATACTGCCAATCATCACATTATAAATGTCTATTAAAAACGTCTGCAGTAGCATACACGCTTATGAGTATTATGAATATTTGATTCAAAATTGAACATAAAATTATTCAATAGATCCAATTTGTCTCGGGTGGAGGGTGCAAGCTGTTGCAGACTGTGCACATGAGAAGACACTGGGCATTAAAATGGATTGATAACACTATACAATAAGGGTACATTAATTAACATTAGCTAATGCAGTAAGAAGCATTAACTATCAGTTAATTAACAGTAAACTAATGGGTCTACTAATAATTTACTAATGACGTTCATTTTAACTGAGGTATACATGATTGAATAGTTTGATAGTTTGGGGTGTTACTTAAGGGATACTTAAGGGATGTTTTCAACTTCATTATAAGGATGTCAAAGTGCATTAATAAATGGTAAGTTAAGGTTACCTAATGCTTATTTAGCTCTCTGATGCATTAGTTAACTGTTAATTAATTGGTAGTTCATGCTTATTACTGCATTAACTATTGTACCCTTATTGTAAAGTGTTACCAGTGAATTCCTGCCGGTGTAATGTGAGATTTTTTGGTGCACATTAGACTCCTTAATTTGCGCAGAACTCAACCCTTCTTCAAACCGTGTGTTTCCCTCGGCAATCTCAGTCTTCCTGAGGAGGCTGGGGACATGAAAGTGGGACCAAAAGAAATGGCGAAAACTGCGTCTTACTATTGAGGTATCATGGACCAAAATCCATGGGGAATGTTCTCAGCACCCTGTCATATCTGCTCCACTGGATCTCCAGACAGTTCTGGGGGAAAACAGGCAAAATGGGCAGGTTAAGCTGTTGTAGTGTTATGGAGGAAGAGAGAACGAGGCAAAGAGAGAGAGGGTGAAAGAGAGAGAAGTCCAAATTTGGAGATCCAAAAAAATTTTTCATAAAAAGATGTCAATGTACAAACGTAAATTAATTTATATCGATGTCCAGAATGTAAGTGGAATTTAAGACTTTATATTCTCTGTACTTTAACATCATAATTATTGTTTTATTTCAAATAAATCCAATGTGCTCGAGCAAATCGGCAAAAACTGCCATGAGACAGTATATCTTGTGCTATTACCCTTTTCCAGTCGCCATGCTTGACTTCTCTCCTCTGTTAGCATACTGTTTTACTGTGGATTTCCCCAGCTTAGCTCCTGATAACTTCAGTCATAAGTCTGTGTGGACCTTGTGAAGCCAGATAATTACCTTCTATGCGGGATTAACATTGACAGGCTCTATTTGCTCTGGCAGTTCACCAGCCTTCCTTCCATATTAACTTTGTGCTCAGTAAATCACAATACGATGCAGGATGCCTTCAACTCCGTATTAGCGTATAATAGGCCTCATTCTTGTTATGGTTTCAGTCCTCGGGGTGTGTCTCTCGGATTAATTTATGTTTGCTCACACATCGTTTTGAAAAGTAAAAAGTAAAAGGATTCATTTAAAAGCAGGTCAGGCC
The DNA here is from genome assembly GCA_029692085.1 of Gymnothorax javanicus. Taxonomy (NCBI): domain Eukaryota; kingdom Metazoa; phylum Chordata; class Actinopteri; order Anguilliformes; family Muraenidae; genus Gymnothorax; species Gymnothorax javanicus. The sequence continues at coordinate 27,529,592 of CM056210.1, read as the reverse complement.
CTGTAATTAATGCAAGTCCTGTAATTAGAGCAGTGTCGCCTGTTTCTTTTGAGATAGCCAAGGACCAATCTTTTCTCACTTTCCTCAGTCATTGGTTCACAGAGGGATGAAAGTACCTTAAAAGATTAAGTTGTGAGACAAAAGCGAAGAAGAGCTTTCACCTGCTCATTCAGTCGACAATGTGACAAGAGGCATCAGTTTTAAGTGCACAGAATTTGAATGGAGAAAGTAGATTTCAAGCTTATCACTCTCATGCAAAAGGGCACTCTTTTTATTCTTCCTATGAGTGTTTTCCCACCGTAGTGTGCCGGTTATGGCCACTGACCCATGCTGATATCGTTGTTTATGACACTCCCACCAATTACTACACACTTGTCAGAATGATTAGCGGTAAATATAAAAGCACTCAATGTACGTGTTTGTTCAGGGACCTGAAAATACCTGTTTATACTGTTATACTGTAATCGGCACATGAATTATTTATTATTATTAATCTACTAGCTTTACAAGTGAGTGTTTAATGTGCTTGTTTCTGTTGAAACTGTCGATACTTGCAGCGGAGCACTTTATTTCTACTCTTGGATTTTATTGAAAAATTCACTTTTTCCCACCTCCTTTCAGATTTATTAGAATATTACAACAAGCAAAATCAGCGCTTTCCGAAACATAAATCAATACTGAACAAAATGGACACCTGAGATGGTGAATTAACTGAATGATTAATTGCCTGAAGCTGTTCCAAGACAGCTTAATTAGTGATCAATAACAAATCCTTGGCATATTTCTCAATCGTATCTCTGACTGAGCAGGTCTTGTCACCTTTGTTGTGATTCGAATCCTAAATGTGAGCATATGGGCTGTTCTATTTTGCGTAGTCCTCTCTAAACTAATTAATATTACACCAATTAAAATGGTAATTACAGTGATGCCACATTCATAACATGGAAGCCATCTTCACTGGGGTGTGTTTCGATGTTAATGAGCTCTGGGAATGGTAGGGACGCCTAGCAAATTTTGAAGGCCCATTGTTTTTTTTTTTTGTTTTTTTAACAGTTACGCTATGGAGTCTGTATCGAGTACATACAGCTGTTCTTGTACAAATGCAGAGCCCTGCTGTGTGACTAGAGTGTGTTAATTGCCGGTTTTTGCCCGTGTTGATATTTCGCACAACATATCACACCTTTACTTGTGATATTAAATCACTGTATGCTTGTCACAAACATGTATCTGTCCAATTTTCCGTACAGGTGGTATACACTGACCAAGACGCAGAGCCTCTCCGGTTTAGATGCTTTCATTCATATGAAAAACGGACTTTCGTCCTTTTCCATTTTGTTTTCTGATAGGCCAGTTTCCCCAACAAATATTGACAACCATATTACTTAGACGTTGGAATGGTCCTGCTTTACTGGTCCATTGAGGCATGTGGAAACAGCCTTTGTGGTTGTGTGGTCGGGAGACCTTTGAGGGTATCATTTTTTATATATAGAGTCTCCTGGCTTTAAGTGAGAGCGGAAAAAGTTACAGGTACAGAAAGAGCAAGCTTTTGTTAATTAAAAAGCTGCGTGATCACAGCTGCACTACCGCGAAATGACTTTAAATCTATCACAACAGCCACACCGGGATCTGAAGTATAAGAAAGAACTGGTTTAAAGGCTAATAGAATGCTATAAAGGTGTGAACAGGTAACATAATGTGATATAGGCGGAAACACAAGATGAGAATGCTCTATTTTTGTAAGTTGGCGTCACAAACTGGTGAGATGACCGTATAAAAGTGGAAATGGTTTGAATAAGGTTATAAAGGAGAAACAGTGCCCTATTTGTGAGAGAAAAAGATGCATCCAATAGCTGGTAACATCAAAAGGTGAAATTTTTGCATTTACCAAGTGTCCTAAGTGCCAGGAAATGTATTCAACCATAATATTTGTCTCTGTGGGTTTACTTCAGGTATACCATTGGCCACCCACAGTCATAGGTCATGGAGAGCGTATATTTATTGTAAGGTCTAAATTGCCCTAAGGTATTAGGGTATGGAGAGTATGTCCGGGGCAGATTCATGCCTCTTATTCAGAGCAGTTTTTTTTTTTAGAATAGGGTCGTGATGTGACACAATTGCTACGTGTCAGACTGCGATGCCGATTGTGGATTATTACAGTCAGTAGAGGAGCCATCGAGGTTTTGATATTCTGTTTCTATCCTGAGTTCCACCCCACCAGCTCCTGGCAACCTCGGCCATGAGATAATTGCAAATAAGTTTTGCCAGGAGTTACAGACCCCATGGAAACCCTGCAGCAAATTAAAAGTGAAACAGAGCCGCTTTAGTAAGGAGCCTCGCCACGTCGCTGGGTTCCACTCAGTCGGGCCTCCTGTGCCTTCTGCGGGTTTGTAAACAATCAGAGACAGCAGGAGTGCCTTGGCGACCCCGACGCGGTGGAATCTGCTCCGGGCCTGTTTAGACAAGCTCATGGTGTTTGTCGCGAGGGGAGGGGGCGCAATAACAAAGCGTCCACACACACACACACACACACGCACACACAAGGCGTGACAAAGCCAGTTCTAGGGACAGCAAACGTGACTGGAAGATCTGCCATCCATCCGCCAATATTTCAAACCAGTTTGCCGTTTTGTTTCTCTTGGAGGAAAAAGACCTTGAAAACATTTTTTTTTTTTTTAAAGAAGCTGAAGCTGATAAGCTCCCTTGGGAAGCATGTCATTGAGAAACCAGTACAAAGTGGGGTTGATGCAACATTTCATAGAGTTAACATTGACCTCTGTGTGACCCCTGTCACAACCAATCCCCATCCTCCTGCATGAGCCATTTGAAGACTCTGTCAGTCATAGATGCAAAATTGCGAATGCTCACAATTTTCCCAACCCTATCTGTCGCTGCCAAATAGTGGCTTCAGAGGTTGAAATATGAAAATTTGTTCACCAGTCGTGCATCGTCTGAATGATGCCTACATGTAGCATTGGAGGGTCCACTAATCCCGTTGTGAGTTCTTGCTTACACCTTGAATGACTTCATCGGCATGGCAAGCTGCTGAATTCCTACAACTGACAAAGACAGCCGCACCCTGGGCTCTATCCTCTCACCTAATGTGACGATGAGAAACAGATAGTTATACATTAAACAAGCACCTGTTGTGACTGCCATGAGCATGTTGAAGCTGACATAGACTCTATCTACTCTTTTTTTGTGCTATTTTTCAATTTACTCTTCTCACAAACGCTCATTATGTGTTTCAGAGTGTGTTTTGTGTGTATGTGTGTGTGTGTGTGTGTGTGTGTGTGTGTGTGTGTGTACGTGTGTGTGTGTGTGTGTGTGTGTGTGTGTGTGTGTGCGCGCGTGCGTGTGTGCATGTGTGTATGTGTGTATAAGTGCACAATGTGCATGTCCAAAGGTCTTCAGTGTTCGTTATTTTGCTGACTGCCAGGTCAACTTTGTAATATGTTTTGGAGTTTTTGCTCCCAGCAAAACTGAAAACATAATTTAAACTTCCTTTCATTTGGTTTCATAAAGGAAACATCAGGTTTGTTTTTTTTTTTTTGGTTTTTTCTTGAGGACATGAACTTCACAACACTGCTAACTTTCCTCGCAGCAGAAAAAATAGCTTCTCTATTCTATAAAGACAGATGGTTATAACTACTGCATTTTCAGAAGAGTCAAATGCTTGTCCAAGTTCAGCTGGTCACCTATTAGTCTGCATCATGAAAACATACCTTTCAACTTCTGTGATCTTTCAACAGACTGTATGCTTCTGGTGCTGGTGCTCTTGTCCCTCTTACCTCTCTATGCAGGTATCAGTCTCCATCATTCCTCCTGCTCCATCTCTTTGCTTTGATTTTATTCGCACATTCCCCGTCACGCATTCGTCCATGACACCATTCGACCTCTTAAAGACCATCTGAGGTGCAAGATAGGACATAATGCATTTGCTTGAAGCCATCTGAAATAGCATTCGTGTTTGTGAAGAGTGCAAAGATTCACATAACTGAATAAAGAGGCTGAATGGGACCATTCATTGAACCCTGGTCTCGGCAAGTAGGTAAAAGCATTCTTTTATTTGTCATTTAACAACAGAAGCTTTTGTAGCAAGCCAAGAATTTAGCGGTAGGTCAAGGATATCAGCCATCCATGGGCTTCTCATTCAATGGCTGCCCCTGGCTTAGTCTTCAGCTATAATCTTCCTATGTGGGCAGGTGTGGCAAAGGGCAAACAAAGACCCCTCTTGCCATTTGGAGAACTGCAACAGAGAAAGAAATCGCTTTGTGCTATAGTGAGATGAGCACTGTTTTCTCTCCTCTCATTTACAAGAATTTGTGTCAAAGTCTAATGAGTCTGTTCCATTGCGATTGTGTGGCCTCGTGCTAATGATGTCTAATTATCCATCCCCGACACACTGCATCGATGAGAACTGGAAAAAGGTATCTTGCTGCGAGACTTCAGCCAACTTTAGCTGAGGTGCTTTAGCAACTCACTCCCTCCAACAAGTAAATTAGATGGTGTAACCATAGAAACAGTAGTCTCACAACAAACAGATATTTCAGAGTAAAAAGCATTAAATAGGGGAAAAAAGGCAGCAGCACATGGTGTATGTTTGCATTAGGCAGCTCTCCCATGTAAAACATTCATTTTTGAACCTCAATGTTATTTATTCTAGGTGGACTACAGCTGCCACTGGCTTATCAAATACTTATGCAGAAATAGCCCAGTTACGCCATGACTATGGTGTGCGAACCCATATAAAACTAAAATCAAAAATTGAGCCGATAAAATTATTTCCAGTTTCATGCAACAAATCTTGCCAAAAGACCTATCTCCCGATAGTCATTTAGAAATGCACTTTTTATAGTTTCAGAGCTGTACACTTTGAAATTTGAATGGGACCTCAACAATCAAAATTGTGGGAATGAATTTCACCGAGAATTACATAGGCAAAACAAAATGCTATCTTATAAGTCAGACCAGCATCCTTAAGTATGATTAATTTTTAGTTCTACAGGGTGAGGGGAATACAGATTTTTACACACCAATCAGCCGCAACATTAAAACCACCTGGCATATAGTACATTGTGCAAGTCTCCCTTGTGCTGCCAAAGCAACTCCGTCAAACTGACATCTACTTGGATTTGTAAACCCAGGATTTCCCAGCAAAACATTTCCCAGGGCATAACACTTCCTGTTCCTGCCTGTCTTCTTCTCATTGTGCATCTTTGGTGACATCTCTTTCCATTATAAGTGCGGTACATGTACCTGGCCAATTTACATGATGTGAAAGAAACTGGGACTCACAGAACCAAGTGACCATCTCCAGTTGCTCCAAGGTCCAGTATTGACGCTAACATGCCCATTGTAGGTCTTTTTGGTGGTGGACTTTGGTTAAAATGAGCACTCCAATAGGTCTGCAGCAACGAAGCACTATACTCCCGCAGGAGGCAATGCACTGTGTGTCGTGACACATTCCTCACATACGTTGCTTTAAAATTTTCTGCGATATGTGCCACAGAAGCCTTTCTGTTGGTTCGTACCAGACGGCATAGCCTTTGTTGCCCTTGTGTACTGGTGAGTCTGGATTCCCAGCACCCTGTAACCAGTTCATTGTTTGTCCCTCCTTGGAGCACTGTCAGTAGGTGCTCACCACTGCTGACTGGGAGCACCACTGAGGACTCGTCGCTTCAGAGATACGCTGACCCATAACAATTACAGTCTGGCCATAACAATTAGGCCTTGGTGAGATCCCATTTCTGTACCTGTATGACAACAAAAGAGCTATGCATCTCTCTCTCTCTCTATCTCTCTCTCTCTTCTTTACTCTTGACTCTGAAGTGCACAGAAAGACAGGAAAAGAGAACAGAAAACAAAAATTATAAATTCAGGCTAATGCAGGCAGATACCACAGATTTATGGTGCTTACACAGATTTCAGCTGCCATCACAGATTCAGTTTGCTACCACTGATATATTCGGGCACGACAAATTTCTTACGGTGCCACAGATTTGGGTTGGCACCACTGACTGAGACTGGTACCAAGGATCCGGGTTAGTTCCACGAACTCTGAGCAGTACCACGTACACAAGCCGCTTCCACAGAAGCTGACACCAGTGCTAAACAGCATCACAGCTTCCTCCTATGGACACGGAGCGGAACCACACGCCGAGCACCCGCCCTAAACAGAATACTGATGATGCTCTCATAACGAGCGTGTCCTTCCCGCCATTCCTGATGAGCTGTCAATCTCCCTATCTCCATGGAGCTTTGGAAGTTCCCTGCTGTCAGAACATTACAGACTTGATTTCATTCTGGGAAAATTCTCCGAGGTGCATTTGAAAAGCAACCCCCTACCCCACTCACCCCTCCCCCAGGAGCAGTACGTATTGTTCCCTCTATGATTTTTCGGGGTAATTTCACCGCGATGAATTTTAAAAGGGCCGCTCCCCCACAGGTTAAATTGGATGCCTTGAGACTTCTGAATTAGAGGGAGGTTCTCTGACTAGGCAATTCACCCAGCACGAAATATGTCCTATCACTCCAACTCTGACCATACTGAGCACACTCCTCAGTTCTCAATCTCCGTAGTTCTCCTCATTGAGGAAGATGGTGACTTTCCTTCCCAGACCCTCACTGACTATGCACCCAATTTGACTGTTATCAGGCTATTGAATAGGCATTATCAGCATACATTTCTCCCATACGAGTCATTCCATGAAAATGGCACAATTTGAGTCCCTCTCACCTATTTAGGTGTATTTTATCTATTGGGTAACCAAAATTTATATTTAAACAGCTTTACATATACATTGAAATGTCTCCTTTAATACAGTGTAAAAAAACATGAGTTAAATTTTATCTTTTTATGAGAATTAATATAGTTTTTTTCAGTTGACACCACCTATTTTGTCATGTCCCCCATGGCCTCGATGAAAGTATACTTTGAAAATACCAAATAAAACTGTAAAAAAGTCAATAAATTTTGAAGTCAACCTAAACATCTATTTGTGCTCTTTTGCTGGTGATTTTTTTTTTTTTTTCAAAATTAATTGATTATTATTCATTAAAATCACATTATTTATTTCTGTACCTGAGTAACCCCTCAACCCTGTTACACGAATGATTCTTCCCCCATAAATACAATGGTATGATCCATAATAGCATGTACATCAGGAATTGACATCACTGAAGTCTTTTGGACAATAAGACAAGAGAAAAGGGCAAGTTGCTCCCTTCTTTTCCTTTATTTTAATAATTTATCTTGTGATATTGTGGTCGTCAAACTCAATGACTCAACACCGTAACATGAAAAAAAGATAAAAAACTATTACTTATGAAAAAGGCTTTTGTTATTTCAAGAATATATGCTAATCCTGAATCTCATGCATGCCATGTGCTCTCTCTCTCTCTCGTATTGACTACATAGAGCAGTGGCCATTTTGTGCAAAAATCACAACCCCGTCACACTCAACCCCGTTACGTGTTTGATTTTAACGGGGTTGTGAGATTGTGACGGGGTTGTGATTTTAATACTTTGGTTGTTAAGTTATCCAATTATTTAAATGAGTTTTTATTATATTCAATCAACATTCTTATACCACATGCATGCTGAATGTAATCTACATTGAACAAAAATATAAACGCACGAACCAAAAATGCTGAGTTAAATTGACCTATAATGAAATATACCCACAAAGAGTGTTTATTGGTGTACTGAATGATTTGTTTTGATCAATTCTGGTGACCCACTTCTCATTGACCACTCCCTGTGAGATTACTCACTCATTGAGTTGTTCCACCCCTGAGCTGCATAAAGAGTTTGTCAGTCAGCGTGACCAATATACAGGCACTCCTTGCACCAGGGTCAATAAAAGGCCACCCCAAAATGTGCACTTTTGTCACAAGTCACAATGCCACAGATGTCACAAGTCATGAGGGAGCGTCCCATTGGCATGCTGAAAGCTGGGATATCTGTGACAGCGGTGTCAACACACTTGAATGTGCATCATTCCACCATCAGCCGGTTGAGAAGTCGATTCAGAGAGACTGGCAGCACTTGCCCAACATGCCCAACACATGCCCAACGACCACGTGTGACCACACCCACACAGCATCGGCACATGCGGTTCCAGCACCTCCAACTGTACCGTGCTGATGGCAGACAACACATATGGCGACATGTGGGCGAGCGTTACGCTGACACCAATGTCATGCGTCGGGTGGCACATGGTGGTGCAAGAGTAATGGTATGGGCAGACATATGCCATGGACAGCGTACCCGTCTGCATTTCATTGAGGGTAACTTGAACGGGCAGCAGTACCACGATGAGATCCTGAGGCCCATAGTCGTACCGTTCATGCGACTCCATCACGTGACATTCCAGCACGATAATGCCCGGCCACACACTGCCCGGACCTGCTCAGAGTTTCTTGATGAGGAGGATGTCCCTGTTCTCAATTGGATAGCATATTCACCCGAAATGTCACCAGTTGAACACCTTTGGGATGTTCTGGATCAGCGGGTCAGACAACGTGTTCCGGTTCCAGAAAACGTGCGCCAGCTCCGAGTTGCCCTGCTGGAGGAATGGGACAACATTCCACAGGCCACTATTGACAACCTTGTGAACTCCATGTGCCGGAGGTGTACCGCTTTACATGATGCCAATGGTGGACACACTCGTTACTGAGTGCTGTGAACTCTGCCCGCTGACCCCTGATGGGTTCAGGCTGTGATAACTCATGAATTGTGTACAGTAAATTGTTAGTCATATTTCTGTTGCTTGAATATTAAGGCAAGAATAAAATAATAATTGTTTTGTTGAAATATTTCCTGATTGATAAAAAATAATTTGAAAAAAATTACTTAGTGCATTTATATTTTTGTTCAGTGTATGTTTAAGCTGTGAGTAAGATGGCACCAACAACAGCAGCAGAAAGGCAGAGGAAGTATCGGGCACGCCTAAAAGCTGATCCTGAAAGAAGGGAGAGTATATAAAAGTATATTTACCAGATGAGGGTTGGCTCTTATGCCTGAACACACACACACACACACACACACACACTCCACATTATGTTACATTTGAGCAATTTACTTAACAATGTTTGACAGATAATACGTTGTTGTAGTTGTTTTAAATTTAGGTTAATAAAACTCAATTCAACTGCAATTTATATCTGTTGCCCTTCTTATGGTTACATAATGAAATACAATGCTCATAGAAAATCCTATCCAGTGTATTTGAGAGTAAAAAGACAACTATTAATATGTAAAGTTGTATTTGTCCCTTCAACCCCGTTACCATCTTCAACCCTGTTACCCTCGTCTCAACCCTATCACACCTACATGTTCATACATTATTTTTTAAAAATGTATAAATAAAAATTTAATCTTTGTTGACGTCTGTCTAAAATGTTGAGACCTATCATGAGATCATTGATTTTGATGAAAATTCTTCAGTTAAAACTACATTTTTGATGAAAAATGACGAGTGCTCTCACGCATAGGTACATTTCAGGCTTTAGTACAGCAAAAATGTGAGATTTTATGTCATTTTTGAATTTGCAATTATTGAATTAGTGTGGGGGACATCAGATTAATATAAAAATATTGCTTTCTTTAGAAATACATTTTATGATCATATTCAATGAGCTTCCATAGTGTACATAACGGGGTTGAAGAATAACAGTGCCCACATCTTGAAATAATGACCAATAATAATAGAGAGCTAATGCCTGAGATGGGAAAATATGTTTTTCTGATAGTTGAATATGTCCTTAATGCTGTGGGATATACATACAAATAATACATTTTGGTAGAAAATTTGAAAATGTCAAAGTCCAATTTGAACCATTCTCATGGAATGACTCATACATATAGGCTAGTAGGGGCCTTCTTGATGTACTAGTAGGTTCAGGAGGCTGTTATCACCCATTTATATATGTGATCTAATGTGGTGGACCCCGAGCTCACGTGACACCCACTGACAAAGAGAAACAACACAAGACGAAGTTCAACTATGCGCTACTATGCATTTTCAAGCCTGGAAGCTTGGAATCTTGGTCAGTTCTTTATCACCTAGTCAGGTATTTTGTGGGAAATAATGACAAGTTACCTGTTAGCCATTTGATAACAACCTTTTGAACTTACAAGTAGGTCTAGTATGCCCCTACTATCCTGTATGTATGGGAGAAATTTATGCTGATAATGCCTATCCAATAGCTTGACAACAGTCAAACTGAGTGGACTATGGATGCTTGGGAATGAGAGTTAAAGAAAAAAGAACATTGGGGACAGAAGAGAAGACATTCTTGAGAGATAAATTCAGGATAGCTCCACAGCATTGCTAGTTTGCAAGGTCGAAAGCAGGAGAAGAATTTTAGTTTGGAGAATGTTTTCCCCACTGCACGTATGGAGTGGGAAATAAAAATCACACTACCCTCCGAAAAAATAAGGAAAGGACACGCTGGGCCACACAGCACCATCATTTAAATATTAAAGTAAATTAGAATTCACAGCCCTCTCTCAGCTCCTGAACAACACTGATGCTAGTCCTGAGTGTGTCTACTGCACCTGAAAATTCTCTCTGAAATGGCATATTGCATTGCATGAAATTACATTGCATTACATCCATTTACCAAGCATTTTATCCAGAGTGACATGGAATACAGAGGAAACATAAGGGCATTTATAAAATTAACATAGGCGGTAGTTGCAGTTAGAGTAACACTGGGCCTGGCTGACTATAGTCTCACAAATAAGTAAAAATGCAGCATTATTAAAGTACTGTGCTAACCAATAACCAAAGAACAAATGATTAGTAGATCCCATCTACTCTACATTATTTTTTCTCACTATGCATAGTTTCTCAAAGATTAGGCTGCAGCTAAGGTAGGCTGCATTTCTAGGCTTCTAAGCCATTGAGGGCTGTTCCAATGAAAAGGTGCCTTCAAATACAGCTGAGAAAAGCAGCCTTCATTTCGCCTGATTTCAGATGGCAGGGTCAACTACTTACTCCTTTTCCATGTTGACAACTCTGTCTGCTATCAAGCAAGATGAAAGCTGCATTTCTCAACTGTATTTGAAGTCGCCTTCATATTTGAACAGCCATTAGTGACGTAGTGCCTAGAAATGCAGCCTGCCTATAGGCTGCACCCCATGCTTTCAGAAACAAATAGTGTCCATCTTCAGATTTAATAATGATTTTCCAATATTTATGCATTTGGGATGTTAATTTTACTAAGATTTCATTCTTGCTGAATTTCCTCAATATTTCCAATATTTCCCAAAGGTGCGTCAAAGGCATTACAATCCACATGATCCGCAACTGCTCTGTGGATTTAAATCAGGTGATTGAGCTGCCCCTCCATATTTTCAAACTGAAATCCAAATCGCAGGCACTGTCTGTTAAGATTTCAGGCAGTGCTGGCAGTGTTCGGAATTTCGTTTTGGGTATTCATCTTGCTTGTAATGCAAGATGTCTTCCATATAATTTTTGTAAAAATAGCTAGCGATTCCAAAATTTTCAGTGGTAGTGCATATTCATAGAAACTCTGGCGGACAAAAATTATGAGAAACAACATAATACCATAAGTTCCATAACCATGAAACAGGGTGGAAGGGCTAGCAGGAATGTTAGGATAAATGACATGCACTTTAAAGAGTTGAGTTTTCAGTGATTGAGACATGCACTTTAAAGAGTTGAGTCTTCTTCAGTGAGTGAGACATGCACTTTAAAGAGTTGAGTCTTCAGTGAGTGAGACATGCACTTTAAAGAGTTGATCTTCAGTGAGTGAGACATGCACATTAAAGAGTTGAGTCTTCAGTGAGTGAGACATGCACATTAAAGAGTTGAGTCTTCAGTGAGTGAGACATGCACTTTTTGAAAGAGACATGTTGAGTTGATCTTCAGTGAGTGAGACATGCACATTAAAGAGTTGAGTCTTCAGTGAGTGAGACATGCACATTAAAGAGTTGAGTCTTCAGTGAGTGAGACATGCACTTTAAGAGTTGACTATTCAGTGATGAGACATGCACTTTAAAAGTTGAGTCTTCAAAACATGCACTGAGACATCCTTTAACCATTTGAGTCTTCAGTGAATTGAGTCTATCACTTGTTGAGTCTTCAGTGAGTGAGACATTTAAAGGCAATGATTGTGAGACATGCAGAACACAAGGGACATGCACATTAAAGAGTTGAGTCTTCAGTGAGGGTTGTTATTTTGACTATTTGATGATGTGTACTGCACTGTGCACCATTTTGGGAATTTTGTCTATCACTTGTAGTATCAATTCAGGCAATGGCAACAACTTTATTTTGCGGGTTGTTTTGCTGGTGATTTCCAGAGAATTTCAGAGAAAAGTACTTTGAAGTGGGTTATACAATGTATTCTCTTAGTACTTAACAAGTTTGCTTTACAGTCCTTACTGCTGAAAATGCAGATGTCCCCCAGGTATGTAACCAATCGATACTGTAACAGCCTGCAAAATGAAATATCGTTGAGTAGAAGCATGCAGAAACAGGTGACTGGGTTGCGTTGAGGCTGAAAATGAGAGGGATTTGGTTGGGGGAGATGGTCTGGTGATTGATCGGATATATGCTGGAGGTGTACCTTTGATTGCTCTGTAGGCTTGAACCACATTGTCACAGAAAACCTGTGAAGTGAGCTGGGGAAGGGTGTGCTATGACATGTGAGCAGGCTAGGGAAGGTTCTAAAGAACTCATGTAGCTGTGTTCGGTATTAGCCGCAGGGGTTTAGTAGTGTAAACTGGGAATAGGAGATGAAGGGTCAAATTCTTAATATTGCGGGCTAAAAAAAAAAAAACTATGTTGTTATATATACTACAAGTATATATACATATTAAGAAAAAGTGCTGGTTGTTCATTGTCACTGCTGGGCTCCTCATACAAGACAAGCTTTGCAACAGACTGTAGGTAATCAAAAGTCAATGTCACCAAGGCAACTTTACAAATGTTTGAAACAGCAAGAAAATATGGTGAAAACACACGCCCGCTAAAAAGTGATAGCGCAGTAACCCAAAAGAAAATTTTACACCTCTCCGTGCAATTAAAAATCTCTTTAATGTAAGAACCGTGACACCAGCACGTTCCAACAGTGCCTCGTCATCAGAGTGTAGCAGTGCTATCAGATTGCCACATTACAAGGTGGTGAGCGATAACAAAAAAAGTGTTGACAATTATCGAATCATTTAATTAAAAAAATCACAGAACTTAATGAGTGCAACTGTTTACGAAGCCGACACACCACAAAGCAAGAGGTCCAAAAAAATGGCATTCTTGAATTAGACATTTCATCTATTAAATGAGTTAAATTATGCTATCTACTACAAAGTACAAAGAGTTCATAGATTAATACAGTCTTCACAATTGCGAAGATGAATCTCCTTACTATAAAACAATCTTTTTCAAACCTTCTTGCAAAGATTCACAAAGGCCACATTGTTTAATTGAAGAGTAGTCACAATGCATGAACAATATCTGCTAAATATTGGTCAAAACCAGCAACTCTACACTGTGCAGTATGACAATACATTACATGTATTAAAAGCAATAAGTGCTTTGTTGTGCTGCTGCATACACCTCAGTGGATCTCCTTGCGGTAAATGTTGTGCCCTCTGCTGGTACGAAGGGAGAACTGCGGTTACATCTTGAGACTCATTTAGCGGGAGACTCATGCTACCAATTTGTGGCTTCAGCCATGATAAATTTTCTGTATTTTCTGGCCTTGATGCTCTGCCAAGAGGATGCAACCTTGTTCTATATAAAATACACCAGGGGGCTAACCTCAAAGCAGTGTCTACATCAGATATGCCATGCTTTCTCGATACCCCCTGCGTGCCGCTATACAGTAAAACCCAATCCTGCGAACATAAGACAAGCAAAAGACAGAATGTCTTCTTGTCCCATAATTTCGAAACATCAGTAATTTACTTGTATGTGCTTTTAATGCAAAATGAGTGATCTCACCACTGAATGGACAAAGACACACTGACACACACGCGCACGCGCGCGGTCAAGCATGGGCATTTCCCATGATTGCATCATAGGCTATAACATGTATAAAGTCACGCCATTTAAACAACAAACTGGAAATGCAAATTCTACACTTTGCAGTCATTACTATTTAATAGGCCATTCGGGGACACCTGCAATCCAGATTTTCAGGACAGTCCCATTGTTCTCTGGTAGTCGCCTGGCTCCATGGGTAATTGAGCTAATTGCGTATCCATTGATTTCACAGGCTCTGCTCTCACAAATAAATAAATAACACTAAATAGCAGGTAGCACTATGGCCTCACAGTTGTGGGTTCAAATCCAGCCTGGGGCTTCTCTGTGTGGAGTTTGCATGTTCTCCCCATGTTCACGTTGGTTTCCTCCAGGTATTGCGGTTCCCTCCCACAGTCCAAAGATATGCATATCAGGCTAATTGGAGACTTTAAATTGCCCATAGGTATGTGTGTGTGTGTGTGTGTGTGTGTGTGTGTGTGTGTACCCCTGTCAAGGGTGGGTCCCAACCTTTTGCCCATAGTCAGCTGGTATTGGCTCCAGCTCCCCCATGTCCCTAGTGAGGAAGAAGTGGTATGGAGAGTGGAGGGACGGATGGATGTAAGGGCACAGGTATTGCAAGATTATGATGATTCAGTCATATCGTATTGTTTTATACATGTCATATCTGGAGGACACACCAGGCCATGCACTGCACAATAATCTGAATATAGTAATAATAATAGTAATAATAATTCATTGTCCTCATCCAACAAAACAGCTATGTGATTCAAGTAGAATTAAAAGAAAACCTCAGAATACAAGATTATCTGCGATCTTATTTTTTGCAAAATAATCTGTAAAATGTTCCCTGGAGCAGCACACACATTCCTGTTGCTATCTTTGCTGCCCTTCAATAGCAAGGCAGTTCACCAGAAAGGATCTCTCTCTCTCTCTCTCTCTCTCTCTCAATTCAATTCATGAGGCTTTATTGGCATGACTGCTTGCAATACAATGTTGCCAAAACATATTAACACAAACAATACAATAGTAGAACATATGAATAAACTATATATACTGATGGACTTATAAGTCTGACTAGACAGAAATAGTATAGATGGGTAAGGGGAACTTTAATTAGATGATTACATAATTGATATGCAGATGTCTTTGAGTAAGGAGACACACCAGTGCATGAGGTCATGACCTTGTTTGTGTCTGTGGAGCAGGATTTGAGGAATTAGTGATGTAACCTCGTCCGGCTTCACTGATCACAATTGCAATGCTGTCAAATGCCTTAAAACAATCCTTGAGGTCATTAAGGCCAGAACCCGAGAGCATTTGTTCAAAGACACTACGTGCGCCATGCCTCGCCTTTCCAGACCCCAACGTGATCAAGCCATTGGGCTGTGGATGGCTGAAACATCCCAAAATCGCATTTTGGGGTAAGCCAATCCACAATGTCTAACCTTGTGGCTCGTTACCAGGAGACTGGAAACACCAATGATTGAGCCCGACCTGGTCAGCCTAGGGTCACGACCCCAGCCCAGGACAATCAGATCCGCCTCGTCCACCTGAGAGATCGGTTTCGAACCTGCAATTCTGGTTATAAGTATTTAAAGTCCATCAGTGTACAATAAATATACAAAAGAGCATATGAAACATGACAGGCAATGGGCAGTGGGTAAAATTAGATGTAAACATTGAACAGATAGGGTTATAAATTAATAAAGATTAATTATTTGCTGTGAGGGACAGGGGGCTCACTGAGTTGTGGAGCTCATGGCGGGCTGCTCTCTCTCTCTCTCTCTCTCTCTCTCTCTCTTACAGGACAGTTTTCTCATTGTTTTGGAATTTTGAATAGCTATTCTACTACAACACAGGGCACATTGATGAGTGGGGGATCATAGGCACTGTATTGATTCTGTAAAATGATGGCTATTCTTTATGGCTGTGCTGTGAAGGTAAGTTGAAATGTGATTTTTTTTTTTTTCCAGTTTTTACTGTCATTTTGCTTAGCATTTGATTGTATCTCTCTTGAGCATCGTTTGCCAGATGGCCACCGCTCACACTACGCATTGCTTTCTCACCTCTACACTCTGACCTCCACCTCCCCATTCCACAATAAATGTTTCTGCTTGATCTTCTTCTGGTTTTCTGTGAAAAACGCAGAGTGGCAATGTTCTGATCTGACAGCTGGGACATGTAGTATTGAACATGTCATCTTGTGTGTTTCCCCTGTCACTTAAAGAGTGAAATAACTCCCAGGTTTTCCTAAATATGTTTGTTTGTGTCTCACAGACATCTCATAACCTCATCTTCATGTTGCCATTACATGGACAACTGATTAAACTGATGCAGCTGCCTTAACCAGGCACAAACCTGGTTGGTTTCATAAATCAGTGGTCATGACTTTTTGGATTTTATAGTCCATATTGGCAAAACTTTATAATAACCATCATTAATACATGGTGAAACGATGGTCAATTAAACTATAGTAAAACAAATTACTGCTAACAAACAATAAAATTATGAAAAATAATGTCAGCTAATTATTTGTAATGCCTTGATTTATGTAATTTTGCTGATTATCTCTTATCAGTGATGGTACAACACATTATTTTTAAAATATTAAATAAAACATTCAATTTCTATAAAGTTATGACAAAAAAAGCATAGTATTGCATTATTAATCATTTGTAAACATTATTGTTTAATTGCTAGTGACCTGCACAAAAAAAAGCGGTTCTCAATGAGTACGTGTCTACTTGCACACGCAAAGTAGACACACACACACACACACACACACACACACACAAAACTATTAACTAAAGTTGAATTGCCTATCATTTTCACATAAATTAATGATAGTTATGATGTCATACCACTGTTCACTATCAAGTGAAGTGCATGGTAAAGCAATGTTTTTACAGTAGATTTTGATATGTACTATGCTAACAGTTAATGGATATGGGTTCATGCAGACTGTAAATCCATTTTAGTATTTTTATGTCAAAAAGAAAACTAAACTTTTGAACTTAAAACTGAAGACGTGTCCACAACCCTCATTGTCATCCCTAATTGAAGACCTGTGAGCAGGAAGTACCTCAGTCACTAAATAAAGTTTTCAAAACATTTTGCACACAGGTCTTCAATTTGTAATTATCAGCATATTATTTTCAACTACATTTTGGCAAGCACCACTTCCCTGAACAACTATTACACAAAGTTGTTAGTTTACACCTTCGGCTATTATTTGGCATTATTGATGTAACATTTTGAGCTGTGCCGGTTAATTAACTTTATTTAGAACTATAAGTGGGCTCTTCCTACTATTAACAATTTTTCAAATGAAACATTCCGAGAGAAGCACTTAATAAAGGACCTGAATAGATTAATGAGAGATAACGAACACATCTACATCAGTCTACGCATTACCATTCTGAAATGGTCCACTGGAGGGTAAATCCCATTAGTGAAGTACCACTGTACAGCAAACCATGGACACAAGGTGAGAAATTATAGGAAAAATAGAGAGAATTGGTGAATGCTAAGATGTAAATTGACCTAATATCGGCTATAATGCCTTTAACCTGGGCAAAAATGGTACAGTTTTGCCTAAGTAAGAATTCCTCTGATCAAAACCACAGTCACATCTGACTCACCAGTTAACCCTGTCCTAAGATTCAACGAATGAAAAGCATCGGAAAGCATCCACCACATTTTCCCACAATGCGGACATGCTATACATAAGGGGAGTGTTTATCCTCTGAGGGCGCGACTGAGTAGTATTTTATTTTTCCTTTTGATTCATGACAAAGAAGTAAATGCGTTCCATCATAAGACTGACTAAATTACAGCTTAAAGCACCATGCCTGGCGCACCACAGGGGCACAACAAAGGGTAATGCAAATAAACACACAGCCTACTGTCTGAGTGGCTAAATCACAGCCGGGTCTGAAATCATGAGTTTGATTCATTAGTTTCTCTCACCAACCACTTTCATTAAGCCGATTCATATTTTTGAATTTTTACCAGCCGCAAAAGAATCAGCTGATATTGTTTTCTGTGTGTGTGGACGCGGGGGTGTATTTGTGTGTGTGCATGTGTTCTTGCACATGGTGCAAAGTGAGAACCAGAATTTGGATATCATTATTTTACAGTCTATTTAAAGGTCACATAATATTTCACCAGGTGCAGAACTAATTCATTGCAATCTATTTCAAAATCTGTTATTTTGTGACATCATTTGGTGAAATGATTGCCCAGAGGCAAGACACAGTGATCAACTTCAGCCAACCAGTTAATCAGTTCCTTTATTATGCCTCGGTGTGCGCATGCGCACAGCGAGCATACGGTACTCAGTCTGTGTATTTGTTTGTTTGTCTGTCTGTTACCATCATAACTGCGACAGCGTGTGCATCCAAGCTAAAGTAACAATGCCAACGAGTGACAAACACTGTTCTCTTGATTTTAAATGTGCCAGAATTTTGATTTTTGTAGCACTTCATGTTTCAGTATACGTTTTTTGTGTACATAATGTTAAGCCACACCCACATGATTTTGGCACAAGGACCGCACTCTATTGACTGTTTATGTATTCAAGCTTGCTTTTATGTTACTGTACAACTATTGTACATCAGTAGTGGCTAAGCAATACACACCGAGGCATCAGCACCTCTGGTGCTTTCATTATTCTAGGTGATCCCAACCCCTGTGATGTCACAAAGGGCATAATTTAAAATGGCTTGTAGTGGCCAATTGACTGCGAAGTGACATGATAGGGGACCTTCAAAAATGGTGGCAAGCTCTCTCATGATGCAACTGATTTGTATGTTTGTCTAGGGACAGATTTTATCACTGCTATAGCATCACAATCTAGCAAGATGCAGTCGCAAAACTTTACAGGTGCGCAGTTAAGGTCAAACGAAGGCTGAGTTCAAAGGTCAGAGTGAACCGAGCAAGGGTATTGGAAGTATGGTAGTAAGAAGAACGGTTGGCATGATCCCATCATAAGATTGTTGCTAATAATATATTTCTCAGCTTTCGCAAGATAAATCAGTTCCCTCTCATATGTTTGCTTAGCTTTCATTGGAAGCTTTTTTCTTTTAAATAAAGAAAAGCTGAGAGGAAAATTATATATTTGGCTTGATTATGTCTTTAGTGGCAGTTTGCTGATAACCCACTGTTATTACATCTGAGCATTTTAATTTCATACAGAATTTTCAGACCACTGTAGAAATCATTAGAAGCGGTTATTTCCAAGAACACAGGGATAATTTGCTCCTCTTTAATAGGACTAACTCCGTCTTTCTTGTGTAACTTTTAGCTCTGTGTGGTAAGAGAATGGCGCTAGCAGAAAGTGAAGTCAATGGAAAAAATGATGTATTCCTTTGCATCTAAAAAAAATATTCAACAGCAGAAGCTTCACATCATGTTGCAAACACAGTGGCTGAAAGAACATTAGTTAATAGTCAACTCTCCGAAGCTCTGCCCTCCCAACATCCTCCACCCCATCCCAATAATCACAGCACCAGAGAATGCAATAATCAATGCTTTATGTGGGCACAGCTTTGAGAATGAGAAAAAAAAAAAATTACCCTGACTTTTTTATGTTCGTTTGGCAGATTTTTATAAAAATATTCTCTACACAGAAACAGTACCCACCTGTCTCCAAAATCCCCATCTGGCAGGCTAACAAGTTTTAAATCATTAAAATTATACCGCGAAAATTAATTGTATCGTAATGCTTCAAAGTTCAGACAGCCTACCCACATGCACAAATAGTAGATACAATGATAGTTTGGCGTCTCGGCTCTGAACCTGACATGCTTAGTGGTCGACTGAGCTTGAGGAGGAAGAGAGAGCTGGGAGTGTCCAGACATTTTCCTCCCCCCTTCTGGGAGAGATTCAGAGCTCAAAGGTGGGTGATGGGGCAAAGGCGGGATTTTAACTTGCAGCAAGCAATGTTACTGGCAGCAGCAGAGCGTGATGCAGCACAGCAGCAGGCAAAGGCATGCTTTTGCAGCAAAGGCTGAGCAGAACAGCTTACATTGCCCATGTTAAAGAGGGATGGAGCAATGGCAGATTTGCATGGGAGTAAGGACATGTCTCAAATTGTTTGCCTATAGCCCCATAAGCTGTGCACAATATCAATGCAATCTACTAAATATAGATCAAATTCTGATTTATAAAGGGGCTTCAGTGTTCAGTACACATTCCCAGGTATGCATTATGCTTCACACTATTATGAAGAAATGCATATTCTTGCCCTGGATGTAATTTAACAAGCTCCACCTGATCAACAACCATATGAATTGTTTTCAGGGCTACATTTCTTGAGTGAATTCGAATAGTTCTACATAAATACATTTAAAAAGGTTGTTTTCCATTTCCCAATCATCCGAATGAAAATATGACTTCAGAGAAACAACAGACACAGACACTCTTAATATCCTGCTTGCAAGCTGGTTTTTCATTTGCCATTTAGATTACTGAAGCAAAACCAAAACAGGCCGCCTTCACGTAAGTTTGCATGCGGCTAATTGCATGATTTACATTCAAAGCCAAAACGAGTCGCTTGTGTAATGATGCCATCGATTTTGTCCAAGCTGATTCGATTACTTGAAACAGGGAGAGACAAAAAAAATTAACTTCAGTCACGATATCTCACGTATTGATTTAACATTTTAATGAATATGTAAGTAAGCATTTTAGTTCTAACTCTAAACGGATCTGCCCTAGGAACTAAAGTATGTGAACCTTTGTGTACTATCCTAAATGGAGCAAAATGCATATCCCATGTTAAATACCTAAATCTCTGAAAGCAGCCTGAGACAACAGGTGTTAGCTGATGCGGTGGATGGTGTGTGTAATTTGTGTAACAGTGGGTATGCATGCACAGCAACCAAGGCTACAAGTAGGACAGGGAAATCCGGAGTGTTGCTTTCAACAAGGCACTCAGCAGCGATGTGTGTATGTGGTTGGAGAGGATCTGAAATGAGTGTGCGCTTATGACGAGTTGATTTAGGAAATGTGAGAGTATATGCGACAACTGAGGCTGACCACAGGGCAGTTTGCAGCGGGAGTTCCTTGGCCAAAATAGCTCCGCACATTTCATGTGCATTACTGATTTCCTGCCTGCTAATTGCCACCAATAGGCTAATCCTGAATATTGTCACATTTGATCATCAAGCTAATTCATTCCTTGTTCTTAAGATTGGTATAAATAATAATAAAAATAAATAAATAAATAAATAAATAACAACTTTCACAGTCCATGAGATGTAGTTTTGAGCATTCAGTGTTGAAAATTTGCGCAAGACTGTCTCTCTTGTTCTGGTTTGTCTCTACCTGCTTTTATTTAAAAAAACTAATAAAACGAATATTACAAAAAATGTGATTAAGGGTTAAAAAGGGTTTACATGGTGGCTCATCGGTCTAAGTGCGCGTACCAGAAAGGCTATGTCCTTCCCGCAGCGACCTGGGTTCGACTCCGGCTCGGGTCATTTGCTGCATGTCTTCCCCCATTCTTCTCCCCAACCTTCCTGTCTCTCTACACTGTATAACTATCAAATAAAGGAAAAATTCCCAAAAAAATAATCTTTAAAAAAAAAAAAAGGGTTTACATAGCACTCAGCAGAATGCATTGAACACTGCACACTCACAAGTCTCAAAACCATTCTGTCATGTCACCAGCACTTGTGTTCTCCCCAATGAAAATTCAGTGTCAACCATAGCACTTGGGCAAAGTGGGCTACATGCGTATATGGTTTTGCTGGTGCTTGAGCATGGGAAGGAATCAATGATTTTGAATGGTGTAGGCATGAAATGCACCTTGTGTCAAAACTATGATTAAGCATACCCTGTTTGATCAACACAGACTGCCGTTGTGCAAAATTTCTGAGCAGTTTTGAGAAAGGAAACTCAGTTTCGAGATATACTCGTGACTGAAAGTAAAAAAAAAAAAAAACAAGACCAAATGTGAACATTTTCAGAATTTTGAGCCTCAGCTGTTCTGATCACTGATCATTTAAATGCATGAGAAGTGTCAGGTTTCATTTCAGAATTGAATTATAAACCCTTGCCTCACTCAGTTTTTCACACGCCAGAATCTGACAGGAGTACACGGCTAAAAGATATCAGCTTTTTTTGTCATTTCAGTTCCATACAGAATTAATTTTGTCTTGTAAACTTAATCATGCGTGGCTATGACCACATATATCAGCGAAGTTAAAAGTCAGAAAAACTTTCAACTGGGGGAAGAGTGAGTGCACATTGCTCCAAGGAAGGCATGGCTTTCCAATGCCAAAAATATGTTGAAGCAGATAAACTTTGAGGCAACACGAGGATGAAATCTCAATTGCGTGCTAGGGACCATTTTTTCAATGAAAGTTCAA
Organism: Gymnothorax javanicus; assembly: GCA_029692085.1. Lineage (NCBI taxonomy): Eukaryota > Metazoa > Chordata > Actinopteri > Anguilliformes > Muraenidae > Gymnothorax > Gymnothorax javanicus. Next base: position 27,507,199 of record CM056210.1, on the reverse strand, counting down.
AAAATAGAATGCCTTTAGTGAACTGAATATATGTAAAAAATTATTGTGCTGTGCCAAACTCATTAACAACATCAGCAGCAAATTTACCCATATGAATGTGAATGCATCAAAGATCAGGTGCTTTGGACTGATATAGGTTTTAAACCAAACTTATAAAATATGAATTTACTTGTTTGCGGTTGAACTTAATGAAACATCGCCAAGATCACCACTGGTGAACTGAAAACATTTTCACTTTCATTCATACCCTGTCATAGATTTCAAGCATAGAAACAAAAGTTAAATGGCTGCCTTAACTTAACTTGAAGACAAGTTTAGTTTCAACTCACAATTAGTGAAGACATTGCATAACTCTCAGTTTTGAAAACTTACAAACTTGAGTCCACTAACTAAAACTCACGAGCGGAGCTACAGAGAAAAAATAAGTTCACCTTACATAATGGGGCTATCATTTTTTAGTGTATTACTGGGTGATGTAAGGGTGTATTCTGTTCTTACTTCAAACACAATGCTAGCCAGACAGATACAATCTAATCAAATGGCTCTGAGAATTGTTCTCAAACTGCCTGTGATCTCGTTCCTGTTCGATCTGAATAGAGATTTCAAACTGTCCCATCCAGCGAGACGGAGTTCAGTATCTGACCTGAGGTGACACATGAAGTCGGACGGAGATCCCTGGTGTCCCTCACTCCTTCTTCTCTACCCTGGGGTGACGGGCAGGGGGGTGACAGTTCACTAAGTGAATGGAGATGGATGGCGATTGCAGTGCTGTGATCCAGAACGCCCCTAGGGCTACTGGACCCGTCGGCAGGAAATGAAATAAGCTCACTGTCTCATCTGTGATCTCCGACACTTCACTGTCCCAGACCACCTGCGACATCAGTACTGAATTAGGAGGAAGTTTGGGCCTCAACCATTTACATATTATCAGTAATTATCACTGTGTTCTCATTCATTTCACAGATGCTATATGTGCACAGTAATGCTAATTCATTTCTCTGAACCAAGCTCCTTAATCCCAAAGCCTAAATAGCCGTTGGTCCTCTAAAAATGGGTTGTAGCTTCGGCCCCACCTGACTTTTGCTGACATTATTTTCCCCGCAATTTCCAAATCTTCAGAATACTCTGGCACAATATGATTTCCAACGTAAATCACGATAATTTACTGCATAATGTGATTTTCTGACTCACTTGTCCCGTTGACTCATGATGTGACTCAGGTTTGATAGAAGTGCAGTATAATGGATCAGTAAAATATGTATTTCTTCCACCCATGAACTAAATCAGCTTATTAAACAAATGTATATATTACGTATTGATTTTTGCCTTCTGGCTGAAAAATGTTCTTATTTGTATATCCAGATTGGAACATTATTACTTTCTGAACTTTGTGTGAGGTAGGGCACTTTTCTGCTACCCCTGCGTACTGTTCCTAACCTGAATCACTTCCATCCATCTATAAACGAGTGAGAGATGTTAAGAGTTTTCATTATGAAATTCATAAAAAACATCCATACTTTATCTATACCACTTCCTCCTCGCTAGAGTTGCAGGGGAGCTGGAGCCTATCCCAGCCGATTACAAGTGAAAAGCAGGAACGAACCCCGGACAGCTCGCCAATCCATCACAGGGCGCACACACCATTCGCACACCATTCACTCACACACTCATACCTGTGTGCAGTTTAGTGTCTCCAGTTAGCCTGATGTGCATGTCTTTGAGCTGTGAGAGGAAAGCTAAGTACTCGGAGGAAACCCAGGCAAACACAGGGAGAACATGCAAACTCCACACAGAAAGCTCCCAACCCGGATTCAAATCCATAACCCTCTTGCTGTGAAGCAGCTGTGCTACCCACTGTGCTGCAAGATGCACTGTGTTGCTCTGAAAGAAAAAAATAGTGTCTCATAGACGCTTATTACACTCCATTTGAAAGTAATGGAATCTCCTCGCGGTAGCTCTGTAGTTCCCCGGAGAGCAATGCCCAACACCTTGATGACGCTGCCACCGAGCATCTGTCGCTCTGTTAGTCGACCGACCACAGTCACCACTAGCATAGTCAGGCTTTGAGTCCAAATCTTCCAGTCCATACACATGCCAAAACCAGCACGGGGAAACACCAATAAGCCATAAATGCAGTGAGCTCCACAATATCTGGGATATCATTTTTTTACTCTTGTTTTGGCTCTGTATAGTTTTCTGTGCAGTGCCCAATTTCAGATTCGTAATCAATCAAAGACAAACTGTTAAAGCTTTTATTGTAAGAAGCTATAAGCATTAGGGAAATCAAGAGAAAATATTTCTTTGCCACAAATATTTTGGATGCATGTTTTATAAAGGCCAATTTCTTTTATGTTTTCTCAGAGCTGTTACTCCAGAGAGAGTCTCGGCAGGGATCCGGGCGGATAGATCAGTGGAGAGTCAGAGCCGCTGCCATCAAACACACAGGGAGTTCTGTCCCAGCCGGACTCCGCTCCACGCAACAATCTCACTCCGCCTTCAAAGAGGGATCTGTGAATTAATAAAGCAATTTTCCCAGTTCATCACAGCACACTGTCACTTGCAGCTGGGCGCACTCAAAGTGCTACTGAAATTAAACACTAGCGTTCCCAATCACGAGTTGGATCTCTTTCTCCGGGTGACAATGAGCTACATTTTGGAAATGTAAAGTTGTAAAGAGTGTGTGTGTGTGTGTGCGTGCGTGCGTGTGTGTGTGTGTGTGAACGTACTCATTTATCTACAGTAGCGGGGACTAAAAATGCCTTGTGGGGACTTCAAGACCCCACGAGTATCATGGCGTCTGAAAACAATTGCCCATATGGACATATTTTGGTCCATCAGGAAAAGACTTTTAAAATTCTGGGCAAAGGGTATGGTATCAGATTTATGTAATATGTCGCGAGAGCAATAAAACATGCTCACTAGCAAATTATATTATTTCACATGCGTAAAAATTCATTTCCACTTGCACAGTATTAGTCTTCATGCAGATATTCCAGTACCAACAGGTTGTACAGGCAGCTGCGAGCGAGAAACAAAACACAGGAAGAGTCAAAGAATGGCACCTGCATGAATAGAACTAAGCCGTAAGAGCACAAACAGCCACCTTGCGCGCGAGGTTCTGCTTGGTGAGCACTGGAGGGCATACATGCTCTCGCCAGTGAACTTGCGAAGTTGACTTCTCCTGGAAATCGATCAGGCAGTTGACACTAAGGCTGTCACCAAAGGAGGCACAGGCCCTCATATGATTGGTCACTTTCAAAGAGATCACATCCACACAACCTGCTTGAGCCTTGATTGACTGTTTTTCTTAATTGAATAACAGGCAGACAATTTGACCAGATGCTTGTTAGTCCAAACTATTGATCCCTGACAACTAGTGTGGAGTTGAAGACCAAGCTGTTTATGGGGGTTGACTAATGTAACAAATTTTTGGTTGAATTTAGGGTTGGGGGTATAGAAATAGGATTTTGGTGCAAAAATAATTTTTTTGGTTCCCACAACTATACTTGCACGCGTATATGTGTGTGTGTGTGTGTGTGTGTGTGTGTGTGTTTAGAGGCGACAGTGATAAGGTGCTAATTAAACATGTGATGCTGTATCACGTTCTGTTGAGCACACAAACAGTAAACTTTAAGCTTTTGTGGAAAAAGAAACAGCAGTCTTTTAAAAAGAAAATTTATGACTCCCGTCATATCGCCATCACAATAATCAGCTCTAAAGAAATGGTGGGGCAGTGTTTCTGCTCAGGTCCTCAGAAAATATTACTACCCCCAATATGAAGAGCTCCTGATGGATTTCAGTAAGTGGACCAATTGAAAAGGGATGCGTATTGCCTACATCCATCACTTAAAATTGTCTTAATAAGGTACTGGGCCACCACGTACTGCCAAATCAGCTTCCTTGTGCCTTGGTATAGATTCAATAAACCTGGAACTCCTCCAGGAGACTTCAGCACCTTTTTCTAGAGGAGAAAACTAGACTACTCTGATGATGGCTGGAATGCAGGCCAACCTGTTTTGATGAAATTATAACAAAGGAAGAGACAATCTTCCAAATCAGATTGCTTTTCTGCAGTTGCCTCCCGTGAAAAATTGGCTAACAACTTGCATTGAGAGGTTGCAAAAATCTCTGAAACATCAGGGCTTCTCACGAGGCTACATAGTAGTGAAAGGGTGTGGAAGAACAAAGGGACATTCTGTATCTCCTTCCAAATCTCATTATTTCACTCGTCAGTTACACGGTAGTGTCTAATTCACAATTGCAGGCGCCTCACAGTGCCTCGTATTTGGTCTTACTAGCTTTCTGATGAAGGGAAGAAGGGAGATCAATAGAACACTGTTTCACGGCATCCTTGAGGCCCACGACGCACAGACTCCACAAAATCATTTTCCCCTCACAAGTGTTGGTCCAAAATCTCCTGCAAACATTCAGCTGGGTTGAGATCTGGCTACCGAGATGGCCATAGCATACGATTAAGGTAATGTCCATATGCATAAAACCATTAAATATCTCCTCATATCCGGTGCCAAGCGTACTGTCATCTTGGAGGACAACTCCGATCAGGATAGAACAACATACCATAGGATTGAGTTGATCCTTTCATATACATTAACTTGTGTATTGATTGCCAGTGACCCCTCTCTCAATGAGTAAAAGAGGACCCAAACAGACCAGTTACAGTAATTGCCCTCCACAGAGTATTACATTCAGTGCATGACACTGCACTATAAGGGTCAAGCACTCAGGTCAAAAAATTGCTCAGTGTTTGCCACACAATCACAAGCCTACTTGTTGAAACTATGGTAAAGAATAGCTTATCAAACTATAACACTCTTTTCCACATATTTGTAGAGCTTATAGCTGTACAACTGAATCTGGAAATGTGCTTTAGTCTTTGTAATGGAGTGTCTATGAGATGCAGCCTTACCATAATATACCTCTTCATGTATTTGTTTACAGACCGTTCCTGCTGACAGTGTTTGATCGCATCCTGAATTGGTATTCTCGCTCACCCGTTGCATGCAAATTAGCTCCTCTGTCTTTCCTTGTATTTCACCATGTTGCACTAACGTTGCAGTCATTGCCTGTATGTTTGTGACCCCAGCTTTTCAACCCTAGATTAAAACGCAGACGCTACTTTCGTCACTGTTTGAAACACTTGCCGGTCGAGCAGTCTTTGTGACTGAAGGTCCTGCCGTCTGTGTCCAAAAAATGAACCTTTGTTGAACCCAAAAATTAACTAATTCTTTTCCACTGGCCATTTCTTCTTAGAGTACAGCTGGGGCCTGCTGAGCATTTTAAGCGTGCAATCCCACAAGGCATGATTAGATGTTTATTATTGTCATGATGTACGTTGTAGACATGGAAGATTCTGCATGCTTATGTTTTTTACCACATTTATTCAGGTTTCTACTTAGTCATCATTTATATATATGAAATTAGGATATGATAATTGGTAGTTGTGGGATGTAAATTTACATTTATGTACACTGCGGCATTTAAACCTCAGTATTCATATAAGAAACACTTGTCCAAGATCAGCGAGCACAAGGTGAATGTGCACATGCATAAACTTCATCAGATATTCCCATCCGTGCGCTAGCATCCATGCATACATTTACATAACATACGAATAAGGCCACAAAAATACATGCACAGTTTCTGCTCTTTCATATGCAGTCTGACGCATTCACGCACATGATGAGCGCACACATGCACTCGAACCAGACACATGCGCATGCGACACACAAACATGCGCATTGTTTTGGCCTCTATTTTGTGTTGTCGCAGTTTACAAAGTCTTGAATAATCTAAAAGGAAGCAATGAAAAAAAAACTGCAAGTGGATAAGCATTGCAAATTGCTCGCATAAATTCCCCTGACTGGTAATATATTGTCAGTATTTATGGACTGTCACTGACAGGAGTAACTGAGGGATGGCAATAATTTATCCCAGGGTTAAATTACATTAGGGGTTCACACCTCGCCCAATTTAAAACTCCTAACTGCGTAAACTGTCCGAGTGAAAAAAAAGCACCTGGATAAATGGTGTGTAATTAACTTGGCAACGACTAGCCTTGTCCCAGGACCAGACTAATTCTTTCCCCTCAGGGTGTGTTGTTATCATGTGCAATAAAAGTCACAGACGTGAATACCTGAGCACTGCAAGGCCCCGTGCGAACAAGCCTGTCCTCGAAATCCGACGTGCTGTTCAGTCCCCCGTCTGCTGACACCTCTGCCCCCTCACCATGCCGCAGAATCTGCCGAACTCGACAGGGAGCTCGTCAGAAATCCTACAAGTGTCAATTTATTCCCTGCGCGTCCTCATTTTGTTTCCCCGGACCCGAGGAATAAACTGCGGTCTCTGTGTTGTTGCTTCAGGGCACTCTGCTAATAAACCCCCTGTCGCCTTCCTCCTCGCCAATCTCTGACACCGAGGTCCGCCGCTCTCAATGCTCGAACTAACCCCCACCCCACTACAACCCCGCCTCCACCTCCCCTGACCTTAACACAGCCTTCACCCTCACGCTCCACACCTGCATGAATCACGAAATTTACTACGACCTTTCAGATTGCCATAGTAGAGGGACCCACCCTCTCCAAGTCATCATAAATACGGTTCTCGCCTCTGGGAACAGTTATTTATTTATTTATTATTATTCAGAATCACACACTAGCAATCAACATGATATTGCTGTTCCACAAACACTCGCTCACTAAAAATACACTACATACTATACAGTACTATACATACACTACATACTGCTCCACAATAGCATACATAGTATTACATAGTATTACTGTGCCACAAACGCGCAAAATAACAAGGCGACATAGTCATCACTATCCCCCGCCACAAACAAAGGGGCCATAACTCTGTAAATAAATAAGCTATGACATCCATTTTCGAACTCAACGTAGATAAAGACTAGCTTATTAAGCATGCAAAATTTGACCCATGTAAATGTCATAGTTTTCGAGGTAACTTGTCTCCATATAAAGTGTGACGGATGGACGATCGGACGGACAAAACCCAATCCCATATTCCCAGCAGCAGTTGGTGGTGAGGGGATAATAATATTACAGCACATTCAAGCATCAATGTACAACACACTATTAATGCACCACAGAAGCACAGCACACTGTTCCACACAGGCACAGTTGCCCACAAAATTCTATCCCAAGTTCAGTAATTGTTTTGAACTTCAGACTTCCCCAACTTTTTAGCTTCAGAATTCTTGTCTTTAAAAAGTACACAGTATGAACTGAAATCCTCAGAAAACAGTAGATTAATGAGCTCAGCCTTGCTCAGCACTGCCCACAATGAACAACTAGGGCACCTTCTAGACTGAACGAGTGCTTGGCATGGTTTTATAAGTACATATGCAGGCCAATAAATTTTCTTTTTTCCACCATCTTCAGAATAATATATGCGGTATGGCAGCTTTCTAAGATATTTGCTTTAAAATTGCAAATTCATCATCCGTGTGTTTGGCTGAGGAAATGTGCCAATTCTAAATTTAATGTATGTTGAGATACAGCGCTGCTCAGTTCATTTCTGTGCTCAGTAGCGATGATGTCCACACAATGATTTCTCATACCATATATATGGCTCAGCACTCACGACCGACTGACAGTCAAGCCATGCAGACTCATGTTTGCATATGAATGTTGCTCTAAATACAATGTCACATAACAATCTGTCCCAAAAGCTTTTGTAGAGCATAGCTCTCAAGCTTGCAGGATTCCAATCCATGGCACTTCCCAAAAAAATGACCAGGGTAAGGGGATGCAAAATATTTGGGCCTAGGTAATTGTCTCCCGACAAAAAAATGTAATGTAATGCCGCTTTTCCATTGCATGGTGCCAGTTCTGCTTGACTCTGCTAGCATCCACTCAATTGTAGGCGAGATCACCCATTAGAAAGTGCCGGGATTTCATCTTTAATGCGACACAAAACACAACATCACCTCACGCGACACAAACACAGTAACAATGGTGGATATGGAAGGGCTGGTGGTCTGGGTTCTCAGTACATGGCTGTTGTTTCAGCAAGAAGAAAAATTTGGTTTTAGTAAAGGCTGAAGGTGGCAAGAGAAAATACTGTTGAAAAAAAACAGGAAAGTTTGGGAAGTCAGAATGCTGACGACGAGATGACTCTGAATGCTCAAAGATGAGGCGAGAGGGTGAGCTAAACTAGCAGCTTCATAAACTTGCATGTTTCAGGATGCTCAATGCAGCTCTCTCTGGACCTTTTCACCCGCAACCAAACACAGGAAGGTCTGCACCTCGTCAATCGACCAGGATGTGGTTTTGTGGGCTGCCATTGTAAAAATTCACGGCCAAATGGAAAATTCTGTCCTCCTTGCTTGTAGCTTGGCTATTTAAAAACATTGCTTGTTCTCTGTTGCACGAATGGCGATTTCCTCTGACCAATCACGGATCTACAATGCACCTGAGCTCGGGTATTAGTATTGGCTCACTTGGAACTTCAACAATGGTGGCACTAAAAAAAGTACCTGGTGCCAGGTACTATCAACTGTGCAAATGAAAAAAAAAAAAAAACGGGCTGAGTCAAGTAGAGCTGTGCTATGCAGTGAAAAAGTACCATAAGTTTCATGCTTCATACTTTATTTCGCTGCTAGTGCAGTAACATTGCGTGTGTTCTGTTGCAACATTGCTTTCTAATGCAGGAAAGTGGAGATTTCCACCTTCATATCGCAGGATCAACTCCACATATGTGAGTCCCACTCCCCGCGCTTTGCACTGGAGAGGTATGGAGAAGACGTGTGCATATAAATCTCATGTGAGGGCTGTGGGGTATTTGCAGTTATTTCTGCAACTTGTCACCTGCTGCTGCCAACACAAAGCAAGCCCTCCCCATGAGGGAGGAGAGCAATTAAACAGAGATTGGCTTTTATCTGATGCACTAATGAACACATGCGTGCTCTCGCCTTGAGTAACGCCCGGGTGTGAAGACAGCAGGGGTGCTCTCGAGACTTGCTGATAAATGAATAAATAAATACGGACCTTCATTAGACCAGTGTTTCATGTCTGTGCAATTTAATCAATTTGTCGAGTGCAAGTGGCCTTGCCCGCGTATGCGTGAGAGGGTGTCTCTAATTTCACATGTATTCAACAAGACATCGTGCAGTGTCTGAAGTGATTTGATTAGACTTTTTTTTTTTTTTTTGGACCAGTGTAGACTGATTTTGACTTCATTTTATTGTATTTGAAGCTCCTATCTCCACTTGTATTCATTATACCCGAGATACCACGTTTGTTTTCTCTCCCAAAGGTATCCTACTCCTGTTCTTTGCACAATTTGAAAAGGAATCAACAAGTCAAATGGTTGGAGCTTCTCGAGGAGCAAATCCAATTGAGTCTCTTGTTCTAGTGTGCGTTTCAGTGCGCCAGATATGCCCTAATTGGGTATTCCTCTTCCTTTGGTTACCTGTGATCTGTCTGATCCCATTTCAGCAATCAAGCAATGTGCATTCAAAGGCCTAGTTGATTGATGATAGTTACTTCATCAAATACTAGCAACAATCATGCTAAATATAAACAAAACTGAGAGCTAATAAGCCAAATATAAATATTCCCACTATACAGTATATCTATGCGGTATCTACAGAAACTAACCCTTAAGATGAACTCTGAAAAAAAAAAAAAAAACAATAATAAAGACTAATCATGACTAACAAAAAATGAAAATCAATGATGTATGAACAAGAACTCCAGCCAGAGTATACGCACTTTTAACTGCTCTAAATAATTAAACTAAGTGGCACACTGGACCAAATTATATACCGCTGCAATAATTTAAAAAATAAACAGGCTCATGTGTGCGTATAATGCATCATGCTTCTTTTGCATCATATATTGCCATTTGGGCAGGGCATCATTTGAGCATCACTAAGTTAAAATGAGAGCATGGTGGCTGTAGACTCAATTATAACCTTGTCCATGGACAATGAAAAATCATCCAATAAGCTTTAAGGGAGAAATTACTTTCAAATCCACCTCTATTAATGGAGTTTTAGATGATGTAAATGACAATATTTGTGATGAGTCTGATATTCAGCCTACTAGGTGGAAATCATGGGTCCACTTTGGCTCTTCACAGTAATCCTGACAGAGCAGCTCAGAATTGTTGGAACCACTTAGGCGAAGTGATTATAGAGGAGTCACTTTTGATGTACTTTAACAAGTTAACACCATCTCCTCTGACTCAAGAATTTGTAACTTCAGATGAAATTAATAAGATAAGGAAGAGTTGAGGTAATAAAGACTTGGAGTCATTTTTCTGACTGTTAAGATGCTACAAAAAATGCAGGAAATGTAATTGGGATATTCATTCCATGCAGGATAAATCTATTCTGAGAAAAAAAAATGTAAAAGTTGCATTTTAAGTAGTGTTTTTATGTTTGAGTTTGCTACAGAAAAGGACTATAAAAGTGTAAGTGATGTGTGAGAGATGATGGAGAATATTGCTGCATAAATGCTAAGATAAAAGATATATAAGGATAGCACTGCAGCTAAGTAGCTCTTTGAAATGCAAAGAAATTGTCCAACATGCAAAAGGTAATTCAAAATCTCAATATCGCTGTGGATATCAGGCATTAAAGAGAGATTAAGTGCATTGAAAATAGGGAAGGAGCTTTTCTTTTTTTCTTTAAGGAATTTTGCTGATACTGAAAAATTACTAGTTGAAGGATTTTACCACGGATGTTATGTGCATGCTATACACACAGTGCTTTTAAGCTCAGTTATTGGAACGAGAAGACCGAAGCATTTTGAAATGAAGGACAAGTGAGCCTGCCGACACCGGTGTTATCTACCCAAAGACACTCAAAATCTTGGCGGAGATCTTACATAATACCAAATACCAAATTGATAGCCTACACAGGCAATAAACATGAACAAAAATGTGTTACATAATGTGTTACTACTGTAAAAAATACAGCTGATAAACTTACTCAATCTGGTTACTTGGCTGCTTCAATGATTGCAACAATTGTTTTCACAGATAAAATATTGACCAAGTGCAATCATCTAGATGCTACACTTTGTCGTCGTGCTCAATGCGTATATGGGGTATTTGCTCAAGAGGCAACGTTGTCATTTGGGGTATTTGCACAGGTTGATTCAGCACACAATGACCAATTTTTGGAATTGACATGGAAAACATTGACTGATCTTCGGGGCATGAACATTTGACTCTAGTATTGTGATATTCTAAGAGATCAGATCACCTTTCCTGATTTATATGAACTTGAGAGGGCTTCTCTGCAAATATCAGATGTGATTTTTCTTTAAAAATAACTTTTAAAAAAAAATTGGACTAAACAGCCTGTAAATTGGAAAAGAGGTTTCATGGCGATGTTATTTGTTTGTAAAATCAGCTAATTTATGAAATATGTAAAAATGACTTTCTAACCTGTCATGATCCAGACAAGAAACCAAATGCAAATTCAGGGAACAATTTGCAAAGAAGTCTTTATAAAGAGGAATACAGTAATAGAAGAGGGAATAATCTAGACCTGTAGAAGGGCAGAACCATGAGCTGGTCACGAGTGGAGAGGGTAGGGGCGTGTCGGAGCCCAGGTCATTGGCTGTCCTCGAGGGCAGAAGCCAGGGGAAAAAATCCCCTTGCAGAAGCAGGACTTCTAGCCAACAGGGTTTACCAGGAACGCAGTCCCAATTATGGAAACCAATGATTGCTTTGGAAGTGTTCCTAATAAACTGAGTCAAAGGAACAACCAGGGTGAAAGGATTAACAAGACTAGAGGGTGTGTCCAGAGGCAACATACCCCGCCCGCGTGCACGACCTTCAAATATGGCCAATATTTTAGAGGTTTTTTATCTGTCAGATAAAACTACTCATGGCTGGTGCCCTCCCTGGAGGGCTATAGTGTGTTGATGTTCAAGTGATTCATGATGTTTTTGGTGGAGTTATTAAAGAAAATCTCCCAATGTTAACGAAATTTTCAAAGTGATCCAGAATTCACAGTATGATCCGGATCTGCACCAAAAACTAATCACTTCTCACTTGGACCATTATCAACCCCTGTATGAAATATGAAAACGATTTGGCCAAAACTGCGGCCTGTAGGCTGTCCACAGACAAACACACACACAGACAAATAAATAAATAAATAAATAAATAAATAAACGGAGACAAACACATAACCTCTCCCGCACTTCGTTTGCATGTGGGGTAAATACGGTCCCAATCTAGGAGACTGATTTTCAGGTGTGGACTCTAAAGAGTTATTGCGTTTCTCTTTATCATAAATATACCGAAACACATGGAAGAGTGTAATACCAGAGGACACAAATAGACGAGAGGGTTTAGTATGAACCATGACAATCCAGCAACCATGCTAACACAACAATAAAGTTGTATAGACAGGACATTCACAAAACAGGAGAAGCATGCAAATGACCACACCAGGGAGCAAATGATGAGATGAGACAGTAAAGCAATTAAAGGAGATAATCCGTGAAAACACCCACGGACTGCAGGAATGGGGGAGAAGCCAAATAATCACATGAGTGTCGTGACTCTAACCGATACACATGCTGCGTGGCAACAGGCTATTTGTGCTACGTAAATAGTGCATGGCCACAAAGTCAGGTCAAGTGGTGGGCCAAGGATCCACAAGGTTCTATCAGGTTAATAAAAGTGGACTTTGCGGTTTGTACAAACCATGGGGCTTCAGCAAACAGATAATATTACAGTACTTTAAGATTATTTAAGCAAAGTTAAGAGGCTAGAGGAAACCTTGGAAGTTGAAGAAATACAATAACTTTGTCAAACCACTTTAAAAGAATGATGTGCTGCTGTGGTCACTAAGAAAGAAAGGAAAATAAAATGGTATGAAATGCAAGACTGAAAAGAAAGTTTAAAGGTAATCTGTTAGAGAGGTGACGGAACTGAGCTTTGATTGATCAGTTTCCATAAATTCATGAAAGGGATTCAAATGAGAAATGCATTTCTCAGGTTACATTCAGAACAAGTGAACATAGTCAGTATATAGAAGTATATTTTACACTGACATCAAAGAGTTTATTTTTACACCGAGGTGTTAATGCGTTGAAAAGCATGTAGGCGTTTTTAGCATAAGCTATATTGGATATTCAAATTGAATCTGGATGGCGAGCGCATTTCTCTCTAACCTATTAGTAAATAATGAGGTTAGATTGGCTGAATGACCTGTTCCTGCTATTGCAGCATGTACTCTTTCCATCCAATGTTCTCATAGATGCGGCAGGCATAGGAATACAGGGCGGAGACAGCTAGCAAACTGTCAAAGCCAATTTAGAGGCTGCAGAATTGTACTTCAGTTTCAAGAGTCGAACTAGTGCAACTGTACTTTAATAACAAACACATCGGTCCTCCCTCCCCTTGTCATTAAACTGCTTGATTTTTGCCTACCTAGCATGAAAGCAGAGGTGCACCTAAGCTAAGCATCTGCCATTTTAAGGGTTTTAATGCGCTAATGGTGAATGTCGTCCTAATGCTCTTTCGCTTCTTACCTGCAACATAATCAAAATGAGATTAAATGAGCCCCATGGCAAACCTTACATACTCCCAAGCAAACCATTCTGCGACTTTCCAAATGCTTATGTTTGCCTTAAAATGTGTGCCGTGCATCCAAGTTTTCTTGAGAAAAGAAAGTCAATAGCAATTTGGATTTGTGCCACAGGGAAGCGGTGTTTAATCGGACTGACAGTGGCAAAAGGAGCTCAGAAAGCCAGCAGGCCTTACATGAGAGATATATCTCTGCATAGCACTTTATGTTCAACCAGACATGTTCCCTAGTGATTTTTTTTTTTTTTTTTTTTTTTTTGTTCTCTCAAAGGCAGTGCATGGTACAGATCTTATCTCTTAAAACAGCGGCCTCCACCAGTTAGGGGAGGCCATGAGAGAGATTTACTGTCCTCTCCTGACCGCTAAAGGCAGTCTTTGGGCTTGGCAGCACTCCTGGTACAGTCCAAACAAGGCCTGGTGTTAAAGCCTCATTTGTACAAATCGTCCCCATGTGCTCTGTGATCAATAGTAGCTATGGGAGCCATGTTGTCAATTGATTATGATGATCTTTAAATCTATCTGTGTCCTTTGATCCTCTATATATATTTAGGGGCCAAATTGCATCACTCGTTAAATACTGCGGTGAAAACAGCTTGCGACATCCTCAACAGGGTTCAGGATTCAGCATTGGATATATATATTGTTTTTTTTTTTTTTAGACCACCATTTTTCTCACTTTCTCTTTGGCACTTTTTAACAGATTTTTTCAAAATAAAAAATAATTGAAAATCAGGTGTGAAAGGGTTTTCTGGGTGGGGCATATGGTGGCCAACTATTATTTATTTATCATTTAATACGGCCCTATGAGGAATAAGACAGTGAATGTATTGCAAGTTAAAACACCATTCATACTGCCAAATGATTTAAAACATGCTTTTTTTCTTTTTTTTGAGTAAAACATGAGGGAGCGAATGCAATAATTACGCAGTTTAATAAACAGCCCGACCCTTCTAACGCCACAGGATGTTGAATTTAGTTTTAGCAGCCAGTGGCTCTTCTTGGCCCAAGGAACATAGGATTCATCAAAGATAACAAACTCACACAAAGCAGGGGAGGACCACAAAAACTCACAGGTTTCCAGTTGGAAATTTCCAGCGCCATTAACACAGAAAAAATCAAAAAGAGGAGAGGTCTGCATAACATGTATTTTATTGAACGTCGTGGGATAATTTGTCCGCTGCATTCGACCCATCCGAGTTACTCAAGAGCAGAGCAGTGGGCAGCTGAAGTACAGCAGTTGCAGACCAACTCCAGTTTAAAGGCCAGAGCCTTGGTCAGGGGCACTGGTAGGAGTGTTCCTATAGTGCATGTTATTGAGGGCAGGGAAAATTGGAACGCCCAGAGAAAACCCACACATACACGGGGAGAACACGCGAACTCATAGAACTCATATAACTTGTTTTATGATGGTTATTTAAAGCAAAGCACTCATAGCTCCACAGAAGCCCTGTATAAAAGTTTAGTAAAACCGTTGCAGTGGTACATCTCTATTGTTCATAAAAACAATCTGCAGGGAAAACGTTTTTGAACCCTCCCAGCAAGCTCATGGCAAAAGTCAGTACCAGAAGTCAGCAACATTATAGTACATGGAAGAGCTAGTTTTTTTGTTTTTTTTTTTAGAACTAATTGCTGTAGTCTGATAAAACAGACTCAACCATTCAACACAAATTCCAGCTGGCAGAAATCAGCATGAACATTTGCAGAATGGAACATCAAGTCAAATGTTAAAGATTGGAGGTGGATCTGTTTTGCTTTGTTGTTGTTTGGCAGCCTCCGAAACAGGAAATATTGTGCTGGTGGAACAGAGAATGGATTCAGCTTCATCTCCCGAAAACCAAGAAGCCAGCGTCTCTGAATCAGTGTCGACACTGAGGCTGAACTGAGGTCAGACGTCTCAAAAAAGTCTATGATCTAAAACATCAGAAAGCATCCGCCAACCGCTTAAAGATACAAGTGTAAGTTTTACTCTGTCATTCACAGTGCCCAGGCATGAACATTGCAGAAAATTCATGGTGTGATCTCAAACATATAGCAAGAACAGTGAAAAACACTTTGGCTGAAGAAAGGCTTTGCATGGAAGATGAAATAAAAATAGAAAATTATCTAGTCATCTGGAACCTGTGATATCTGCGAAACCAGGTGTTACACTATGTAGACTGAAAGGGTGCCCAACTTGTGCGAATGCCATAGTTGATGTATCTATTGTTTTTCAATCTGTTAGATTCAGCGAATAAACATTGATTGCACATTAAATTGCATTATCATATTAAGTCATGTTCAGGGTTGTTCCCTGTTGTGGTTGTGTTAACATCTGTCAAGCAATGGTGTAAAATCAACAACAAAAAAAGTCACTTGAGCAGCAGCGCATTTTATATCTAAGAATATACCGTTATAAGCACATTTTATATGAATATCTGTTCCATGACACGTTTCTTAACACAATAAACATAATTCCGACTGGTTATTTTAATGGCCACAGATAGGCCTTATACACTGCACAATATGGCTAGTAGTGGTTATTAATACTTATAATCTTTCATTTAACATTTTGAGTTTTACGCTTTACAGTATATATAGGGCTTTATTCCCTTTACAAAGTGACCTGCTGTTAGTTTTCGTACTTCAGTCAGGGTAACTCATAGATTGATTGGATATTTTAATGAACAGGACTACATTACTAGAACTTTTTCTTTCTTTTAAGTTTTCAGTCTGAGTGGATCTGATTTAGGTACTAGGTACTGCAGAGCATGCCCCATTGTGTACTATCTTTTCTAAAAGGGAATAAACAGGCAGAATAGCTCACCAAACAGGAGGACAGCCTGAACCCCCAACATGTCACATCCTAATTATTTTCTTAATCATTTTCCCCCTCAATCCAGCTGTCCATGTCAGGTTCAATTTTTTTTCCTAGTTAGTTCTTATCATTTGATTATTGACTCGTGCTTTGACCTTCCCTTTGTGCTTTTTCTCTCTCTCTCACACACGCACACCATTTCACAGTTGTTAATTGTCGTTTTGTGTATTTTAGTTCCTGGTTTTTATTTCCCCCTTGCTGGATTGTTGTCCTTTGACTTTGATGTTAAATTTAAAAGAAAACAAGTAATGGGTTTATTAGGAATCTCTTCCCAGTGTCTGCGGCCCTGGCATATAGCTTCTTCCAGTCTGTCTTTCACCCCTATTCGAAGGTGTGCGCCGACCCAGCATGCCCTGTTTTTTCATTTGGTTTGCCTTCTAGGTTTCTGATCTCAGACCAGTCCCTTCGACTACGTCTTGCCTGACCTCCAGCTGTCCTTTTCACTCCTACCTGTCTTTGGACCATTTTCTGATTATCCTCGTTGAGAGAGCCTTTGATTTCTTCTTCCTCTTCTTTCAATGAAAGTGGCCATTGTGGCTTAATCTGTGATCTGCCTGGCTCCATGTTCCTGAAGTTTGTGACAAAAACAGGTTTGATTTCTGGGGAGGTGGTAGATGAGTGAAATTCATGCAGCACAAATAGAATATGCAGACACAGCAAAGTCAATATGCGGTGCTGGGAAGTTTTGACAGTTGATTCAAGTCACTTGGCAGTGCACATGACTGAAGAATGTGCAGTGTCTTGTGTGCATGCTATTTTGGTTGATTAAAGTCTCCATGCAATCAACTTGGGACTATTTCCATCTTTCAGTGGGTGAGCGCGATCTTATCTTGTGTGTTTCAGCCGTGGATATCGTTGGTGTGCAAATTTCTGCTCTGTTCACAATGTCTCATTAAAGCGGGCTGTTGGAAAAATCGGCTCCCAGTTGTAAAAATCTCTTCCACAAAATCTTACATCAGCTATAACTTTTCTCAGGCTGTGATATCACTAGGCGGGAACTTTTTGAGAAAGCCGTGGCCACTTCTCTGACAGTTTGAAGAATGTTAGCCATTGCCAACGAATAAAATCAGGCTAGGCTATTGCCACCTCCAACACGCCCCTCAATTTTACACATTCCCTCCCTGCAAAAGCATTGTTTTACATTTGGATATACAGGAAGCAAAACGCTCAGACAACGTCTGTTGCATGGTGACTAAAAGAGGCTTTTCGAGTTTCTGTTCCCCACTGCTGTGGAGCTGGCCGAGAATGTACGAAAGAGGTCCAAATTCTCAAAAAAGTTAGTATCATTATGTGCAGTTAACTTGGATTCACTTCCATCAACAAACACCCGAACATTGGACCATGGCATGGGGATTTGACTTCTACGCAGGGGCAGACTGGCCATCAGGAACACCGGGAGTTTTCCCAGTGGGCCGCTGGGTCTGTGGGCCGGTCCAGCCGGCACAAAAAAAAAACCTCAGTTGCTTAGACGGCCCACAAGTAGGTGAGCAGAGGCGCGCTTGAGTCGGAATTTAATACAATAGCTTACGTTTACATTGGTTTCATTGATGGCTAACCATAACCTTCGATATACAAGGATATGACGCCCCCTTTTCACTTCGTCTGCTGAGCTCTGTTCAGAAGGTGAGAGGTATCTCATGGTTTTATATACCGCTTTTGATGTTTCTACTTCACTATTCCGTATGTCTTGCTTCATGGCCTTGTTTTTGTGTGTGTCGAGTTATATATTTGCTTTATGCATAGGAATGACCAAAAAAAAAAACGATGTATGGGCTTAGGCTAGCCACAAGTTAGCTTGGTGATCTGTTAACATCTGCTAAAATCACAGATACATATAGCCACTGGGTTTGTATGTTAGATATACACAACAATTCTTTTATTGTAGGCTAGTTGGTGTTAATAAACTCAAAAACTAATAATATCAATGTTTTATGGGAAATGTAGTCCAATATCATGTTAAAATGCATACTTTTTTGTTAAATAATGTGAAATTTTTTCAGCCAGCCACTACCTACCCATCCCTGCCCCCTAGAAAGTGGGCTGGTCAGGTACAAATTCCCAGGCCACTTTTGTGCCCCAGTCCACCCCTGCTTATATGCATAATTTTACTGCAGAAATTCTAGATTTTTTTCTTGATTGACGGGGACAAAGAAAACATTGTTTGAAAATAGGTAATTTTGCTCCTGCAGTACTTGTTATCATGTTGCAGTCACTTACACTTATGAGGGACATTGATAATAAACTGTTGCATCTTGGGCAATGTTTGTTTCCTGATTCGTCTCATCGCACCAAAAACCAAGGTGGTATGAGAACTGGGAGCAAGCACAGCCCTGCGAACACATTCCCGCGCTTTCGACTTGTTCAAGAACATCATTCTCTGTTCAATGGTTGTCTACATGGCTACTGAGGCCAACCATTGGTCAGCTCTATCAGAATTTTCCAGACAGACATTTGCTTGTTTCATGTGCACCACTCATGGGCTAAATAGACTTAGCAGAGGAACCGGCAGCTGTACCTTTACATGAACAAAAGGGCCATAATAACACGATTTGTTTCTGATAAAAGTTTTGTTTCATGGTTTATCCATTCAGCGTGTTTAACCCGCCCAGACTCATGTGACTTATAATCCCATGTAGGCCTGCAAACCTGGTTTCATCTACATTCAGTGCATTTATTGAATGTGACAGGCTGGAACGATGCGATCATTGTTAACAGGGCTGCGCTGACTCGAAACAGAAACAGAGCCAATCCCCTCTGCAGATCAATATTGGCTGATTCTCTGAAAATCAATGAGGAAAACAAGCAGTGATGTGCATGATCTTAATGCAAACAGGAGTCTATCAGGAGCTGAGGAGGAATCTGGGGTGATTTCTCTCTCTCTCTCTCTTTCTCTCTCTCTCACTCTCCCTCTCTCTCTCTTGCTCCCTCTCTCTCTTCCTCTCTCTCCCCCTCTCTATATATACTGTATCTCTCTCACTCCCTCTCTGTCTCTCTTTCTTTCCCTCTCTTTATATACTGTATCTCTCTCTCTCTCTCTCTCACTTTAACAGCTGCCTTTCTCATAACGAATCACTTGCAGTTTCCATTACAGCAAAATCGCCTGACTCCAAAACTCAAACATGTCAAAAAACATGTGCAGGTATGTATAGAAACATACGCTTGCACTACCAAAAACAAACACACACACAAGCACATGTGCGCACACACACACACACATACACACACACATAAACACACACACGCATGCATCCACACATGAACGTGAACACAAAGAGACTCATCGGCTGGAAACATCTAGACTTTTCCCCTCTGACTGCTCTACCTCAACTTTGCTAGTCTGTTTACTACTTTAATTAGCGCCGTGCTTAAGCGACCCTTGACCACGTCAGGGCCAGAGTGTTAGCTATCCGCCGAGGGCGTTGTCTGGTGTTGGCCATGTTTACCCACACTGCTGGTGAAAGAGGGAGAGAGAGATGTACAGTGGAGATGCAGTCACTGGGATGAATTACAATACTCATTTCCTCTCTGTAAATGAGGCTCTGTCGAGTACACAATATGCAATGTGCCGGTCAGGGTGCCAATTATCACAAAAGCTATTAATTAGTCCGGCCATATTTTTGAGAGTCAGCAATTTGGCTGCAGTTCAGGAAAATGTGTGCATATGCATGCATGCGTTTGTGTGTGGGTACGGAATGTGTGTGTTTGTCGGTTTTAGGGGAACGTTTGGGTGTGTTTAATGCATGCATGTATGTGACTGTGAGCAGAAGAGATTGCATGTGTGTGTGTGTGTGTGTGTGTGTGTGCGTGCGTGTGTGTGAGTGCACGCAAATTTAAGTGTAAGGGTATGCAAGAGTTTCCGATTGTGTGCATGAGGATCTGGCCCTGTGTGTATGCATGTCTCAGAATGCCTGTGAGCACTTCTACATTTGTGGCATCATTCTGGCATATTCACTGTTACCAATGCTCCAATGACTGTTTTGCGAGAATGCGGCACCAGCGCCATTTGCTGGGGGAGCTCTCTGCAACCTTGTCCTGCAGGTGCCCTTATGCAGAATCCTTTAAAATGTCGATATTTTACGCATTACTGCCTTTTTACTGGAGCAACTCGGATATAGTACCTTGTTCAAGGTTATTTTGACAGTAATATCACAACTTGGGCGCAAACCTGCAATCCTCCGGTGAAAACACTGACTCTACAAATACAATACGACTCCGCTGGCCTTAAACTCTCAACCACACTCTTCTACACAGCTGTGGGAGGAATGTAGTAATGTGGATACGAGGAAGAGGGAGAGGGGAGAGATGGTGGTAAAAAAGAGAGAGAGAGAGATGGAAAGAGATACAGGGAAAGTGGGAGAGTCAGATAGGGAGTAAAATTGGGAGATAGGGAGAGAAATGCCGCTCATACACAGAGTGAAAGAAAAAGACTCAGGTTAAGGTGGGAGAGAAGGAGAGATTCAGGTTAAGGAGGAAAGAGGAAAACAGGGAGAGAGAAAGAGGTGATTAACCCTTTGAGCGCCTTGGGCAACTGTAGTTGCCCAATGGTGTAAAATATCGAAACCAGATACTGTTGAAAACGTATCATATGGCAACTTGTTTAAAAGAGCTTCCGCAGGGGAGCTCTTTTAAACAAGTTGACACATGATAGATTTTCAACAGCTCAAGATAATTATATTTTTAATTCCTTGAAAATTTATTCAGCGCTCAAAGGGTTAAGGTGTTTTGGGATAGAAAAAGAGAGGAATTCAGGTATGTGAGTTTTTTTGGGTTTTTTTAGTATGATGAACTCTTACCATATTACTTCATCAAGGCTTTCTTTTGTCTTTTAACTTGGGACTTCACTGTGTAAACACACTGAAATGCCATCACAGTTCCAATAGTCTGTATAGCACTCTAGAAGAGACTCTCCAGCCAAGCTACCCCAAATTGCAATGCAATAAAAGGCAGCAGGTTTGTTGATCAACAGAGGAAGAGAAGTGCCTCAATGGTACTCTGCTATTTCAGGTCATTGGGATTCAAATGGTCTCACATCTGAGGCTCAAGGGAAACAGTTTATCAGACACTGGACACTGGACACTGTTACCCTGGCGCGCCACACACAGTGGCACACAGACTCCACACTGTGCTATGGACCAAATTAATGCATCAGATTACAGTTTATGTGAACAACGGTAAATAATATGATACATGTAGGTTACTATTAATAATATACATATGCAATCACACTGTGTAGTTAGAAAAAGATATGGGGGGTTGGGTTATGATCCTAATTATGGATAATACATTTTTAAAGACCTTATGCATGTATGTATGTATGTGTAAATGTATGTATGCATATTTTATATGCCTTAATAAGGGTCTGTATTGCATACATATGGGCCACCACCCTGGACTCTGAAAAAAAGCATTGATAGCATTGAAAATGAAATCATAAGATTATGTACTGGTACCATCATATGCCTCATTAGCTATTACTGCATCTCCTGAGTCAACAAGGAAAGGGGCCGCTATGCAGTTCTGCCTACTGTGCATCCAGACCTAATTTGAATGGATGAATGGTACTGGAGGTTGGTGGGCGCACTCAGTGTAGGATTTAAGGGAAGCTCAAATAAGCATATGGGGAGACACTGGATGGGTCCTGCTTAACAGGGCTCCTGGCATTACTATAGCAGAGTCTCTGCTGAGCATTTTTTCATCATGGTGGAGCCCCTGCTTTGGGTTCATGGCTTCATCATGGTAGATTCTGGCTTTAAACTTCTCTTTAGGAGACTTTCTGGTCAGCAGGGCTCTTGGCATCACCATAGTGGAGACTCTGCTGGCAGATCTTCTTATTCAGCTATTCTTCATATACTGTAGTCGGTTATTTGCATTGTTAGCGAATTTGGTCCTGTTTATCATCACAGTAAGAATGCTTTATATGGTGTTTATCTCTTGGTATGAGATGTGTTCCTGTTTGCTTTCACTGTTCGAACTGATGGTTGTGTTTCCATCTCTGTCTTTATTTCTTGCTTATCTTCAGAGTCTACTTTTCTCCTACATAAGGATCTTTTACCGCTGGTGCATGCTCTCTGAGGTGCAGGTACGCCTGGTTTGGTCTCAGAATCAGTACCCCACCTCGGTCCGAGTTCAAGTGCAGGTGAAATGACCCCTGAGTTCTTACTGCAGGAAAAAAGTGAATTGAAGCGCAGAGTTTCATTTCAGCTGATATCAGCTAAAAAGAAAAAAAAAGAATGGCGAGCATTAAATGCTCTGAGACACAAGTATGTACAGAGCTCTCTCAGGATTTTGTACGTGTCAATACTTTTCCTTTTTCTCTTTTACCATACTAACAAAATATTGTCTGCATTCAGTTCATCCTTTCTAGCAATGCATGGAGTCAGATGATATTGTTTCCTTCCCTCCCACAATACAATCTTACACTTTACAGTTAGTTGATTTACTCATTTCTTCGTGTGTCCCTAAGGTATTGTAGAATTTTGGTAACCCTGCCTACCTCTGACTGGTTGATATATTTTAAACATGATTGACATTTCAGGGAAAGACATTTTACATCTTACAGGTAAAAAGGGGGAGAGGGAATAAAATTCAGGAAAAGGAAAAATGGGTGGAGGAGAGAAGAGAAGAAGAGAGATTGAGGTAAATGAGGGAGAGAGAGGGAGAAAGATTTAGGGAAGGGGGGGTGTCGGAGGAATGGTCACAGGTCAGAGGGGAAGAGCAGGAGACATCAGTAAATGTTGTTTCCTAATTCACACCCCGCCCTGAGGACTGAAGGTCATGGCTTTGTTCCCCTGAGGGCAGTTCCTCCTGCTCTTAGGCTAATCTAAGCAAACACCCCTCAGGAGTGTGTTAGCTAATGCAGGGATTCCACCCTCACACATTCTGAATTATACATCCAACCAGCCATTATCCTAGCTGCTTATGCCTGGTCAAGGCCGCGGGGGGTGTATTAGTCTATCCAAGCACGCATTGGGTGGAGGGCAGGAATACTCTCTGGTCAGGCTCACACCCTATGGCAGGGCACTGACCATTTACCATTAACTCACACACGCAAACACACGCACACACACACACACACACACACACACATATGCATACACCTATCTCTGTTTACGGTCCATACAGCTAAGTCTTTACATGTTTGCATTGTAACACAATTTTAAATGGCTGCAGTTCCTACATCGTTAACCCCAAATGCAGAGAAACACCCTCAAATGAAAGAATATAGCCGCCTTAATTTATTTACTTATTTCCATTTGCATGGACCAACCCATTTAAGGCTTACTACCCAGGGAAACTGTGTCTCAGTCCAAATAGTTATGATCCTTATTGTATATATAGTGTAAATCTGTCACTGCACAAAACTTGAGCTGTGTCTTTAGTCATGAATAAATAAAGATTTGGTGTAGGATTGCAAATGCCTCCAGTAAACCTTTGCTGTTTGCCAGGTTAGTTTAACATAAACACTGCAGTCTATACTCACTGAGAGTACAGTGAAATAAGGCAGAATAACAGCCTCTGGTGATCTAGTGATTATCATTCCATTTTACGAAAAAAGGTTCCGCAGCTCGAAAATATGGGCAATGACCTTGTGCAATTATCTTTATAATCATTGAGGTCCTTAAAAGAAATGATGACAAACGGCTACATAGACTGTAATAAACACAGATCATAATCCATGTCTTGTCGGAATATATGGGATTTTTATATTTCTATTTCAATGCATTTTTTATGTTTCAGTGATCTATTTTTTTTCTGGAAACAATGAGATTTTTGACCACTCCTCCATGCAGAGTTATGTAACATCAGTAATATCCTCAGGTTTTCACCAATGGACATTCATCTCCGAACCATTCCACAGTTTATCACTGCAATGTGAGTGCGAAAACTGAGATGGCTATTGCAGAATCGTTTTGTTCTGTTTTTCGCCATTTATGTATGGATTTTGATGCATCATACTAGCCATTTCCCTACAGGAAACTGCACTGGTGCTCTAGTCTCAGCCTTCAAGTTTGTTGTTTGTTTCTGTATTGTTTAATGACACTTTAAGCAATTTTTCAGCTATTTCGTGTCACCCGTCATACTCTTTTTGACATGTGCAGAAATGAAAGCACATGCCATCCATTCATACCAATGGGCACTTTGAATTCTCCAGTTCGCCTGACATGCATGTCTTTAGACTGCAGGGGGAAAACCAGAGTACTCGAAGTAAACAACATCGCCCCACCTCCTAAATTGCCAAATTACTTAATTAAAAAAATGCTTCATAAAGAACCCTGATATGATAAATGTGTATAGTTTTTCCCCTGTGTTTCAACATAGCAAAAGGGTAATTATCTGTGTGGTCTATTATGTGCCTTTTTACTTCCTTTCAATACAGAGTGCCAATAATTTTTGCTCCTAGATGTATATAGAATACAAAAAGACCTACACTGCATATATCTCATTGAATATTATATACTAAGTATTGTTACTTCATGCTTATTAATGTCAGCAATAATTGACCTTTTTTTTGCAAAATACTTTTCCAAAAATTAAGTGCATGGAGACTTCATCTTACTCTCATCAGTCATCAGCCACGCCCTGTTTAAAGCTATTTTTTCCAACAGAGGAAGAACAGACTTTATCACACATATTTTCAAGATAGTAAAATATATTATGCTTTGCATAATAGTAGTAATAATGGCAACACTGGCATATTTAATATTTTTGGTGTATATCAGATATTTTACTTCGCATAAGCGTGATATTTGGAGAGCTGGTATCGTTCGTGCTCCAAGATGATGCGTGCCTGCATTATGCATGGAACATTTTATACTTTGACCAAGAATATTATGCCTGAAGGGGTGTGGAGTTTTTGTGTGTTGTTTTTTTTTTTTTTTTTTTTCAGAGTTTACCGAGTCATACATGAAAGGCCACATTGCCCTCTACTGGTGGTTTTTGAGAAGACACTTTCAGGTTCAGTGGCATTTTACTCAGAGGTTCTTCTTCTTCTTCTTCTTCTTCTTCTTCTTCTTCATACTTTGGCCTCAGCTGCCCTCCCCTCTTATGACCTCAATGGGATGAGCCTGTTCCACTGGGCAGGATTACCGAGATACCAGGATAACTGTACTGTGTAAAACTGAGATAAGCTCTTTCTCAAGATTGACCATTATCCAGGGGTTTAGATTTTACTTGTAGAAGTTATCTGGCTGACTCAGAAATCCTGCTTTGTGTAATGAGCCTCAAGTTCTACCTATAGCACACATTGCCACCGACACAGAATCGTGCCATAAGAAAGCCAGTGCAGGTGGAGAGAGAGTTCGACTGCACATCCCTGAACTTCCTGACCTGCGAGCTGCAGGAGCAGTGAGGTCAGGGGTCAGGCACGGGATCAGAGAGGGTTGAGCCAGAGCGGGACTCTAATGATCCAAATGGACTTTGGAATCAGTGCAGAACTCCCAGGCCACCTGTGTCCCTGTGCATCTGACAGCGGTGTCCTGCGCTCAGCTGCCTGTCACATGCTTGTCAGCCATCTGACAGGTCCCCAGATATCTCCTGGGGTGTCGCTCCTTTGTGATGGTGAATATCTGACAATCGCGCTGGTTACACAGCACCTCTGAGGGCACTCCAGCTGCTCTGCTGGGGCTGTGGTCTGTGCATTTTTTTGTCAGTCCATCAGCCAGTCAGTCCATGCTACCAATTTAGGAGACCATATCATTGTTTTGGTCCAGTTAAATTATGAGAGATATTGTGTAAGATGTGCCCAACAACACATATATTTGCGCACACAGAAATGCACGCGCGCACACACACACACCTGCATAGGGTAAAATATTGCGAAGCTAGTTGATTCAGGTGGTGACAGGACAACGGAACACCAGGAGAGACTCCTTGGGGAAAAGTAGAACATACAAACTCTATGCATACAATCCTCGCTCACACAAACCCTACACACACACCGCACACAAATCACACACCAACCAGACACGCAAACTCCACATGCACAAACACCACATAAACCTTGCACACATCACACACACACACACACACACACACATAAACCCCACACATGCAAGTCCAACTCTCATGGACCACTAACACACACATATATACACGCATGCTCACCCACACAACACCTACACGCACTTACTACAAATACATACACAACAAACCCCACACACACACCATGGACACACACACACACACATGCACACACACACATACCCCACCCAGACAACCTGAACCTATATGCACATGCACATTCACACTTGCACACTCACACACAAATACATGCACGCACAAATTCACACATGCGCGAGTTGCACACACACACACGCGTGCACACACATACATGCACACGCGCACACACACTTGCACCCAAATACACACACGTGCACACATACACGTACACACACAGAGACACATACACGCACCTACACACGCATAAACACACACACACACACACACACACACACACGCATTTGAGCCCTGGACAACAACAGCCAACAGTTCAGTCTACAGTTTCAGTACCAGCTCTTTCACAGAGCAGCTTGTGTCAGTTATTTCAATAAGTTTTCATCATGGAAATAGATACCCATGTAATGTGTGACTACTGACAAAATCATAGCCTTGAAAAATATGTGGTTATCCCTCAGAGCACGAGCAGTAAACTTCAGACTGTCCTGTAGCTCGAATATAAGCAAGGCTGATGTGGGAGTGGGATGTGGTGGCGGGGGGGGGGTCTGTTGCTCAGAAAAGGGTTTCCGGATTTTATCACAACATGTCAGGATTATTGTCCGGGAAGCAGAGGACCAGGTGATTTTTTTTTTAACCACCCTTTCTATTTTTTGAAAAAACAGAAGCTCTCAAAGCAATCAGAACTGTCGCTAGAACAATCTGGAAAGAGGAGCTGGAACACAAAAGCACTTTCTCTGGTATCTGCCAACTCCGCGCTCAGAATGGGCTCTAAGCTGGACTAACTCTGATGAGATTCCATTACTGCAGAAATGGGATAGCAACACAATTATCTCAAGTTCAATTGGTGGAGGGGCTGCATTGTGTCAGTGCACTGAGACCAAGGCTCAGATTAGCGAGAGGACTGAGCGCTCTCTGGTGAATGCACTAAGCTTTTAAATCTGAGGAACAACGAGATGGAGACGGCGAGAAAAAAAAGAAAACAGGAGAGCGAAAGAGGGAGGGGGAGAAGAGAGGGAGAAGTGGACGTAGAGAGGAAGAGAGGAAGGGAGATTACGATTGGAAGAGCGACCTTGGAGCTCCAGCTGTAGGTGGAGACAGGTTGATAGAGGGTTCTAACAGATGGGGAGCTACTGTTTTCAGGCGGGGCAAAGGAAAACGAAAAACAGGGTATAAAACTATAGAAAGAAGCGGAAAAAAGATGAGTCTTGGCTCTCTCGCACCTCGAACCCCGCGCTCACAGCTCACGAATTCACGAGGAGCGACAAAGCCCTCTGTCTCCCTTAAACATTTCACACCCGTTCAACCGCGTTGTTTACTCGGCAGTGATGCAATTATGTGCAAGGTCTGTCTCAATCAAGGGCCTTGTATTCAATTTCTTAAACCTCCAGATGAAAGCCGGAGCTCTACTTGACACGAGCTTCTGTACGCCTCGAGAAAGCGCCAATCTGGATGCGCTCCATGTGATTGCTCGCCCTGTCCGATTGCAACGCTTAACTGCTTGAACCGTGGTACCACTAGAAGATGCAGGGAAAATCATCGCTGAAGGGTTTTTGATTTCATTTTATTGTATATTTACTGGGAGCATCATCAGAAACACCGCCATGAATACAAGCTTTGTGACAATCAAGACATAGTGTTTTTGTTGAGACTGGTTCAGATATAGAGAAGTTGGGGGTGAAGTTTTCTTTTTGCTGTTTGTTTTTTGCGAGGCTTGGCATATGTTCTCCTAATTTTTATCACTGTTCCACAAGCCCCCTTTAAATTAGTGATGCAAATGCAACTCTGGCTCAAAGAAGTTGGCCATTTTGAAACAACATTAGCATCCTTGTCCAGTTTTGGAGATTTGCCAAGTAAAATGTGTATGGTTTGGCCTACTTTAAGTACAAATGTATGCCAAATCAGCATTAAAATTAATAATTATCACTGCTGTAGATGCTTTTGTAATTACAGTTTAGAAAGTTTGGTGCACAAGTAAAAAAATAGCAAAAAATTGCCATTTTATTTTCTTTCGAAAGATGTAGATGCTTGAACATGCCCATTTATTGATAATTATGTCTTATTATTTGTAACATTTTTAAAATTAAACTGTAATAATATCCACATCATCATACTGGATGGTTTGTTTCATTGTAGAACTTGTTTATTTATTTGTATTAATCTGGCTGATTTGCATCTAAAAAGAGCACAGCGCTAGTGAAAATGACATGAAAAATGATAGGAATAAATTGCAGGGTATTATCCTGAGAGGAGAGGGACATTGTTAAAATATGAGCAGAAAGGAACCCAGCGAGGGAATATTAAAATGTTTGAATCATTCGCATCTTTATTTGGAATTTATTCATGTGGTCGTTTACTTTATTTTCCTGCAGAACAAAGCGTTTCTCAGCTGAGCACAGAGTGGATTGTGTGGCTGTACGGGGACCACTGTAGCCAAACATGATACCGGTAGTCGAAGGTTATCCAAGTCACGAGCAAAGAAACAATGTAACCCTTCTGTTTATACACTGGAGACAGCTCCACAGCGCACTTAACTGGCCTGCATGAGGACAAAATGGCTAAAAAAACATTATCCAAAAAAAAAGTTAAAATAATATTTTATGTCCAACGTGTGTCCATGATACCAAAGGAAAGCTTGGAGCCTGGGCTTTGTTTTTGAGTATGAGTATGAAAAAAAATCAATTATATAACATATTATGTAAATTAGCTGTCATGAATATTGATGAGTAAAGGGATGTAAAATAAGCAAAAAAAAATCATTCTCCTAATAAATATCCAATTAGAAGTATTACACCAAAAGTCATCAAAATTAAACAAAATGTGCAGTACTTAGAAGTATTTTGAAGATGATTTGTGCTTCAAAGAACTGAATTATATCGATGATGGCCGAGCATTTCCATATTTGGGTATCATTGGAAGGAGCAGATTCTCTGGTTTCTTTTGATGAATAACATGACATAATCTGATGTAATACGGACGAAATGCAATGACAAACAATTTGGATGACCTTTCTCGCCAGTCAGATTTGGCAGTGCTATCGAGAAAGAGTTAAAATGGCTTTTTCAGCTTGACAATTCTTAGATATTTCAATTTAATGCAAACTACTTATAAAATTGATTTGTTACACGACAAGGTATTCAAGACGTCCTGCGCAAAAAGTGATGCGCAACTTTAGTTTGTCGTTCACATTAAAGCAATTTGAACAGGACGCAAAAGTCAAGTCAAACAGTCGCGCATTGAAATGTGCAATATACCCAAACTCAAGCGGGACCTTTTACATTATGTAGCCGTTAATCGTAACTGTATCCTGCAGGTGTAGCAAGAGTAGTGGTTCTCCAGACTGGAGTATGTGTGAGGACCCAAACAGAAACAAGGGTTGCAGTCGAATAGTCTTTTTTTCTTAGGAAAGTTCCTAACTCCTAGAAAATGAACCGGAATTATTTACAAGGCAGCTATGATAAGTGTGTTTGAATTTTTGAAGTGTAAAGGTTCCTTAACTTATTACCTCTAACATAGGATACACTGAACCATCCTTTATGAAAAGAAAGGAGATAATGCTATCCCACTATACCATGTGGCAGCAATATTTAGAGCAAAGACAATCCATCGGGCTAATCACAAAAACCAATGAACATGAAGGGCAAGTGATGCACGATCACGCCGCCTAGTGTAAGTACATTTGGATTCTCTTATTAGTGGAGTTGTCTTCCTAAGCCACGTTACACCTTTCCTTTAACGCATGATGTTTTCCTTCGAGGCTAAAGAAAAGTGGATAGGAAATAAATGATAGGACATGTTTTTTTTTTTTTTTTTTTTACTATTCAAACGCAGCCAATGATTCAGGCTGCATCCGCAAAGGTTTTTTTTTTTTTTTTTTTTGCCTCGGAAAGTTCCTAACTCCTATAAAACAATCCAGAAATAATTAAGTTGCAGCCATGATAAGTGTGTTTGAATTCTTTAAATGTTAAGGAAAGGTGTCTCAGTGCTTCCTAATTTATCTCCTTTAGCCTAGGGTACACAGAACCATCCTTTTCCAAAAGAAAACAGATAATTCCACGCCACAGTAACATTTAAAGTGATGACTATTCATCCGGCCAATCGCAAAAAGAAACATATATGACGGGCAGGGAAAGCATGATCGCATTGTCTAGTGCAAGTGCATTCGGATTCTCTTTGCAGCACTGTCATCCAACTTAGCCCTTAGAAATTTCCTTTTGCACCTTCCCTTTACCTTATGACATCATCAACAAAAGTGAAAGAAGAGTAGTTAGGAATTAGTGGATGGGACATAATTTTTTTTTGTCTTTCCGGACGCAGCTGCAGTTCAGGTCTTTATGTAGGACGAAGGCAAAGCCAAACAAAAAAACTACTGCCCACATAGCAGGAACAATAAGGTAACTAAACAGGAAAAACTGAGACCAAAGAACACCAGGAGCAAAGCTACAAGTCATAATCAACAAATCAATCTGGGGTGAGAAATAGCGAATAACAGAGCAGTCCAATATTCTAATAGAGACCATACAGGCTTGAACAGACACAGTGCTCCAAAAGTGAGGGAAGAATCAGCGAAGGAAGCTGATCTGACACTCCATTACAGCCACATGGCAAGGCCGCATTCCGCATGCGGCTAATTAAAAAGACACGCATTCTTTCCCCAGCGCGTTCTCTTATGTTGCCTGGAATGCGCTTCAGGACCGCGGACAGCAGCCCGGACCGCGACTAGAGCCGGGATTGTGCTGGCTGCAGGACCGCGGACAGCAGCTGAAGAATCGAGCTGACGAGGCTGTGATAGTGGGACCTTACCTTAAAGGTACACTATGCAAGTTTGTTTACTTTCACTTCTGTTGACATTCTAACTCAAACAAAACAGAGGTAGTCCGCCCCTCCCTCCCATAATTCCCTCCTTCCCATGCTTCCATGACTGTCAACTCTTGTCGGTGATTGGCCGGGACGGTTTGTTAGGTTATGGGGCACAGCCTGTGCCTCTTGTGTTTATTTGCAGTTTGTGACACCTGTGTGGTCTCCAGAACCCGGGTTTTTTTTACAGTGACTTTAGGGGCAGGCAGCTAGCAGATCGTGGAGAGATGTTGGTGAATTGAGACAAAAATATAATCGAGCAGAAAGTATACAAACTTGCATAGTGCACCGCGGTACACTGCATGCATTATAGTACATTCTTAAGCTATAACATAGGTAACTAATAATCATTTTCTGTCACGGAATCTATCTTTTATCTCTGTTGTATGAAGGGTGAATGATCTACTAACTGGGGTTCTATTTGTATA
This sequence comes from Gymnothorax javanicus, assembly GCA_029692085.1. Taxonomy (NCBI): domain Eukaryota; kingdom Metazoa; phylum Chordata; class Actinopteri; order Anguilliformes; family Muraenidae; genus Gymnothorax; species Gymnothorax javanicus. The sequence goes on along the minus strand of CM056210.1, from coordinate 27,475,291 downwards.
ATATGTGTAGAAATATCCCAGCTATTCCAACCACTGCCTTCAGCAAATATTTTATCAGGTCTTAAACATTGATCTTTTTTTATTTATTACATGATAAATTAACTCTAACTGATGGTGGAAAATTTCTTAAAAAAAAAAAAAAAAAACCAATATCCTTAGGCATATTGTAAAGCAGAAAGTCTGCTCCTTGCATTTCAGTGCAATGTTCTAACACTTGCCTTTCCCTGAAGCCAGTCTGTACCTGATGCATGACCTGGTACACCATAGGTGATTGAAGAATACAGCCCAAAGGCATGAATTTCAGGCAAAGTGGGGACTCAGCCTTCTTGTGGCTGCCCGCTAAGACTTTCATCTGTGAGACCTGTGGTCGGGTGTTTGAATCCCAGCCATGCTGTTACCGGCTACGGCCAGAGGTCCGCATGGGCGAGACAACAGTTTGTGCAGCTTCTCCAGGAATAACAGGGTTTAAGCCGGTTAAAATGCATTAGTTCATTGCTCTCTAGCGACCGCTTCTGGTCGGCCAGGTGTATGTAGCTGTATGAGCTAAATTGTACACTGACTACGTGATCCTCCGACAGCATAGACATTGTGTAATTGGCGGTGTGATTGTATGGTGTAAGAGAAGTGAGAGCTGGTTGCCATGTGAGTCGGAGGAATCACATGCCACAGCAACTTCCACCTCAGTCGATGGGAGCAGGTTGCTTTGTAGTGGGCTAAACAGATTGGCTGCGTTCAGGGTGGGGGGAAGGGGACAAGTCCAAAAACTGCTGTGATGGATTGGCAAACTACTTAAAAGAGTTCCCACTGCATGCTGAGAAATGTTCCGTCCCTGCCACACTGTGACCCTGACCCTGACCCTAACGTTGGTTAGAGAACAGATGGATGTTTTTCCGGGTTTTTTTTTTTTTTTTTTTTTTTTGGCCTGTCATCCACCTCCTCTTCGGGAGCCAACTTTATGTTTAATAATATTGTTCAGAGCATAACTGGGATGGAGGAAGCTGACCCAGCACAAACAATCAAAACAAGCAAACAAATTAACTGGTTCCAGACATGAATATCAGATTAATGTCAATTAAGTTTGAACAAGAAAGGTAAAAACACAAAATCATGAATTAGATAAATAAATAATAAATGATATATACATTAAAAATAAAGGGGAAAGAGGTAAATCAAATCAGATACAACATTAGCATAGGACAATATTAGCCTCAACACGACAGGACAGACCATATAGTATGTTTGTGTCTTTGTGAGTATATGCATGTGTGCAAATATGAGTGTCTGGTAAACTGTGGGATTTTATACAGTGAAAATGTTAATGGGGTGGCTTTAGTTCAGAGATGGAATTTAACTGATATTCATTCATACCGTCATTTGAGTGATATTGAAAAAAAATTACTTAGGAATAGGTTCCAAATGTCATTAAAGGTTTATATATATAGTCTTTTTGAGAAGCTGAACATTTCTCTGTTGATTTGAATTCTATAATGAGGTTGACCCAGTGGTCGATATGTATTGAAGATTCTGATTTTCAATTTAACAGTATTGTTTTCTCGGTGAAGTGAGAGAAATCAGCAGACCATTTATATAATATTTGCTCTGTATATGAATTTGCAGACCGTCGGAAAGCAAGCAGACTGGTGGAGATAATGGGATGCTGCTCAAGATTTTAGAGAGCTTCTGAGTCACTATTGACCAAAAAGAGGGAACTGGTTGGCAGCTCCAAATGGCAGTTTCCAGTGCTTCCCAGAATGCATTGCAAACTGGTGTCTGTGGTGGCCAATCCCATTTTTAACATTCTGTGCTGAATGATATGAGTCTTATGTGCAGTTTTATACATATGACAGATGTTGTTTTTATATTATTCAACATCTGCATCATGAGTGAGATGATGAAATTTCATCAAAAATAAAAAGTTCATCAGCTAAACTCACAAATACGAAGGTATTGCTGGATCTCCAGCAGCAACTCTGCCTACAGACAGGATGGAGGAATAAATCAAGCCCACATTAACTGTGCCGAAAACAACAGAAGTTACAAAGGATGCAATCAGACCAGGAAAGGCTCATTGGCAATAAAGAATCTATTGGTGTCTATGTGGGCGCAAACGAAAGGGACAGAGGCAAAAGGCACAAAAGCGACAGCTTATTTAATTTTCCAGAACGTTTGGTGCAAAAATCTTGTTCATAATTTGTTCACAAAAAGAAGCGCTTGAAACACAAGGCTGAGACTTGCCATTTGAGGCAGTTCCTGGAGGTATCAGTGATTCCAGGCATATAATAAAACAGAAGAACCTGTGATGGAATTACTTAAAGAGAAGTGAGCCGCCATTTTGACTGCTAATGGCTGTGGGAGCAGAGTTTGACTGACGGTCAAGAAAGCGACTGGACATTAAAGTAAAAACTCCGCAGAAAATGCCTGTATTCCGTTGAAACACTTTTAAGGGCTTCCAAACCCTGTTTAAAAAATACACTAAATCATTTCTGCTCTGGATAGAGATACTCTGCATGATTGTGTAGGTCAACTATTGAGAAATTTTGGGTGGTCTTCATGAGGATTACGGAGGATTATAGCTGATTTACAATTAGGGATAGGATAAAATTAGGGATAGGCATAATCTGGTTATGGGTAAGGTTCAGGACAAGCCAAAGAGAATATATTGTCCTCACAAGTGTTGCTACACGTGTGTGTGTGTGTGTGTGTGTGTGTGTTTGAGCGGGTGTGTGCATACGCATGTGTGGGTGTGTCTGTCTGTGTGTGCGTGCATGTGTGTGAGCAGGTGTATGACCGTGCGGATGTGTGTACGAGTGCGTGTGTGTGTGTGTGTGTGTGTGTGTGCATGTGTGTGATTGAGAGGGCCGAATGAAGAGTAAACATGGTGGGCTGGGTTTTAGTTCTCTCTCAGATCTCCGTATCACAAATATTTTGTCTTCCCAGCAGATAGGGCCTGTTGCCTGGTTAAAAATGCATCGGTCGGCATTGATCAGCGGTTGATCTCCTAAGCGCCGCGTGGCTCGGAGCATCCATATTTCAGCAGGAGTAGCGCTTTTCGCGCAAGCCGCTCGGCCCATCCGCCCATAAAACTTTCATGAGCCCGTCGTCACAGCGGCCGGCTGCAGCCGTCTCCATCCACCACACCACAGAGTCCACTCCCACTGCTCTTCGTGCAATTTCTCATTTTTAACTAATTAACAATGAAAACTCAGTGCATCACTTCCTCCATCTGACACACAAAAATGCAACTCACAGAAATGCAGGCTCTCATATAAATTTACAGTGAAGTCCAAATGGGAACATATGCTGTACGCTGCAGCCTTTTATAATACATAGAATAATTTTCTGTCAGGTGACATAAGGCAAGAGTGACGGGGGAGGGGGTAGCCTATGTATCACACTTAGCTTCCTGCTCTGAATGGCAGATTTACTGATAGTTTTATTTATATTATATATTTATATAAAATATATATAAATATATATTTTTTTTATATTATTTACTTATCCTGTATTTAGCCAGGAAGGTCTCATTGACATACGAGATAGTGAGACCCTGGTTACTTGTGCCCTTTTCTTTTGTTGATTAAATTACAACTGCCACTTTTTAAAACATTTTCTCTCTCTCTCTCTCTCTCTCTCTCTTTGCATTACATGAGTGTCTTGGGTGACAAGTATAAGTCACAGTGAAAATATTTTCAAAAGTTAATGAATGTCTCATATTGAGCAGTATTCATCATAGTGCAATACAGTATACAGTTTTTTTTGTTGTTTTTTGATAAAGGCAGAATATCATGTACCCTGCAGAGGCCAAAATTAAATCACGAGGTCTTGAGAGGATGTCGCACAAAAATAAATTTATTTAGTGTGAGAGGATGAGAGGGTAATTAGAGAGATCCATTATGGTTTCTCTTGCTCTGTAGAGAAGAGCCTCACATGCTGCTCTGATATGAGTCACGCAGCCCCCGGGCCTCTTCGGACTCCATTTTGGTTTTCCAAAACAACACAGCGTGCAAAACAAAGTAAACTCTCTCTGAGACAGGTGATGAGGCGGGGGGTGGGGGCCACATCTGTCATCTTTGGCCCCTGCGATGAAAAAAGAGCATGTACGGTCCCTCCTGAGCAGCTAGAACCACTGCTACGCTGGAAGCCGGTCCTCCTACAGGCTTTACTGGCTACTTGTCTCATCCTGGCAGCACTCAGTTGCTGTCCGGTGAGAAAACCTTTGAGCCATGAGGTCACAGACGCGCGATTAGAATGTTCTGACTGAACATTCTAATGCTGATGTCACAATCACTACTGGTAACTGAGATTATGCAGTTTTGGAGCGCTAGCTTAATTTTTTGCAAGAAAAAAAGCTGAAAGAACAAAAGAACAACTACATATTAGGGGTCACACCATCTTGTTTTTTACAACAGTGGTTTTGGTGAGTTGCTCCAAAATTATATTGAATTAATACAATTTTTCCAAAAATCAAAAAAAAAAAAAAAAAATACATGCATCGAAAGGGCCATGTTAATTTATTGTTTTTTTTTTATTTTTCATGTCTTAACCAGAGTCTTTTCCTGGTAGTTGCAAAACAGCAATGACTGATTTATGGCACTGTCCATCTGTACTGCCTTGATGTTGTCTTTTACTGCCAAGGCTAGTCACAAACCTCACACAAGAGAGGGCACCAAACACTGATCACGTTCTTCAGTAAAGAGAGGACAAGCCTGTCGTGATCTCGAGTGCACAGACAGGCTTGCGCAGGTGACTCAGAGGGAAAAATGAGGTTTCCATGGCAGCGAGCTCTCTTCAATTGTGTCGCCATTGTGCGCTTGAGTCATTTGGGCACTTACATTTGTCAGCAGCCTTCGCAGTGTTCCAACACAAACATTTGGCCGGCGAACTGAAAATTTTCTTCGGTTCAAACAGTTGGCTTTTTTCAGCTTGGGTTTCAATTAAAAGTTGCCAAGTGGTCTCAAGTCAGTTTTCATTACCCAGGGCAAAATGTTTACCAGGAACAGATTAAAAATTCAAAATTAGCCAAACGTGAGTATGTTTGTGTTCAGCAAGGCACGCTAAATATCAGTGACCCTTATTTTACCCTCACCCATTCATTTTAGCATGTCTGTATTTGCCCGTATTCTCTTAAAACGAAAGCTACTGCAGTCTAGACTTGTTCCTTTATCCTTATGACTTGATGCTCTGCGTTTCATTTGTGTGCTGGATTGCTGCAGAAAACCAATTTTCTTCTAAGCAACAGCTTGCAAGCGTCCCCAGTTTCCTCACAGGCAAATCTCAGACGTGAATCTATTCTGTAACACATAGCAGGTAGAAGCTAGTGTTTTTACAAGATCTTGGAGGTGGTGGGGAAAGTGTAACGTCCGCTCGGAACTGGGAAGACTGGATTAGTGCTCTAACAGGGAAGATAATTTAATTAATCTGCGTGCTAATAAGTTTGGGATTAAAGAAAAAAACTGGTCAAACAAACTTCTGGAAACGGGGTTTTAATGGAAATTGCTGTAGTCCCCCTGTGGCGCGTGGGATGCGCTGATGTGTTGGGATGCTGCTGGGAATGGGGCGTCACTCCAGGGAGCCAAAACCTTATTTACACCTCTCTCCGCAAGTCCTGATCTGTCTTCTCTGGCTCCCCCTCCATCCGTCCCTCCCACCGGTCCATGCCGAGATCCGCCCTTCGAGATGGTGACAAGCTCATCTTCGCCGGGATTTGCCCAGTTGGCGAAGGAGACGGAGACGGTTAAAGCTGGAGCCTATTCCTTTCAAACCCACACACACACATACACACACACATGTACACTCATGCACACACACGCACGCGCACACATGCAACCTCATATCACATGCACGGAGTCATAGAAAAGCCCGTTATCGAAGAGCTAGTGTGCCAATCAATCGCAAAAACATCTACTATAAACCAAATAACTAAACAAAAAGAGAAAGAATACTAAGGAATTTAGTGTAGATCGGGGTAATGATTACTCTCTTAAAGAAAGAAAAATGTACTTTAGCGTTTGAGGTATGTACAGAAAGGTACTGTATAACCATGTATGTGGAGCTGCAGCCATTGTATTCATGCATTTTTTTTCACTTACTTAACCAAAAATAGATACATTTCTTAAGCCTTCAACCCCAACTCCCCCTAGAGGTGACGCTGGCATTACAGGATTGTCAGTGGCTTGCAGAGAAGCCGGTCTGAAACCTCACCTTTTAATGCATTATTACTCTCAACTTGTTCCCATTTAAGAAAGCTTGATAAACAAATCAATAATAATTTGAAATATATCAATTTTTATCACTATTATCACTATGTCTCTTTGAGTGTCTAACTGCCTTGTTGTGTTTCACCGTGGTAGCACCTCTCCAACACTCGTCTCTCCTATTTTGTTTACTAATTAGGAAAATTAAATGGCAACCAGTTTGGAGTCATCGTGCATTATAAGGTGAGGTTACTGAGTGACATTTATACCTCCAAGAGCACGGCACTGAAAATCCCATGACAACTGAGTTGAAGAGTTTAAGCAGTGTGCAGCCCTAACTATGACATTTAGTCACTTATCTTCGCGGAGAACCGAAGACTCAGCAAAGTGAATTTTGGGACATCGGTCACATGACCGTTGTTTGGCCGACCACCTTCTCTCGGACATATGCAAGGCCACCTGCCCACTGGCAGAAGATAAGACAATGGTGAGTGGGTGTCGTGAGTAGAGGGGGTGGGGGTAGGGGTGGGGGGTCAGTCGATCCGTCTCGTCCAAAAACTGACAGGATCTGGGCCAGAAAATGCAACCCACTGAGGGCTATGACACCGGCTGACATGAGTCGACAGCCAGTCATTCACGTGAGCAGCCCGCCCAACCTTCCCATTTATACTGTAACATGTACTTAAGGTTTAACCTAAAAATAAAAATACCTCACTTTGCCGGCGACCTTAGCACTTTTCTACCTGCACAATTATGAGCGGTAAGGCAGGAACAATACATGCAAGAGAGGAAGGCTCACTCCCTCATCTTCCCAGCAGATGACCTGATTGCTGCAACTCTAGCGGTGGGTGCCTCTAATTGGACAGGGCTAACATGACCTACTTAACCCAGGCAAGCGATGGTTTTCAGCTCCTTAATTGGCGAAGAGCCGTCCGCTAGGAGCCTTCCCTAGCACCTGGCCAATTAATAATGCTTTCTGCGAAGAGGTGGCTGGTGCAAAAAAAAAAAAAAAAAAGAGAGAGGAAAAAACAACTTTGCTGAGGAAAAGAAAACAGTTTTGTCTTGACAATTCAAAAGATTTAAACTCGCAGGGGACCCAGTTACTTTCTCCTGCTCTCTATTACTCTCTATCTCTTTCCTCTCTATCCCTCCCTCTATCTCATTGACTTTTCTCTTTCAAAGAAACAGAAGGGACAAAACATTTGTCTGATGCATTCACTGATGAAAAGAAACAAAAGCCTTTGATTTAAAAGAGAAAATTTTTGTTAATAGCTACAACAAAGCCTTTGGTTCGGCCGAGGCCTTTGAGGAGGAGGACTGAGGTAAACTGTGAGTGTCTTCTTAACGGGATCCCCTCAAAACAAAGATGCCTCAAAGCACTTCTTCTGAAGACAGACAAAAAAACAAGCCTTGCACTGTTATTCTCTCCAAAATAAATACATAAACAAATAGATGGGAAGAGCCAAGTCTCATCTCAAACCTGGTTTTTAATGAAATTTCATGAGGGTACTTTGCTTGATGTTTTTCTCAAAGGAAGTATATCCTTCCAGGAAGCATACTGCATTTATTTCTCCAGAGTGCGTCAAGGCGTGTCATGCTTTGCTGGAGAATTATTGTGAGTTTATTTGGAATACCTGATTGGGTGGTGTGAAATGCAAAAAAAATAAATAAAAATAAAAAAAGTATGAAGTAAAATTAAATACAGTATAAAAAATACTAAATGCAAATTTGACCAAAAAAAAAAATCCACACCACAAGAGAGGAGCTTGTTTGAGAGGGTCATGCTGATGATGATATTGATGTTGATGATGATGTTGATGATAATATTGGCAGAAAAGATCTAAATAATATGGATGAAGAACGTAATGATTTGTAGTTCAATACTTCACAGCTGTATCAAAAACATTTTACTGGACTTGTCTGTTGTGAATATGGTCAAAATATTTATTGGCTTCACTCCTGAAAAATACACTGATCTTAAGTACGGGCTGTAGCATTTTGTATACTGTACTGTACTGCTGTTGCGAGCCTGTGCAGTTACTGTCCCGTCCTGTCTGGACACTCGAAATGTACTGTCGTTACAGCTCCACTACAGGACTGATTTGAGACAACGACAATGTGACAACTGCCGCAGCTGGTTGCTGGTATTGTACTAATTACCTATAAGCTAGCTAATGACATCTAACAAACAGATTAATAAACATAATAACTGAGACATTGTTAACTAATGAACTAAAATCACAAGTCTCTGAATAAATTTATATTAGCTGGCTGGTTAATGTCAGAAAAAAGTTGGCAGGTTACGATTAGGCAACAAATACCCTTTTAATCACGCTTTTTAAACAAACAGCACCACCAAAAACAGGAAGCGGCTGACCAATCAATGACATAATAGCGACAGCCATTCTCGTAAACACAGACATGAGTTATTCACAGCTAAGCCATGGTCAGAGTCAATGTACTCTATGGTAGTCCCGTAGCGTAGGGCAGGAATTTACTGTGAAATTTCAGTGACCCGAGACTGCAGTGCTGCAGTCTACTGTACAGCCAGTGCCCTAGTGGAGCAGGCCAATAGCTGCAGTACAATTTGAGTGTTCGAGACAGTGGCCCAATATCCTGAGAGAGCCCCCTGGTGGAGCAGGCCCGTAACTGCACTGGTACACCACTGGCTCGCAACAGCAGCACAGAACAGTACACAAAATGCTACAACCCCCTCTTTTGATCTTTCTTTCACCAATTTTATTTTCCTCCTCCATTTTCAGAAATTAGCAGCAAGATCACACTTGCTAACCCCACTGAGGCAAGCATTGAACTTTCATCAAGTTGGTGTTTTTTTTCTGATGGCATTGCTTGCCCTGGAAATGTAGGGTGTTGGTGTGTTTATTCGGCTTGTTGCACGCGAAGAGTTACTTTTAAATTAAGTATATTTTTTGAGGGTTTAGAAAACTCTCAGAGCAAGATATTACGCAGAATAATTTGGATACCTCAGTTAAACTACTCCCCGTTCAGTTGAATGTCATGTTTTGAAAATGCTAGCTCACTGTTAGCATGATTTATCAACAAGCCTCCCAATTTTTCACTCTCTTACTTTTATTATAGCTATAAAACACCTCAGAGTTCCCCTCAGTCTGGAACCATCTGACAGCAATATGGGCACACCGCACAGGCACAACCTCTAGCAGTGACAAATGTTTTCAGAAAACTCTCACTGCAAACTCTCGCAGATATTTTTTCAATGATGAATACCAATTCTATTAGTAACTTCTAGCTGCACATTCCTGCAGCTAATCCTGAAGATGAATTCTTGCTAATAACACTTGCGGCTAAATCGGTGCGCGGTGAACTCCTGCGGCGAACTCGTGATTAATTCCCAAGGCGAGCATCTGCAGCTATCTGGAGTTGTTCGTTCGCTGGCTGCAGGTTTCTTGTCAACACAGACTTTGCAGTCTGAAGACAGGAGGCCAAGCCAGCAGTCCGCATGGACTGCCAAAAAACTTGCCGAGATCAAAGAGCCCATTTTGGCTAGCACACAACCATCATGGAACAGGAGGGGGAGTGGGCAGGCTCTGGCTCTAGTGAGAAGGTGTTACACACTGCACCCCCTGACATCAGTGGGCGTGTGGATTGGAACCTCCGAAATAAAGCACTGAACCACACAGAAAGTGTCTTACTGTGTGGAAGAACGCTAGTATTTGCTCAAAAAGCACTCTTAATCTATTTGAAAGGAGCAGCCAATGCTCTGACACCCCAATCGGTATATGTGCCAGTAATATGGAAGGCAGCTCTGAAACTGTTGAGGAGGGCAAGGGCAGAAAGTGTTATTCCAGAATTTTCTTCTTAATGAGCACTACTTCAATATTTCAAAGTTTTTACTTTTTTTTTTTCTCAAGGAAGACAAAGCAAAGATTCTCATTAGAAACTTTAACCCTTAGTGCCCTGAAATATATTTTTTAAAAATATAAATTTAATTATCTTGTGCTGTTGAAAACCTATCATGTGGTGACTTGTTTAAAAGAGCTCCCCAGCACCACAAGAGAGGTTTTCAGCAGCTTTGGTTTTGATATCTTACATCATTGAGCAACAATAGTTGGATTTAGGGCTTTAAAGGTTAACTGCTCAAGTAAGGATAAATCACTTCTCATCTATTAAGAGAATCATAATTATCTGTAGAGCATGCCATTTGAATATAAGATTCTGGGTGATTATTTTATTCAAGGTGTTAAATGGAGAGATTTAGGGTTTGGGGTGTATTGTAATGCGGAATTATACCTGTTCTTTTTTTTTTCACAGCATGCATTAATTCAGGTCAAACTGAGAACAGGCTTAGTTCACAGGTTTTCAGCTGTGGTGCTGTTTTGAATGGGGTTGTTGCTTGTTTTGCACTTCTGTACCGGGCCTTATTCTCTGCTCATGTTGCATTACTGGCCCATGCGGAGCATTCGTCACCTTAACGACCGAAGCGCAGGCAGGTGAACAGCCGCGGGAAGAGTCCACAGCTCGCGATGGGGTCGGGAATGGCGGTCTCGCGGATGCAGTCACCTTCGCAAATCCTCGCATTTCCTCGCCTTGACAGTCCTATCGGTTTCCGCGAGGGCGCCATAATCGCCCCTGTTTAAGAATCTCAGCCCCTGAAAATCTTGAGAGGTTTTTACGAGACTTAAAAATCTCGGGAAAGTATCAAGCAGGCAACACTGGAGGGATGGGATTAAATGAAATGTTCTTCGGAGAATAAACTGGGCCACAACACGAGCAGCGACTTCGGCCAACAGCGGAATTTGTAATTGAAACTGAGTCGAGGGTGTCAAATTTCCCTCAAGGGATTATTTTGTTCCTCTTGGATAGAAATTCATTCACCATAGTACTCATGCCTACCAATACATCCCTGCTTTCTCCGTTGATACACAAATACGCAAACACCCCCCCCCCGAAATGGTGGAGGCTGGGTCATTGAAGACTTAGGGTGAACATCCATCGCCTGATACAGAAAGTGCTGATTCTACACTACAAACAGGAGGCAGAATTTAGAGGTAATTATGATGAAGTGTGCCTTCATTTCCCCCCTGTGGTAAATCACACCACTATAGGTCCACAGGTAAACCCATCACTGAATTAAATGAATTGAGTGCACTTGGTCCATGACCCATATGATATAAATAAACAAAGCTTGCCAGAGCCTGCAATGTGCACAATATGAAGATCCTTGCTTCGGCTCGGAATATTTGTCCATGGTGCACAAAGACTTGGCTCTCCACCAGGTCACATGTGTTCTCCAAGGCCAATAAGAACGTTCCTTGCCAGACCTCCTCTTTCTCCCAGTTTACATCAGAAAATTGAGTGTGAATTTATCACAGTCAGGTAAAGGTGATACACATTGCTGTTTTGGCATTATTTACGAGGGAGGGTGGTGTGTTAGTACACAGTACAGTAGGTCAAATATATTCACATTTCTGCAGTATATTATATATTGTACACTTAAAGTTAACACTGAGTAGAAAATGTTTCTGATCATGGTCCTTTCATTAGCCTAAAGCCAGTCTACCCATCCCTTGTTACTGGATATCATCCCGAAGATCTTCATATCAGCTCTTCGTCAAATAAGACTTAATTGCATATTGAGATGGCATAATCTTTTGATTTTTTCCGCAAAGAGTTGAATACAGACATTAGAAGTTGCAGACAAGCAGTCACAAGTCACTCTGACTGCTCCCGACCGCAGTGAGAGGAGAGACTGTCTCCTGCAGCTGGTGCTAATGAAGGCGGTAACACAGTCTTTGCCCTTTTATGTCATGAGAATTCAGACTTATTAGACAGCTGAGTTGTTTTGAGTCCTTAATTATTAATCGCACTCTACTTCTTCCGGAGAATGACATACGCACATACAGTACTCCACACATACCCACATTCATGCACACACATACGTACCTCCTTATTAATACAGACAAACGCTCATGCGTGCATACATGTCAATGTCGAGATATTTATTCACTCCATACAGAGTAAAAAAAAAGCTATGGCCTCCACCTAACTTAGCAATGACTGTTCAAAGCCAGCATTAAGGTTCTATTAGTTACCCAGTTTAAGGGTTGCAAAAACAGAGTCCCTGGCTTCACTTCAAGTATATTTTTTTTTTTTTTCAGTAATATTCCTCTCTGCATAACAACACATTAATAAGCCACAATGACAGATAGGTCCTGCATTTGCAGTTTGTGGGAAAACTTGAGGGAACTGCGAAAGTACAAAGAGAAGAACCAAACTGGCACGAAGCAGCGAGGACCAGCTAATGCACTGAAATAAAACTACAAAAGGATTATGCTTCTTTTAAGAAGGGCAATATGTGCATAATCTTCGACAGTATGCAAACTTCAAGCCTGACAGTATTCAGAATTGAAATTCAATTTTCCAATATGTGACACAAAACCACTGTGGGTAAATTTGAACCAATCTCTGCATTCATTCAGGGAGCGGCAAATGAAATGAGGCCATTTAGCAGGAATCTTACAGCTCTTTTAGACCAGCCTGTTCATTAGATGCCCATGATAATGAGTTTTTGCTCCCTTAGTACAGCAGCAAGTTCAAGTGAGGCCTGCAACTGTACGGTGCGATCTTAAACTGCTAAAACGCTAGCTGACAGCATTCCCAATCCACTGGCCGCTAGGGCAGATGCTAATGTACCATTGCATTGAAGTTTCGTTTTTATTGTTTTGCCAATGCTTTTATACCAAGGAACATATTTTATACACATCTGCCATTTGCCCAGCTGGAGCTGCTCAATGGTGCTGTACAAATGAAGTGCTCCCCGGAAGGGATTTGCCGGTAGTGTACCGCTTCGGAATCCACCTGCACATTGCTAGCTCACTCGCGCAAGTACACTTTCCTAATGGCTCTTTTTTTCACTAATTTATGCCTGTGGTTGTCCAAACTGTACATAGAATGCTTACCTTTCTGAAGCAACTTTTCACATTTCCACTCTTGTTCTCAGGGCTGGCTGACTGTCAATTGTGTTGTTAGCAAATCAGGGGCCTGTTCCAGAAAGCAGGATTTTCTGAGTTAGCCTGATAACTGAACTGACTAAACCCAGAATTTACCAAAAACCTGAATGACGAACTCCGGCAAAAACAAAAAAAAAAAAAACAGAAAGAGAGAAATTCCAGGTTTTACTTCCATGCAGTTCTCAAGCAAACTCGGTAAGCTGCTACTTTCTCAAACAGATTGTTAGATTTTTCTGGATCATTCACTATCGAGGCACTGCATATACCATAGACTGAGAATATATCTGCCTTAGAGCCAGCCATAGGGGAACCCAGGGCTGCAAACCGAACGCCTTCCGAGCAGTAGCGACGATGCGGCTGGCTTTGGTGGTGCTAAGGAACAGAAGGACAACATTATTAAGTTCAATATCAGCCCCAATGAACAAAACGGCCTGTCCACACTAATCAGTGTGATGCATTGGCTTTTGCTGCAGTGAGGACATTTTAGTCCTGCAGAGGTACAATCCAAGGCCTCTGCCAGCCAGGGTATTCTAATGAAAGTCTCGCCGCCGACTACCCAAATCCCCGAATCCCCGCCCACCTCCTTATTATTGGATCCACAAAATAGAGTTTACACAGTTTAACTGTCGTAATGCTCAACAATCCGCTATTTTATGCAATGCAGCTTTGTTTAATGCGATTATTTCATTCAATCTTGCTTAGTGTGGGGTTAAAAGGTGCTTACAAGTATTTAACCGGCAATCTGGAGTCCTTTTTGTGAATGCCTTCCAGTGGAGGAAGCCAGTGAGCATGGTAATGGTGACCCGGCTCTTCGAACACTCGGCATTGCCTGTGTCATTTCACATTGAGAGGTCTGTGATTAATGCCATTCCTCATTCACAGCGACAGCTCCATTTAGACCTGAAACATTGCAGTTAATGTACGTTTGTTTCTTTTCTTTATTTTGGGGAAAGGATGTTCATGAACTGGTAAGCAAAGTATTCTTTGTTTTTTTTTACTATTATTTTTTAATAATACCTAATTTATTAATACAACCAAACAACTGTGGTTGACCAGTCAACACAGATTATTTTGAATGTTTGTTTCACCTTCATGTTGAGGAAGAGTGCAGTATGATAAGTCATTGGGTTGAAATCTCTGCACTGTTTTCTCTTTCAGACCAACTTCATATTTGGCCTCAAGCATTTAAATAATAAAATGGCATCGGCTTGCAACAGAATGTAGAATACACCTAGAGGGATTCAAAGTCAAATGAGACAGCCACTGCACTAATATCTTCATTCTGCATGGACTATGTTAATAGCACATGATGGACAGAAGTTGAATGGGCAGAATAATAAGTTCCCTCCCGTGTAGTTGTTTGCCAGTAGAAAAATAATAACAGGAGCATTGATTTATATTATAGTAGTGGCCCACACACTTGTGTGTGGACAGACCAACACTTCGGTAGTCACAGTCGGATATACATAAATGAAAAAGTCTACCACATGACATGATAGTGATAATTTAACAGTAATAATATACTAGGTAGTACAATATCACCAGGCAACTCGCATTATTAAATATAATCTTATTTAAAAATGGTTATTTTTTCTACCATGTCAGAGTAATCAAGACAGGTAAAATTAAAATTAACTGACAAGAAATTTTCACGTTGCCTTTCACAAAAACACAATTCACCGTATTAATATGTGCCAAGTAATTCACATTTATTTAAACTGTAGTTGAAATGTCATGGGCATTAGTCACATCTTTATTTCCATTGCTTTTTTTAACCTTTAAAATTACTGCACATACTCTATAAGCACAGTTCAAGCATGTGGATGTGTTTTTTATATATGAACGAAAGGGGCTTAAATGTGTTCTGTTTCCTTTTTTTATTTCCTTTTTATTAATCTTTGTCTACCTTTCATTTCATGCTCCAGCTCAACCTATTTATAGATGTGATGGAGGAAAAAATAAGAGAAAGAAGTAGAGAGGGAATGTGCCCATAGCTCCTTAAATCAATTCAACCTGGATGGGTTTCTGGGAGGATAAATTGCATATCACATCCCCATTACTTCTCTCAGTATCGAGTCAGCTTTGGCGTCAGAGGTCAAGCTCTGGGATTGGACGATTGAGTGTCAAGAGGTTCTCACAACAAGGACCAACCAGAGTCCCTCAGATCCTGATTGGTCAGAGGCATTCCAGCCAGGGAATTGCTTGATCAGGGACTGTGATTAGTTTAGTCGCCCTTTGCACCTCTCCCATCCCCGTGTGTTTCTGTTTATTAATTTCACTCTCGTATTTACTCTGCTTAATTCTGGCTTGCTTTGCGAGGTGAATGCACTTCACGGCTCACAAAGCTACGGGAAGAGAGAAAAGCAGATTGGATATCCGACATTCAGAGCTCATTTACTCGAAACTGAAGCAACTTGTATCTTGTGTACGATTTCTTCAATTTACTATTGTTTTCATGAAAAATGAGAATCTGTAGACATTATAGCATCACAGGATATGACAGCTTTATTGCTTTTTTGTTCATTACATCCGCAGTGTGTTCTTGCTCAACAAAACATGGCAAATAACTACTAATGGTTTGTTGCATAATCGTATAATGAGCATGTGTTCCAACAATATTATTTTTGACATTATGAACTTGAGTCCAAAATATATGCTTAAGCTAAACCATTCCTATTCATGTGCAATACCTGAATAAAATATCCAGTAAAATCCATCCATCCATCCAGCCGCACACTGCTATGGGAGATAGCTGGGCTTTGGAGGGAACTGGAGACTATACCTGCATAAAAGGGCACTACAGACAGTACATCATTCATTGCAGGGCACGCATATCCACACACCACTCACGCCTATAGACAATTTAGTGTCTCCGGTCAGCCGAACATGTCTGTCTTCCGACAGTAGGAGAGTACCTGAAGGAACACAGGGAAAACATGCAAACAGGATTGAAACCCCACTGCATTATACTCAGAAGGCGAACATGATACCCACTGGGCCACCATATCGTACCTGCTCATGAAATCGTTGATGATATAAACAATCTTTGGGAGTTGTCCAAGTTTATGTTATTGCCTTTGGCTGGAGGTAAAAAAAAATTTCAAATAAATAAAAACCACTTTTGAATTGGCTAACCATTTGTTGTCCTTAAGTACCCACAGGCCCACACTCCGAGGTGTGACAGACCCGTGCCAAGAAATTCTCCCACACACTTACGCCGACATGGAGCAACTGCGAAAAAGCCTCTTCATTTCTGGCGACATCCTCAGCAGCAAAGAAGCAACTTGGCCCGCGGGTTATTTGGAGGCTATTCAAGAGCTGTGATTGCGGTCGAGATGAAAACCAGTATAAATTTAGGGGCTTTGGTGGCCGCATGGGAAAACTCTGAATGAGCTTGTTCATTCTTAAAGAGGTCAGAGCACAAAAGCGACTACAAAATGATCTAGGCCATCTCTCAGTTTGAAAGCCTTGCCAAGAAAAGGAAAGTAGAGCTGAGCCGAATTCCCTGCTGGTCTTGGCTGTTGGGGACACAGCAAATCTGTGCTCTGATACACGGTGATTGGGTCCGGATGGTTCCAGCGGCAGGCCAGAGATGTACCATTTGTGTTGACAGTAGCTTCACTTTTTAATGCAGGATAACTCTCAACCTGTTCACATGGACTTTGCCTCATTAGCAATCAAACTATAGTAGCCTGTAGTGATGAAGAAGTGATAAAGACGATGCAATATTAGTCTATGAATAAAAATTGTAAGGATGCCAATAATCTGATTAATTACTGAGGAATATAAACCTTCCTTGAATTCCATCTCCTGTAATAGCATGTTTTATCCATTATAACAGGTGATGGAAAAATTCATTTAAATTCATGAAAGATTTATTTTAGGATGGCACTTGTTAGATGTATATTAAGTTTTAGCTTATATTAGCATTGAAGTGGAAATCATCTTGATAAGCAACCTAGCATTCAAAGCCCAATATAAAACATTTTTATTTCTGCAAAATTGCTCTATATGTATAAAGTACGCGAAGCAAACAAATGTAAGCTAATCCATGCTGTTTCCTGACCATATAATGTTCAGAATCTTTAAAAGATTAGACAATGGCACATTGTTTTGTTATTTTGGTGCTATTGGCAAAATCAATCATCAGATCTGAATCCAAAAGAACATGAATTTTACATCCTGAAGAGGAAACTGAATGCAGAAAATACCCCCAAAAAACTGAAGATGGCTGCGGTACCGGTCTGGCAGAGCATCACCAGGGATCATACCCAGCGTTAGGTCAGGCTTCAAGGAGTCATTTCATGCAAGAGATGCGCAACCAAACGCTATTAATGAATACACGTCATTGTGTTAAACTTCCCAAGTTCTTGTGATGTGCCTGAAATTTCGAAAAGGTTAATTCTACACAGATGAAAACACCCTGAAACTAAAGCAGTTAGTCTTCTCTTGAAGCTGACAGACAAGCAAACAGGTAATGAGTAATTGCACATTAAAATTGAGGATTCCAACTAACTTCTGATGAAGCATCACTGTGGCAGCCTGGTGTTAAACTCATTACCACTCATTTGTAGACTCAGTGGGAGTGTAGCATAGGGTGAGGTGTTACTGAAACGAATGGGTTGAGACCCAAAATGAGTAGCAGGTGTCTATTTGATGGGACTCTGTGGCAATAGTCCGGTCATCAAAAAAAAAAGTCTTCAAAAAAGATAAGTTTAAAACACATCTACTCTCAAGTTTGCAGAATTCTGATGTGTGCTGTTTCTTAAAAGATTCATTTACAAGCAATATTCGTGACCAAAAAGGATTTCCCCCCACAAAATGTTGAGTGTGGAAGTGCTTCCTGGTTCGCTCATTGTACATTCTCTGCACACATACATAAATAAATAAATAGATAAATAAATATGTTCCTACGCGAGAGAATGTGAGATTCATTTGCAATGCGTGAGAGTGAATAAGTCTTGCCTGAGACCATGAGATCTTGTACAAATGCATCAGTCTCTTGGCCATGCAGGAGACTTGAGAGGAACATATCTGTTGTGATTATGATTGAGATTGCTTGCATCTTTCATACCAGCATGCAAAGACTGGTGGAACTCCTTTCTGGCCTATGATTATCTTTATTTGAAAACAGGAACCACTGCCACAGCCTATTGCAGAACCCAAACTGTGTCGATACTGTGTAAAAATAGAATGTGAGGGCACGTGTCACGTGTCTTGTACTTGAAGTAATTTATGTCTGACCGCTGTGTTTACGGTGGCACGTTATTTTGTGTATTTTGTGCACTAGCTTTTTTGCGCATACACAACTGGAAATTTGCGAAAAACACAATGAAATGTGGTATGTGAGCAAATTTAACCTTGGACTTGACCTTGCTGAGAGAGCAATATCATTTGATCCAAAATTAACACATCTAATTATGCAGGTATGGAATATTTTCCAGCAGACTACATACTAGTTTAGGACGTGCTTAGCCTGTTGACTAGTAAATCATCCATATCTTCAAGGTCTGCGTTCCCCAACAAACTGCTCTGATGTGTTCTCTCCAATATGTGCAGACAGACAGCCCTGGAATTAAATGTGAATTAAACAGTTTAATAGCGGAGGGATTTTTTTTTTAATGACAAGATTTACTTCATATTACAGTTTCAAATATTGAATTTATGAATAATTTAACCTCCCACCCACACCCAAATGGTGCAATTGACTTCATTATTTATTTTACAGTACTTCAATAATTAATGGTATGCACATTAGTGGATTTTCGCACTGGCTGAATTTTACGTAATTAAAACAGCTGCCAACTTCATGAGTTTCTCCTGGAAATGGAGCATTAGAAGGGATTATAATGTAGAATTTTTCCCAAGAAAAGATTTTTTTTCTTTTTTAAGCAGGGAGTTTAGAGAAGTCTGAGAGCTGAATTCGGTCTTCAATTTTAAAACATCTGGCTGTGTGTAATTACTCAGGTCACAAGTCATTAATATCTCAGAATTGAGACGACATGGAAGAGAGAAATATCCCTATCCAGATCACCGAGGCTGCTTTTCTGTCAATAGTTTCTGTAATAGTTTCTGAGGAGGTGTTTCAGCAAAGCATTTGTGGCCATATTTTGCAAAAAGCTGTTTTTATATTGAAAATGTACGTAGGTATTCCCTTGTCTGAAGTCCAAGTTTAAATGTTGAGTTTAAAGTGATGAGTGGTCCTCTTATCACAATATATGCCCAAATCAGATACAGCCTTTATTGAGCGACTGAGCAAGCAGAGGAACATTTAGCTTGAACCACATTTAAAACAAATTCCAAATCTGAAAATTCAAACTCAAGAGTTCATATTACCAAGTTTGACTGTGCATCACACTGATAATGACGATCATTCATAATGAAGATGAAGTGCTTTTAATATTATTATTATTAGTAGCATTAGTACTACTAGTAGTATTAATAATAACGTGTATCTGATTCCCTGTTAAGATGTCTATACTTTGATTTGCCAGCATGATGCATTGTTGAAGTGCACTAGAGTGTAATTTAGTTATAAATGGAAAAAAAACATCATATTCATTCATATTAATATTTTGTAGAGATAAAACATTAATTCTGCTATTTTCTCGTCACATTTAAACATTAATTTTTCACATTCCAAAGTTTTTTTTTTTAATTTTTAAAATTTTTTTTCTTCGAAACAAAGCTAACAAGACAAAGTAAGACCTTTGCAAAGTCTGCTGTAAAGGAACTTGTTTCAGGTGAGTAATCCCATCTCCACCACAATTAAAGGAGTAGAACTGCTGTGACTGCGGTATATATTAAAACAATTACGAGACACCATACCCATAATAGAGAGAAAGAGGAATCCCGCCCTCACACCGCACCCCCACCTCCACCCCTACTTTACAGTGGACACTCGTAAACTACTGTGTATAAGCTGACCAACAACTCCTGGTCACAAGATGGATGTCTTGTGCCAGGTAAGCCAATAAGAATGATTGATTAGATGGATATATGGTCCCAACACACACAGTTAGCACTGAGCTGCACTTACTCAGAGCTCTGAAACTTTTCATTGCGGTTCCTGACAAGAATGCATTCCAAAGTCTGCTCTTGCCCTTGCAATGACCCTCGCATCATAAGAAATGTAGCTCGGTAGACCGAGGCTCACCTCTGCAACAAGGTAAGACTCTTTGTTCTATTAGTCATGATGGGAGATTCAAAGCAAGCCTGAGGTCGCTTTGGGAATCCAAGCTTTGGCAGGAGAAAAGCTGAGCTTAGGAACAAGAGTTTCTTAAGCTACCAGCAACTGAAGATGTTGTTTAAATAATACAGTTGTAGTTAACCAGCTTGATCACATAGCTGACATCAGTAACTGACCATGTTGAATATCTGCAAGAATCATCAAAACCTCATCACTGTTCGGGTTGAATATTGTCAAATTGTTATTTTTTTGCCATTAGTTTATCATTTTAATCAAATATTCAGTGTTACAAATCAGAATCTCTCTTATCACCCCTTGAATTCCTCCATTCTATTATGCAGGTCTTCAGCAGCACAATTGTGCATGATCTTCATTGCCTTATATTTTGCTTTGTAATACACTAAACATTCTCAACTGGAGACAGATCAGGACTGCAGGGTGGCCAGTCTAGCACCTGTACTTTCTGCTTATGCAGCCATGCACTTGTAATCCATGCAAAATGTGGCTCAGCCTTGTCTTGCTGGAAAATGCAGCAATGTCTCTGGAACAGACACAGACAACATCTAGATGGCAGCATATGTACACAGTACATTTCTTTCTGAATTAACAGAGCCCACGCAATTATGCAAGCCACCCATTCCGTGTGCATTGACACACCCCCATAACATGACATAAACTAGCTTTCGGAACTGATGCTAATAACAGCTTGAGTTGTCCTTTAGGTCCTGGGTCCACAGAGCAAGGCGGACATTTTTTTCTTCTTCTTTTTTTTTCAAAAATCTTTCAAAATGTTGACTCATCAGACCACAGAACAGCCTTCACGTGTACCACTGTCCATCTCAGATGATACCAAGCCCAAAGAAGTCAGCGCTGTTTCAGGACAGTGTTGGTATATGACTGGCTTTGCATAAAAATGGTTTAACTTGAGTCTATTGATGCAGCAGCAAATGGTGCTGACTGATAAAGTTTCACCTAAGTATCTTCAAGCACAAATTGTGATTTCCATTGCAGCTGCATGACAGTTTTTATAATGGTAATCTCTGAAAAGTCATGCATCAGAGGTAGTTTTTGACCTTGAATCTTTTTGCAGCATGAATCTAAAGATTCAATCAGATACCATCCAACTTTTAATTATATTACACACTGGAGCGGCAGAATGCCCTCATGTCTTCAGGGAACATCATTCTCAATATTACGGATTATAAACCTGCACATTTGTTTAAAAATAGCCTTGTCTCATCCCATCATTGCTCTAGGGGGATTAAGTCATTTTTGGAGGCTTTGAGGAGGTTATGATGCAACCAGACACATAGCTCACCTATTTAACATCAACTGCTTCACCTTATTACTGCAGCATATTTCATCATTATTAGCCTCAAATTGCCCCGGCAGCAACTTTTTTGGGTAACAACATAATTATGAACTGTGTGGGACACACTGACATCGAGTGTAACCCTGAGGTGAAAAGCGATGAAGACTCCTTTATTTTCTGAGACATGCTGCTGGACCACGACTGTGCTACGCTGCAGAATGTTCACAGTTACTGACACTTTTGCAGAGTAACTCTAGCTTTGGGTGGAACCATACAGACTCTTTAAGAGTTTATTTAACTTTTAAAATTTTGCTGTGTACAGTTGCCAGGGCCAGATGATCCTCAGGTGAGAGTGACAAGCAGAATTTAAGTTGGGAAACAAGGAATCTTGGTTAATCATCAATTAATTTAAGAGGATGCAAGAGGAACAAGTCGTAGGCCACGCTCGCTTTCTTGCTTTCTTGTGTCAGGCTGCTGTTGCTTAGCAGATTTGGGATTGGGGACTTCCCAAAACTTGTTGTTAGAAGTAATATTAGAAGGCCAGTATTGGGCTCTCTTGGCACAAAATAAATATAAATACAGTGCACCAACAGAACAATGGTGAAAGCACTGTCCTTCAGATGAGACACTAAACCGAGGTACAGGTTCACCATGGTCCTACAGCTATTTTCTAAACAGGGCAGTCTTGCTTCAACATGGTTCAGTTCATTAGACCACCTCATCAGCCCCTACCTCCTCTTCTCATGGTCATTACTGTTGAAGAGAGTTCATGCACTTGGCTAAAGAATGCATTGGAAGGAGCCAGGCTTTTTCCTCCCCTTTAATAAGTAATCTGACAAAAACTTTCTTTCGCAATGCAGTTTTTGCAGTGTTTATCTCAAGGGTGTTATTATAATCCCAGTGTCCTTGAGATCGGTGCAGTCAACATCGATGTACAGAGCATACCTACCCTGGTAAGACAAATAATATTGCATTTGGTACTGCAATGGAGTACTAAATTTCCTAATGGCTACACCAAAGTGGTAAAGTACCACCATGGGGAAAGTTATTTCTGTAAATATTCAAGAAGACCTTAAAAAATAATACACAGAACACTTTATTATGAGATTTGTAGCACACATTACATTTGGTGTTTACCATTTCCAAGATGCAGTGAACTGTATATAATCTGCTGCCATGTCTTGCAGTCTTTGGACCATTTAAATGCCAGTGAAGGATACTGCGGCAGTATTTATTTTTAGCCCATTTCATCTTTGTTTAACGACAAAATCGGTTAACCATTGAACTCTCTTCTACAAAAGGGGCTTGACATTAAGAGTGAAGATACCCAATAAGACGGCTGACATTCATGTAACAAACTTCAAACGGGGAATAAGGAAGAGCTGGAACAGTCGGATCAAGTCCCACCAGCCCACTGCGGTCAGCAGGTCCTGACATATCCATTAAAAATAACCTAATGTTAATAACATAAAATCACACATGAAGCTGAGAGTCAATTATGATTTCACACTGCTGCCCTTTGGGGAACTTAATTATCATCACCACTGAGCATGAATTTGCTGGGCCATTCCTTTTACTCAACCTTTTAATGTAGTCCCTCACAGACAGCTCCATCCTTCGCATTTTTACAAGGCCACAAAACTGACATAAAACATGATGCCTTTTCTTGATTCGCTCTCTTTTAAAGATGGCAGATGATAAAAGCTCACCAATGATAGTTTCCTTTGATTATATTGACCCTGAATCAAGTTCTCTGTTTAGATTATGATGGTATTTATTATTGTATATGCATGGATTTGGATTATTAAGTGGATCAATAGAATAAGTTTCATAAGCAGATGGGTATTTGGGAAAAAGAACTTCTCCTTATTTCTGGTAGCAGACTCAAGACGTCTCAGTTTCTCTCAAACCAATGGAGTGTCTTTCAGTTTAATAAGGAGGGTATTTGCTTTACTCAGACATTACTAGGTCCTCAATTAGTTTATCATTACAGAGCGCAAACTACTGTTCTTAAACAATATTCAGGGGAAATAATTGTTTTTCAATAACTTTGAAATGATAAAATTTGACCCCAGACCTTATGGCTGTAAAAATATACTGGAAAAACCTCTTTAATATTATTCCTATTTTTATAAGAATAGCCTTGTCATATGCTAAAGTTTTTTTTTCTTTCTTTTTTTTTAGCCTTTAATTTTGACACACTGCCTGGCTATGAAGTTGCTGTGAAAGCAAACTAATTGGAAAGGGTTTATGTGCGGGCAACTAAAATTATGTGTTAATAATGAGGTCCTGGAAAAGGAACATTTTCACAGCAGAGTTCTAATTTCCGTGGCTTTGTTTGGCATTGTGAGGTGGACCATTCACGCTTAGCAATGGCAGAAGGTCATGGGATTTTTAGCCAGTTGGCTTTGCGTAACCTTCCCATTCACTCTGTGACCAGACCATACACTTTTGCCAGAGTCACGCAGAGGGCCGCCCATTGTCTCATGTCGCCCAAATATTAGATAAGCATCAAAGTGATCTGAAAGAGTGCCAACAAAGCAGAGCCTTAGTATTCCCATTGCCCTTACAGCGATCAACCTCACACTGCTGTCAAAGTGACTCTCAAAGGCAGCTGACAGGAATAGCACAAATTCAAACCTTGGGTTAAAATAGGGTCATGTTTATATGGGATGAATGCAAAATGGGCATTTTGCTGACTTCTGTACCACAAAGCACGAAGAACAATGGCATGGCATTCTGATGCTGAATCATTAGGCAGACAGACTGAATTTAATAACTGACTAACTGATCAGTTCTTGGATTCAGCAATCTTTTGTTGGCTGATCTCCCAAAAAACTTAATACTCACTTACAAAAAAGCCAAAATTGCTTGGAGAAAGATCCTCCGTTATCCATAAAATTTTTTAGTTCACAGCTCTATTACTTGCTCATTCAGTTGTTCAGCCAGCATACTAAAATGTATCTACCCTCTGGTAGCTAAGGTTTTTGCCCTAGGAGGTTAATATTTGGAATGGAGGAATAGTGTTTGCACAAAGGTGTGAGTTTGTTTTCAAGTCAATGGGCTTTAGCCTTTTAAGGGGGTGTGGCAATGGCAGTGGCCCATCTCAAAAAGGAGGTATCTTCCAAATGGATTCACAGACTTGTACTGCTTACTGTGCGAAGTGAGGAAATACGTTTACTGATTGCTGTTCTCCCCAACAAAGACACTCCCGCATTCCCCCTTCACAGCAGTCCCTAATGTATGGATGGCTCCCTGCTCTTAGTCCCCACGCCAACAACCAAATAACAGTCCTAAAGACACCTGGGAGAGAGGAAATTTAAGTTTTCCCCCATAACCAGCTTACGCAGCATCAAAAACACTGTCATCACCATTTTTTCATCCAATCTCAGTGAGCGGCTGGCAATAGATTTGTGCCATCCTCGCCTCATTGATTTTGTCCTGTTGATTCAGTAAAGAATAACTTTTTATTTTGGTGTGTATGCTGAGATGCTTCTTCATACATAGTGGTGCAGTGAAGTTTATGAACTCTTAAGAGTGTTTTTTTTTTTTTTTCTTTTAACATGATCAGATTTTTTACAGGGACTAAAACTAGATAAGGACAATTTTAAAAAATGAGATCAAAATACTACAGTTGTTCATTTATTTATAGAGGAAAATGATCCAATCCTAGAAATACTGTAAGTGTGTGGTTAAAGTATTTGAACTTGTCCCTTCAGCAACTGGCATAACCCTGTTTTGCAGCAATAACTTCAAACAATACCACTCCAGCAGTCTGTCAGCATCTGATACTGCATAAACTTGCGTCATACTTTCCTTAAGTCAGCATAGTTCCTCTGTCTTCCTCCAATTCGCTACCTGTTCCTCTCTCTCTCTCTCTCTCTCCCTCTCTTTCTGCCTTTGCCAGTGTGAGATTGTATGGGTTTGTTTTAAAAGTTTTATAAAGTCTTGTCATATCTGGTAGTTTTTTTTTTTTTTTAACAATGTCCGCGCAAAATGGGTTTTAAATCTCAAATCTCTCTTCCATCACCCTCCTCCCCCAAGTCTCTCTTCTCTCCCTTTACTTCTATTATTTCCATTTCTCTCCATCTCTCTCTCTATTTTTCTGTCCTTTTCTCTCATTTGTCAGTCATCCAAGGGACCCCTCAAATTAAACAATCAGTTGCCATACCATTCTCTCACCAATCAGTTGACATGGGGTAGGAAATGAAGAGCTTGTGATGATTCCAGTTTCTGAAATTCAGCTTGGCTAGAGCCATTGGTCTGGGTTCCAAGAAGCAACTCCTTCTAAGATCAAATGCCAATTTTGTCCCTCTTTCATATTTTCATTACATATGTGTAAAATGGTGCTGTGGTGAGCTACGGAGTGCAAAATGCGCTTGTTTACATAAAACATTTAGTTTTGAAGACAAGCAGCAAGACAATTGGACATAAACTACATGACTATTTGAACAATGAAACGATACAGTCATGAATTATCTGTTATATCTGTGTCTCAAACAAATCCCCACTGCCCCTTTTGAGATGATAATTGTGGCATTTCAAAGATTTATAATCCTCTTTAGGTGAAACAAGTAAGAAATTAAGAAGAGAAATCTGCACCTATTTGTTTTAAAAAGCAATATTTATTTCAAAAGTGAATCATCACTCGCAGATGAGTTAAAGAGACACAATGGTTATCGGCACTCTCCATCTAGCTAGCCTTATCGTCTGAGAAGCGGGTCAAAGTGGGAACAAATTGAAAACTAATAAAGCTCAACAACATAGGACTACAGAACTACTTTATACTCAGTCACTTTTGTGACAAAATAAATCAGGAATGATGTGACCTGTCATTTTTCACCACAAATAATAATGAAAAACAAACGGCCATCTGTAACATTACCGTCCATCTCTTGTCTGTTTCAACCTAGTGCTCCCAAACACTGCACGTGACCATGTGACAGTTATCACATCTGTCTGGAATTTCAGTATCAAAAAAAAAAAAGTCCTCCAGGACCTTTACCCCTTTGCGCAGAATACAAATATTGCCAATTTTTTCCTGTTATGCATGGGCCTATTTAGGCTTTATAACTCAGTATTTGTATCAAACTGACTGTGTATATTATTCCAGTGAGGCAAGACATTGGAAAATTCAATTACAGAATTATTTAGGAATTAAAATTTGGAACTTATGGACGCCGGCGCCCATATCTGCGCAAAGGGGTTTATAGCCACTTTAACTTCCATTTCAACAAATCACCCAATGTGCATCAGATATGCAAATATCTGTATTGTATCTTGAGACGTCTGTGCTCTCCAGTATCTGCCTTCTTGCTCATTCAGAATTCACAAACAAAGTATACACTATTGAGTCAAAACATTATGAATACTTACAGATGAAGTGAATAACGCAAAATTATTCGCAACAACGGTGCATGTCTGGGATATATTTGACGGTAAGCAAACTCTAGGCTCTCGCAGCTGACGTGTTTGATATCAGAGAAGCAGGCAGACATACGAGGGACCTAAACAAATTTGACTGGGGTCAAAATATTACTGCCAGATGACTCGATCAAAGCATCTCCAAAATTGCAGGAGCGCTACTGTGACACAAGTTGCAGAAAACTTAAATGATGTCTACTGGAAGAATGTCTCACAACACACTAGGCATCACACCCTGCTGTGTGGGGGCTGCACATTCACAGAAAGAGAGCTCATGTTAACTTCTGTCTACAGTAGAAAGCACCTGGAATGAGAACACAATTGTTGGAACTGGACCTTGGAGCAATGGATGAGGTCATCTGGTCCAATGAATCTCGTCATCTTTTACATCTGAGTATGTGTGCACCGTTTATGTGGGGCAGAGATGGCACCAGGATGCACTCTAGGAATGTTCTGCTGGTGGAGTGCGATGCTCTGGCCAATGTTCTGCTGAGAAAGATTTGGTCCAGGCTTTGATATAGATGTCAGTTTGATACTTGCCACCAATCTTAACATCATTGCAGACCAGGTACTTCCCTTCATGCCAACGGTATTCCTCAATGGCCGTGACCTTTTCAGCAAGATAATGCACCCTAATTTTTGGGAATGGTTAATAATGTGCAGGATATTTTTTTTGGGAATGGTTTGAGGAACGTGACGAAGAGCTTAAGGTGCTGGCCTGTTCTCTGTATTCCTCAGATCTACTGATCGAGCATCAGCGGGATGCGCTGCAGCAGAATCCAGCCTGCAGCGGCATCACCTTACATTTTACAGGACTTAAAAGATCTAATGCAAGCATCTCTCTTGGTGCCAAATACCACATTGCACCTTGAGATGCCCATCCCTTGGCAGGTCAGAGCTGATGGTGACACAGGAGGAACAACAGCATATTTGGCAGGAGGTCAGAATGTTTTGGCTTGTTATTTCATACGCTCAATGTGCTTTGTATGATTCCATTAGACTAATGCTAATGTCTCTGCAGGAGCATATGTTTATTTACTCTGTAAACTTCCATTAATTCAAAAGCCTTGCATTATGCTAAAACACCCCATTTTTCTGATTGCTTGCAATGAATCATTAGGAACCACATAATAACAAATGTGTAATTTTCTGGCAATCACCTCATAATAATAGTCAAAGGTAGTAGTCACAATGTGTTGTTTTGTTTATCAACACATTATCTTTGAGAGTGTAATGCCGTAGTATTACTTTGTAAATTAAGATTTACTCATAAGCATCCCAAACTATTTGACCTACGTCTACTTTTAATAGCTATTTTAATGATCATACTATCATTAAACTGTAACAACTGCTGCTGCCGCAATCATTATGACTATTTCAATATCAATTCAACTGTCCTTCTAGATACCAGCTAGCTTGAATATTTCTTTTGGGTGCAGTTCCTTTCTATTTGCACATAAAATCACCTTCACAACCTGTTGTAAATCAATTCAGCAGTCTGGCAGTAGGAGAGAATTGGTCAAATATTGGCGAAAGGGGTTTTTCTATCAGTTGCTGTCTCTGTTTTATTTGAAATAATGTTTAAGTGGCTTTGTCACTTTGTCAGTTAACTCTATATGACCCGACTACATATGGTCTTTTTTACTATAAAACCAACAGGCCACAAGCTGTTATTTGGAGAGAATAAGCCATTCCCAAGAGTTGTTTACGGGAGGCCAGTGCACAGGGAATGTTGAAACAAACCCAAGAAACAATTGCTGGTTGTAGTAAGCAAAATAAATGTTTTTTTTCCCTCCTGTATTGCTGCAATGTACACTACCAGTCAAAAGTTTTAGGACACCCCAATTTTTCCAGTTCTTTATTGAAAATTATGCAGTTCCAGTCCAACGAACAGCTTGAAATGGTACAAAGGTAAGTGGTGAACTGTCAGAAGTTTTAAACAAAAGGTAAGGTTACCCAGGTTTTCAGTACGCCGTCGAGTAGGTGAAAGGATGGTTCCTCAGTACGTGACATCAACTGTCAAACATGGAGGAGGAAGCGTGATGGTCTGGGGCTGTTTTGCTGGATCCAGGGTCAGTGACTTATAGAGTGAAAGGCACCCTGAACCAAAACGGCTACAGCATTCTGCAGCGCCATGCAGTACCCTCTGGTATGGGCCTAGTTGGTCAGGGGTTCATCCCACAGCAAGATACTGACCCAAAACATAAGTCCAAGCTCTGCCAGAACTACCTTAGGAAAAAAGAACAAGATGGTAAGCTTGAAAACATGGAGTGGCCAGCACAGTCTCCAGACTGAAACCCCATCGACATGGTTCGGGATAAACTGAACAGAAGAGTGAAAGCAAAGCAACCTACAAGTGCCACACATTTATGGGAACTTCTGCAACAGAGTTGGGAAGAACATTCTGACGAATATTTGATTTCCATTGTAGAAAGAATGCCACGAGTGTGTTCAGCCGTTATATCTGCCAAAGGTGGCTACTTTGAGTCAAAAGTTTAAAATACATTTTGGTTTATAAATTGATTCCATGATTTATTTTTTAACTTCGATTGTTAATTTGTTCTGTCATGTCTATGCTTTCATTCCAGAGTACAATGAGACATTAAACTGCATAATTTTAAATAAAAAAACTGGAAAAAATGGGTTGTACTAAAACTTTTGACTGGTAGTGTACTTCTCATGTTTGAATGGAGGTCTGATCTGAAAACTTCATCAGAGTTATTTACTCGACTGTGTTTCAGCACCATGCTCGTATCCCTTTTTACTAAAGTTATTTTGAGAATAATGGTTGATGTGTGAAAACCACAAATTTCAAATAGATGTCAATATATGCCATTCAAATTACTGTCGTGTGGGTTATAAATTGGTATAGCTTTGATCAATGATACTATCAGGCGTAAACTGTGAGCCATGCCAGAGTAAATACCGAGTATGGGGCAAGTTTTAAGTATGTTTTCAAAATACCCATATAAAATATAATGCATAACCTGTAATAGTTATGCTTTTTTTCCCCAGACATTTTGAATGAAAATTCCTCTTATTTGTTCGCAGTGCATCTAAGAATGATCAAACTGCAGACGAACTTTAGGCAGTGGCCTACCATTGTTCATTCGGCAGCAATTCTTATGATCAGGCACTGTATTTCCAGCATACTGCAGGTGCAGAATCTTAAAGTGTGGCAGGAGTACCTGTTGTCTGCCTATTAAGGAGAATGCATACTATGAAGTGCAGTCTGTTGCTAACAATCACTACATTTCAGACTGAAGGCTCTATTTATGGTCTCAGATAGGGCATTTTGTCTCCCAGATTTGTATCCTCACTGGCCTTCCTTCACTTCCTGTCTTCCTCTGCTGTGCCATTCTCTCTCTCTCTCTCTCTCTCTCTTCTTTCTCCAATCACCATCTCTTTTGTCTTTTTTGTTGCTCTCTTTTTGTTTGGCCTTAATTTAATAATTGTCCTCTTCGAAGTTTCCTAAGTTCTGTTCCTGAAAAATGTTCCAATTGGGTTTTTCAGTGGGTTTTAAATCTCACTGTCTTTTTTTTACTGATGTTCTCTCTTTCCCTCTCCCACTCTCTCCTTCCGTCATTTTCTTCAGTCTTGCTCCCAGAATTTCTCACCTTTTTTTATTAAAAAAATAGGTTGTCATCAAGTAAGGAACACAGCCACTTAATCTAATATGGGACACCTACGGATTCACATTATGCTGGTCAATGAGCCTTGCCGTAACAATTCTCTTACAAGCGTCCTCGATCATAACTTACAGGAAACCCGGCTGTTCCTCGTGTACTGACTGTGATTAAAACAATTCATCACGGCTCTGCATTATTAAAGGTACCCTCCTGACATCCCTGTAATTTTGCCGCACTCTCACGCTTGGCTGGCGTTCGAAGCGGGGGGAAATCCAAAGCGAACGGGTGGATTATGCTCGGCCAGCGCTCCAGCCATTCCCACCACCATCATTAAGAAAACTGTAAATTATCATTTTATTTTAGAAAACACACCATGATACATCTGTACCTTTTCCACATTGTTGCTCACCGGTGCTTCTGGAAAACGTCTCCCCCTTGCTTCCCTCTGTGGTGTAGACCACTGCTATGGGCCTAGCTTCTCTTTGTAATAGCCTTTTGATCAGATTGTTATGAGGTATCGCTCAAATACATTGCAATAACGATACCAATATTCTCTCTTTCTCTGTCGGTTCTTTTCTTCGTTCTCTCTCTAGCTCTGTCTCACCGTTCCAGATGGCAGCTGGCACCCCCATCCCTCAAGGGCGAGATAAAACCGCACAACTAAGTTACAAAACCGTTCTTCATCTGCTTTGATACGATAAAGAAACATTTCAGATCAGATCACATTACCCCGACACTAGCGCTCAAGGATCCTCTTTTTCCTTTTTCTGAGGAAAAAGTCTCTTTCATTTTGTGATACTTGTCTGCTGTCTTTTTCAGTTTTTCCTCAATTTTTTTTTTTTAGTATATCCAGTGATAAGTATGTTCAATAGAAAAAAAAAATAATCTACAAGTAAGAGAGTAGAGTCTTAAAAATACTTGGAGGGAATATGTATTTTTACTTGACTGCATGGCGCATTATTTTGATGTTTTGTGAACATCTGCAAAAAAAAGAAGAAGCTAAAAATCTGTCATTCAAGATGAGCAATATCACTGATGAGGTCGTTGTCATTGTTGTCGTGGTTACCGTAATTATCGTCATCATTTCCATTGTCATGACCATATATATAATCATGTTGCTTTCGTTAGCATTATTGCCACCATCGTGCTTAACCATTGCATTGTCATAAACCACTTTAATTAATCTAAATCACACAAGCTACCAGGAGAACATAAGGATGTCCTCATGTCTACTAGACCAGTAAGTCCTCTGGATCAATATACATTTCAAAGGGATAGTAGAAGATTATGGGCCAAATATGGCTGAATTTAGGCAATTTAGAGTTGCTAACAGCACCGTATACACAAAATGGACATGCTGTACGGCTGCCATCTCACCCATCACCCATCTGTTTACCCATGATGTAGCATGACGTTCCCCCGCAAAAATTTAAAGATTCAACTTTAACTCAGAATTTGGCATTTTGTTTTCATTACGCTTCAAAACGTGGTATTTTCAAATATATACCATAATTTTTTAAAGCACCATCCACACGAGGCCAAAAAAAGTTGGCTTACACAATTCTTTGACATAATCGCTTTCCAAAAAAAAAAAAAAAAAAAACATCTGAGTGCACCACGCTGTCTGGGTTTACAGTGTGCGGGAGCGCAATGTAGTGGTGTTAACAAGATGATGAAATCATAGATCAAAAACTGAGATTTCTTAAAGCTTCCACTGAAGACACTGCTGGAGAAAGACATGAAATTCCATAGGTGTCTAGTATGTACTTTTGCCAGCTTATCAACTTCACTATTTTGCTCGTAGCAACTTTTAGGACCAGCCTCGTAACATTGAGTAAATACAAACTGAAGCAGCACCACCAAAAATGCATTAGTGTGGCATTTACGGCAATACCGCACGCCGCACCAAGGTGTTGTCACTGCATCAACATCATCATTGAGTGATCACAGATTATCCAACTGCTATGATCATATAAATTCATTTTTTAGTTTTAAAATAAACAAACCCAAATTACATTTTAGCATAAGCTGTGACACTGCGTGCCTGGTGGGTGGAGTAATTGAAATACAGTTGTACCTGCAGTCACCAAAAAAAAAGTGAAAATATTTATATGTCAATCTCAGAAAATTGATATCTAATCATGCAAATAGTGCCATTCAAGAAAAACACCAATTCTATTCATGTTTGTTGTGCCCTTACATCACCGAGAAAGCTCGGTTTGTCTGAAGCTGCGTATGTTTTAATTATGGGTTGCTGATAATTGCACGTTACAATATGGCATATTGATACACAGTGGCAATATGTGTATGAGTGAATTATTATCGCATTGTTTAATTTTAATTGAGCGAGGGTTAATTTGGCTGAGTTTACAAGTGTTATTTGTTTAAAAGACAGCTTTATTAATATAATTATCAGATAATAACAGTAGAAATGTGTCTGTTGCAGACATTTACTTTATAAACATTTTAATTATCCCGTATGATATCATGCTTTGTTTTTGGTGCGAACATTCTCAGTAAAATGGTGTTAATAAGCGTTACAGTTTTTGAGTTACTACTTTTGTTGCATTCAACAGATTTTTTTTTCATCATATTTACTACTTTTATCTTATGAATATGCAATTCTTGAGTTAAAATGGCAAACTTCTGAGGAATAGACAATGTTTCAAGTCCTCAACCAGACAAGAAGATGAGTTGCAAAATGACACATTATGTGTTGTTGTAACAGCTCTGTTTTAAAGCCGTAATCTTTTGTCATGAAGTGCTTGTTACCAACCATATAGGCGTGTTTGCTTGCATGAGAAAATGCATTGTGCCCAATTAAGATTCAGATTTATTTTATTGAGTCTCACTGGGTAATTTTTCCCTCTACACTCCACCCATCCTAGTTTCTTTGGAGTAATGGGCTGCCATAGAGCAGCACTCGGGGACCAACACCAGTTCTAACAGCAGTACCTTGATCAAGGGTACTGATAGGAGTGTTCCTATTGTGCATGCTTTTCTGGATGGGAGAAACCAGAGTATCTGGGGG
This sequence comes from Gymnothorax javanicus, assembly GCA_029692085.1. NCBI lineage: Eukaryota > Metazoa > Chordata > Actinopteri > Anguilliformes > Muraenidae > Gymnothorax > Gymnothorax javanicus. Next base: position 27,441,523 of record CM056210.1, on the reverse strand, counting down.
AAAATCCACGCAAACACTGGGAGAACATGCAAACTCCTCACAGAGAGGGCCTGGCCAGCCGGGGGCTTCAACTGGGAACCTCCTTATTGCGAGGCAATAGCGCTAAGTTTGGTAACAATTGCGCTACCATGCCGCGCAGCACTCCAACATGGCCTCTGATTTAAATTCAGTTTAAGTTGTTGGGGGATGATCGTGTCCCTTTGCTCCCCAGTCATCGCCATTTAGGCATTCGCAATCTGTTGGCTGAAAATGGCCATGAAATGTCTTTGACCATCTTACTGTATTTCTGAGCAGAGCCAACTTGCAACTTTTTGCAAAAAACAGTTGCTTGATGTTCAGGGTATTTGGAAGAAAATGCGTTTGAGATATTGTATAAATAAATCTTAAAAATGAAGCGTTTCATAGCAAAAACGGACTATATCCATTTGAAGCATATGTAGAAAAATGCAAATTTTTGTCATGGCAAAAGTAAGCAAAGAGGAGCTTTCTTATTTGTTAATATGTCTCGCCAAACCAGTTAAAACACTCTCCCATGATGCAATTAAATCTATGAATAATGAATTTTGTGAGAGTGAACTTTGTTATGATTATTTGGCAAAAGGCAATATACTGTATCCGCAGAACTGAGATTTGAAGTCAAATGCTTGCCAGTCAATATAATAGATGTAAACATTTCCATGTTTTCATAATAATTTGTAATATTCCTCTGAGTGTACTGTAGTACACTGTCATTTTTGTGAATCTGCTACTCAATGGGGCCTAAAACTCAGTCACCAAGGAGCAAGCTATGTCTTCTGATGAAAAACGAATTCTCAACAGATATATTGAGGAAGCTTTTTTTCCGCAGTGCTTGCAGCATAGAAATGACACTCATATTTTTGTTTTGCCCCAAAATAAGAGTTGCTAAACAATCAGAGTCTGTTGGAGGTGTCGGATTCACCATTGTTGATTGGCTGCGTGGATATATTGCAGTTAGTAGAAGAACTGGCTTTGAAATGAGAGCTAATGGTCAAGCATGCTAAACACTAGGATGCAGCATGTTGCTAAGGGCTGAACTTGGCATGACTACCAACCAGCCAATGATAATCTTCTTGCAGTCACGGTTAAAAAATGTCAAAAGTGGCATTTATTGCATTTTGAAATGAAACTTTTCATATAAAGCTTGGCTATTGATGGTTTTCTCTTAGCCTTGTTTCCGTATCCGATAATAAAATGGAACTTCTACTTTGAAAAGAAATTTGGGCATCAATAGGTTCAGGGTATTAGACAAGCAGCAAAGAAGAGAATTAAGGGGGAAGTGAACAACAGTAATTGGTTGCGCAGGATAGAAAATGCATTTTAATCTATCTTATGACACGTTGACAGATGCCTGCATTAAAGAGTGTGAAAACAGGAGACACACTATCCTCTGTAAATATGCATATGAATTTAGATACAGATCATTTTGTCGGTTAACCGGATAGATTATAGACAGTACTGTTTCTGTTTACCCCACAGAATTTATATTACACATGGCCAAGCTCATCTTTACCCTGAAACCTACAGCTCAGGATGGGTTTGAGGGCCATGTAGTAACAGTCGTTCCTACAAATAATCGTGTACATAAAGTACTTCCAATTAACCCACTGCAAACAATAAAAATATGTTTTTCTTTTGCTAAATTTAAAGGCATCTGTAGCAACATCTGCTCATACAAATGAATGCACATACATAGTAATTACAATGATTCACGACAGAACACACACCAAAAATTAATAAATAATGATCATTTTTATTTAGGAATATGAAGGACGCATCTGTCTTTGATTAGCCCATGGCCTCAATGTTTGTATTATCAATAAATATGCATATTACATTTATTTCACTGGTGTTTTAATTGGTAGGGTCATTGACTCATCAAAAGAAAAATGTAAAATGCTTTATAGCATATAAGCCAGGATGTTGCTCATGCCTTGCTCAATAACTCTCACATTATTAGATTATAAGGTCTCCATGAATGGTCTTTAGCGATCTATTTCTTGATCTCCCTTTCCCTTGAGAATGACTTAATTAACTAGGACAGTCATGCAGCCAAATTAAAACACGTTAATCCATCCCAGGCAAGTCTCAGCTTAGCAGTGTGTCACTCAGTAAGCCACCATATGTTGTTATCTTACTGTGAAGGTGTTTCAGCAAGTGTTTGTTGGCTGTGTGATCATGCAGTCCCTTGATAGGCATGGGCGTGGAGAAGGTGATGGAAGGGCAACCCTCCTATGTTAGAGAAAGTGCTAAATATGACCCCAGAGGCCAATCTATTTGGTGCGGAGCAGTGTAAAGGGTGGCATTTTTCATGTGCATGCTCATGGCATTCAAACACATATATCTCCTATCTTTTTTTTCTGAAAATTTCTGTTCAAATGTAGTTAAGTTTGACTTTCTGCAGAACATTTTAAATTTGATCGGATGATAATGGGTAAACTCGCTCTCTGTTTCTGTATCTCATCAGCCAGGAATTTCAGGAGCTGGCTTTGATAAGATCTGCGCCACTGGTCTAGCAGCTCTGAAGGGAAAAGGAGGCCTTCTTTTAATTGGCTGTTTATCCATTGTGCATCCTAAAAACTGGCAAAAAAGGTAAAAAGAAACCAAATTAAATCAAAATTAGCACACTTATGTCTGTTTGTGCAGACATTCCTTTTATCAAGGTTAAAACTCAGTAAACACTCAGTTTCTGCGTAAATGCCAAACGGCCTATCTTTATATGCATTTTCTTGTTTCTTTCAAACAGAATAGAAAATGGCTGTTTTTTTTTTTTTTAATCTTAACAAGGACATGTCTGCAAGGTCAACAGGCTCTTGTCAAGACCCTCCTGTCAGTAGTATTTACCATATCACTATATTTCAGAGAAATACAGGGGGGACTGTCATTAAATGTCGGACACTTAAATACAGAGAGGGGATATTGAAATACAAGAGAGGCAGCGGTGACCATTAAACTTCAGAGAAAGTGAAGCCAGTTGAATATTTCAGAGAGTCAGTCAGAAAGGATGAATATCAGTGATCACATAGTCAAATATGGACATGTGGTCAGGCATTACTGCCAGGGGCTGGTATACCACGGCTCTAGGACTCTTCGTCTCCAGACTTTTTGTTCCCGGACTTTTCGTCCGCGGACTCTACGTCCCTGGATTGTTCATCCCCAATAATGTTTTGCCCTCTTCCTGTCTTATTACGCTATCCCTAACCCTAACCTTAAAGTCAAGCTGAAACGGCAATTCGAGAGTATCTATCTTCCGTATCGTGACGTATTTCCGAGCGAAACAGCATAGACAGGCGGGACATAACGTTGGGCGGAATTTGATTTGACTGTTGAAAAGTGGGTGTACACCGACGGGACAGCAGTATCCGTCAGGGAGAGAGAGGCGAAGCCCATCCTATGCTCCATGTAGCTGGTGAAGCAGTTCACTGTAAAAAGCCTTGCGCATAACCTGGAGCTGTCACAGATACCACTTTCCTCAAGGTGAATAAATTCTAGCCAGCTGGTCCGTAGCCACGGTATTTTGGGGAAACAAAACAAAGTATGAGGTGGCGAACACCCAAAGACGCACTGACGTACCATGTTAGCTAGCTAACGAATGAATCTTAGCTCTGTGCCGCTAGAAGTTTAAGATTGATTGACGGGTGGATGTCGTGATATTATTGGCTGAAATTGGTTGGTACTTGCTTACGTAAGCACAAGGCATATTTGTTTTACATGAAGAAAACATGATTGAATTTTGATATAAGAATACAAAGAAACTGATTCTTTGAAATTTTTTTGTCATTTATGGTTAAATAGATACACAATATGACCGGGGATGTGCTCTACAAGGGTTAAAAGGCATGTTTCATTTCAGCTCGACTTTAACCCTTATTATAGTCCTCAGGGAAGAAAAGTCCAGGGAAAAAAAGTCCTCCAGGACGAAGAGTCCGGGGATGAAAAGTCCGGGGACAAAAAATTCGGGAACGAAGAGTCCTGTACCCGTATGCCACAGCCTGTTGGGTCATTCATGTTTTTTTTTTAGCACCAGTGGTGCTTTGGGCAGACAGCAAGGCAATGCTGGTGTAACCCAGGTTGCAAAGTGTTTTCTGTTTTATTAAATTGAGTCAAAAACCATGAACAGCTGCCTTGTACTGAGAGAAGAATAAAAAAAATATAAGCTGAATAATGAAGTTGTGAAATGAAGTACCTTGTTGTAGTTACATGTACCAGTCAGAAAGGGCTTTTGTGATAGCCTGTTGAGCTGAAATCTGCAGAAGCACTTGAATATCCATTACCAGCAGGTTTGCGGCCAGATGGGAGACAGAACTCAGACACTCCAAGCTGTGGCAGAAAGTCGGTTAATGATCAGCAGGGAAACTACAGAGTGGGTCCAGATATATGGAACAGTGAGTGACTTCACTCCCTCAACGTTAGTTGATTCCATATCAACGAAATTGCCTCCAGGACGGCACAGTGGTGTCGTGAGTAGCAATGGCGCCTCCCACTGGGATGGTTGAGTGTGAATCGGCTGGAGCCTCTCTCTTTGTGGGCTTTGTAGATCCTCCCCATGGTTGCTTGGAGTTTACCTAGGTAATCCAGTGTCACAACACTCGTGTCAATCCCTTTCGTGTCTACTATCGTCCAGCAGTTTGCGTGTCTTTTATATATATTGTTGCCTTTTACTGGTTTTATAACCTGCGTGCCTACCCCAACAGCTGTTATGAATTTGTGTTCTCCCATTTCCTTGCATATATTTTCATTGCTTTGAAAGTTCAAGTTGCCGGATTGTCACTTGCTATTTGCCCTTTAGCAATGTTTCAGTATATTACTAGTAAAAGTTATTGTCTCCAGAAATCATTCGTAATCTACATTGCTAGTTAAATACTTCTATTTTTACAGGAACAGCATTGGGACTGTGATCCTATGAATCATCCTTCATTCTATTTATCCGCTCAATTTATTAGGAACACACCCAAGCCTTCTATAGTCGTCAAGATTGGGACTGCCTTGCTGCTAAACTTCTCGGTCCTGTTATCTGACAATTCTGCTCTGATGACGTGTGCACTCCATCAGGCAGCTGTCCCGTAATGCCACTGGCTGTGCGCGGACACGCATCTTGCACTCAAGCCTGTACCATCTGAACTGAACTGTGTCATTCTGCTCTGGGCTCCATCCCTCTGTCAATATCGTATTACTATCTATAACTATTACTACCCGCTGACTCCGCATTTGGTTCCTCGGTCTGTATCACAACACACCGGGTTAGTGTCCCAGTCCACATTGATAAGGGCTCACCAAATCTTGCTCTCGAATCCAAATCAAACTTCAGTTTTCTTAACTGGACGATTCGGCCGGGCTGTCTTTAGACCAGATGGAAAGATGGTGGAGAACCAGCATTTCTCAGTCCTGGAGAACTGTGATTTGATGATCCATTAAATACCTGCGTGGCAGACATATTGAAGACTCTGAATTGCCCATTAGTATAAGTGCGTGAAGGAATAGTGCGTGTGAGGCGCACAATAGTCTGGTGAACACAAACCAGGAAGACTTCCTGCCCCTCTCCTGTTGAATGCTGGGATAGACTCTGGCTGTGCTTGGCCCTGACCAGAAATAAGTGGGGTAGACACTGGATGGATCAACAGAAATACCCTAAAATTAACGTGCAGTCAATCAGCAATAATTTGAGGTTTACGTACTCCCGTGAGTTTGTTTACTATTTAGATGCAATAGACCTCACTGAAGTTGCCTCACTAGCTCAAGCTCAGCACCATAGACTGAATACAGAGACTGTCAAGGGGACAATCACTCAATACCAGTTTGAAAACCATCATTAGGAATAAAGTAATACTGCAAAAAATGCAATTAGAATGTCCCGACTGAACTTTCTATGATTAAAGAATCATTGCTGGTAATTGAATATCGATTGGGTTCCAGAACATTGGGCGTCAAATTTTGAATGGACAAGTGGAGCATTCATTATTTATTTTCATTTTTTTATGTCGCCTATCAGTCCTCAGAATTCATGCAGGTCAGAATGATTTCCATCTGCGGCTAACACACCCTTCGGATATCATAGGCCAAGGAGAATATAGTTTTTTTTTTTTAAAGATTATTTATTTGACAGTTATACAGGGTAGAGAGACAGGAAAGTTGGGGAGAAGAATGGGGGAAGACATGCAGCAAATGACTTGAGCCGGAATCGAACCCAGGTCGCTGCGGGAAGGACACAGCCTTTTGGTTCGCGCACTTAGAACGATGAGCCACCGGGGCGCCCTGAGAATATAGTTTTAAAAAAATGTATTTTGTTTTGTTTTATTTTTCAATATGCCAAATGAGTGTCCTTTCTCTTGCACTATGCCATCTCACCTTAAGGTCACTGATCCAGGGAGGCCACAGTCTAATTCATGCACACCCTGTACTCCCCCATCATAACTGGTGTTATATCATAACGATACAAAGGTTTTATAAAGATTGCACACCAGGGTGGTGAAGATTTAGTGTATGATGGGGGCACAGGATGGCCATAGGTTTCATTTGTGGACTCGAGAAGGGAGAGGTATTTATCAACTCAACCTAAACAAAGACCCAGCAAAAACAAAGGTACAGGAGCAGTGATTCACAGGCTTGGTCCTGTGGGACTTCATTGTCTGCTGTTTCTTAATTAGGCGCTTTTGATTTCTAAAGGCTTTATTTACTTTCTTGATCATCTCATGCCAGAAATAGCTTTAAAATGCCACAAAGAATAAAATCCCCCGGTTCATATTGTGCTCGTGTGGTCAACAATCAAAAAAAAAAGTTAAAATGAGTTAACAAATGAAAGATTGAGGTTAATGGGCTCCTAACTTTAGAGGTGAACGTATGGTTTTTCATTTGTGATCTTTTAACTGAAAACTAAACACAGTACAGGTATGGACTCATTATAATTTGCTTTGTCTTTGAATTCATCATCTTCCTGATGGTCAGGTTTGATTCCCACATTTTCATCAATTGGGATTCACCTCAGTCTTTAATTTGAATAGTTATAAATAGTTGTACCAGTCATGGACCGCTTTTTATGTGACTCTATGCCTGTTAAAATGAATGCATTTTAACAACAAGCACTACACAAAAAGATATGTTATTTTTTATGGCATCTATAGCCATTTCCAAGACTGCATTTTAGGAGTTTAAGTATTCCACATTAAAAGCAGCTACAAAGACAAAATTAACAGTCTGTTGAAATCCGGGCATTTCCGTTGCTTTCCATTCATAAAATCCAGCAAACACTGTGGTACAACAGCATCAAGTTTATGGACCTCTCCATAGAATTTTGAGTACCGATAGACTCAGTTTATTTGTCATATTCACAATGACTCATGAAAGCACGGCTGATTTTCCACTCTATATCACCCTCTCCGAGGGAACTCTGACCACACTACAATAGCACTAGCATTAAGGCCCATATCTCCTGTCAGTAGCAGTTCACAGCTGTTAACCGTGTCCGATTTCCACTGATCTATATTACCTCTTTTCTCGGAAAATGGATGATGCACTTTATCTGTTCTGTGTGTTGCCCCCTGGAGAAAGGGAGCTGTCAAACTAAAGAAGCATAATTTCCCAGGGAGCTGAGTGAAATATGATTAACACAAAGCTTTTGTATGGCCGGAGCAGATTCGTCCGTTTCACAGGCGTGTGCACTGTGTCCTTTGCTGTCATGCAGTGGAATACCATCAGGCCTAAACAAACTGTCTACATTTTAGAATTTCACCTTCTATTTGTTGATGGTCCCTAGCTCACCCACAGCAGGTTTTCTGAAGCCAGTGGTTTCATCGGAGGACCCTGGGGCCCTTCCCTACACCCCCATCAATAAAACACTTCAACACAAGCCGACTCACATCTGACAGCCCTGCAAATAACTCTCCTACAACCTGTACGAGATGCAAATTAACTCCAAAAAATCCTACCACTCATTCTCAGAACTGTGAATTTTTAGACGGCTCCATCTTGGCAGTCTGGAGACTAATTTTGAAGGGGGCCCTGGGGGCGGGGATGGGGACTTTAGGGACTGACTGAGCAAACTGATTTGTGAAGGCAGCACCTCTGCTTGGCTAGAGCGGACTGTAAAAGAGAAATTTCCAGAAGGTGTGAGAGCAACCAGGCCAGTGGTTGAGACCCTGGGGGGGCACAGCAGCTGAAAATGGAGCCAGCATACAGAGCAGCCTTCCTCTCCAACAGGAAGCAGTCCCATGGGCATACCGAAGAGACGACCCTCGGGATTGGCCACAGCTAAAGAGACGACCCTTGGGATTGGCTGCAGCTAAAGAGATGAGAGAATAGCTGTTGTCCTGAGTTGTTTGGCCCACATTACATAGGAAAAAAGTATGCTGACCCTGAAATACATTGGATGCCATTTTGGCTGCGGTCACAATAGGGCTATGGCAACTACTTTCCAAAATTTCTGACCCTAAAGTGATTTTACAACAAACAGAGCAGGAAACACAGGCAAGACTATTGAGTATTTGACATCGTCTGCGATAAATATTATTCTCCATCAGTACTGCATCTTCAATCCCGGGGCATTGGACTTCAGTCCCAAAGGGCTGTTTTTTTTTGCTGTGGTTTCCTTTAAATCAGTGGCCAATTAAAGCCTTGAGAAAAGTATGTGTGGATTTTTTTCAGCCAATCAATGACTAAAATGAATCACTTGCACTAAAACATACTGAAAACCAGTAGACACATTGGCCCTTATGGACTGGTGCCTGGCTCCTATTATGTGACCCAAAAGGGAACACCATGAAGTATAAACTCTATCCAAAATAGAGTATTGAAATGTACAACGTATTACTCCGCTCTAAACAAAGGTCTAGTGTAAATATCAGATCATCTTCACAAATGGTGTCTACTGTAGCCTATAGGCTTCTTAAGTATACTGTATGTAAACTTAGAGAGACGCCATGCAAATTGAAACAGCCCTTGCAAATTAATCTTGTTTTTCTTCCCAGACTCGGAAAGGCATAGAAAAGGGGACAAATATATTTGAAATGTGGAAAAAAAAAGAAAGAAACTCAACTGCATGTTTGACAGTTCCCTGCCTCAGTATTAAAACTGCTCTGTTTGAGATTTCTTTTGAACATTGCTTTTTCATAAATTCATGTTATCCGCAACGCGGCCTTGGTGTGTATGTGTGTGCTTTTTTTTTCTTTCCATAAAGCTAAGCGATGAGCGGGCACGTTAATGATGGAGTTGGAGCTTCCTGCCTCTTCTCTTTAATCGTTCTCCCTAAACGCCCCTGCCGTTCTGTTCCCATATGTGTCTGAGTGATGGATACCAGGAGCCGTTCCATTTTTCTTGTCGAACTGATTTATACTGTGACTTAAATTGCCTGTAATATCTGTTTTCATAAGCACTTGGATGCTGCTAATGTACAATACAGCTTATTGCAAACACATTAACGGTGACACGTCAAATGGAAAATGCGAGACAAAACTTACTGCTTAGAGTAAAAATTGCAAAGCTGGAGAGGCTTGAGGAAAGCAATATTCGCCAGTTGAAAGTGGTGTGTGTGTGTGTGTGTGTGTGTGTGTGTCCATTTACAGGTTCCTCATGTATTCAAAAGATCCAAACATGTTGCATTCGGGTGTCTGCAAACATCGCAGTGTTTGTAAATGATGTTGGCGTCTTTCTAAATAATTTTTGCTCCTAAAACATGTCTATTTCCACTCAATGTTGCATACACCCAAAAACCACATATCAGACATTATAAGTGTAATTTAATGTCTCCCTCCTGCGATCATCACCCTTCATATAAACATAATGACAGAGAAAAATGCTGTTCATTAGTCTGATGGCTGGAGGAGGCTTACTGCAGCTGTGCTGTTTCTCTATGTACTACCGAGTGAATTCCGAATGGATTACAGCCTGTGTGTGCGTGTGTGTGTGTGTGTGTGTGTGTGTGTGTGTTTGATTTTATGCATACAAAACACAAATTTGTGCATGTGGTTGTTTTCCAAGCCATTGCTGTTCCAGATACGTTTGCAAACCACATCGTAATTGCATTTTGCAAAGGTCGTCAAAAAATGGCATCATCAGAGATTATTTGATACGTTATTTTCTGGTTCGCAATTCTGTTAAACTTATTGAAGCTGCCATGCTTAGATTAAACAAACACAGCATTCTGGTCACAATTGCTTAACCCCACAGGGACACACAGGCAAGTAGATAAGAGTCGAGCTCTGGCTACAAGATGCTTGTGATGTTCATGAAATTGCAATAGATGATGCTAAAAAATGGTTATTACACTGATAAGACTGCGACAGAGGATACTAACCTAGGGCTTTAAACTTGAGTAAACATGTAAATAGCGATAAGTCAAAAGGTATTTTTTAATTTAACAGAGTAATGTGGTGTTATTTAAAGCCAGCAATTAGCAAAGTAAACAATTGCGCCAGTTGTTTTCTTTTTCCATCAAAAAAGTTATGTCAAGCTATTTTGGGGGGGAAAAAAGAACTGATCAGAAAAAGAAGCAATTCAAAAGTACAGCTCATGCATAGGAACACCCATTTCGAGTGTAAGCAGTCAATTTGAATGGGCGTGATCATCGGCTATCAATGCTACAGATATGGGCTAGTAGGGCCCTACTGTATCCATTAGAAGCAACCCGGAAATTGAGCATTTCATTACGTTAATCTGATGTGTCAGGGTTAAGAAAAGGCGATCGTGCTTTTTGTAGGGTTAAATCTTGGTTTCAGGGTGATGGGAAGGTGCTTGTGCGTTTTTAAAGGCTAAGGTTACAACTCAGAATTGGGTAAAGGCGATCACGCTTTTATAAAACATAGCCGGCTCTTTTAAAAGGCAGCTGTGCCTCACACTTTCAATTATCAAACTATTATAGGCAAGGATCGAACTTGGGTCTGGGAAAGATCTGATTTATGCATACCCATCCATCCATCCACCCCCACCTCCAACCAAGCAAATGTTCTTGCTATATATTGACATGATACCACTCCCTCCTTTTCTGCATGGTCATCGTGTCAGAAAAGGTGACTTCCATCTGACTGATTAGTCATATCAATCAATGATTGCGACCCACTCAACGTACCAGCAGATACAGTTGGGCCCTTCTAGCCCATATCTATCGTGCTGCCAACAGATAATATTGCCCATTCAATGGACTGATAGCAGTCAAAGCTAGTGATAGGAACCTCTTTGTTAACACTGGGCGTCAACCTTCAGAACCATAGGACATGTAACGAATCTGCTTAGCTGTTATTATGGGGGAAAAAAGGCACAATGTTTTAAATACTCCAAGAGTAAGTTTTTTTTTTTTGTAAAACTAAAAGTGTTTACTTTTTTTTTTGCATCTTTGGCAGCTTGAAAACTGTAAAAGTTTTGAACTGTAAAACTACCAAAACTTTTGACTGGCAGTGTTTATAAGGGGCCATTTCAATTCCGGAATGCGCAATGTAATCACCAGGGTTAAATCCGTTCTCTTCTCCTGAAGCTCAACCCACCTTTTTCCTCGCGACTTCGAATTCCGCTAATTGCTGTGCAGGTCGCCATGACGAAGGTGGCCTGGTGTCAGAGCGGACGGCGCGAATGTTAGCACTCGGCTCCGCTGCCCAAGGGGCTTTTTCACAGAAACACCTATTTATAAAGTCCTTACTTACAGTCCTAACGCTGTCACTTAATGGTGAAAAACCCAGGAGCACATAGCTGCAGCCTGACTATTCCTGGATACCTGCGAGAGGGGGGCGGTTCTTTGAGGATGGGCGGGGTGGCTTCTCGCTCCAGATGGCTCTCAACATGAGGTCTACTGAAACCCTGGAAACCAGAGCTGTAATTTACCGTGTACTGCAGGTACTAAACACTAGGATGCCAGGCCTTATCTGAACAGGCCCAATATTGGTCCAGTTTTTATCCCCTGCTGGGTAAAAGCCCAAAGGGGGGATCATGTCGTGGTGCGGTCCATCTGTCAGTTCGTCCATCTGTCCATATCGGAAGGTACTTGGCTCATGAAATCAACTCCTCTGACAGTTAATATAGGACATCCCTGAAACTTTGCACATACAGTACGCTGCGGATAGACTGAAGATACGCATATTGCAACCGCGACTCCAGCGGAGAATGTTGTGCTCTCAGTGCAGTCTTGTTATTAGGTTTTACTCTGCTCAACAACTACAGATCGTTTTCATCAAAGTCCCTTTTCACACTCAAAACCGATTGCCTATCTCCCCCTTTAACACAACAAACTCTCAAAATCTCCCCTTGACAGACTAAAATCTCTCACCATCTCTCCTCTGCACTCTACAAACTATCAGCATCATCCCTCTACACACTGCAATCTATCAGCATCTCCCCTCGATACACTACATACTCTCGCCACTGCCGTACGCTCTTAAAACTGTCAGCATCTCCCCTCTACATGCGCGAAAACTTCTGCCATCACTCCTCCACACTCTACAAACTCTTAAACACCTCCCCTGTACACATTACACACTCTCACCATCTTCGCTGTACAGGCTACACACTCTCAACATCTCCTTTCTGCATTTTGTCAATGCATACTGCACACTCTCCCTACTACACACTTCATGCTCTATAGATTAAAAAAACCCCAGTTGTGTTTTTGCTGTAAATAATGCTATTAGTATTATAATTTGTGCTCATTTTTTTTTTTTTTTTTTTTTTTTTACTGTACTCTTGGTTATATCATAATGCCGTCTAAATGGTACAAAACTCTGTTTATTCTCATCAATTGCCTCTACGAGCACACCCTGCACAGTGATAATTATTGTAAACCTCACAAATAATGAAATGACATTGAGTCTGCCAGTCTGATAATTCAGCGGGCTCTTTCTGTTCATTGCGCTTGAGAGGGTGAGAGGATGTGTCCTGTAATCGGGTGATGGACAGGAGCAGGGCGCACACTCAGTGCGCACACAGCAGACTTTCCCTCGCGTCTCCTGAGTCCCGCTTTTAGCTTGCAATAAGAGCGCTGAAAAACCACTTAAACAGGAGAACATTACCCGCATTCAGTTCTATTCACTGCAAAAACCTCTCCTCTGCTTACTGCCCTGAAGCCCACTGAAAAGATCTCTCTTTGTTGCACCCACAGACACCAGCAGGACCATGCACTACCCTTGAACACACCGACCACCACAGGAAATGATCATTCGATAAAAAATAACACTATTATACGGTCCATTTTGAGTAAAGCAGCAAAAATTGCCTTGAAAACAGATAGAAAAAAATAACAGATTCTTTGAGGAGAAAGGCCTGGGCCAAACCTACCAATAAAAATGCATGCATTCAACTGCCAAAAAATATAAATTGATATATTTCTATTTCAAAAAAAGTTCTTCATCCAACTATCTAGCAGTAAAGACATGCATGTGCGTAAGAACATGAGGGGGGATCCCAGAAACTATTTAAATTGATGCAGCCATATCCTGAACCCCGTTCAGGGGTTTAAAGCATAGAATCATTTTAAACAGGAAACAAACTACATAAAATAAATTAAATTTGAAAAATATTTTTGGGTCACATAGGTTTTAAGCATGTAAAAAAGTCTGGATACAGAAAAGACTAAAATATGAAATACCCATTTACTGTACACAAATGTAAACTGATGAGACAAAAGAATGAAACCGCTCATGGATGAAGCGACTAATGTTGATGTTCGCTTTGAGTTGCTAAACACCACTGCTTGCAACAGCAGGCTGATAAGATAGTCCATTTTAAATAGTTTTTGCACTCTTTTTTGTAAACAAAGGGATTAAAACTTGATCTTTTCCTCGTCAGAATAGGCAAGAACACAGATGTCCTTGTCGACAACAGACTGAGGTGCCACTTCATTAGATGGCACAAAAATGTCAATCTGTAGTCAGGATTAGGGAAAGGCAATCCACAGGCTTTGTTCTCCTCGTTCAACTTGGTAAACAGTCCCGTCTTGTCATTTTAGATAAAAGAAAACCTCATCACTTCAACGTCCCAATAAAGTGACGTGACAGGAAAATAGTACATCATTTTTATGCAAAAGATTGCTTTCATTCTTGGTCTATGCCGGAAATGTGGACCCAATACATGAAAAAAAACTTCTTTAAAGTTTTTTGGAATTCAGACAGCTATGCGAAGGGTTTTTAGCTCTGAGCTAATTTTAAAATCCAGTATGAGTCATTATATTCTGCAGGTATGTCTCCATGGCCTGTCAGTTAGAATAGAGCCAAAATATTTGCAGCCAACATCGAAAAATTTTTTTTTTCCTAAATGGCCAGGATTCAGACAAGAATTCCAATAGATCTCTGATTCTATCCAAATTTAGGTAAATAATATGCAATATGCTATATTCAACTGAGAACCATTAAAATGTGGCCAGCATGGTTGTTTTCTTAATCTTTCTGTGTTATACCAGGTCACAGACCGGAGAGACCTTAGGAGTGTTCCTCTTCCCCTCAAAGACTCTGTGAAATATATAATTTCATAAACACACAGACATATCTCAAGTTGAACTGATAGAAGGCAAAGTCTTGGAAAAACGGAGTCCTCAATCATATTATTTTTCTTGTATTCAGTATTAATACGCTGCTTTTGAGCAGCAAGCTTTTCAGACAGTACCTTCGCAAGTCACATTAAATTGATAAATCTGTTTACCAGCATGGATGAACAAGTGCCTCTACTGCTCTATGTCCGAGCAATCCTCTTTGGCCCTTTCTCCAGCTGTGTGGAAGTTCAACAAACTCTCTTATGTCCAGGTATAACCCTCCTCGCAACTGCCAGGCCAGATCAAATGCCTGATGAATAAAAACCTAAATCTCACAAATAAACTCTTAAATTTTCTTTCAGTAATTTACGGACTGCCACCCTTTCTCTGGTACACACGCCTGAAATGAGAGAATTATAAATTGCAATAAAAAAGTCCATAGATAATTGTTCAATTTAGCTCTCAATTGCTGCATTAATTTTCAATGGGCCTATTAATGAGTTTATGCCTTGTGGCAATGACCGTTTACCAAGAGTTCTGGATAGAATTTTTATATTTCATGCAACTAGCTTTAGGCGTAACACAATTCATATGACTTCGAGGCATGACTGTGAGATTAAACTGTGGAATCCTCAGCAAGCAATGGAAATAGAATCACAGTCTAAGCTTGGCTTAAGGCTGAGAAATTTGCTAAAGCGACAGAGCATAGATACATACAACCTAGACGACGTGCAACAGGAGTTCTCAAATCTGGTCGCTGAGCTCAGAAATGGTGCTGATTTCCTCAGCAGGTCAAAGACCTGCAGTCTGATAATGTTACTGAATGGCCAAAGATTACAGTGCAGCAGGTTTACATCAGTCCCTGAACGGTGGGTACGCATGGAAACCAGTGCTCACGGCCCCAAGGGTCACGCTGCAGCCTCCACGTCTGTCACTGCACGCAATTTTCCTCCCAAGAAGGCGAAGAATTCCCAGTAAGGTAAAATTAGGAAATATGTACACTTTGTCTGTACAAAAATGTCCTCCTGAATCAGGTGACCCAGAACTCGTTGTTGCCGCCACCTACTGACCTTGCTGCTGCCTGGCACGTTGATTAGCTGAGGGTGTCCAGGTGCGGCCATGTCCAAGATGCGCCTGAGGCACGAGGCTTCCAGCTGGATGGCTTAAGCCAGATGCTTCACCCCAATTTCTGGAGACAAAACCCAGCTGTGTGAGAGTATCACAGAATGCACTGGGCACACACATCGTAATAGGCTCTCAAAATGGCTAACAGTGGCAAAATAATCTCATGCTTTCATCCTCAGTCTTAAACAACAAATGCAACTTTGTTTTTTAGAAATGTAGTTTTCTTACTGACTACAAAGGCATGCAGGGCACTGATCATGCAGTGAGATGGGAAATAATGCAGAAATCAACGCTAAGTTTATTTTTCCAAAAAGTGGCTTCCCCAAAACGGGGAGCCCATGCAAAAACCACACGGTTAAAACAGAAATACACACTGCCCGGCCAAAAAAAAATTCACCATTTGGAAATGAATGAACAAATTTTATTATTGGATCATGATTGCGGTTATTAATATGTTTCAGCTGGCAATAATCATTTCAACCCTGACTGATGAAGCGCATTGCTACTCATTTCTTAAAAAATCATGTCGGAAGACGCATCCCTTGATGGTGGAAATGATGTTACAGTATTATAGAACGGGCAAGTTATTGGCCTGTATCTAGCAAAGAAAACCATGAATGACAAAAACAAGTATGAGGAATCATTTTCACAGACAAATTTGCCACCACAAAGTCCTGACCTTAACCTTATTGAAAGTTATTGGGATGTGCTCTAGAAAGACCACCGAGTGGTTAACCATTTTGTCGAGAAGACAAGATCTCGGCCAAAAATTATGGCATTTCTGATCGAAAATAAATGTTCTGGCATTGCATATAGTTGTCAAAACAATGACAAGACGAATATGCACTGTAATCAAAGCTAAAGGGGTTCCAACTAAATATTTGAGTGCGCAGCTTATTTTTTTGGCCGGGCAGTGTATCTTACAACCCAAACGGATGTCCAGCTCAAGTGGATAACAGCCCCAAGTTTTCAGGGACTGTTTGGCTTGTCTACCAAACAAGTTAAGGGAGAGAAGGTGCAAAGCAGAGGCTCATGGTCCAGCAGCCTGGGTCATTCTACAGTTAATAAGTGTCACTATCTATTCATTGAGAATTGAGAACAAAAACTGCAGGAGAAGCCTGTTTTTGTAGGGGAGGTGGCCCTGATTACAATGGGGCCTGACTGCGTCCTTACCAGAGTTTATCATCCCAGCTTGTTGGGGTGGACAGTACGGTGTTGAAAGTCTGCTGGTTGTTGCGGCGGCTGCCCTTGGTTTTGGGTACTTTCCTGGATGCGGGCAAGGATGGCGAGTGCCTGCTCACTTGGGCCCGGATGAGGGAAACGTTTTCCCTGCCCACACCACACTCCACACTACACAGTACCATGATATCCTTCTCTTTCACGGATCGAGAATTAAAAAAAAAAGAATATTCTTGTTGAATATTGTTTTTCACTCAGGCGAGGTGAACAACCCAGCTTCAATCCAATGCTATCAGGCCCCCCGTTCTCCACCCACATACACACACACACTCACGCACACGCACACACACACGCACACACAATTTTATCTGGACTGCTGTGCTGGGTTCCATACAACCAGTCTAATTTCTATTTTCAAATGTGATACGTTTCACGGAAAGTTCTCGTACCTATAAATTTGTGTGAAAAATCTCACTTTGCAAAGCCAGAAAAACATTACTATATGCATCTCCCCATTAGAAAATAGCCAGTAATCAGGTTTCAGGAACAAAAGCGACAGTAATTATCACTTTTAAAATCATCTGTTTCAGGCCACGTTTTGTATAGAGGTCAGAGGCTTGACTGTTCACAATGCATTTTTTTTTCTCATCAAGTAATAGGTCTGATAAAGTTTTCCCTGCAAATGTGAGAATCTTATTTTTGCAGAGGCGTTAGATCCAGGTTCAGAGAGTCAAAGTCCACCCCAGTACTTTGTTCTTGGGCTAGAATTTGCTTATTAGCACAATTATTCAAGCAGAAGGAGGAACTGATGTGTGAAATTAGCTGGCCGTGTTCACAGGTGGACGAGAAGCATGGAAAAACTTTTTTTTTTCCCCTTCTAACCCCCGGACTTTACACCACATACTATTTTTACGAAATTATAATAAGTTCTGATGATGATCTCACTTTGCAACTGTTTTTGTCCCCCGCCGCCGCGGTAGCGAGCAGAGTGGGGGACATAGTATTCAGCGCCGTCCGTCCGTTCGTCACGTCCCATTTGTCGTGAACGCGATATCTCAAGAACGGTTTGACCGATTTTATTCATCTTTGGCTTCAATGTGTATTAGTGTGATAAGCCAACCCCAGTCGATTTCCGTGACCTGGCGGGGGACATGGCCAGGTTTAGTGGCAACACTTGTCTAATTTAGTATGAACAGTAACTGGAAAGGAGCCATTACACATCTTGTGCACATGCCTTCTTCAGGAGAACATGAAAGGAAAATCGATGTGTGGTCCCTAACTAATTTTATTTTTCAGTTGAATAATATATCTAGAGTACTCTATCTGAACTTACAGCAAGCTTAGGATAGTCAGAATAAGTATCAACTGTTGTCCTGAATATCATGAGCAAGTGATATTATATATTTAGTAAAGCTGGTAAATTTTTTTATGGTAAGGCTGCCCCTGAGTTACTGGGGTCGTAAATTTGCAGGCCTTGCAGTAGTAACAAGTGCGTCTCCACCATTTTGTCCCAGTTCTTCAGATACCTAACGGTCAGACTATCACCAGGAGAAGAGAATCTCTTCACTAATAGAGACCTAAAATCCAGAGCAGCGATTTTCAACCTTATCCAGAAAGATTTGACCTTCTAACTGTACAGTTACACACTTTATTCTACTCAACAACCCCAGAAATCTTTGCAAAAGGCCTTGATTAGTGGAATCGCATGTGTAATTGAAACTTTACCCCTACACCAGCCCTTTCTGTATAAGGTTGAGAACCCCTGATCCAGAGAGTTTTCTGCCCTTGAAAGGCAACCCCCAGTAACCATGTTCAATCATCCTATAATTGAAAGAAAATTGAAAAAAAAAAAAAAAAGTCTTTGTGCCCTCAAAACTTTCAATTTTTCTGTTTGAGATTCGGGCAAGTGTAGTTACCACGGTTTCCATTTAGGCCCGTATAATCATCCCCAGAGTTTTATACTAACCATTATAATTGGCTGGTTATTGCACTATTTCAGCCAAATGGTTAGAGTAATTGGTGTGATCACCCAGCAGAGGCGATACATTGAATAGATACATGGCAGGACCTTTGACCTGCAAATTTTACCCTTTTTAACCCATTTTGTACAACTTTGCTCACCGGAGTTCATTCTGTCTTCTTTCGTTTTCAGTGGAGAACTCGTCCGAGAGCAGTTCTTTGACTTCGAGAGCTGCCGAATGAATTGCAAGGCACTTTCCCAGAGGAATAACAACAAGGTGTCTCGTGTGAGCCGAACTTGTAGTTCTGATATCAAGAATTCACTGCACATTCCACCCTACCAACAGACTCTACTTCTCTCCGGCAAAGCTGGAGAAGTTCAGGTCCCCTGATACCAGCTCCAACATTTGACTGGTGCCGTACACATCCAGTTATGCACAAGTGTGTGGGCCTTGTCTACTGCCGAGTGTGTGGAGGATGTCATAATCTATCAAAGAGGTCTGATAAACTCCGGCTTTGTGATTTTTTTTTTTTTTTTTCACTTTTAACTAGCAGTAAAGTGAAAAGCACAGTGCTGATGTAATGGATTTATTTTACATATTATGCCATTGACATGTCAATTCAAAATTTTTTTTTTTAAACAATAGTTTACATAATTACAGATATTGTTATTGTGTTGTCAGGCTCATCATCATATGGGCCCTTTGTTTCAAGTAGTTGCTGTACCCAAGGAGCACAACTTATACAACATTTTGAATCATATAAACAAACCAAATCTTCATGACAAAATCTTGCTTAATGCAGCATGATTGTGAGATCAGAAATATAATGTTACATTTACAGTCCACAGTATCGAACCATCACAGTTTACAGCATGCGTAACAAGGAATGACAGCACTTCACATCAGGCTCCTCATGAAACGGTATTGACATGAAATTGTTTATCATCCGTGCAATCGTTTGGAGGTTCTGGGGTATTCGTCGTGCTCGGGTGTTATGGCAAATTCCCTATAAAAGCTCCCCCCAAAAAAAAAAACAGTCGACAAAGCTAAAGAGCTCCACGAGAGTTATCATCTCACATACCCACCATAGTCCATTCAATAGACCGTTAAGCGCATCTTGTTGATAGAGTGGTTCATGCTAGTGACTTGAAGTTATCAAGCTGAATTTCAGGAGCAGGACCACACCTCAAGCATGATGCGTTCCATGGCACATCCAATAAAAATGCAGTTAACCCACTCCTCCTATTCCGATTTAGTATTATCCGCCCATCCCATCCTGTTCCATTCTACTCTCCCATCGCTCTCTGTCCCTGCCCTTTCCGTAGAGTCCTAAGGGGGCTTTGTCACGCTCGGATGCAACGGCGATTTCCCACTTGAAGTTTCTTCAAAAGCTTCATTTGGAAAAGTAAAAGAGCTCCATTTGAGTTCCCCTCTCGCATACCAACCATATTCTATTCGACAGACTGCTAAGCGCATCTTGTTGATATTGCGGTTCTTGCTAGTGAATTGAAGCCATCTAGCTGAATTTTAGGAGCCGGACCACACCTCGATGAGACTTCCCGTCTCGCGTACCAATCATATTCTATTAAAAAAAAACTGTTAAATGCATCTTGTTGCTGGTGTAGTCCTTACAAGGGAAATGATGTTTATCAGTGTGAGTATCTTTACTGCCTCTGCAGAAATTTAGCTGCTCTTGGCAAAAGTGTGAAAAGGTTCAGGAGACTACATCCCTGCCTGACAAACACGGTCGTGGTGTAAATAATAATGTCGGGAAGCAACTTACTGCTCTTTACTCATGCACCTGATTCCTCAGACTAGGAGACACGTGTATTTGCCATTTAGAAAGAAAAAATATGAAAAGTCGTCAGAAATAAAGAAGTGAAATGGCAGAAATTCCTCTAATTATTCAAAACAAAACACTCAATCCATGCCAGGTGTTCACAAACAGGTTTTTAAATGCCCTGACTTCTGACGGTATTGGAAAAAGGCTGATTACACCGGCAGGTAAAGCTTAGGTATTACTCTTTGCATTATGCTGTTTTACTTCAAGTAATAATATTCTTGGATGTCCAAATGGGAAGTTTATGAACTATTATGTTTAAAAAAATCCTAAAAACCTTTATTTCTTGGCAATTTGATTCCTATCATTTCTAACCCTCTGAAAAACAGACTATTCCAAGTGGGTTTCCCCTCGATGAAATGAGCTCTGATCTGATTGGCCAGTGAAGAGTGTCACTGGCCTTGTGTGTCAAAATCCCCCGGCAACTGGAAAGTCTCTAAATACAGATGACTGAATGAGTATCTAGCTCATAATTGAACTACACAAAGAGCATGGAAAGGTAATGTCTGCAGGTTAAGCAAGGATGGACAGTCGCAAAGAAGAGCGACATGCAGTCACCTTAGAAGCTTAACTACTCTTGGAATTCAGTTTCTAAAGCTAAAATTAATGTGTGGCCAGCATCTGTATTGTAGCAATCGTTAGCAAACATGACATTTATTGTGAATGGCTGCACTACTCTCCCAAACTGAATTCACCCATTCTACCAATTCCAATCAACTTGTCTCGTACATTGCCTCTGGCTAAACAAGACTAGGTCAAAACATAGTACAACGTTGTACATGGTTGGACTGTTAATCTTATCGCAATCACAATGGTAACTTCTGTTAGCCCCTTGATGGTAATTCCCATTATGTGTTAGCATTGAGCTAACTCCATCACTCAGCAACTCACTCAGTCAGTCAGTGAGTCACGGATGTTTGCATGCGTAGGGATTGCTGCCTTGGTGCAGTTTCTAAATACACTTTCAACTGAGTTGCTAGCTGACCATGAAAAAAACATGTATCCATTCGGCTCATCTGTCCTGTGATGTGCGCTGCTATTTACAGCAAGCAACAGCCATGGGTGCAGATACTCAGATGAGAGGCAGAACAATTCTCACAAGCCTGCATGTGACAAACTGTAGGAAGGACAGCCAAATCTGAATGGCATGCCAAATGCCATGTTTTATGAAAAAGGGAGCCCACAAAAGACTTGACTGGGTTGCCGCACTTCACGGTTTGTGGATTGGTGGGCACTCCAGATACTGAAATTTATGCACACAAGCTCTGAAAAAGTGAACTTTTCATGATATGTCTCCTTTAAAGAAGGTGGTGTTTGCTCTGTGCGCTATTGTCCTAAATTGGTTTCATGCACAAAATTTCTGAATACATTTTCATTGAACTAATGGATGGATTTCGTTAAAGAGAATATGGAAGGGTTGCAGGCTGCTAAGAATCAGCGCTCCGGGGGCAATCTGCATGATCGTGTGTGTGTGTGTGTGTGTGTGTGCGTGTGTGTATGGGTGTGTTCGAGAAACGTGGATATTCCCGTCAAATGGCTGTTCTCACCCGGTCTGATTTCTGTGGCATGTGAGCCGATTGAATAAGAGTATAGATTTAACCTTGTTCACCTCACCAGTGTTCTCAATCACATGCACATTCCAGGGCTCTTATTACGGCGCAGTGCTATCTCGGAATAATTCACACCCCAGCCTATGACGGTGCTTTCATGACGGCAGGCTTTTATTATTGAGTCCCATAACATTCACCGGATTTAATCAGTCTATCGAGGTAATCAAAGCCACCCCAAATTCCAACAGCAGTCACCTTTAGGAGGTAATGATCGCTCTGTGCAATGATCTAAAATATCACTTGGATGAATTTCCCTCTTGAAAAAGAAACAAGGCTTTTGACAGCGGAATGTTATTTTTTTCTCTCTCTCTCTCTCTCTCTCTCTCTCTCTCTCACACTGACAATTCTTCAACAATGTTTGTAAAAATATTGTAAACATTGCCTCTTTAAGCCCTCGCCCAATGGTTGCTTCTAATCACTTCAAGAAAATGTAACTCTGGTTTGTAGCACCTCCTTGGGTGAGGCTGTCTCCGGTCACTTTGATTTTGACTATGTTTAACTAAAAAGGGTTCACAAATCTCTTGTTTGAACTCGAAATGCAGTCATGGACTGTGCACTCAATGCTGCACTGAAAACAGAGCGTAGGACTTGCTTTACTAATGAAGCCACATCACAGTGAAATGGGGGAGCGAAGGTCCTTCAGAGCTCGTCTCTCAGAAATCTCCGGGTCCTGGAGAATTATGCATGTTGCAGGGCACAGAGACTCCAGTGTCACGCCACAGGAAGCTCTCACTCGAAAAGTTTTCCGTGTCACGCGGAAAAATCATGCCTCTCTGCGCCTCCGCTGGGTGAGGAACATGGTGGGTTGAGGCCAGTTTTTCAGCAGGATGTCAGAAAAGTGACAATGCAGAGAAGAGCAGCGGGGATATTGTGTACCTGTTAACCCTTTCGTGAGATATGGTTCACTGGTACACAACTAGACAGTTGGTCGCAGGTCGACATGTATTTCCCAGATGCCATAAAGCAATCACTTCCAAAATGGATAATATTTGTGACCTCACCACACAGAGGGTCCATGCCAAATATGCAATGAATTCATAGGAATTGTGACCTGTAGAGCTCTCACAAGTAATCTCTATGGACACGGCAGCGCCAGACACGGCACAATGATCACTGATCTGTAGTATCCCCGACTTGTCATCCAGGGATACAAATATGGCATTAGAATTCGCTCAGCAGAACTTTCTAACGTTGATGCCACAATCACTACTGTTAACGCAAAGCTATTCAGGTCAAGAACACTGACTTAGAATTTTGACAAGATTATAAAAAAAAAAAAAAAAAAAAAAAAATCTACGCAATGAACTGAACGCATTCCCGAACAATGTCGGATTTTGAAGAAAGAAAAATAGACTAAACATACTCCAGAATATTTTACATCCTCTTCTATACACCCACAAGCTCAGGGGAAAAAAAGAGTTATTTTGCTTTTCTCTGCAGTGGAAACCTTTTCAGTTCTTTATGAAACCAACAAGCTATCATTTGTGGTTAAAGTAACGAATGAGTCATAATTTGCGGGTATTTATGTCCATATTGTCTAAAAATGGCCAAACTTTTACCATAATTTTGCTATTTTCATGATGGACATATTTTTAATTCAGGTACTAACTTTTTGGCCCCATTGGGACTCTGTTCGTATCCTCATTGGGCTTTAGGTACTTAACAATGTGCCCCTGTTAAGGCCTCTTGTGAGCAGAAACATGTTTGTAATTAGCAGCCAAATTCATTTTAATGAACATAAACCAGTGTAGATGGTTTTGCGATCTGGGGTGCTTTGATACTTTGTCCGCTTCCTATAGTTGTAGCAATACCATGCAGACAGACAGACAGACAGACAGACAGACAGACAGATAGATAGATAGATGATGCTTTTGCTCTTTGTTAAAAAGTGCCCCACAGAACTCAGACACACAGAGAGTAGCTGACAGCTCTCATCGTGAGAAAAACTCAACAGGAAGTTAACAAACCCAGAGAGTGTCAGTATCCTTGGAGACAAATGGGAACCCCCCAGCATATCCTGCTGAGTTGGGAATTGGTAGCATCTCGACCCCCGGGGGATGTACTACAAAGTGTGTGTGTGCTGGGGAACATGGTGTCACTAAGGCATTGGAGGCATACACACACGCGCGCGCACACACACACACACACACACAAATACACACACACGTGCACGCACACACAAATACATACAAAACTCAGTATCATGCATATTCTCAAACCTGCATGACAAATGCATTCTAGCAAAGCTGCACAGACATCTAAATGCATGCATGCAAATGTACAAATACATTCTCAAACGCCATATACTTAACATAATAAAGTATACTCACACAAGTACACACAGACTGTCACGCATAACGGCAAGTAAACGACATTGCTGTGAGGATGGATATCAAAGAAGCCATATGGCCCGTCCAAAGCTGTGGTCACATTCCATTTGGGTCAGTCTTAGCAGTACCATCACCAAGCAGTCAAAAACTGTTTCACAAACTGACCAGAAGCATTTATGTCCACATATGCCAGCCTTGGGTCGACCAAATGACATCACATTAACAGGTCTGGTGTGAACATGAGCGTTTCGCTTACCAGGATCCCTAGGAAACTCCACACACTCCAAAGGCCTTCGTATTCTTACCTAACAACCAATGCTGCAGTGTGGCTTTCAAGCAAGAGCCCACCCTTTTCATTTTCTGTGTGCTATACTTTCAGTTTGTCTGCACTACTACCATCTGTGCCTTTAGTTTAGTATTACTATCCATGTCAGTGTTGTTTACATTTTTTTGTGGTTTTAATATGGCAGTACATTACTGCACGTGAATTTATATGCCAGCAAAATATGTAATTGTGACTGGATATTGATGGCCTCATGCAAGCAGGTCGTAAGTGACATTTCAGTCAAAAATGACTATTTTGGTTGTTTTGGAATCACTGAGACTAGCCCATCTCCTGACCAAGTCTGGAGTCTCAATTCATATCCTAAAGGGCTTAAAATGCCTTTTTAACATCAGTGCATCTGTCATCCAAATGGTCATCTTCGCCCATGCTAAATGGGCTTCAGTGCATTTTGCTAATTATCTCCCAAATTATGAATAATTATGAAAATGTCTTGTAGGCATCCCAATAGGTCACCAAGTACTACACTTCTATCGTGGACAGTTCAGCATATAGGTAACAGGTGGTGCTGTGGCAGTTTTTTGGCTCTCCTGTAAACTTTGTAAAATGTCACTTACGCCCTTCTTGCATGAGGCCATCGATATGTTTATAGTCAATGTAATTGGTTGCTTATGCAATACCCAGTTGAACTCATGTACAGTATGTGCTTCTTATATGTAAGAATGAATGGATTGCTGGTGGGGGTTTGGGAGGGTGTTCTGTTGCTCTGTGAAATTATCTGGTTGCACTGGCTCGTTTACATTTGGTCCATTGAAAGCCAATATATCATTGATTGCTCCAAAAATTATTAGCTCACATCACCACATATCCTCAGTACTTCACAACTTTATCATTTGCCCATCATCCTTTATTGTACAGTATTCTCTGTTGAGGGTGCAGCACCACTGCAGAGGACGTTTGGCATCCAAGCTCCACTCTAAACCGTGGGTTTATCACTATAGCTTGATATAAAATGCAGTGCATTTCCCCCTGACCATACTGCTGACACATTGTGTTAAGGTATCTGATCCATTCTATGGCACTTATCAACCGATGCCACTGCGAACAGCAAGACAGAATAATGATTGCTGCAGTTTGCAAGACAGTCTGGAGGGAGTTGTGGTTGTATCTCAGTACACTAGGGTTCAGCATTGAAAACCTCTTCTTTAGCAGAAATGGACTTGCTGACTGTACTACTAAAGTTGTGTCAACTCAGCCACTCAATCAATTTTTTGTGTCTTTTGTGCCACTTCTAGTCATCTTTGTTGAGAGGGGGTGTTTTAATCCAAGCCTGACAAAATTGCAGTGACAATGGCTATGTTTACATGACGACTTTTCATTCAGAATGAATTGATCCGAATGAAATCATTTGGAATGAACTTTTTTTCCTGCGAGTTTACATGGGATATAGTCATGCCGAATGGGGGTTTACATGGAAGACGCATTTAATCGCTTTCGCGTAAGGTTTGGTGCTGGGAAGGCTTCTGATTGGATAGGGAGCGGGGCGGATATGTGTATACGTGTTTCCATTTAGCCTACCGGAAGAAAAATATTAGGCTTGTCTTCGTTCCTGATAGCGACAACATGAATGACATTAGCAGTTCCTTTTTCGGACTGATTTTGATTGAGGGCTCTCAAGTCTCATGCAGTGAGCGTGATTGTCACTCATTTCAGTCAGATGTCACGCACTTACACCACAGTTGGTATTTCTCACGCAAAAAAATGATTAAGACGAAAAAAATTCCCAACAGTAGGCCGATATGCTCAGCAGCACCGCTATAACTGTGGAAACCGGCAGGAATCAAACGCGTCTCCCCTGGAGTTCTCGGTGGCAGCTTCCCACCTGCCAGCCAATCAAAAAAAGGAAAAGGGCTACACAATAGCCAATCAGATAATGGCACTATCGTATCTGGGTAAGACTTAGGGCAACAACCAATGTAAAAAAACAGTTATCCTGGAATTATTTACGTGATCCTGCTACAACAACGTTCTGAAAGCTGCATTATTCAAATAGGAGCATCATGCACAACCCCCCCCGGAGAAAATCTTACTCTAGCCTGCGTTCAAAACTTGAGAGCCCTGCTGCTTTTTTTTATTTTTGAAGCAGCAGTATGACCACATCATTTCAATTATTATCATTCGTCTGTTAAGGAGCAGATGGGAGGTAGAGGGCCCTATCATACGCCAGAGTCCCTAAACCCGTTATTTGGGGATTTCGCATTGCGTAAGAGTCGTTCCCCCGCGAAAGTTGCTATCTGGCACACCTGCCTATATCCCTAAAACACCAGCGCTACCCGTTACATTATGCATAGGCGTGGTTTGGGCGTTACGCCAGTTAAACCAATCAGTGTGCCAGGTGCCACTGCCTTTCGGAACAGGCTGCGCTATCCCAAATCCTCAAACCGAAATCCGTGATGGAGAGAGGAAGGTCGCCACGTTTCTCCGTTGACGGGTTAAATTGCCCATGCATGAGGTCAAATCCAGTCAGGGGAGGATCTGTTTTTGTTAAGTTAATCATGAGTTGTATTATTATTATTATTATTATTTTACATTGACATATTGTTTAATGTTTGGTATGTAGTAAAAAAAAAAAAATCAAGCCTACCCCTTTTATGATGGAAACTTCAAAAAAAAAAGAAAAAGAAAAAAAATCGTTTCGCCATGCACTTCCAACTCCCTCTCCGTCTGAAATGAAGCATAGAACAAAATCCCATTTTAGAAGAATAAAATTAGGTCTATGCACTGGCACTCAGCGGCGTAATTTTTTTTCCAGCGAGGCGGCATTTCCGAACTCTTCAGCGAATGAAGGTAATTCTGGTGACAAGTCGTGGTTAGATCCGTTTACATTTTCCAATCGGACAGCTGTCTATTTTTTACAGCAAGTTGCGCGACCGTGCTGCAAAAACAGGTGTACATACTTGTCGTCGAAATTACCTTCATTCGCAAGAGAGTTCTGAAATGCCGCTCTCGCTGGAAAAAAAATTTCCGTTGCTGAGTGCATAGCGCTCTTGTGAAAGCCCAAATGCGGGTAGCGGGTTGTTTTAGGACCCGCTATACGCTTTCCCTAACGTGTGTGGTCAAGATAGCAATTGTAGGGAAAGCGCATAAACACGCCCACGGGCACACCTCCAGGCGCAAATAAAGGATTCGGCATAATGTGCCGCAAGATATCGTTTAGGGATAGTGGAAGCTGCTAAATGCGTAATTCACGGGTTGCGGGTAGTGGCAACGGGTAAGGCAGTGTGAAAGATAGAGCCCAGAATATCAAAAAAGGGAGGCAGAAGACCGTGCTTTGGCTATTGGCTACCGGTTAGCACAACGACTGCTCTACCTTAGCTCTCTGCTGCGTCCCACTCGCAAGGAAGGGAAAGGTAGCAAGCATGCACAGAAAGAACAGAATGAACTTTAAGAGGAATGAGTGTTTATATGTACGAAAGATTCTTTCAATCGGAATGACAAACAGAATATACACCACCCCCTTTAATTGGATTTAGATTTTAATCGGAATGGCCATTTTCATTCCGATTGAGGTGTTTACATGACCAATTTCAATCAGAATGGCCTTTCATTCCGAATTAAAGTGGAATTAAACTGTTCATGTAAGCGTAGCCATTGTCACTGAATTCATTGAAGGGGCAGGGTAGCCTTGTAGCAAGTTGCTTGACTAGTAACCAAAGTGTTGCTGGGATTTTGACTTGATTTGGAAAGATGAGGTCAGGTGTGACCCTGTTGCTGAGCTCTTTAATCCAAAAAAAAAAAAAAAAATACATTGCTCCAATGCTGATATCCATTTCCCTCGATCCCTCTTCGCCCACAACTGTTCTGGCATTTCTCCCATGATATCCTTGAAAAAATGAAAAATGTTCTCAATGGAACTTCTCTGATTCAATATTGGTTAAAAAGTAATCGATTGCTATTCAGCTGACAAATGCCAGTGATAAATCAGAGAAATTGGTTTTATTATTATTATAATTAGTATTAGAAGTAGTAGTGCTGGTAGTAGTATTCGTCATAGTAATAGCCACAGTAAAAGTTGTTGTTGTAGTGGTAGTAGTAGACATTGTACAACCCCATTTCCAAAAAAGTTGGGATGCTGTGTAAAATGAAAATAAAACAGAATGCAATGATTTGCAAATCATCTAAACCCTATGTATAACTGATTATAGATCAAAGACAACATATCAGATCTTAAAACAAAGAAATTCTATAGTTTTTTTTTTTTTTTTTTGCTATCTGCTCATTTTGAATTTGATGCCGGCAATACTTTTCAGAAAAGCTGGGATGGGGAAAATTAAAGACTGGAACAGTTGTATGATACTAAAAAAATACATCTGGTTGAACATCTCATGACTAATTAGGCTAATTGGCCACAGGTCAGTATATAATGACTGGGTATAAAATCCTAGAGAGTTTTTCAGAAATAAAGATGGTGAGGGCTTCACCTCTGGATGGGCAAATAGTTCAGCAATTTAGGAATAACATTTCTCAGCATAAACTTGCAAAGAATTTGGGGATTCCATTATCTATGGTATATAGTATAATTAAAAGATTAAGGAATTCAAGCCCGAAAACCTTTATCGAATGGCCATGATATTCAGGCGCTCAGGCAGCACCCCATGAAAAACAGACAGGATTCTGTTGTGGTAATCTCTCCATTGGCTCAGTAGCACTTCTGAAAACAAATTTCAGGGAGCACAGCTTGTCCTTGCATCTACAAATGCAAGTTAAAACTCAAGCATGTAAAGATAAAACCATATATAAAGAAGATACGGAAACGCCGCCACCTTCTCTGGGCCTGTGTCAATTTAAGATTGACTGAAGTGAAGTGGAATACTGTCCTGTGGTCTGACCAGTCACAATGTGAAATTCTTTCTGGAAATCATGGACACCATGTCCTTCAACCTAAAGAAGAGAGGGACTATGTGGCTGGTTATCAGCGCACAGTACCAAAGCAAGCATCCATGAAAGAATGAGGAAACATTAGTACACATGGTAGGGGTAACTTTCATATCTATGAAGATACCATGAATGAAATACAGAGGTTTTGGAGTAACATACACTGCCATTCAAACATCACTGCGCACTTGATAATCTTGTTATTTGGCCTTCTTTAAGCTTACGAAAAACAATATAATCGGTTGATTTGAAAGTACAAAGCCATCCTGGGCAAATGACCTTATAACTTCAGTAGCCATCTCTCTCCCCCTTTGTCCCCACTCAGCAATGGTTACCAGCTTCAGTCCTCTACAAGGCTGCTTCACCAGGTACCCAGGATGTCCTGTGAGCTTGTTAAAACCGCTTTCCCTGATTTTGCACCCTAGCCAGTAAACAATCTTCAAAACAGTTAACCGTTCAAAAATTTAGTCTCATTTGGTGTGCTTATAAGCTTAGCTTAAGACTCTGCACAAATGAGGTGAGCACTTGTTTTTTTTTTTTTTTCCTCCCCCGTCTTATTTGGTAATTCCAGTTTCGTCCACACTCTGTAATGTATTTGAAATTGTGCACTGTTTTGGCCAGATATTAAAAAAGAGATTTTGAATCTCAAGGGATCTTCCTGGTTTAATAAATGTTTAATTAAAAAAAAAAAAAAATTGATGTGATCTGATTCTTGTGCTAACACAGTAACTGCAAGTAAAAAAAGTGTCCCTTTGTCGTATGTAAGCCAGGTTAATTTAATGCTAGTATTTAATGCTAGTATTTTTTTTTTTCCCAATCCAAGCACTGGGCCAGTCAGTGGTATGGCATACTTCAGCACACAAGGCAGTATAAAATCGAAAAGAATAAAGTACATTACAAGCAAAAGCAAGTGGGATAATTGATGTCAAGGTAAGAGAGCTGTCTGAGTTTAACCGGAGAGCTTTGCTGGCAAAAACCAACATGACACATTTTCCATTCCAACAAATCTGCAAGAGAGAGTCAGTGAAAGTGACATAAAGGTCCCAGTGAGGGTGACCACTTGCACTGACTGTCATCACCCAGTGCACTAATGATCACTTATCTAAAGGCAACCTTGGAAGATTAAGTCATTATATTTATTAACGAGCAGTATGAATTCAAGAAGGAGTCATCCGAAACATTGACACAAAAGAGTTTGAATAGACATATACTATTTTGATTAATATTTTTAAAATTTCCCTTCTTCCCTCTTTCCAATTTTAAATGACCAATGTTGCCTAAATTTTCATCCTTCTACTGTGGGCTCAACAGTAGCCTCCAATGTTAGAGCTGACTCTTGACTGATATTTTTGACATTTTCTGTGCTTTTTGGCTCTCTCAAATACATGCAAAAACAACATTCATCATTTTGAAACCTCCAAAAACATCCAATGCAGTCACCAAGTGACAACATGCAGGGATAACGCCTCTACACCAGTCATATGTCCTTCTGATACTGAAAGATAACAGAGGGCATCTTGGCAGAATAGACACTTTCTTCATAGTAAGCAGAATATGTGGTACAGAACATAGAATAGCCAAGGGACTTTCACATTGCCTGCTCTGTGGAACACTCTTTCTCGAGTAAATAACACACAAAAAATGTCCTAAATATGAAATATGAAGTTAGAACTTCAGGGGCTGAACATAATTGGCCCAGGCAATGCAGGCAAATAATAGATGGCAATGGTAGCACTGATAAATAATATTATTGTCGCATTTTAAATAGCCAAATAGGTAGGCCTACTATACTGTATACAGTGTGAGTAAAAAGTAGGTCTGCTATTCCCAACTAGACTTCGATGGTGGATAAAAAGCTCAACTACTGTAGACAATCCATGCAAACGGCTAAATTATTTTCATTGGAAATCCCATTCTTTTAAGATTATTTCTTGCGGGATTTTTCCTTTATTAGACAGTTGTAATGTGGAGAGAGACAGGAAAGTTGGGGAGAAGAATGGGGAAGACATGTGGCAAATGACCCGAGCCGGAATCGAACCCGGGTCGCCGCGGGAAGGACACAGCCTTTATGGTGTGCGCGCTTAGACCGATGTTTGACCATAGTTCTTTGATAACAAAAGCCTGTGACTCTTCAGACCTCAATGTTTTATTTATTTATTTTACCTTTATTTAACCAGGAAAATCCCTTGAGATTCAAGATCTTTTTTCTGAGGGAGACCTGGCCAAGACAGCACACCGTTTCACATAAATTACACTGTATGTACACAACAGGGATTGCAAAATAAAATAAGACCACATAAGAAACAGAAGAAAAGGGAACAAAAAAAAAAAAAAAAAAAATCAAACCTATGCATAACAACTGTACACCTCATTTACACACAGTCTTAGTTTAAGCTTAAAAACCTCCAATGAGACCAAATTGTTCAACTGTAAAGTGTTTTGGAGGTTGTTCCATGACCAGGGAGCAAAATGGGAGAAAGCGGTCTTACCAAGCTCAGAAGACATCCTTGGTACCTGGTAAAGCAGCTTTTTAGTGGAACGGAGCTGGTAAATGCTGCCATCTCAACCCTAAAAAACCTGTCATCACAGTCAAATGGTTGCAACCTCTATTCCAAAAGAATTGGGACAATATGTAAAAATGCAAATAAAAGCAGAAGTAAATTAATTGTAAATTTCCTTCTACTTACATTTAATTGAAAACATTACAAACAAAAATACTTTAAGTATAATTTTCTCCGAATCAACGGTATTGATTTTTGTAAATATCTGCAAATTAATACTGTGTTCCAAAGACTGTAAAAGTAGTGAAATCTTAAAAAAAA
Source organism: Gymnothorax javanicus (assembly GCA_029692085.1). Lineage (NCBI taxonomy): Eukaryota > Metazoa > Chordata > Actinopteri > Anguilliformes > Muraenidae > Gymnothorax > Gymnothorax javanicus. Next base: position 27,408,983 of record CM056210.1, on the reverse strand, counting down.
AAAAAAAAAACCTACAGGTAAAGGGGTGAATAGGTAATAGATAATTCAGTTATGATTGAATATAAAATGACCAGTCACAAAAGGCCCGGTCATTTAACAGGAAGATAGTTTGAGGTTTGCCACTTTGCCAAAGCTACGTGAACGCATAATCATACAGTTTGAAAACAACGTTTTTTAATGTTCAATTGAGAAACATGATTGAATCTCACCATCGACAGGCCATAATATCGTGAAAACGTTCAGAGAATCCAGAGGGACCACTCTGCATTAAAGGAGCTGTGTCACAATTACTGCACATGCTCAGACCTTACATCCCAAAAAAGTGAATCTCCTTGACTGCAAGTCAGAATCTGATCCCATGCTTGTTAACCTGATTCATTTTGCATTGCAGTAATATATTTTAGTTACTTGGGCATTATACTTTTTATATTAAGCAATTTGCTATGAAAATTCAAGGATGCAAAGTGCTATTTTCACACTTTAGCTGAAGGATACAAAGAATAAAAGCTGGTTTGCTATTGCCAATGATCATAGAATAATCATAGAAGAAAAAAAAAAAATACTAGTGTGGCTAGTTCACCGTGATAAGGCGAGACAAGAAATGAGACACTTTCACAAATTTGCATTTCGACCAACATCCTTCAAAATTGTGGATACATGTTGCAAATCTTTTTTTTTTTTTTGCATTTCTAAAATTGAATGTACAATTTAATCGCCATAAAATTGCATTTTGAAGGAGGCTGTGTTTAACTGCCGTTGGATCAATCTAATCATTGGAAAATGTGTCAGCCAAGGAAAATGACTGAACGCGGATCAAGACAAATCAGTGGTTTAAAGGGATGTTTTGTGCCTCCTCTAGTTTCAGTAGAGCAGCCATCACTACAGCGTATGAACATCAAATGCTAACATCTAGTGAAAAATATCAACTGATGATGTGCCATTAGACACAATTTAAAAGACCTTGTGCAGATAGAACTAACACAAATTAAAGTAGAGTGTAAATTAAAAATTGAAGAAAAAAAAACTGTGAGTGCAAATTACTGTGCCTCTAAAGTGCACACTGAAAATGACTAATGTTCATATCTGATATGTTGACACTAGCATGCTATTATAGCTGATATATGTTTACACGCATAATACAAATAAATGTGAAAAACCTCATCGCAATAGCGACCTAATATGTAACATGAGAAATGTGCTCACGCACAATATAAATAGGTGTGTCAGTGCACAGTGTACCTGACTTAATTTATAGATGAACTTTTACTGGACACAAAGCACGAGGAAATTAAATTTCACAGTTGCCGAGCTGTACCTAGCTCTCAGCATTGCCAAAGCATAAATAATCCAAGAACACAGAGGGCCAAATATTTCCATGTCCTTCCCATATAAAAAGCCTTTTTTACCATGCATGATTTCTGAATTCCCCACACAGGGCAGGATCTAGGCACAGAATAGCATAGAGTTGTCAAGATACTGTATTTGAGGGTATATTTGAGGACGGGAGAGAGATTTGCACCAGGATGTAATTCTGTAAATCTCACTTTATGAGGTTATGAGTACAAGATTGTAGCTGCCATTCATTTCAATGGGCATACATGGGTCAACAATGTCATTTTTTTGTCTTTTAACTGAAAACTGTACAAAGGTTTCTTCACCTGTTCCTGCAATAGCCAAGGCAAAAAGATAAATGCCGAAGAGTACAAAGGACAAAACAGCTACACCCGGTACACGAGCACATACTTGTGTCAGCTGTTTCCATGCGTCCCCATGGGGGGAGGAACTTTGACACGGTCCCTGGGGAGCTGAGCTGGGCCATTTCTTCTGAATGAATTACTTGGGTACTAATGTCGAGCACCTGCCACTGGTTAGGTCTATTGGGTCAGCCTCATCTGGGCAGTAGAGAGAGTTCTTGGGTAGGGATAATCAATAATATCCAGAAAGTGCTATTGTGGAAGTAGGCTTTCGTTCCAGTCATGCAGTTGCACACATGATTCTACTAATCAACGCCAAGATTAGTAGAAAGGCAGGGAGTGCGTGAGTGAATGGTTTGTGCGCGCTGCAATGGATTGGTGAGCTGTCCAGGGTGTGTCCCTGCCTTTCACCCATAGTCAGCTGGGATAGGCTCCAGCTCTCCTCTGCCCGTAGTCAAGGAGTATAAAAAGGAGGAGGAGACAGGACAAATGGCTCCAGTGAAACTCTGGGGTACGGCACATGCGCAGTATAAATGGAGCTGCGATGTTGGAGGGTTCCAGCAGACGGCACTAGTTTAAAAAAAAAAAAAGGTATGAAATATATTCTCACCCAAGGTTGATTGCAGACGCGTCAGTGAAACGAAACAATCGCCCCCATGCTGCTAGATAGCGCGCCATCTACGGAATGTTCCTGCAAGAGCAGACCAGATTTTCCTGCGCATGTGCGATACCCCATAGTTTCATTGGAGCCATTTGTCCTGTCTCCTCCTTCTTTTATACTCCTTGACCGTAGTGAAGAGGCAGCGGTTTAGAAAATAGATGGATGGATGTTTCCTGTGAGACCAAAAACTCCTGCCAGCAAAGGAATTGTGCTCCCTCAGAAGGCAAAATTTCACGCTGCGCTCTCAGAAATACAGGCGCAATAGGGGTCTACTTCTGCCCCTCTCTGTCCAATCTACACCCTCAGGGGCTGATTACCCGCAAACTCCATTTATTGAACATCAAGGTAACTTTTGTACCTTTTCAAAGGCTGTGAAGGTATGTATATGTACTTTCAAGGGTCCAGTAGGCATACCCTCTACCATGTTTACGTCCTATGGGAAGAATGGTAATGTCCGAAAGATTCCCGCTGATACAATTTAAAAGCACTCAAATTAGTCGGAGCATTGGACTGGACATCAGTGCCCAGGGGTGGAGTATAATTATGTCTTCCCCCAGGAGGGATGGGAGACATATTGTTTTTGTATGGTTTCCTGTCCATGTCCATGTTAGCGTTTCCACTGTTTCCGGGCTGTAACTCGGAAACTGTTTAAGATATTTACATCAAACCTTGCACACATTTGCATCAGGTTGTGCAGATGTGTCTTTTGCTATTTTGAGGTCATTACCTTTTCTAGTTTTTTCCTGTCTGTGAACATCAATGAGGGGTGGCTGCGTTGGGGTGGGGGGGACATTTGTTTTTTTTTTCCATAAAAACAGTCTCTAGTTGTAGTTTGTATTTGGTTGGACATGGGATACGTTTAAAACGATTACGCTGTTAATCCATTAATACACTGAAATATGTTGCCTCTTGAGATAGGTAAAGTTTGTTTGTGGTTAAAATAGCTTGCTTGACAAAAAAGGCGTTACATTGGGGTTTATTTACCTTTTACAGTGGAGTGCGACGAATATGAGGACGCAATTTTCCAGTACTTCTGCGCTATTAATTTCCTTGTTGGATACATCAGAGCTTTCAGAAAAATTTGAGATGCAAAATCGTAATTATGAGTTAGATGTTGACATGAACACGATTTACAAGTCATAAACTGGTATGTTAACCCTTAAATGCCCCCTGTGACAAATTTGTCACACGATTTTGGAGGTTGTCAAAACCACTGACCCCACATAAATTTTGCAACCTAATGCCCATAGTGACATATTTAGACCATCAGTGCTGCCATCTGATGCATAAAAGTGGAACTGACACTACACTGACTGCATCAGCTAACCTTTCCAATATGGCCGCCCCCATGGTGGAATCCACACGATAGATCAGCACCCATTCATCACTGGATAAAGTAGACAAACAGGTAAGCTAATGAAAAATAAACTATGCCTTATACTTCAGCTATATGTCAACTACCAAAACGATGGACAAAAGTTCTCTTTATATCCTAGAAACTTAGAGTGACATATATGTCACAAAACTAAAATGAGGTCAAAGGTCACCAAAAATTAAAAATTGCTATTGGGTTGTTATTAGCCCCTCCCCAGGACATATTAACAGAATACATAGATTTTTCTTTCAACTTTTACTATAGTTGGGCATTTAAGGGTTAAATAACACATGAGGTGGCATCTGAGCAGAGATTCTAAAATCCAGCCCTTAAATCCAAATCCAGCTCTGGTTCTCTGTCCTTCTAGGCAATTATGTGAACAATTTCGGCTACTGATTGGCCAGACCTTCATTGCACCTGACTCCCAGGTAAAGGAAACCTGGGACAACCAGCAGCTCTCACTCTTGAGGACCATAACAGGGGAACAGGGCCTTAGCGTATATCGCCTCAGCGGCAAACCAGTGTACCCCTTTTATTTTTTGAGAGTGTTGAAAATCCACCTCCTTCCCTCCCTCACCCGCTCCCAACACACTGCATACACCTGCTGCTTCAGCCTACGAGGGAGCCCTCAATCAACCGCCGCAATAACGAGGCACGAAGCCGCGGGGCACATCGCGTCAATTACAAACGATTATGCCAATCTACCCGTGATGAGATCCCTTTCCCCCCACCACCACCTTCATCACCGAACACCTTCACTTCCACCCCTGCATCCTGTTCCCCCGTGAAATCCCTCTTTCCTTCCCCTCCTCTCCCCTAGCTTTCGTCGACCCTTTTTTCTACCTTTTTTTTTTACCTCTTACCCCATAACCAATACTTACTTTTTTTGTGAAGGCTTAATTGACCTGGTGTGGAGGTGGGGGCAGAGCAGCAATACCTGATTAGGCAGCCACATACAATTTCTGTACAGATGGCAGATCCATCTTGTAATAAAGCTCAGATGGATTATTGCTTTTCTGCGAAGCAGGTATGGGAGATGAGAGCCTCGTGCCTTTCAGGATCTCTTATTGCACCGCATGAATCCATTAGAGGCACTCAGGCAATCCTTCTGCTTATCGCATATGTGTCTCATGGCCTGTGTAGTGCAGTGGTTGTAGTACAGTACTGCTGAGGCCTGTGAGGGTTTGTCGCTCCCTCTTTCTCTCCCTCTCTCTCTCACTCTCTTTGTTTATCATACTTTTAGTTTCTGTCATTTGCTCTCTTTCTCACTCTACTTCTCATTCACTCTCTCACTCTCTCATTCCCTCCATCTCTGCACTTGTTCACTCTCACACACACTTTCATTCTGTCGCTCTCACTCTTTCCCTCACACTTTCACTCCCTCTAGGTCTCTCCTGCTTTCTCTCACATTTTAACAAACATTACTCTTGTCTCACGCTCTCTCCCACTCTAGCACTTGCATTCCTCTCTCTCACTCTCCTTCACCCTCATGCTCTCTCCCACATCCCCCCGATAAGCACACTTTTCCTCCTCTCTCACCCTCTTCTTTGCCATCGCTCTCTTCATCATCTCGCTCACTCTCCAGTCCATCTGAGCACTTTTCACTCTTTTATCCATGGCGATGCTTTATCTGCGTAGCATGATGTCACGAGGGCCAGTCAAGCGGGGCGCCAGGAAGTAGAGGCCGTTTCATTTTCTGTGAAGCTCGCTGAATATAAAGAAAAACAAAGACAGCGCAGACCTCTTTGAGAGCCCATACTTGCACCAAGACATTCCAAACTTTACTATCATCTATTCATTTGTAAGGTGTATGACGTATTATTCCAATGTTCCATCCCCGCAATGATGAAGAATCCTTTAAAAAAAATTTCCTGGATCCAGAACTTGATCCAAATCAGCACCAAAATGAAATCACCACCTAGGATTTTCCAAGACACACCTCTCGTAAAAATTTCATGACAATCCATCCATAACTTTTTCTGTAATGCTGCTATCAAACAAACAAACAAACAAACCCACAAACATACCCACAAACTGAAGGTAACACATAACCTGGCAGAGGTTGTGAAGTTTTTATGGAATGTATCAGAATAAATTGATGTATCTCACTTTGACAAAATGCACATTTTTCTGTTTAAATAAGTTTCATAAGCTAACTTTGTGAAGAATTGCGGGTTGCTTGCAGCTAATTCGTGCTTACTGCACATAGCTATAAAGTAAAGTTTATTTGTATGGCACATTTACACAGGCCTCAAAAGGAAGATAACAATACGCAAAAAAATGAAAAATAAAAAAAACAAGCAATTAAATCCATAAGACCAAATAATCGCCAAAGTACTGATTTGTCAAGGTAGTTAACCCTGAGACGGTCGATCTTGACCCTGGGTCGAGACAATACTAATACATTGAAATTCCGCGATTTCTCTATGCCTGTGTACGCAAAGCCTTCGTTTGCTTCTCTAACGATAGATGGCGCTCAGAGCAATCGATTGGTACCAAATATATATGGTGTTCCAATAGAAATTTACCGCGCAATTTTCGCTTGAAAAGTGCCGATTTTTTGTGAATTTGAGAAATTGAGAAAATTATTTGAGAAATTATTTGCCGATGAGGACTCAGGGGATGAAGATTTCGGCTCTGAACCGAATGACAATGAAAATAACGATGATTCTGGCGATCGGTCGGAGGGTTCTGATGTTGACTTTGTACCCGTTACACAAATGCATGGGCATGTTGCTGAACATGACTCGGAGTCTGAACCTGGGCCTAATGCTTCTGGCCAATCTTCCTCTGAAAATGATGATATTGCTCAGGCCCCAGCAAGAGGGAGAGCTAGAACCAGAGGGGGTATTCAAGGTAGAGGTTGGGTCAGGACCAGAGGTGGTACCCCAAGGATGAGAGGCGGTGTTGGCAGAGCACGTGGGCATGGCAGAGGCAACTCAGTTCAGCCTCCTCATGCTCAGTTATAATTATTTCAGAAAAAAAGTGTTATTTTGGTTTTTAAAAAACCTTTTTTAGATATTGGCAAAAAGTGTACAGTTTGTGCACATTTCCATGCTTTTTACCCCAAAATGGTGGGTAGCATACCAACATAGTTGGTACCATGATACTATGGACAATTCCCTACAAACTTTTAAATTACTGAAAGATGATTGGACTTATGGTTTCAGAGCTACAGGGCTTCAAAAATAAGGTGCATAAAATCGCGACATTACCTAAAACATGCTTGAATGCCAAAGGGTTAATATAAGAACTGTTTGTTGCTTTTCCCTCGGTATATTGCAGCTGCATATACCACAAAAGCTAAAATGCTGCTCCACCATGTCTTGTCTTTATTCTTTCAACAACAAGTAGGCTAGTTCCATAAGGCCAGACAAATGTGGGGGTTAATTTTGTACCAAAAGATCAGAAATGTATTTTGGTCCTTGGCCACTAAGTTATTTATAGATGAGCTGCAGTATCTTCAATTCAATTTGAACCAAGACTGGAAGCCAGGCGAGGGACTTGACAACAGGAATAATTTGATCCTTCTTTTTAGTTCTTGTTAAAACTCTAGTGGCAGCATTTTGAATTAGCTGCAGTTGTCAAATAGTTTTTTTGGGGAGATCTGATAGTAGACCATTGCACCAGTCTAATCGGCTAGTGATGACAGCATCGCTTTTCTGAATCAGATTTAGACAAGATTCCTCTTAATTGTGATATATTTTTAGGTGGTAATAGGCTGATTTTGTCACTGATTTGATATGATTGTTGAAGTTCAGGTCAAAATTCCATGAATCGGGCACCCCGGTGGCTCATCGGTCTAAGCGCGCGCACCATAAAGGGTGTGGCCTCTCTGTGGCGACCCGGTTTGATTCCAGCTCGGGTCATTTGCCGCATGTCTTCCCCATTCTTCTCCCCAACTTTCCTGTCTCCCTCCACTGTATGACTATCAAATAAAGGAGAAAATCCCAAAAAAAAATCTTAAAAAAAAAAAATTCCATGAATCAAATGAATCCATTTTTTACTAATCCATAATCTCAAATAGCCCTAATAACTCAAAAACACTTTTTTCCATCATCACCCATCTCCTCCAACCCCGAACACCATCACTCACTGACCCCACCAATGACCTTTGTAATAAATTCATCTGCTTTTTTCAAAACAAGATCCAAACAATCCGATCTGCCCTCATCACCTCCCCCTCCACACTTACCCCGCCTGCTAATCCACAGTCTGGGAACCCTCCCCCCTTTTGCTCTTTTCCATTGGTCTGTGTGAGGGAAGTTGAGGCCACAGTCAGGGCCATGAAACCCTCCACCTGTGCTCTCGACCCCGTCCCAACAGCCCTAATTAAGGCAAACATCGCTACCCTCATCCCCTTCATCACCACCATAATCAACCAATCCCTCCAATCTGGTCATGTTCTCCCCACCCTGAAATCCGCTATTATCAGACCCCTCCTTAAAAAACCGACTCTGGACCCTCAAGACCTGGCAAACTACAGACCCATCTCCAACCTTCCCTTCCTGGCAAAAATTCTTGAAAAAACTGTCTCGGTCCATATCCAAGAACATTTACATGAGAACAGTATTCTGGAAAAATTCCAATCTGGTCTCCGCAAAGTTCACAGCACAGAGACAGCACTGGTCTGGGTCACAAATGACCTGTTGGTTGCAGCCGACCATGGCTCTTCCTCTCTCCTCATCCTCCTTGATCTGTCAGCTGCTTTTGACACGGTTGACCACGCCATCTTGCTCCACCGCCTACAGCACCTTGCAGGGCTCACTGGCACTGCCCTAGAATGGTTTCGATCCTATCTGTCAGAGAGATCAGAATTCGTCTCCATTAGGCTCGCCAGATCACTGAGCCATCCTGTCTCCTGTGGTGTGCCTCAGGGATCAGTCCTGGGACCCCTTCTCTTTAATCTGTATATGGTGCCACTTGGGCGCATCATTAGCAGTTATGGGGTCTCATTCCATTGCTACGCTGACGATACTCAGCTGTATCTGAAGCTGGGTAGCAATGTATCTGGGACCCCATCTGCTCCATTTCCATCATCCTCAGTTTCTCCACCTGCTCTATCCACCCCTCTTTCCACTGTCACAGCCTGTCTGGAGGAGATTAAGGGATGGATGCAGCAAAATTTCCTCCATCTTAACAGCTCAAAAACTGAAGCAATCCAAATTGGCACTGCACACCAAACTCAGCAACATAAAATTCTCAACATCACCTTTTTTGGTCAAAACATCTTGGTTTCCACTACAGTCACCAACCTTGGTGTCATCTTTGATCCACAACTCACCTTTGAATCCCATATAAAACACATGTGTAAAACCTCATTCTTCCACCCTCTTAACATAGCTAAACTCAGGCCCACGCTCTCCTTTTCCGATGCAGGAAAGCTCGTCCATGCATTCGTCTCCTCCAGACTGGACTACTGCAATGCACTTCTCATTGGGATTCCTGGCAAAAACATTCAAAGGCTTCAGTATGTCCAGAACAGTGCTGCCAGGGTCCTGATGAGAGTGCGTAAGCACGAGCACATCACTCCCATCCTCCTATCATTTCACTGGCTTCCCATCTTTGCCCGGATCACATATAAAATCTCTCTGCTCACCTTTCAATGTCTATACGGTAACGCCCCATCATACCTCACAGAACTCCTTACCCCTCACTGTCCCGCACGTTCTCTCCGCTCCTCCAACACCCACCTCCTTCTCACCCCCAGGACTCGATCCCGCACAACAGGAGACCGCGCCTTCTCCTGCGCAGCCCCTCGGCTGTGGAATGCCCTGCCTCCACATCTGAGGGTCCACAGCCCGTGGAATCATTCAAAAAGGGCCTGAAAACTTTTCTTTTTAGTCAATATTTTTAATGATGTCTTTTTAAACGTGTGCACTTTTTGTTCTTATTACCCCTATTAATTTTAATGGTGTCTTTTTTTTATCTGCCTCTTATTGTTTGTTTTTTAATTCATTTTTTTTTTTACTGACTGTAGCACTTTGATATTTCTTGTAAATGTAAAGTGCATTATAAATAAAAAATTATTATTATTATTATTATTATTATTATTATTATAAAATTCATAATTACTTAGACTTTTTTTACTTGACAACTGGTTTTAGAAAGATGGATTTGAGATGAGCATTGATTTTTATTTTTTCCTTTTGCAGGACCAAATACAATCTCTGTTTTGTCATTATTGAGCTAAAGGAAGTTTTGGTGCATCCAATTAGCGATTAGCTCAATGTATTGTTTCTCAGAGTTTATGGGTTGAGAATATCATCAGTGCAACCGCAGTAAACAATGTTGCTATTTTGCAAGAATTGAGCTACTAGCAGCATATGAGGATTCAACAAGAGTGGACCAAGAATTGAACCCTGGGGTACTCCAGATCACGTTCTTGTCCTCTTGGATACAAAGTTGTCAATTGAGACTAAATAGTCTCTGTCCTGCATGTAAGATTTGAACAATTTTAGGGCAGTGCCTGAGAGTCCAACCTGATTGTATTGTCTACATGGTAGTTTAGCATGGTCAACTGCACCAGAGGAGGCAGAGACATCAAATTGTTTTAGGACTATGACTTTTTCAACATCTATATCATGCCGAATGTCATTGTGGACCATAGTAGTGGAGTTTCAGTGCTCTGATGGGGCCTAAACCCAGAATGGAATTTGTTTAGATGATCATTAGTAGGTATGAAGTGGTTGAGTTGCTGAAAAGTAATTTGTCAATAATTTTGCTTATGAAGGGTGGATCGGTCTGTATTTAGAGATTGTAGTTGGATCTAAGCCAGGGGTGGGCATTTCCGGTCCTGGAGGGCCAGTGTATATGCAGGTTTTTATTTCTATCAATTACCTTGACTAATTGAGTTAATTGGTTGCATACACAAATACAGATTTGTGCAAAGATTAGATCAAAGAAAAATGTTTTATGTTGGGAGACAAGAACAGTCTTTGGTGGTCATTCATGATGATTTAAAGAAATGCGCCATAAAAGTCAGATTTTATAAATAGTTTGGCTAATTTAGATAATCAACTAATTAAAGGCCAGAAGTTGGTGTGAAAACCAGGGACAGATACGGCCCTCGTTAACCACCCCTGATCTAAGCTATGCTTTTTTTTTAATCCCCGGCATATAATGTGGGGGGATGTAGTCATCAATATGTCCATGAGTCCATCCGTTCGTCTGTAATAATTCTGTTTTCGGGGCAGAACTTGAATACCGTTCAATATTTTTAACGTAACGTGGAGTGTGTATTAATCAGGTCCTAGACTGGTGTCTTTTGATATTTTGGGATTTCTGCGATTAGGTATGTCCATCAGACCGTCTGTAATCATTTCATTTCCAGAACTCAAATATCATTCAATATTTTTTAATTAAACTTACTGTTCGTATTAATTAGGTCCTAGACCTTTTGACTTTCGATATTTCGGGATTTCTGAGATTAAATTATGGGGGCTGATGGGATATGTCATCTTCGTATGACTCTTGTTCAGTTATGTTTAATAACTGCAGTTTTCAGCGGTGTTGGAAATATGCCTCAATTGAGAGGGCTGGTATCATCTACAGTAGGTCAGCAGCAAGTGAGTTCAAGGCACTTTTAAAAGAAGCTTGTGGGTAGAATTTCTAGGTTACATGTGGTTGGTTTTAAGCACTTCACTGTTTCCTTGGGCATTTTATAGTCAATCTTACTGAACTTAAGCATTTTTTTCTACACTGACTAGGGGAGCAGGTAGTGGCATTGCATTAGTGGTGAACTTGGTGATACGAATGATCTGTCTAATATGTTGAGTTTTGGCCTAGAAAAATGAGGCAAACATGTTGCAACTTTCAGTGGTAAGGAACTCAGAGGCTATTTGTGTCGGAGGATATGCCAGCCTATCCGTGGTAGTAAACAGAGCTTGAATTATTTATGTTTCTATTGATGATGTTGGAGAAAGACTGCCAGGTACATTCCAGCTCTAGATTGAAGATAAGAGATCTTTCTTTGTAGGTGTCAAGGACAATTTGGACTTTGTTTTATGCCATTTGTCCTCAGATTCACAGGATTGTCTTTTCAGAGTTTTCACAGTTGTAGTATTCTTCTATGGGGCTTTTAAAATGGCAGAAAAGGTTTTTTTTACTTTAAAGGGAATGACAACTTTTGCACAAAACCAAAGTTAAATAAAAGAATTATGCATATGGAGTGCAGATATTATGACTTGGAAGTTTCATGATTTTTTTTTAAGTTGTACAATGCTTCAAATAATGAGAATCCCACAGAACAATAAAAAAAAAACCTGAGGATCGCCATCCCTCAAAAAGGTTTAGCCAATGAGACATTGAGATTGACATTGCTGTCATAAGGAAAATGGTGAATTCTGTGTGTGTTTTGATCTGCACGTTTACGCATTTATCATTCAGTTCTGCTTTGTCTTAAAATGATCAAAAACATATTATGTAACACTTTAGGGGCAGTTTTATTCATTTGCAGGTCACTTCAGACAAAGGTTGTCTTTTGCTTTAGGGGTGCAATAGTATCCATACTTGAGCGAACTCTGAAGTCATTAACTTTCTTAAAGGATGAGATGACAGTTGGAGTGAATAAAATTCAATCTCTGAACATGGAACAAGCATTTTCACCAATATGATGTTGTGAAATACTGATTGATCTACTTTGAGCATCTTGATTATTGTACATGTTGAATGAAACATCAAAAAAAAAAAAAAAAAAATGTCTGATAGGGCGAGGTCAGTCAAGGCAACATTGCAAATATCAACACCTATAATGATGACCTGATCTAGGGTTCTAGGTCGCGCATCCTGTTATGAGTGGGCTTGTTGCCCTGTTGAGACAGTCCAAATGTGTCCTGAATGGCCTGGAATTCCTTAGTGCTGGCATTACTGGAGTTATCAACATAAAGTACAGCCACCAGCTATATATAGTTGTTAGGGTTTAGGGTAGCTGCTTTGGCCTTACTAATTTTCAGAATGCAATGGCCCGGTGGGATTTTGCTGAACCTGTTCAATCTAATCTAAAACAGATCCATCTTCCTCTGGCTGCCTAAGAGCACATTTTTTAATGACTAGCCTGGTCATCCAGTCAGTGCTCAAGGATAATTCACCCACGAATGTGCATCAAAATATTTTATTAAATAAAATGTACCCGTCGAACATTCAGAAAAATGCTGCGAAAATCATGCAGTGCGTCAAGTGAGTTGAAGGGCAATGTCAATGAGCAAGTGAAGGATAGCGGTGTAAATCAGGTCGAAACTGCTCGCACTCTGTAAATAGAGAGATGTTTAGAATTCCCTAGAATGATCATTGTATGGCCAACAGTTTAGATAAAGACAACCTGGCCTTTACAGAGGGCATTGTACTCAAAGAAATTGCTGGGGAAATTTATCCGAGCACAGATGTGAGGCCAAGGTTATCTTCCAGTGTCTCTCGAGTTTCGCTAAACACCAAGGACATACAGGTAGGTAACTGCTTACAAAACGGAACCATTAGCATTGAGGCTGAGTCTCCTTTCATACCTGTAATGTGTGAGGAGTGCATCGATCACAGTGATCTGAGCCAAGAAACACAACCCGTTTCTAAATTGTGGCCTTTTTTAGAGCTTACATTTTGTTGAAATCTCTGAGCAATGTGGTCTGAAAATTTTGACCACAAACATGACTTGCTATTTTAGAAATGTGCTGAAGTAATATTCTGAGAAAATTATGGGATTTTACATGTCATGAGCCATCAATGCCATTAGCATTAGAGCGTACAGGGGTTACCAGAGGCCCTGCCGCAATGAATGTTTTCTTTTGATATTTGAAAATTCAGTCTTGTGAACTCAAATAAATAAAAGAACAAAGGTTGTAAATAACAATCCCAAGGAAGTCCTCTCGCAGTGATCGGGAGCACTGAGTTGCTGCCTCAGAGACAAAAATGCAGTACATTTGGATTAATGGCACTTATATAACCTTAGTTACTGTTTTTGGCGGACATAAGCTAGCTCTCACAAACGTGATCTTATTAATCATGAGGGCTACGAAGTTTTGGACACGCAGCCACCGAAATTGGGCGGGGGGAAAAGAAATGGCAGATTTGTCTGCACATTCAGAAGATGAATATAACCGTAAATAAATAAATAAATAAATAATGACAACAAATTGGCAAGGGAAATGGAGGTGCAGCTTCGGAATATGTTAACAGATGCACTTTCCTTTCTGACTTGGGCAAGGAAATATATCATAAATGAAAAGCCAAGCTAGCGGAAACAAAAACATATCCTCCCTGCGACTTTTGCTTTTTCAATGACCTTCACCTTGACCCGATTGGGTCCAGAATTTAACCACAATTATCCTGGGACCACTGCTCACCTATTCAAAAAAAATTTTGTGTAATGTCATCAAACAGTTTTTCCACAACATTGCTGATGGACAGACAGGCAGAGACAGGCAGACAGAGAGACAAACAAATTCTATTGAAAACAATATCCCTCACCATTCAAGTGGGGTTGAAAAAAAAGAAAAGAAACTACGGTAAATGTGTTTTAATGTATGTCTCATTTTCCTACTGACTGGCAATCCGCACTTTTATACCAATGTGGAAGAGCATGATGGAACATCAGGGCAAGCCTGGCACATCAACCAAAAAAGTCCTGGGATATCGGCCTGAGTGTACATTTATGTATATGTGAACAGTACCAGGAGAAATCCCCATTTTCTGGATCAAGATATCTTTGACGGATCAGTTCAGGTACCATTTTGAGAGTGAGCAAACAAGCACTAAGGATCTACCTCAGTGGAGTTCCCCTCAAAGCAGGCTTAGCTAATTTCACTGAGTTAGCTGGATAAGTGTAAAACCGGGAACTGCTGTGTTTGCTCCAGTTTGTTTTCTAGTTTTATGAGGGTTCCGGGCTTTATTTTTTGGCTTTGTGTACTTAATCCCTGAAGCCACTTTCACACCGGACGCGAAACAAATTTTTCGCACGACAGATTACATTCAAAGTCAATGCAAAGACGCGAATACATGCGTTTCGCTTGTATTCGCGTCTTTGCATTGACTTTGAATGTAATGTGTCGTGCGAAAAATTCGTTTCGCATCCGGTGTGAAAGCAGCTTTAACTGGATAACCCTGTTTTGAGATGCTGAGGTCTCTTCAGCTCACCGCAGCAGACCTTGGCTTCAGGCTCTAAGCTTGTCCTGGATTTATTTGCAGATAGTTAAGTGCTTTAAAAGCGAGCCTTTACTAATGTCAGAACTGGCCTCACATGGTCAGATAAGGACTAAAGTGATATGATTTATTATTTTGAGTCCATTATGTGTTGAGTGGAGGACAGGAGGACAGCTAAGTGAGTACTGTGGTGCTAAGTGAGTACTGTGGTGTACTGCAAGAAGACAAGCCGAGCCGAAACACTGTGTGGGGCTTCTCAGTGTACTGCACATCACACACACACATACACACTCGCACGCACACACGCATGCTCACACACGTACATACCTACACAAGAGCACACAGAAACACACCCTCACACGGGAACACATACGTACACACACACACACACACACACAATCATGATGCGCAAAAACACGCGCACGCACAGGAACACAGATGCGCCAACAGGGCACACGGGCACACACTCAGATGATTCTCCGACCCGTCAGCTGAAGAGGTGTAGTCACAGCTGCGCGTCTGGGACCTACACACTGACGACACGTATCTCTGACAGCTGGCTTCACACTGTTTCACTGGTATTTTTGGCTTTTGTAGAGCTGAGGATAGGTGCAAATATCTTTATCTCACCTTTGAACAAAAGGGCATTTTCAGGACAGGCGCACACTGCACTCGCAGAATCAGAGAGTGTAACCTGCGAAAAACTTAAGTCACATTCTAGAGGCTGTGGTTTTGAATAGAAAAACTTGTCAAAATTCATGTCCCCAGATCATTTTTAACAATATGGAAAACAAAGCACAAAGATAACAGACAGGTTTTGATATTTAACCCAGATCAGACAAGCAAGTCACCATGACTCAAGTCACGAGGTATTGATTCATTTCAGTTTCATCCTAACAAGAAACTGCCTCCCACTATTCTTCTGTTCATTAAATCGCACTCCTGTCTGGTTGCCTTATATTCGATTTTCAATGCAAATGGGAGCATTTTTTTTCCCCGTGGAACGCGTTTTAAAAAAAAGATGTGCTTCAACGCAAATTAGACAGCAGGCCTGGGAATTGCCTCTAAGCACCCTTGATCAGCCTGAGCTCATTGATAATTCTAATTAGCGAAGGTCGAGTAATTAATCCCAAAGATCTACGTAAACATGCATCTCGATGTAAAGATATGCTGGCTCTGCATCAGCGGAAATTCCTCCGCAAGCCCCCTCCATTTTTGATTTATTTCAGCTTAGTTCTTGGCTCATTTTCCATTCTCTGCAACAGAGGCTTGAGTCAGATTCGCACGGCAGACGTCAGCTGAGACACGGAGGTGTCGTTTCTCTGTTATTCTGTCTCAGGTGTCTTCTGCTGGCTGTGGAAAAGAAGAAGAGTTGCCAAAATTGCATTGCTGGAGGCAGAGCGCCAGGGAGTGACAGAGCTGGGGTGTAGGCAGACGGCAGCGATTGGGGAACTGGTGGGTACAGAGGAGGGCCGAGATTTTAGTCGAGGTGGGGGGGGGGGGGGCAGAACTGAGAGGTGGGGGTGAGGGAGATAATTCATTGTTTGCAAAGCCCATTAATCATCTCTGAATCATGTTACTTTTTTCTGCTTTCAAAAGGAGCACCACAGAAACAGTGAGCGAACATCAAGGGAGAAAGCGCCATCTTGTGGACATTTATTGCAACGCTCCGTCGATTCCTCACTCCTCACCACAGCTACTGTACGCTGTTAGCACTCACAGGCTCTGGGTGGGTAGCATTACTGCATAGAGAGCACTCTGCTGCCTGTGGTAAGGTCAATAATTTTAGCAATTCAGAGCATGTGTCAGTTCTCCTGGATGTGTCAAACTCCCATTTTCCACACAAACATACACACACACACACGCACACACACGCTTACACACACAGTTTAAAAGTCCTTTCTCTCTCTCTCTCTCTCAATTTCAAACTCCTCTCTTTCCCTTTCTTAAAGTTCCGCACAGACACACACACACGCACACACACACAATGAACACATACACACGCACACACACAACGAACACACACACACACACACACACACACACACACACACACAATTTCGAGGCTGAGCACTTCAACGTAGAGCTGTTCGCCCGTAAACACTAAAGTGTAAAGCTAGGGAGGGGAACACAATCCTATGAGAGAGGAGCAGGGTCTCAGCAGTTCCTGTGAGGCAGGCCAAGAGGCTGAAAAATCAAGAAACATTGAACAGACATGGACCGGGTGAGTGGGGACCTAAGAAGGTAATAAATGTTTGGTGTAAAAGTAAATTGCACAGTTGCCAAGCCTGGCCACACATTTTGGACTGTCACAGAAGTTTATGGCCTTTCACACTCAAATCCCAGCACACAGGGACTGAAAATCTATTTGGAGGCTTTTTTTTCCCCGTCTCTCTAAAATTGGTTTTAGAGAAATAACCATTTATCTCTCAGGCGGTTGTGGAGCATAAATAGCCGGAGCCTTTAACAAGCTCACTTGCACTCGATAAACATATTAGCAGGCCCTGCTCTCCTCTCCTCTGCGTTCCCTTTCTTCTTCTCCTCCACCTTCGCCTCTTTTCTGCTGCCTCTGCATGTTTTACTCCCACACACAGGGAAGGATCCCGCCGCTGCCTCGGGCTGCCCTGTTTGCGTCAACTGTCCTCACACAGAAGAGCTCCTCTGTCAGGGCCAGGGCTCAGGAAAAGATGGAGAGAGGGAAGGGAAGAGAACAGGAGTGAGGGAGAGGGAAGGATGGAGAGAGAATCTACATTTTGGTGTAATGTTCTCTCTCTCCACCTTCTTATCACTGGAGAATAACTCTTTGTATCAAATGTCCTGTGCCCTAACACTTGCAGATCAGAAGACTCACTCCTATAGCTTGTTTCTCGCATCCTATCAGTCAACGTTTGCCGTCATTAAGGAGATTACAGTGTTTTACATGAGTTAGGAAATAGGAAGTGCGTTTTCCCAAACATATCTCACAGAGACCCAAGAAGGTCCTTTGCGGACATGTTAATTTGAACTGCATGAACTTGCTATGCATCCGTTGCGCAAGTAAATGACGTCTTTGATTCAGACCTCCGCTCTCCATGTCTTGTGTCTTCTCCTTGCCTCACTGAGGGGCAAAGTAAAGAGCAAGGAAAGAAAAGAAGGGAATGAAGGAAGGATGGATGTGTAAAATAAGTAATTGTAATGAGCCCTCGATGGACTAGCCTCTCAAAGGTGAACACATTGATCTTATTGCACATGACCTCTGACCTCTCATCAATCTCCTTTGAGATGAGACCATAACTGTTGGTGTGGGAAGTTAAGCAAGAGTACCTGTGTGCCTTTCATAAAAGCAGCAATACACACAAGGTTTGTGGCTATTCTCAACAGACAAGTTTCTATTTCTTAAAACTGTATCTGTAACTACCAGTATCACTGAATCCTCAGCGGAGCTTTCATGTGTTTAAAATTGGCAACTGTAAATCATGTTGAGTTTTATAGTCCTAATTCCTAAGTCCTGTTCAAAAATTTTACACAGCCTAGATTCTTTTTTTTTCACATTTGGTTGACAGATTTTTTTTCCACATTAGTTTTGCTGATGATAAAAAGCACATATGAGATACAAAATATTCATTTTAAAAAATAATTTTACAAATAAATATTTGTATTTCATTAAAGGCAGTTGATGCGGATATTATAGCCCTGATCCCAGCATCACCAAGGCTGTCTGGGATTACCTGGAGAGACAGATGTAAGTAAGGCAATTATTATGCAGAACTGTGGCAACTTCTCAAATATGCTCCGGCCAAGCAAGAAGCCTGATTAAACTTTAAACCCTCTGTACAGTGTACCTAATTTTTAGGCAAAGGATAACACCAGATCAAACAATGTATGGCTCTTTGTGGTACATTTTTCAGTATGAAAAACCTTTCATTTAATTATTTTTGGAAGCATCTTTGTCTAACTGAATAGCTTCAAATTAGCCAGAAACCTTTGCCCAGTACTGAAGGTGCAGCTCAAGGACAACAAAACTTTTCATCCAGGGAACACCATACTGACTGTGAACCATGCTGATGGTAGAACCATCTCTGGGTTGGCCTCTCTTCCATTGGGGCAGGGATTTTCCTCAAGATGGAACTTGGGCACAAAACCTGCTGTTCTCTAACAGAGAGCTGAAGATGAATTACACATTCTAGAATGACAATGTTGTAGTTCTGAAGGAGTAGGAACACTTTACATCAAAGTGAACCAAATCTTTGCTTAAAGTGGTAATCCATAAGATTTCCGTCTCGTTACTGTCTGTTAAGTCAGTGTCTATCAGAGAGGGGGGATAAAACAACGATGATTGGGCCTATGACCCACTGATGAAAGCACTTGTATTTCATTCTTTGCCAGGTAAAGCAATCAGTGTGTCTGTGGCGACATTCCCGCGCTATATTCAAATACAGGCGCACATCTAGTGACGCTTTTTACGTCAGTAAGCAGTGTTTGGTCTGTCTAGAAGGTAGCAGGAGCTGCAAGCTAGCTTGAAGGAAGTAAGGAACCCCGGGAGACGCAATGGCAAGGTAGACGTCAGAAGGGATCCAGTAGCGGTACTTTCCCTAACCTGAACCTTGGCTCTATCCCCTAAACCTAAATCTAACTTGTCCCTTACACTATATGTCAGTTTTACGGATGGAATTAAGGGAGGACCGTTAAAAATGCAGCCATCCAAGAAGCGGAAAGTACCGCTACTGGATCCCTTGACGTCTACCCAATGGCAAATACCATACTGTGTAGCTATACTGTGCACAGTAGAAACTAACGTTAGCTGAGTCTCTGTTGAGGCTACTACTGAAACTAAAATTATAGCGTAATTTCAGGAAGGAAACGGGAAAAAAGCTACGTTAACCGCCTCGACAAATCATTTTTATTAAAAAAAAAAAAGTTATAACGTTACCTGTTAACCAACTACCGTTTTCATTATTTACACAGGCTCTCAACTTTCACATATTCGGCTTGAGTTTAAACGACATATTCACGTTCCCGTGCTGTAGTCAGAAATTATTCTATCAGACCGTTTGTAGAGATTCTGCAGGTGGAATTGAAGTCCTTGTGCATTGAAGTTTATCAGTTTCACATGTGTTACGGTGGATTTCGCCACTGGTAACATGAGAGCAATTATGATTCCGGAATTCTCACACGTTTCTTCACTCAGGGGTTGGAAGCAGTGGAATTGCATAAAAATGTTTCAAATGATCTTATTTCATTTAAACAATTTGAACGATTGTGAAACACACGCATTTCCTTGATTGAATAATTACTGACTACAGCACGGGAATGTAAATGAAGCACAAATTCTCACGGCGAATGCGTGAGAGTTGGCGACCCTTTAAGTTAATCAATCTATCATAATAGCCTAACATGTTACTGGAATGAGATGACGCTAATGGATGACTAACGTCCCATAATTTTTACTTTTATTAAGTTCAACTGCCGTGTCAAAGAGTATCTTTCCCGTCTGCATGAGAGTTGAGGAGGCATGGAACCACAGAGAGTAAAAGAAGTGGACGGTGGGATGGCGCTATTTTCAACGGGAGAGTGTGAAGCTCAATTGAACGAGTTTTCAGTTGTGCACCACGCCTACTACGCAGGCTCGAAGTCAGCTCGCTGACGTAAACCAACGTCCTGAGAAGCGGTAACTCGTCTGGTAGATGTATCCTACACATAATTCCCAGTGAGCAAGCGATTGCGTCTGTCAGTATAGTCTGATTCCATTCAATGTTATCATGTTTTGTGAATTATTACTTCATAGGTACTTCACTTCGTTAGCGATGTGGCTCAATCGTCTTCTGTCAATGATTCGTTATGGGCTTCTGGTCTAAACAGTACGGTTATTTACGTCCTGTGTGATAGAAAGTCGCCGGCATTTCACGTCACTTTTAGCCTAGCCTGGTGCCATCGGCTTAAAATGCTTACTATTAGACCATAATGCTACATACGAAGTAAAGACGTCTGCTACAAAATGTAGTTTCTCTGTAGAAAATATTATCGCTGACATGAAGGCTCATAATCTTGTTAGTGTAAAGTTATTTGATGTCAAAAGTCAGGCAAAATGAATGGGGGTGAATGGAGAAGCTACCGCTAGTTGACCATCTGCTATCTTCTAGAGCGTTCAATTGAGCTTCAACTTCCGGGTGTATTCCTACCCCCTTGCATGGAACGGGTAAGAGCCGTCAATTTACCGACGTCATACAGGCGACACTGTTGGGTCTCGACAAGAGTTATGGGAAATGGGGTCCATAAGCGCACCTACAATTACAGCTTACTGCCAAAGATGTCAATATAAACAAACCAATTCAAATCTTATGGATTACCACTTTAGAACAAGGAAACTCAAAGTCTTGGAAGAGCCCAGTCAAAGCCCAATCTCCATACCTTTGAAAACCTGGAGAATGACTCAGAGAGAGAGAGAGAGAGTACAGTAAACAGAAAGTACAGAAAGTGCAGTAAACGGAAGCAAAAGAAACAGCAGCACAAAGACAGAAAGAGAGAGAGAGGGGGGAGAGAGAGAGAGAGAGAATTTGAATTTTGAATGGCCCTTTATTGGACAGTGTCTCAAACAATCAGCAAAAAACCAAAAATGTCAGACATGAAACAAAAAGCAAGGAGGAAAACAAAACAAAACCAGCCCAACCTTTACATTACCCGAAAGAAAAAAGAGAGGTTAAGGATGTTAGTTAAAAATTAGTCACCAAACCGCCATCATATTCATTTATAAAACATAAGGTGTCTTGTAGCCCCCAAATCTCCAGAAATTGTGTCACATTCCCAACCATTTTGTAATAAGAGTATTTTACTTTCAACCTTGCAGTTACTAGTCCTTTGAATATTTCAAGTACATTACATGAGCCCACTGCTCTGATGCAGTTTTTCCTTGTTTTCCATATTGCCAGTTTTGCTGTGCCACACAGATAATTTATCAAGACAGATTTTGCTTTGGTCTTCAGTGAATATTTAGGCCCCGTAATAAAAAAGCTGATCTGAGAAAGAGACAGACAGACAGACAGACAGATTCTAAATTATGCCATTGTGCTGCTACAGTATTACAATATGAGGTGTCCTCCCTGGTCAACCGAGGGCATCACGCACGCAGTGATCCCACTGGTTCCATGTTAAATCCATGTTAACACAGCAGTAGAAGCGAACATTTACTCTGGAGTTAGAAATCCGTTGCCCATTGCTGCCCTCATGTGACAGAAGAATGTGCTGCACTTACACAGAAAACGGCCCCCGACTGAATTCAAAGGAAATTTTGAAAAAAAAAAAATAGATAAATAAATAAATCTAAACGTTTGCCACTGAACGAATTTTGCCATCCTCACTGCACAATTGTATTTAATAATGAAAATAATAATCAGAAAGTACGTAATGTTTTAAATGATGGATAGAAGGCATGATTTATCTGCTTGCAAACGTGGCGTGGCAAATGCTTTGTTGCCAAAAGTGTGTGGAGACACTCTAGTGAAACCTTAAATACATAGAAAACAACTGTTTATAAATTGTACATATTTTGCATTTTAATTAAATTTGGAATGAAACGAATTGGTCAGTAGGTCATTAGGTTGATGGGACAGACTTTAAGCTTATCATGCAATTCTGCTCAACAATTTGGAAATTGTAACTCTTCTCCGGGTACCCCCTCCCCTTCAATGAGTTTCAATGGAGCCTTTGGAAGGGGCAATGGGGTATAGGGGAGGCCGGGTCTAGTTGTTGCACTTTTTCTTTTAACGGCTGTAGAATTGACATTATCAGGTTTTTGTTATCAATATGCACTGTAAAGATAGAAAGTTTATTAGACTACATGACTGATCTGCAGCAACCCCAATATTCTGCGCATGCGTAATGCTGGTGAGGAAAAAATAGAGTCCCATCACCCATGTTGTTACATTCTAAATAGTTCCGATAGTAAACCACAGACGGCGCTCTTATTTTTCCTGCTGCTCCGTGAAGGTGACCGGCGTCTTTACGTGACAGAAGGACATACGTCGAAAGTCGCAGGTTAGTGTTTCAGAAAAATGCTCGAAAAAGTAACTTTCTTGGTGTTTGGGAGATCTCGATTCACATCAAGTGTAATTGATACATACCCGAGATTTTCTGGATTATGAGAGAGGAAGACATTAGCCACTGTGTCATGACACACCCATGTAAAGTTGCACTGGAACATTTCAAAATGTCGGGACAATGGCGAAGGGTTGCTGATGGACAAGTTGATACACCCAAGTCGTTACAGTAAGAACTTGCCCCAAAACCTGTAACAACTTGGGCAAGATCAAATTACCTCACTGAATGACTTTCTACCTTTTTGTATTTCAGAAAGATGCCTTGAAATTACAAACGAATAATGAAATGTGGCAATGCCATTAGAGAATGACTCAAGAGGTTCCTTACTGTGGCTTCGTGGGATAATAGTAGTAAGGCATCCCCCTTAACTTGCCTACTTAAGTGGGAAACACATCTCACTTAAGCAAATTCTTAGTGTAACAAAATGCCCTGCAACCTGCAACAAACTACCCCTCCTGTAACAAACAACCCCATATATGAGGTAGTTTGTCACAGGTGACAGGGGTCTATTTTTTCCTCACCAGCATTATGCATGCGCAGAATACAGGGGTTGCTGCAGATCAGTCATGCAGTCTAATAAACTTTCTATCTTTGCAGTGCATATTGATGACAAAAACCTGATAATGTCAATTCTACAGCCGTTAAAAGAAAAAGTGTAACAACTAGACCCGGTCTCCCCTACAGCTGCCAAATAAAATGGCATTGCAGGATTCTTGCCTTGACTTGAGAGAGAAGTGTCCATCAATTTCTCTGAAAGGCAGTCACACCATTCTAACCAGGGTAAATGCAAAGATGTGACACAGTAAAAACACATTTAGATGTTTAAGTTTTCAGGACTTTTAACCAACCTTTCTGTTTCATTGAAGTTTAAGGGACAACAATAGCCTAGATATTGGCGAGAAATATGTCTAATAGTGACGTCTGTAAGTGCTTGACGTATTGTATAACTGCGTGCGGTCTGTATTGTAATGAGACTCCACACTGTGAAACTGACTTATAACATCAATAGCAGTATATTTGGTGAAAATAAAAGTGATCCTAGTACACAGCCTAGAGGAGCAGCGAGAAACCAGAGAATCATTCTCATCAAACTTAATGGTTTCTGACACAAAGGTACAATTTAACAGTGGCATTGTTACGTGTTGGAAGAGACCCCAAGCGCTGAGTGGCAGGCAAAACGACTGGTTTATTATTGATATTCATTGCACAAAGTTTAAACAGGCACACAAACACAGAAAAACAATAGCAATGGAAAGGCAAAAATACAAGAAGAGAAACAGGCTTACAGAACTCGAGATGGGAAAAATTAGGAAAGCCCAAAAAAGGATGTAAACTCGGAGACGCGGATATACAAGCTCTGAATAAGAGTTAAATTTAGAAGGGCAATTTAGGATAAGCGCAAGCTCTGAATAGAAAGAATTTAGTGTCCCAAGAGGGAGAGAATCGAACCAGCTACGAGATAGGGAAGCGAATGGTCTGAACGACAAAAGCCAAATGAATAAAGCAGGAACTAAATAGTGGAGAAGGTGAAAACTAAGCCAATGGGAAGACTGAACTAGAGATATTGTTGATAATTGGTTAGAGTGGTGGGAAAAAAGCTGGCAGGCAGAGATAAGGAGCTAAAGCTGGCGCTCGTCACAGGCATGTCATCAAATGTTCAGAGGGCTTCAGTAACCTCACCTTTTGTGATTCTTATGTTCTGTTTATGTTCTGTGATTATCATTCAAACATCTTTTGTATATTGTTTGCTTTCAAGACAAAGTCATGGACTACAATGATTAAGAAATAAAAATGACAATGTGATTATTACCTACATTTATGTGATATTGTAAGGATGGAAAAATTTGAATGAATGCAAAAAAATTAAAAACTTTGGCTAAGGAATGCATCTTAGTTTTTTTAAGCATGAGAAAAATGTCAAGTTGAGAGATGGAAGTCAGTGAAAGTTTGGAATTTTTCATTTATTCAGATTATTGTGATCTTTACAATGTCACTCTGCTGTGCTTCATGCTGGACAATACTGATGTAACAACACCCTTCAGCCTTGACAATATTCACAATATAGACAGCCTCTCATACCTCATTGCTTACTGACCATTCCAAACTACTTTACAAGTTTCCACCGTTTCTGAGCTACTTGAGTTGAGAATCATCAAAAGACATACTGACGTGTTATTCAATCATTTATGTGCCGGAAGAAATTTTTAACTGCATGATGCTGTTATAATAATGCTATATCAAAAATTAATAATTATTGCTGATCATGCAATAAATTGTCTTGAGCATTGAAAGGTGAGGGTACCGAAAACTTTTGATACCACCAACAGACTGCCACTTCAATTTAACCCTCATATTATGTTCAAATTAATAAACCATTTTTGGTTTGAGGTCAGTTTGATTCCCGCAATGAAAAACTATATAAGATGTGTGTAACTGAAAGTGCAACCAAATCTTCTCTCAGCTCATTTATGCCTTTCTACTGACCATTTTAATAGCCCAGTCAACAAAACACAACTGCCTCATCCTCCCCTTGTACATCAAGTATTGATTTTTACAAGACTATAGCTAAATGAATGAGACCAAATGTCGAATGAAAGAAATTAATTTGAGCTTGCCCCAGTCTAAGGCAACACTATGAAAACTAGATCAAAATGATGTTTTTATTTAATAATTGATCCTGGGATCAAAAACAACATCGATGGTTTCAAAATGCGCACAGAACATAAAATTTTTTTTGAGTTAAATTCATGTTTTACCCGTAAAGTTAGGGAAAAAATTTGGCTGGAAAAAGTATGTTAACCATGTTTTTAGAGAAATTGAACATTAAGCCGGGTGGAATTGACAGAACATTGTAGTAGGGTACAATAATAGAGAATGTCTGTCCACAAAGCCGAGTGCTGCTCAAAAGGATCTAAAGATGAACAAGGACAAAAACTGAATTTGGGTCAAGAGGGATCATTTCAGATAGAAAGCTGCACTTTGATAACATTAGTAGAAAATGTACAAGCTTAATATCTTATTAACAGAATTTTATGATTTAAATCCTGACTGAAAGGTTTATAAGATTTGAGAATTGTTCATACTTTTTCAGAAAATGGCTGTTGAGATTGTTTCCTTACTGTTGGTTTTATGACATGGATGTAGCTAATTATGCTATGGCTTATAAATGGATGAAATCATAACCTGAAAGAATATTCCACAATTGTTATGCAAGTGAATCAGTGAATAAAAGAAGACTGCTAGCCAGAGGATGTTGCTGCATCTGTCAGATCGTATCTTTAGAGAAACTGACATCATTTACAGGGTGGTACAGTTGTGCCGTAGGCAGCCCTGTTGCATCACAGCAAGGATTTTGGTTCAAAGCTGGTCTGAGACCTTTCTGTGTGGAGTTTGCAAGCTTGCACCAGTTTCCTCCAGGTTATCCAGTTTTCTTCCGTAGCCCAAAGACATGGCTAATTAGAGACTCTAAATCAATAGGTATGAGTTTGAGAGAATAAATTGATTCTTGTGATCAATTGGCAAAATGTCCAGGCCCGCTGGTGCCTATAACCCAATGAATTCAGGGAGGGCCTGTCCAAACATTAGCACTTTCAATAATAGATGTTTAGTATTTAAATATTTCCCCTTTAAAATTGTCATCCCCCCTCCAACCAACAAACAATTATGCCTAAGAAAATATGTTAATCATGTTTTTACAGAAATTGAACCCCTGTTACTCATTGAACCTGTTTATTGACTGTTCTATTTATAAGAGAACATCTTTCCTCAGAACATTTCCTGTATTTAAGTGGCTGAGCTAAAGATGATGACATCACCCACAGCCACATTGAGACCATAACCCTTCATTTCAGATGAGTCTCCCACAAACACCATTTGTAGAAAATGTGAGAATAATATCTGGTCTGGGGGACTTTCATGATTTAAAATGTATGCATTTATAAGCTGTGTCAATTGTTCCATTTTTCAGATAATGGCTGGTGAAGATTGTTTCATTTGTTGGTTTTTCATAAGCAACCAAAACGAATCCACCTTGACCAAAACTTAAGCCTTCCATCTCCCCAGCAAGAACTGAATCAGTGAATAAAGGCAAGAGGGCCGGAGGGTTGCTGCATCTGTCACGGGCAACTTTAGCCTCTACAGACATCATTTACTAGGGTGGTAAAGTTGTGCCTTGAGGCAGCCCTGTTGTCCTGCAAGTTTTATGGTTCCTTGCTCCAGCTGAGTTGATTCTGTGGGGTCTTTTTTCAAACCCCAAAAGTTTGAATAATGGTGATCATTTGAATCACCTGCCCAAAGACATGGGAATTAGATATCTAAATGCAGGACAATAGGTATCCAGGAGAGGTTTGAGAAGCACTGTTCTAGAGATCAATTACAAAATGTCCACCGCTCATGTCAACCCAACGAATTCAGGGAGGGGGCGAAAAGATAAACCAAAGCACTTTCAATAATAGATGTTTAGTGCGATCTAAAACCACTTTTGCATCCAAAAGAAAACTGTTTACAGACCCCCCTACAGTCACTATGAGTACCTGGTCATCCATTTGATCTATGATCCTACATAACTACTTCCGATTCCATGATATATGACAAGAGGGGTCAATGTGAACTTGATGCCTCCTACTACATTCAAACGGCCTCAACAGTTTCTTGATCCATTAAGATCCAGTGAAGCCTCTTCGCTTTCATTCTGACCCATCTAGATCTGTATCTTTCAGAATATTTGGTATACTGGTGCTGAGAAAGTTCTCTCACAATACTCGGGAATATGAGAAACCTCAGTTTTGTTCCTACTCTGCCGATTGCTTCTCTGTATAGTAAACTGTAATTCCAGTAACTGAGAGCTCAGCCTCTCTCTCTCTCTCTCTCTCTCTCTCCTTCATGTTTGAAATGGTGCCACCAATCCATTCCCGCTGAAAACAGACCACAAGAATACATGTGGAATACAACTGCGGGGCAGAAAAACTAAACCCATGAAAAGGCAGGTGCTCACAATTTTTCTCCAGTCATCCCTCCTTTTCTATCATCATTGTAGTCTCAGGTTACAAGGTACCCTGGTGCTTTCACAGTACCAAGGTAGGGAAATTGTACAGTGGTAACATTATTGGTCTTTAAAAAACTGTTCCTGCTCATTAACTGGTCTGTTTGCTCTCACTTGCGTCCTTCTAACTGTCATGAGCTTTCTGTATACTCAAGTCTGATATTGAGCCTACTTTCCCAGTAAGTTTGTTCCTTGTTTACTTTGGTTTCTTTGACACTACAGCACTTTGTATGTGTACCTTTGACCTGTTTTTTTTTTTTTTAATTCAACCTTTGATTAATTAAAAAAGTTTATATTCATTTATATTTTTTCAATGAATTAAATACAACCCCAATTCCGAAATAGTTGGGACAAAGTGTAAGTTGTGAATAATATCAAAACACAATAATTTTCAAATCACACCAGCCAGCATTTTATTCACAATAGAACAGAGATAACATAGCAAATGTTGAAACTGAAAAATTTTACAATTTTATCCACAAAATGAGCTCATTTCAAATTTGATGGCTGCTACATGTCTCAAAAAAGTTGGGACAGGGGCCATGTTACCATGGTGTTGCATCCCCTCTTCTTTGTAACACAGAGTAGAGGTGTCTGGGCATTGAGGAGACAAGTTTCTTGAGTTTAGCCATTGGAATTTGATCCCACTCTTGTTTAATACAGGCTTCCAGCTGCTGGAGAGTTTTAGGTCTCCTTTGATGGACTTTTTGTTTAATTATGCGCCAAATATTCTCAATCGGTGAAAGATCAGGACTGCAGGCAGGCCAGTTCAGCACAAGGACTCTTCTACTACGAAGCCATGCTGTTGTAATAGCGGCAGTATGTGGTTTTGCATTGTCCTGCTGAAATACACAAGGCCTTCCCTGGAATAGATGTCATCTGGAGGGGATGTTATGCACTGTCGATGATGAGACCTTCAAAGCCTTTGCTATTTGACATTGAGGAACATTGTT
This sequence comes from Gymnothorax javanicus, assembly GCA_029692085.1. NCBI lineage: Eukaryota > Metazoa > Chordata > Actinopteri > Anguilliformes > Muraenidae > Gymnothorax > Gymnothorax javanicus. The sequence continues at coordinate 27,380,056 of CM056210.1, read as the reverse complement.
TTTAAAGTATTCCACAATTTTTTTACGCAAGCCTTCACAGGTTGGAGAGCCTCTGGCCATCTTTACTTCTGAGAGACTCAGCCTCTCTAAGACATCCCTTTTATAGCCAGTCATGTTACACACCTGATCCCAGTTAACTGAATTACTTGCTAAATGTTCTTTCAGCTGATTCTCTTGTATATTAATTGCTTTTCAGCCCTTTTTTTTTGCCCGTGTCCCAACTTTTTTGAGATCTGTTGCAGCCAGAAAATTTGAAATAAGCTCATTTTGTTGATAAAAATGTAAAATGTCTCAATTTCAACATTTGAAATGTTATCCATGTTCTGTTGTAAATAACATATTGGCTCACGTGATCTGAAAGTCATTGCATTTTGATTTTATTGACAATTTACACTTCGTCCCAACTATTTCGGAATTGGGGTTGTAAAAAAATTAAGTCACATGTAGGGCACTGACAGCATTCTTGCTGAACTCTGCGATGGAAGCAACATGCTGGCAGAAGTGAGTTGAGAAATTGCGGGAAAATATGTGATAGCTGTTGCGCTGACATACAGGTCCATTACTTTGAAAAATATATGGCACACAAGTCCTCAGCTGGCAGCTGCTATGAACTGCAGCTGCTGGTCATAGGGTTATATTTGACTACAGCTAAATAACATTGATTTAGGGCAACCTGTGGGACACTGAAGCTGGTTATGAAATTTTTAGGTCACCCGAGACAGTCTCAAGTGACCTATTCAAATCACCTTTTGTCCGTTGTTGTGCGTTGTCCGTCGTGCGTCCGTAAACAATTTACATTTTCGACTTCCTCTCAGAAATCGCTGATCCGATTTCAATAAAATTTTTCAGGAACCTTCCTTGGTCAAATATGCACCAAAATTCTGAATTATATGGTGCCCACCCCCAGGGGCTCTGAGGGCCGGGGCTAAAAGTGGTCAATTACATTTTCGACCTCTTCTCAGAAACCGCAGATCCAATTTCAATAAAATTTTGCAGGAACCTTCCTTGGTCAAATATGCACCAAAATTCTGAATTATATGGTGCCCACCCTCAGGGGATCTGAGGGGCGGGGCTAAAAGTGCTCAATTACATTTTCGACTTCTGCTCAGAAACCGCTGATCTGATTTCAATAAAATTTTGCAGGAACCTTCCTTGGTCAAATATGCACCAAAATTCTGAATTATATGGTGCCCACCCCCAGGGGCTCTGAGGGCCGGGGCTAAAAGTGGTCAATTACATTTTTGACTTCTTCGCAGAAACCGCTGATCTGATTTCAAAAAAATTTTGTAGGAACCTTCCTTGGCCAAATATGCACCAAAATTCTGAATTAGATGGTGCCCAAACCCAGGGGCCCTGAGGGCCGGGGCTAAAAGTGGTCAATTACATTTTCGACTTCTCAGAAACCGCTGATCCAATTTCAATAAAATTTTGCAGGAACCTTCCTTGGTCAAACATGGAACAAAATTCTGAATTATTATGGTACCCACCCCCAGGGGCTCTGAAGGGAGGGGCAAAAAGCGGTCAAATCGGCTGAAATTTTAAAAATCTTCTTCTCTAGACCCAGATATGCTGGAAACCAATACTCTTCATGGATGGAAGGGTCTTGAGGTGCTTTATCAAAATTGTGAATTTTATGACCCTCAAGCTCCATGTTTGCCCTTGGGGAGGGGGTGAAATTTACTATAGTTTATATAGAAAAATGATACTTTTGGGTATATTTTGTTCATTTTTGACTGGAAATCATTCAAACTTGATTGGCATTATAACCATGAGATGACAGTTTGATACGATAACATTTTTGACCCTGTCTCTTCCCCAGGGGCTGAGGGATGGGGCCCAAATGGGGTCATATTGCCCCAAATTTCAAAAATCTTCTTCTCCAGACCGAGATAGGAAAATTATACTTTTGGGTATATTTGGTTCATTGACATCAATAACATCAGTTTTTATACAATTCAGGAGACCGTTAAGGCCCATGGGCCTTTTGTATGAGGTAACTTTCATTTGCTAGGGAAGCCTGCTTGTGGAGAAACAGGGCATTAAGGAGGGGCATGACTCAATGCTAACTGTAGGAAAAATTTGCAATTGGCTTTACAGGGCTTACTTTCCAGGCCTCTCTCTGTTTAATGCTCAAACTTTGGTCCACACCTTGGATCAGACTCTTGTCAGGCCAACTAATGATCCTGCACAGAGTCACGTCCTGGGGTGCGTTTCCCAAAAGATAAGTTGGGATACTTCGTGTTTGAAATGGTGCCACCTATCCATTCCCACTTTCTTCCTTCTAACTGTCATGAGCTTTCTGTGTACTCAAGTTCGATATTAAGCCTACTTTCCAGAAAGTTTGTTCCTTGTTTACTTTGGTTACTTTGACTCCAGCACTTTGTCTGTGTACCTTTGACCTGTTTTATTCGACCTTTGATTAATTAAAAAAAGTTTATATTAATTTCTATTTTTTCAATGAATTAAATAAAAAATAAAGTTACATGTGGGAAACTGGCAGCATTCAAGCTGAACTCTGAGGAAGAAACATGCTGGCAGAAGTGAGTTGAGAAATTTCTGGAAAAATATGTGATGGCTGTTGCGCTGACATACAGGTCCATTACTTTGGCGGGGGGCGGGGGGTGACAGGTAAGTAAAACAGAAAATTAGACAACTAATTTTAGACATCTCCTGCAATCACATATGGAGGATGAAAATAGACATTGGAAGGGGGGGACAGAAGGAAGGATGGATGAACAGAACCCAAACCTATATGGCCCGCACAATTTTGTGGCAGGTAATAAAAATTAGAGCAGCAAACTCAGTTTGTCACGCTTACCTGTGAGACATGTCCATTGGTGGATCATTTTCAGCTGAAAGTCTATTTACCCAGGCAGACACCCTGAGATCAGCAGTGATCAGACACTTCATTCAAAAGGTTGGTTACTCACAGAGTTGGACAGCTGCCATTTTATCTATAGGTCTGATGTACAGGATATGATTGGTCTTTGCATTTATTTCCTTCAACATTTGGCTGCAATTAATCATGGAAACTTTAGCCGATTTTCAATGATTTACCCTGACAAAAAAAGGCGCGACTGAATTATCAATAGGCAGCTAGCTGTTGCTCATGATCATACACACTGAAAACCATATTACCCCCGGCCGCTCTGAAAAAATTTAAAGTACATCATATACAGTAATGGTCAACAGATGAGACACACCAACTATTTTACACAAAAATATCTAAATTCTTTGTTCATTAAAAAAAAAACAACATTTGCAATAGTAATTGCTGAGCATACTTAAATGGTTCTTTGAAGCAATGGTAACCATTTGGCTCTGAAACTTCACTTGAATTCCACTCAAATTTATTTGTACAGCACTTTTAACAAAATAGAATCATCACAAAGTGCTCTACAGACATCTGACTAACAACAACAAATCCCTGAGAGAATGCCAGAGGCAGCAGTGGCATGGAAGATCTTCCTTATTGGGAGAGAAAGATACTCTACTTGTGTTTGTCTTGGAAGAAATCTTGAGAAGATCCGGGCTTGAGATCCGGGCTTGGGGGGTGGCAGATGTCTGCCTGAGGACAGTCTGGAGGAGAGATGGGAGGCATTGCGAATACTCCAGGTTTGGGCTGGAATAGATACTGTTACGGGTGTGGTAATATTTGGAGACCAAATGCAACTAAAATCTGGTCAGAAAGCTGGTGAAAAATTAAGAACCAGCCACTAAGGTCTCCAGAAACCAAGACTGAAGTAAAATAACACCCAAATACTCTCCTACCAAACTAAATAGGGGAGAATCTATGTGGAATAACTACTGACAATCCTTTCTCAATCTTTTGGAAAATAAACGCAAAAGTTCGCAAAATCCCTAGAGGAAAACCTCTCGCTGGCTCTCGTAGAAATAAGACATTCAAGCGGTGAGAGGCGGCGAACTTCCACTTAAAATAGACCAGAAGACAGGTGCCACAAATCACCAATCAACCAGCTCAGGAAAGGAATTCGATGTCGAAAGAACGAGACGAGTAAAAACAGAAAGCACCCTTCATGAAAACACAAACTTCCTTAAAACCATAACAGATACATGTTCCTGAAACATACATTTTTCACTTCTGTTTCCTCCAGAACCGCCACCCGGTTCCTCAATTCATGGTGTCTGGTGGCTAAGTTTAAGTTCACTCTGTACGCTGACTCCTGAACATTTGGTATGTTAGCTGTTGGTAGACAATCCTGGTCAACCAAAAAAACTAAGGACCTTGATAGCATCCTGGGTGTCCTTAAAGGATTTCTGAGGCCCAAAATATATCTGCTTTTAGCCATGCATTTGTGCACGCATGTTGGCTGCCTCGCATGTTCTGCATCCATTTGAGCTGTTTGTGCACATCATTAGGAATAAAACCAACATGTACACAAGTTGCAAGACACACATGAGCGCTGGGGGCACAGTATGGGGATGTGACAGGATCAGGAGTAAATCTAGAAGCTCTATGTGGTCTGGTCTCTCAGTTTTGTGGCGTGCCTTCAAGTGAAATCTTCCTAGAACATGCAAAGTTCATAGGTAAGTATGTGAACTTTTACATTCATAATGCAGTTGGTTGTATATGCTAAGGCATGGTTGAAAAGCAAGTGTATCGCTGGCCTTCGACTAAAATCTCACCAAGGGCTTCCAAACTTCGCCACCCAAATCACTCTCAGACCCTGGCAGTCAGTTGTTTGGGAGGATACATTGTCATATTGTCCTCTGACTACAAGACAGCTACATCAAGTTTTTGCAACCTCATTTTCCTCTCCATCCACTAAACTAGTTCCCCATCAAAACTGCTCATTAACTGGTCAATTTACATGCACTCACTCCCTTCCTTAGAACCCAATCAACCCTGAGGCCTTGGATTACTGGTTTCCTGCATACCCAAATTTGATACCCGACCTATTTCTGCCGCAAGTTTGCTTCCTGCTTGCCTTTGTTCAGTTTTTGTACCCACAGTAACTTTTGGTTGCCCTTTAGTCAATAAAATCATTTCACATTTTGTAATGATTTTTGAAAATGAAGTTTCAAGTGAAGATGTATTCCAGCTGAACTATGACGCTACGTTCACACCAAAGGTATCTAATGGCTTCAAAGCGGCCTTGAAGTCATTTAATTCCAATGCAAGCTGGCTTATGACAGTGCATGTGTACAATAAAAGGCAGACTTGGAAGTGAAATTACAGATCATTTGCAAATTCATTGAAAATTGCATTTTACAGGGTAATACATGTTTGGTTGGTATTTAAGCTTACTTTTAATATTGAAATGATGGATGTAGATGATTGCATTAATTAAGACTCAGTAATAACAACACCATTTCACTGTATATGTAAATGGCATTTTTATTCACAATTATATGGTACTTTTCTCACTGTGTACAACAACCAAACTTGAAAGCTGATGAACTCCAATTGCTGCCTAAATAATAGTGCTTCTGGAATCCCCACAAGCAGCTAGCTGCTTCTCAATGGCAAGCTACCGTGGCAATCAGATGAACAGACACGCCCCCTGTCCACATCACTCCGCCCGAAGCCGTCGATTCCTTTCTCCTTTTAGCATGATTGACAGCGCATATCGGCCAGGATTCCGTTTAGCACCCCTGGCCGCCACTGTATGTTGGACAGTTCCTGCCACTTGCGGCCAGATCTGCAAGAAGGGCTCTCCCAGCGCATTCCGCATGAGGCTACGCACCTGATTCTTGTCTGCGACCGACCAAGGCTCAGTATAAAGTTGGCAAATCACAAACGGAGACAGGTTGGCTGAGAGTGCATTTCACAAGTGCATTACTAACCACTGTTCTCTCTCTATTTTTCTGTCAGAGTCAGAAGAGACGTAAATCCTGACTGAAAGGTTTACAAGATTTGAGAATTGTTCATACTTTTTCAGATAATGACTGCAGAGATTAAGTTTCCTCACTGTTGATTTAATCACATGGAGATAGCTAATTATGCTGTAGCTTATAAATGGATGAAAACAAAACCTGAAAGAATATTCCACAATTGTTATGCAAGTGAATGAGCGAATAAAAAAAGGTTGCCAGCCAGAGGATGTCGCTGTATCTGTCAGATCATATCTTTAGAGAAACTGACATCATTTACAGGGTGGTACAGTTGTGCTGTAGGCAGCCATGTTGCATCACAGCAAGGATTTCGATTCAAAGCTGGTCTGAGACCATTCTGTGTAGAGTTTGCATGCTCGCACCAGTTTCCTCCAGGCAATCCGGTTTTCTCCTACTGTCCAAAGACATGGCTAATTAGAGACTCTGAATCGCCCATAGGTATGAGTGTGTGAGTGAATAACGTGCGATTCCTGTAATCGATTGGCAAAATGTCCAGGCTTTGCTGGTGCCTATAACCCATTGTATTCAGGGAGGGGCCCACATAACCCTGTCCAAAAATAAGCGCCTTGAATAATAGATGGTTAATATTTACAATACATCCCCTTTAAAAATTGTCTTCCCCCCTCCAACCAACAAACAATTATGCCTAAGACTATGCAGCATCAAGTCTTCACAGCCCTCCACCCCAGTTACTCATTGAACCTGTTTATTGACTGCTCTATTTATAAGCTTTCATTCCTTTCCTCAGAACTCAGTCATGAACCTTTTATCACTAGTTTGCTGTGTATTTAAGTGGCTGAGCACACCTTACCACATCACCCACAGCTACATTGAGACCATAACCCGTCACCTCAGTGAGTTTCACACAAACACCATTTCTCCTGGAGTGAGAATACTTCTGGTCTGGGGACTCTCATGAGCTTAAAATGTACGCATCTGCGGAACTGTGTCAAGCTCCTTTTCTCTCAACCTCTGGTGAAGACCCCTAATTTACCCACTTTTTCACAAGCGACCAAAACGACCCACCTTCAACCAAAACTTAAGCCTTCCACCTCCCCAGCAAGAACCGGATTCTTCTTAAAGGCAAGAAGGACAGAGGGTTCCAATTGCGTACGGACAACCGTAACCTCTACAGAATCACCTTCTAGAGCAGTGCTTCTGAAACCTCTCCTGGAGGACCACTTGTCCTGCATGTTTTATATCTCTCCTTGCTCCAGCACAAGTGACAGGTAAGTAAAACAGAAAAGTAGACAACTAATTTTAGACATCTCCTGCAATTAGGGGTGGGCGATATGGCAAAAATATCATATCCTGATTTTTTTATGGCAAAATCACGATCTCGATTTTATCGCAATTCTTTCACTTGTCATATTGATAAAGACTATTTTACAAGTCACAGCAAATTAAATCGAGGAGGACTTAGTGGCTTTTTGCAGGACAAAGCAAATATGAACATATTGTCTTAAATGTATATATGAAAGTGATGTGTCCGAAAACTGGTACTTTGAAGCATACTATATGGCACAATATTTAATTAGACCTAAATCAGTTCAAGAGGAATAATGAATAAATAAAAACACAGTAATGAATCGCTGTCATGTAAAAACTGGCTATCAAGAGCAATTTGAACGTGCAGTAGTTAATAATTAATAACAGAGATGCATCAGTAATCTGGTACTTTGAAAGCATCTGATGGCACAACAACTCTGTGTTGCGGGATAGTGCCACAAACACCTATTCTGTCGAATCCGTTACTTTACTCCAAAAATTTTATGGGCATCTCCAGTCAAGCTTTGCTCATCTTACTCCTATCATCAGTTTATAACTGACGATTTTCGGATTAAGATTGTTCTCAACCGACTGCCATACTCATTCTGTACATTAATGTTGGCCGACGACATAAAGGTCAATATGATTATGATGAGAAATTTACACATGCATTCAGCGAACTGAGAGTTGTATTTTAAGCCATCACGTCAGTAATAAAGCATGGCAACACATTTTATGAATACTATTCCGTCTAAGGCACCACCCGCTGGGGTTATCATCCAGAAAATATAGCGATGCTCTGACATCGCAGAGACTCTCGGTGAAAACTAATTTAATGTTTAATTAACGGCGACTACTGAAGCTCGCTGTAATTAACGCCAACCTATTGTTTAAATACAGTCAATGCATCATACCACGGTAACCACTCTTGAGAACAGATTACTTCACCGTCACTTGCCTATTTGGTCGCTAACGATATTACGCTCTATAGCCTAAATCTAATTTTCAAAAGGCCGATGTTATTTGCACTTATACGTGTGGCCTATGCTGCATTTTTTTCTTGGCCACACTTATAAGTGCGCCAGTTGGTGACCATTCCAGTGCTGCTTGGAAAGTACCGCTTAAAATAAGTTTGGCCAAGAAAAAAATTTTAGCTTTGGACACACGTAAAATAAGTGTGGGCAATGGAGCAATGTACATCTTGGCCACACTTACAAGTGCGTCTAACGTGAATTTCGATCAATTTTCGTGCTTGGACGCAATTAAAGGTCTTCTGCCACTGAAAATTTAAATTTGATATATGTTCTAGGGACTGCTTTTGATAAACATTTTAACATTAGTTCTGCGAACAGCGTTTCGACAAAAAAAAAAAAAAAAACATTTTCGGAGTTACTATTTTAGCCACTTTGCCAGTTCTCGGGGAAAAAAACGAGCATGCATGATCACGTGCACCCGTGACGTACACTCGGGAACGCACCTGACATTTTTTCAGCTTGGCGGTGTGTATTCGTGCAATATTTTTTATCTAAAATTTGCTTCAGTACTTGAAATGCCAGGTCGGTGCATCGTGGGGGGGTTGTAGAAAAACAACCAAAGACGCGGTAAGCCTACACACTTTCCCCAAGGATAAGGCTGGAAGACAACTTTGGGCCGCGAAAGTGAGGCTAACTCGAGCCAAGTGGCACGGACCAAGTGAGTCTAGCGTGATTTGCAGTAACCACTTCCAGGACACCGACTTCGACAGCGGGCTCTACAGCGCTTTTAATATACAAGCACATAATCTTTTTTTTATTTATTTTTTTAATCGGCATAATGCCGCAGAAAAAGTTTATCAATGCAAGCCCGAAGTCGGGAAGAAATTGTCATACAGCATACTTGACGTTTGTTTCGAAATTTGCGACTGGATAGTGTAGGCTATTTGATGATGATGATGATGACGATAATCATCGTCATCATCGCTGCTAATATATTTTCGACAGCAGTCACTAGCTATGTTTCTATTTCAATTTGAAGGGAATCTTGTGAAAATTCTCTAAAACTAAACGCGAATTAAGTGCGTTTCCATATGTTCCCCTCAAGCGGTTGAGAGCAAATAAACAACTCTAAGTAGGCGGTGCGTGCGTTCCTATGTCAGATAAACACATACCAACCTCCTTGCAAGGGAACCTCAAATGCGAAAATGGAGAACGGTCAGACTGTGTTTTTAGTCTGGCATTGCCTGCTGTTCATGACTTCACCCCTCGCCTGTGCTACTGATCTTGGATAATATCAAAAAAGGCACTTTACCGCTTAGTGAAGTATATGCGGAAGTTGAATATGGACAGTGTAGAGTTACAGGGTCTGAGAAAGCACATGGCTACTTATGCAGAATAACGTGCATTAAGTAGCCATGTGCATGCTCTTTATCGGAGCCAACCGTCCTCATCAGCGTTTATTAGAAAAATGTGTTTCCTTTTCAGATTATGCGCATTAGGTCTGTTTCGCAAAAGTGAGAATCCACCTCAAGCGAGCGTAAAAACGTTTTTTTTTTTTTTTTTTTTTTTTTTGCGAATCAGGATTTATTTTCAAATAATGGTGTTTCCATTAGGCTACATTTTTTGATGCGTAACTTCAAATTACGCATTAAAACAGGGAAATGGAAACTCAGCTACTGACATCGGCTAGGCTAAACCTGCAGCTAATATGAAAACCAGCGACGTGCACACCTTCATATCTCACAATAGGGCTGGGCTGAGCGTTCCCGAGTATAAAAATAATATCCGAATTTTTAGGGGTGTTCCCAAGCATAGTCGTTTTGTTTAGATTTCTGCATAATAGAATGATTTTAGGCAAAAACATGGTCATATTCGAATTCAGAAAGAAAATTTACATAAAATAAGTTTGACTTGTAATTCCGTGGCAGAAGACCTTTAAATAAGTGCAAATAGTCACTTAGTTTTCAAAAACCGAGTTTGTCAAAGTGGGTCTAAGTTGTCGATTGCAACCTTGGCTACTTCAGCCAGTTCTTGCGCTCGCTAATGAGCAATAGGCAGCAGCTAAGTACTTAATTAACACAGGGCTCGGGAATTCCAGGACCCACGTACAGGTCTGTGTTTGACAATCATCAGCGCCGATCCACACGAAATATACAGTATAAAGGCGTGTGAACAGGGTGTTGACATGGTTAGGTCCATCAGCCTAAAGCCACTATCGCATTCCACAGAGCTGATTGAAATAAGTAGACAAAACGAAGCATTTTTAGCACATAACAGGCAAAAGAACAACACATATTTATATTACCTTCTCGGCTACAGGTTTATCTTGCAAACATTGCCCTGATACCTGGAGAAGGTGGGCCACGTTCGTAAATTAGCTTGCCGGTGTCGTGCCAAGGTAGTTACTCCCGATAGAAAATGTTTCCCCTGTCTGCGGGAGCGTGCACGCCTTGCTATTGAATGAAGGGGAGACACTTTCTATCGGGGATAACTACCTTGGCACAACACCGGCTAAGCCCAATAAGGGAGTTCGAGTGTTCGAGTTCGAGTGTGCCTTCGAGTGAAATCTTCCTAGAACATGCAAAGTTCATAGGTAAGTATGTGAACTTTTACATTCATAATGCAGTTGGTTGTATAGGCTAAGGCATGATTGAAAAGCAAGTGTATCTCTGGTCTTTGACTAAAATCTCACCAAGGGCTTCCAAACTTCGCCACCCAAATCACTCTCAGACCCTGGCAGTCAGTTGTTTGGGAGGATACATTGTCATATTGTCCTCTAACTACAAGACAGCTACATCAAGTTTTTGCAACCTCATTTTCCTCTCCATCCACTACACTAGTTCCCCATCGAAACTGCTCATTAACTGGTCAATTTACACACACTCACTCCCTTCCTTATAACCCAATCAACCCTGAGGCCTTGGATTACTGGTTTCCTGCATACCCAAATTTGATACCTGACCTATTTCTGCCGCAAGTTTGCTTCCTGCTTGCCTTTGTTCAGTTTTTGCACCCACAGTAACTTTTGGTTGCCCTTTAGTCAATAAAATCATTTGGCATTTTGTAATGATTTTTGAAAATGAAGTTTCAAGTGAAGATGTGTTCCAGCTGAACTATGACGCTACGTTCACACCAAAAGTAGCTAATGGCTTCAAAGCGGCCTTGAAGTCATTTAATTCTAATGCAAGCTGGCTTATGACAGTGGATGTGCACAATAAAAGGCAGACTTGGAAGTGAAATCACAGCTCATTTGCAAATTCATTGAAAATAGCATTTTACAGGGTAGTACATGTTTGGTTGGTATTTAAGCTTACTTTTAATATTGAAATGATGGAAGTAGATGATTGCATTAATTAAGACTCAGTAATAATGACTGGGAAAATGATTGCTGTGAAAATAAATGATTCCTCACGGGAAGCAAATAGCACATTAGTCCTCACCTGGAACTTTCAATGAACTGCACCTGCCGGTGACAGGATCATATTTGTCCTCAGCAGAACAGTTCTGACCTAGGGCATACTGTGGGTTACCAAAGCTGATCGAAAAAACCCCAGAAAGATAAATATCTGGTGCCCTTCACTTCCCAGCAATGCTTGCTTGCAAAGAAACAGAGAGTTGATGGGGAGCATGGGTAAATGATTAGTTCAGGAAATCTTTACTGTTGACTCAACAGAGCTTGCTCTCTAAACTTCACTTTCTTTATTGTTCGTACTTTGGTCCACACCTTCTACGGTTCAACGTCCTGCCATACCAGCTACCTCAACTGTGCACATTACAATGAAACATTTTCAGCAGCATTTAGCAAAATAACTGGCACCCTTAACCTTTTCAAGAAGTGGTTAGAAAAACAAAATTAATTATTCCTGAGATCACGTGGAACACACGCATAAAGAGACATTACAGAGGAGGGTCTCTTTTTCTGCATGATGTGTCAAACACAAATGCGGAAGTTAACAGAATTTTTTATCTTTTTGTGAAATGAATTGCATTTACTATTTAATAACTGCAAAATAGGATTAAGAAGGAAGGAGTGTATTTAATTTCCCGTGGATTTTTCTCAATCATTGGAGAACTTGTTAATCAAGGAAAGTGATTGAACACGGGTCAAGGGATATTTTTTTGTGCCTTCACTACCTTCAGCTGACCAGTTGTCATTCTGTAAAAAGCAGAATACTTTGCAAAGTGAAGTACAGAGGCATACAATCCACTTGTGGGCAGCAAAACAGAACAGTTATGTTACAGATTCTCTGTACTTCATTGTTTATCTGCTATTTCAGCATGGTCAGTGCGATAGTGGATTAACATCATGGTGCACAAGAAGGGCTGCTCTATTTCAAGATTTTTATCATATTTGGTTTCAGATATATAAAGTCTCTACCACAATATTTACCTGTACTCAATACAGCAGAGAGCCGTTTACAGCTTCAAAAGTAGCCCCTCCCCCAACAGAGTATATAAATCAGAGCAGCAAACTCAGATTAGCACAGACATCTCCATCGGTGGATCATCTTCAGCTGAGATTCACTTTACCCAGGCAGACGCCCTCAGATCAGCAGTGACCACACACTTCATTCAACAGGTTGGTAACTTATAGAGTCAGAGAGCTGTTGTTTCGCCTGTAGGTCCAGGTCACAGGTCCAGAGCGCAGTCTCTGCATGTATGTGCTCCAACACTAGGCAACTTACACAAAGTTTCAATATTTCATTAACACTGACAATGAGGTGCAAATTAACTATGTTGGATTAGTAGGCAGCTTGTTGAAGTGCTTTTGCTCATCCTCATACAGTGCATACACCTTACTATCGACAGGCTTTTTGCAAAGTATTTCATATCGTAGGCCGAGGATTATCTAGGTCTATCTGCCATTTTTGTGTTTTCGAGGAAATTGCGATTAAAGATTTAGAATTAAAAGTATCCCCTTCGGGTTTTTCCGAATTAAAAGATTTTTTGCCCTAAACAATTAGAATATGATGAGACTAAACCGGGCTAATTTACATACCCCTATTTGTCTGGCAACATTGAATTCTGGGTACCCAATTTTGCAGATAAACCATTGTAACATCAGAATTCATAAAATTCCAGTGTTACTTTGGTCTATCTGCAGATTACAGGTTTTAAAAAAATATGGAAATGAATTAACAGTCTCTTAAAGCCGCATTTTAAAGAACCCCAATGTTTATTAACTAATAATACTTATGAAACAACTTTTAAACACTGTCACAGTAAAAAAGGAATATAAGATTAACACTTTTTAGGCCTTTTCCAACATGACCTAGTAATGAGAGAGAAATATTCACGTGTGAATGATCTCACATCAAGGAAATATGAACATTATAACTGTGAACAACTTAAAGTAGATAAACAATGTAATTTCTTGACTCTGCCAATTTCTCTGATTGATCGAAGCCTTTGGGTCATTAGAAAAGGCAACCTTGAACTCAATTTACATGATTAACTTGACAAAACATAATTTTTCAGCAAATCATTTAAGTTTCAGCAAATAACACTCTGTTCAATCTGACTTCTCGAAGCACTCACCAAAATGGGGAAATGCAGCAATTTCTCTCAACTCTGCTTCAGTAAATGTCTTCTTGGCAGCCATTTTGTCTCTGAGGCCTGAGGTCACATGATGCGATCCCTCTAATATTATTGGTTAATTGCAGATAGACCTACTTAAAACTTGGGGTGCGTTCGAGCGCGTCTGCAAGTAAGCCGGCTGCGCGAGATTCCCAAAAAATTACGCGAGAATCTTGCCGAAGTTGCGCGATAAACCGTCCGAACCCCGCGATAGCTGCAGGATCCTGCAGCTATCGCAGGGTTTGGAGGGCTTATCGCGCAACTTCGCAAGATTCTCGTAATTTTTTTCGAATCTCGCGCAGCCGGCTTACTTGCAGACGCGCTCGAACGCACCCTTGGTGAAGCGGCAAATTTGAAAATGGACCCTTCTAATATTGACCTTTGCCATAAACTGAGTGCATATCTAAGCAGGGTCATAACCTAAAATAGACCTTTTTAACTTAAAAATCATCATGACAGAATATCTCCAATATTCGCAAAAATGCAGACAGACCAAGATAATTCTCAGCCGACGATATAGTGCATGTTCACAAGCTGGTAAAAATTGTTAACTTTCAATTCTTAGTAACCACCACTGTACTTGAAACAAACCATGCATTAAATTATATTGTTTTTGCATCCTAAAATATAGATTTTTTAAAACTGATTAATATTTGTGTAATGTTTTGTGCGGAGGACAGGAAGTGGAGGATTGGACTCAAGTGCAGAGGTTGATTTGGTTGCACTTTAATAAAGGACTGCACTGCAGTCGACACGAACATCGCAGTACAGAAATAGAAAAAAAGGAACTGAGGTTCCAAAAATGCACACTTCAGTAATAATGTATTACAAGGAAGGAAAGCAAATGGAATCAAGGTTCCTTTAAAAATTAAACATGCTGATTAAACAGTGCAGCACAGATTCTAGGTTAGCAGTATAATACGCAAATTACGGAGAATAAGCTGATACAAGACAGCAATGTCACAAAGGCAAGAGGTTACACAGACTTCACAAAGAGACAGAGTGAAGCTCTGTCTTAGATGTGCAGTGCTACCACTCATCTTAAGTGTGACCGACTTTTGTGCCACCTCGCTAAGGGCACAGGGCGAGGTAAGTCCTGGCATCTGAGTCAGGGAAGGCCCTGAGGACTGTGGAGGTGAACAGCATTCATATTAGAAAAACTGAGGCACCAGCAGTGTCCAATGGAGAGGAGCATAATGGCCCGGTAGAACTTCCAAGGACTGGCCGAGCATGGCTTCTGCCATTGAGCATAGCAGAACCTCTATGCAGCTCACCGGGACCACAGGAGGTAGCAATTGCAATGGGCTGGAAAGCTGACAGACAGGATAATGGGCTGGACGGAAGATGGGCAGGATAACGGGCTGGACTGCAAACAGGCAGGATAGACAGGTGGTGAGGTGCTTAAATAATTACAGTGGATAACTGATGGACAAAAAACAATGAAGAGTTGTGACCAAGAATCGGGAGACTGCCAAAAACGTGGACAGTTGGTGCACAGGCGGAGTGAGGATTGACAGTGTCTGGTTATGTATGTGAGGAGGCTACATTCATTGCTTTGCGAGTGTGTGTATGTGTGCGTGTCTACACACAGTTTCTGTACCATACCTGAGATGTAACAGTTAAGGCCTGCCTATTCAGTTGCCTGTTAGTATCAGAAAGATTAAATGGATCATATTATAAACTTGCACTCCAATTGATATCTAGAAAAAGTTGTGAAATGTTGCAATGTTAAGCCTTTGATCTTTAAGTAAAATTCGGCTCTGGCAAAGATGCTTCAAGGAAATGTGAATGTGCATTCTGAATGAACAAAGCATCTTGGCTTAAAATCCTAACATAATTATGAATTAATAAAGAGCCCCAAGAAGTAAATCACACTAATGTCCAATATGCAGACCAGAGCTGTCCTGTTATATTCAAGAAAGGCCCAATATGGATACAGGGCATAGCTCTAACCCAATACCCCTGATTCAAAATATGAAGGTTCCCACTGATGATCTTGATTGTCAGGCCAGTTTTCAGGTATTTAAGCACTGGATTAGAACAACAGCTTGTGCCCACATAAACCCTATTTGAATATGATTAAACATCCAAATTAATTTCTTAAGTTTGTGTTTTGTCCACATTAAGGCCTCTACACTCATGTATGAAAACACCATAAGAGTTTTTGCCTTCTGAATTTTATTTCATTTTAATATCAATTTTACTTTTAAATTGCTTGCTCATTCCAACTGTTAGGTCCTTGCTGACCTTGTGCAAAGCCTCAGCGGTTTCATGATGTTGTCATAGCGGGGCATCATTTGTGGACCATAATGCTCCCCATGGGCAAGCATTATTCTCTTGACAATGGAACAACACTCACAGAAATATCAGATTGTGCTACGTTCTGTTAGAGGAAGTGTAAGTAAAGAGCTGTTTACTGATTTAAATGCAATAAACAGCAATATTTGGGGCCTCATATGAAATAAAACAGGTTTCAGTGAATACTGATTTACAGTTTTTATGTCTTCCTCAGGGTGTGATCATGAAGACCATTTTCTCTCTGCTCATCCTGGTCCTTGCCATCACTTGCACTGTGACTGCAGAGGACCCACAATACAAGAAATTCCTGGATCAGCATTACAAAAATGGCATGGCCTCCAAAATGTGTAACTCAAAGATGTCTTTTATCAACAAAAAATATTACAGCAACCGATGCAAAGAAGTCAACAGTGTCATCAACGCAGCCTCCACAAATCCCATCAAAGATGTTTGTGACAAGGCAGGGGAACCGTACTCAATGCCCGATGGTAGAGTTCTTCGCAGATCTTTGAACCAATTGCGTGTGGTCACGTGTAAACGCAAGGGGAAAACAGACCAGCCCCCATGCGATTACACTGGACACGACAGCATGAGAAACATTGTCATTGACTGCAACAGAGACAAATTACCTGTGCACTATGAAGAAGGTCATATATAGTATGCCAAGATCACATGACACATCCACAGAATGCATTAATCTCCTGGAGTTTGAACATTAAGACTGTTTTATGCATATTGTGCCTCCCATTCTGCAGTGTGCAACAACACTGATAAAAATAATCACTGAAATAAAGGCTTTCGCAGCACCTGCTTCTTCTTGTATTATTCTCATTCACACATACAGTCACCAAATTAACTTTTTTTTACCCCACCCTGAACACAGCCGAACTGTTCAGCCCACCGCAAAGCGACCTGCTCCCATTGACTCCGGAGAAAGACGTCATTACACATGATTCCTCGGACTCATGACGACTATAGTTTGCCTCTTTAGACTATGCAGTCATACCACCAATTATATACAGCCTATGCCGCAGGATAATCACGTCGTCAGCATAGTACAAATCTAGTCTGTACAGGTACATGCGCCTGGCCAACAAGAAGAGGTTGCTACGGGGTGACAAACTGATGAAATTTAACTGGCTTGACCCCTAGTATCCTCGGCGAGGCCGTGCCAATCGTTGTTTCACCCATGCAGACCTCCGGCCGTAGCCGGTAATGCCGTGGCTGTGATTCAAACACCCGACCATAGGACTCACAGAGGAACATCTTAGCTATGAGCCACCCGCAGGCCCGCCTAATCAACAGTCTTGTGCAAATTAATTGAATAAATCAGGTTTGAGGGGGAAAAACCAAACAACAAAGGTTTTCAGGCTTTTTAGTACTTTCATTGCATCTACATTCAGCACTCAGTACGAGATGTGTGATCCATGGTACTTGAATAGCTGTTCCACATGTTTTGGCATGGAGCTGATCAGGTTTTTGCAGGTTGCCTTGATTTCTTTGTCATGATGCCACAACTGCATCGATGACTTTGGCTTTTGCGGTGCAGTCCTTTTGCTGCAGCCTTGACTTGATGATGCACCAGAGATTCTCAATGGGATTGAGGTCAGGTGAATTACCAGGCCATCCAGCACAGTTACAGTACTGTGTTGATGATGCAGACACATTAGTTGCATCATACAAGTCATTGAAATTAATGAAACATGATTAAAAAGAACTCTGCAGTGATCTTTGAGGTGGTTATGTAAAACCTCCATCACTTGGCACGGTTATTTGCACTCCATTTAGCTCATTCAATTGACAAGCACCTTTATCCAATTAATTTGCACAAGACTGTACATCATACATTATAAATACAAACATTACTGCATGACGTATTTCGCTAGTTCACCACACACTATTAATATATGAAAGTTTTCTCCATCTACTCGACTCCATTCTGTCCTTAATCAGTGCAAAGTCCCATGGTTATCCTATTCAATAAATATTGTTAAACTACTATTTTAGGTGTGGTCTGGAATTCATTAAATAAAGTTCTAGTCAGGACCTCGACTCCACCACTCTAAAATCTTAATTTTTGTGCCCTTTGGGTCATTGTCTAGTACTTGTCTAGTACTTAGGATTGTTGTTTTGCCGTGTAACCCAAGTGTGCTTGAGCTTCAAACCGCTGTTGAAAAACCACTCTTTTCCCCTTCTGGATTCCTGGGTAGAAAGAAACGGTAATGGTTCCATCAAGTACGACAAGTAATCCATGCACTGATGCTGCAAGGCAGCCCCAGATCATTACATTATTGGCACCATATTTCACCGTTAGTGTAATTTTCTAATTTTTGAATACTGAGTTAGGGTAAAGACAGCTAGGACCTCTGCTGGCGAGAGCAGCTCATTACTGGATGCACCCTAGCAGTGGATTTGGTGTCCCATCTGCTTCACACTAGTTTTTGCTTTCCTCTCCACCTCACATCATGGAACGGCTTGCTAAATTGGAGCGCAGTTCTCACAGGACTAAAAGAGGTGGCGGTAACACAATTAAGGTGCTTTTTGTTCACCTGACAAAATTGTTTGGTGTGGCATTTAACACACTCATTTTTAAGTGAATGACAGTGGTTAATCTAATTGGCCTTAATGGAACCAAAATCCCATCACAGACTAACCCTTTTGACAACAGTGTCACAGTTGCGCCTGTCACTAAACTACCACAATGGCGTTTGTCATGCCCAGTTCTATTCTGCGATATCATTAGCAATTGTGTTTGCTGGCTGCGTTTAGGTCATCAAATTAGGGCCTGTTGGGGAAATTTCCCATCTATCCACATGTGACATGAAATGACAGAGACCAAGACTCCTGCATTATCTGGTTGATGATTAACTGGAGTAATACTTTATTCAGTTTTCAAACAGATTAAGAAAGAGGCAAGCAACCTGGATGCTTCTACCCAAAGAACAAGAGGGGCAGTCCCTCTTTTAACTCAGTGTCGTGTAGCGTTACATTACTGTAGCTCACTTGTCTATCAGCTTTGAACCCCTCACTCAAGCTTTAAAGTTTGTGGTTCACTGCAGACTCCACATTTCTCAATACCTGCTGTTCCCCTATCTCACAACTGCCAGTTCCTTGTCACGTACACAGTTGTTTTCACTAAGAGTTTCGTTCCTGTTTTCTGCATTCACAATATGCAACCCAAGCCAAGGCTGAGATATGGTAATGCTTATTTCTCTCGCAGATTAAAGAAAAAGATAAATAATTATCCCACTGGTCCTTTATGTTATTTGTGGTCAGCAGTGGATTGTGGTGCAACTCACCTATGGATATTATTTTTGCCAGTTCTCTTTCTGCTGGTGGAATCATAAATGCTGACCAAATTGGAGGTGAGAGAGGCTTGCAGTTCCATAAATGTTCGTATGTGACTTCCTGGATGAGTCATCAAAACGCTCTGAATTTCGGCAGGTTGGTAACTTTAAAAAAAAAAATTCAATCCCACTAATGAGCCTCCATCCCGTTACTGGGAAGGCTCGACTTGTGCGGTAAATAGATTCTGCACGGCCGCCAATAGTTATGCCTGCTTCTTGTTCACTCCAATTTCTAATTAAATTAGGTAAAATGCCAGATTGTATAATTAAAGGAACCATTATTGCATAATTTTTTTTTCTCACAAAATCTCCGTTGTTGCTGAATACATTTTTTCCTTCAATAAATGAGATTATCGTGTAAAAACTGTTTTTGTTGTTAGACTTATTTTTGCTGAAGCTATCTTTGTCTAACAAAACATTGTTTCTCAAACAAATGTGAAAATAAGCAGAAACAGATGACATCTGGAAAGGAGCTAATGCTGTTTCAGACTGTTGTACTAACATTAAATATTTTTCCATTTAAGTAAAATCAATTCAATTAGCGAAAAAACAACATGTAAAAAAACACAATGACCCTTATGAACGACTAACGACAGTGATTGTGCGATTTTTTGAAGTACATTAAAGTATTTAATGGAATGAATACATATCATGTAAATTATTTCAGTTGCATTCAAAGTTTTAATATGGAGTGCATCCAATTACAAATATGTAACAAAAACACAATTGTGCAAAATTCTGGGATATTTTTAAGGACCCAGTGTAAGACAACAGGGAGCCCATCAGGAGTGATATTTAAGAATCAGCTGGGTGATATCGTCCCTATGGGTGTCTGGCAAATAGTGGAGATGTGTTGGCAAAGCGGCTAAAACCTCGGAATTGATCAGACGGGCTCATTGTTGGGGAGCATTTCTTAACACCAAGCCATCCTCATCTGGGCCAGACGGAGACAGCTTCGAAACTGAGACACAAAGTGACTGGATCTGACCATGTAGCGGTCCGTGAACTGTACAGTTTCAGCATGTTGACGTGACAAACCTGAGTTTTCCGTTTACGGTCGGGGGTGCGTATCACATAATCAACCTCACCCAGCTTCTTTTCGATCTCATAGGGACCAGCGAATAGAGCTGTCAAGGATGAACCTGAGACGGGCAACAGAACCAACACTCGGTCACCAGGGCAAAACGAACGGGCAACAGCTTTGGTGTCAAACTGCCGTTTCGTTGTGTCTTGTGAAAATGAGAGATGTCGTTTAGCCAGAGCCCAAGCTTGGTGTAACCGCTCCCGAAACTGTGAAACATAGTCTAGAACTGTAGTCTTTGGGAAAGGTGCACTTAGAAACTGTTCCTTGAGCATTTTTAGCGGACCCCTCAGTATGGCCAAATACAAGCTCCGCGGGACTAAACCCAAAGGATTCCTGTCTGGATTCTCTTAATGCGAATAGTGCGAAAGGGACACCCTCATCCCAGCTTTTACCTGTCTCCAAAGAGTATTTGCGCAACACTGACTGACCAGCGCTCGAGCGCTCCCTGTGACTCTGGATGGTAGGCGCTGGACACCTTATGAGTAACAGCAAGGGACTGTTTGAACAATCTGGAAAGAAAGTAAGTTCCTTGATCTGTTCGAACACTTTTCGGAAAACTAAAAGTAGAGAAAAATTTTGTTAGGGCCTTTACAACTGCTTTGGTCATTATTGTAAGATGAGATTTATTTTTGGAAAAGTTATGTCGCACATGTTTGGTTTCTCATATTGGAGATAATTTACAGTCTGGGTAATGATGAATACATATAAGTGAAAAGAGTATTCTATTCTTTAATTTACATCGGGAACTACATGATATGGTACACCTTTCCTGTAAGGTTGTTTATGTTGGTCAAGATCGGCGGAGTGATATGATGGAAGGATATGTATGTATCTGGGGGGTAGTGTGTGAGAGGAGAGAGTTGAATGGAAAATGAATTAATAAACAAGCAAGTTACTCGGACCATGTGTTCCCGCGCGTTTCTTTTCTCTACAGCCCCCAAAGTAAAGCAAGTGAGTAATAAGTGAATAAATCGAAGTAACGGAACCAGTATTACATTATGTTTCGCAGAAGCGCGTAGCAGTACACATGATAGTCAACAAAAACTGGTTGCCAGATTTAGTTCTCGGAGGGGGACCCACACAATCAACAATAATATTTTCAAAGGGTTCTCCCATAACCGGGATTGGACGAAGCGGGGCCGGCAGAATAACTTGATTTGGCTTTCCCGCAACCTGGTAAACGTGACATGATTTACAAAACTGAGCTACCGATGACTTTAATCCAGGCCAAAAGAAATGCCGGAGCACTCGGTCATATGTCTTATTTATGCCTAGATGACCTGACCAGGGGTTGTCATGTGCGAGGGCCAACAATTGGTGGCGGAACACGTCAGGTAAAACTATTTGATACGCCGTAGTCCACTCAGAGGCACTAGTAGTAACAGGTGACCATTTCCTTAACAATAAACCATCATCCAGAAAATAAGTGACCGGTTTTTTCTTTCGTCCTTTTCAGGAGAAACGACCGCGGAAAACAATTTTGCCAGAGTAGGATCACTTTGCTGCGCGGCAATCAGCTGTTCACGGGTGGCAGGGATTTGCGTCAAGCACAGACTTAACCCCTTTTACTTTAGTCTCAACCAGGCTACCAGCAGAAGGAATAGAACCAGTGTCTGACAACAACGGTGCCAGAACTGTGCCCGATAACTCAATCTGTTCTCCCCTCTTACGAGCTTGAGCCAGAGTCAAAGTACATACTGGGAACACCTCAGAGCGCGACAGATCCGACAATTGAGGACAATTAAGAACCTTGAGTACTGGGTGCACTAACTCCCCGGCAATGTCATTCCCCAAAATAAACGATACTCCAGCCACAGGTAACGCGTCCTGTACAGCTACCTTATAAAAACAAGACACAAGATCAGACTGGAGGTGAACCGTATGTAAGGGTACAGTTACAAAGCCCATTTCTATCCCTTGAACTATAACACTGGATCCGCAAGAGGAGTGGTCAGAGAAAGGCAGCACATCGGCAAGAATAAAGGACTGTGCAGCAACAGTATCATTAGATACGCACAGGATTTTGACTGGCCGACTCACCAGTTAAAGAAACTAATTAATCACAAAGGAAGGGTTGGTAAGAAGACTCCCTTTTGTCCTCATTCAACAATCCCTCAGAAAAGGTTCTCACAAATGTAGCACCCCTCCCATGTAGCTAATAGGTTAACTAAATAGTTAAGAGGTGCTGTAGTACTATGGGCGGGGCCCTGGGTTCTTTTGTTAATGACTCACCATTTAACCTGTGTAACTGGAGAGTAATGAATGGCATTTAAACATTTTTTTAAGAATCCAAATATTGAATGTTAATGAATTGGCAGTTCCTCTACAGCAGGAAAATATGAATAGCTTATTTTATAAATCCCGCTAAGAATTATATTTTAGCTAATTTCCCTTTTTACTCAAAACACATCTTAATAAAATGCAATATACCTCAAGAAATGTAAAAACGGCACAAAGACATTTCTTTGCATTCACCTGATGAATTTAGTTACTAAAAAATTGGTAAAATCATAAGACACAAGTAAAATATGTTCCAAACATTTCAGAGGTGCTTCTTTTTTCAGTTTTCAGTACCTGTTTCACAAGTTTTCAGTAACCTTCAGTTCTTTGTTAATAGATATCTTTTAGATTCAGTTTTTGATCATGACCTTGTTTCTCACATGACAAATGAAATGAGCACACTTATGCTCACAATCACTCAGTTTCACAACCCAAAAATAGAATGATGTCCTTTAACCAAAATGAACACCGTTGCAAGCCTGAGTTGTTGCTTGGGAGCGGTGTGACCGGAACAAATGGCCTTTTCACTTGCAACTGCAAGCCACAAAAATGCATGTGCACGAAGTTGCATGTGCATTGGTTAGGTTTTTTACTCACAAATCCGTCAGTTTACAACTCTGTCGTGAAATGACAAAAGGAAGCAAGTCCGTATTTTCTCAAAATTGAATTACATATAATTTTGGAATCAGGGAAGTAAGTCCTATTTACGACTGGGTTCATTTCTGCAAAACATGTTTTAGTTAGGCCATACTTTCCAGTGCAGAAGGAAGCAAGTCCAACAGTTAGGCCACATTGTCACAACAGACGGAAGCATGTCCATATCCAATGAGGTGGGCCGATGCAAAACTTTCAGCTAATGAAATTCTTGTTTACAAAGTGGACTAAGGCTGCAGTCAGTGCATGAGGCATGTGAAGAGAACTTTGTTTACATGAAAAAACTTCTCAAATCCCTTGAAAATGTTCAAGTTTGCAGATTTTTTTGAAACTTTGATGGAAAGGCAAGTATTTCTGTACATTATAGGAATATATTCATTGAATTCATTGACTCTGCATGACTTATTTTGGTGCCTTTGATGGACTTGCTGATCCAGGCCTAGTACAGCCTGTGCAGGTGAGCACATGCATGTCCTTATACAATGTACCGGGCCCAGTCTGGTGATGTTAGGCCTGGTGACCTGCATAATACCATGTGTGTTTTATCTAATGGTAACAGTGTATATTGTAGCTGCATGTATGTACAATGCACGTTTATGCTAATACTGATATGATGACTAGTCTCAGGAAAGGGATTTGGACCCCCTCACTCCCCAAAATTAGGGGCTGCATATGCTTGTACCTGAATTTGACAATTTCAAAATGAGTTCATTTGGACCCTCCTTTTCATTGGCTATAATTTGAATTCAGTCCCCTTTTGTAAGGCATGAGAGAATGTGCTTCCCCCTAATGTAGGGGGCTCAATCAACTTGCAACCCTTTAGTAGTGTAGTGTTGGCATGCAGGACCCCTTAAGGACAGACTTCTTAAGAGAAGAGTATGTATCAAGTGCTGGGCGCTCCCAACGGTCACTGACTGATATCAGTCTGGCCTCAGTCGTATAGGCAGCGTTTAGCCCTAACCTCACTAATGAACTGGATACATAAATATTCATGTTTTCTGCTCTTGGATGATTGGGTGACCTTTTGGCAAGAACCACCAATCGTGCGGCATCATTTGCAGAATGAATGCTGACCGGGGTATCCATCGCATCTTGTTGTCAGAAGTGTGAGGTTACGCTCAGGAACCAGACGCGAGAACCAAGTAATCCAAAAAGCTTGTGTTTTATTTGGAAAGGGGGCAAACCCTGCAGAGCAGGAGGCAACAGTACAAAGTCAACAATCCAAAAATCAGAATCCCCGTAATCCAAGTTGTAGGGGGGGGCAGCAAACACAAAATCAACGATACACAGATGCAAACAAATCAAAGACCCAAAATTTAGTACGGTCCAGTCAGAAGTGAATCACAGAGGTACACGGTATAAACAGGACACAGGAGAACATTCTAAAGAGCTATGGAGAAATGACTGCTTAAATCTTCTATGATAGGGAACAGGTGAGCTGGATCAGACTAATTAACAAAGGAATGAACAAGAGGAAGTTCCTGATTACAAAAAAAGTCGAAAAAAAGCCAAAACGCGGACAGGGATGACAAAGACAACCTATTGACAGACATACGGCTCCGGTTGGGAGTTCAGTCACAGACAAGGAGATAGAACCTAACAAGTCGGAGGTTCGCTGAAATTGCAGCAAAGTAGATTGAGTAAAGACAAGAGGCGGAGGCTAGAGTACCTCGAATGCTGAATGAATCTGGATACAATCCCTAAATATTCAGTGTTAGTTTGGGTTAGTATCTCTTAAATAATAAACTGTTAGTATTGATAATATAGAAAAGCAAGGTGAAGGAACCGAGATTGGAAGGAATGATTGAAATCCCTGAAACCATTAAATCACCGAAAGAGTGGCACACAATGGGGCTGTGAGCAATCACAAGACATGAGACCAGACAGGGGAGACAAAGTGCAATGCATGGTGAAAAACAAAACATGGACCGAATAAAACTGCAATGATGAAATATGGAAGACATACACAGTCAAAGCAAAAAACAAAAACATGGCAAGGCATCTAAATCACAATACAAAATACAGAGCATGGTCAGACAAGGCAGAATTCAAAATAAACATGGCAAAAAAGGGCAGAATCACAACAAGAAGTGGTAGCTCAGGTAGGTGAGAAATTAAACGTTGGGATATACAAGTATCTATCTTATATCTGCATGTTGCGTGTATATTTCCTTTGACTTTGCTACATCAAGCATTTTACAACACAGCTAATGGCTGTAACTACTCAGCATTATGAATATGAGTAAGCTGGCCAGCTACGGCATTCGTGAATGTTATTTGACATAAGCTTAAAAATTAGATTGTGGCTTGCTAGCGTTCACTCTTGGAGTGGTTGTCAGGTTTTGAACAGGATAATGTTTGGCCATATCTGCATTTTGTTTATTTCAGTGGGATTCCCCGGCATAATAAAGGCTAAATTAAATAATACTCAAATTACGTAACGTATTTCACAATCCAGTACAAGATCATAGTGATCAAATATATTCCTTTTCCCTTTAAAAACTATTAAACATCGATGGCAATAACAGTATCACTGAACATATAAACACAAGCATTATTTCAGTTTGAAAGTTTAATTCGTAGTTTCCCGCAGTCCATACTGTATTTCTGTATTGCAGATGTTACGTGACCGCTGCTGAGAGAGACATAGGTCTCGAACAAAGTTCATTTTCTCCTGATCTGTTGGTCTTAAAAACATTGCAGCATCAGAATGTTTGGAAGATATGTGGCCTGTGAAAAATAAGTCCAAAATTTAATTCTGTGACATTGGGGCAAAATAATCGGTGATAATCTGTGCTCACGTTCACTTCTCCCCATATGAATCAGTTCATTCAGGACAGGCCGCAAGTCTGTTAAAGGCCCAGGGCACCCTTGCGACTATGAACCAATCACAGATCTCGCATGGATTTTGTGCGAATATTTGAAAGTCAAATGCCAGCCTACCGACTGAGGCCAGAGATATCTGCAAGTGACCGTTGGGAGCGACCAAAGGTTGATATGGATGGATTCCAGGTTATGGCAACCGGCCCTAATGTGAAAAGATACCCCTTTCTTCAAAGATCTATGGGATTTTTCCGTACCTAGGGAGATTTTATACCCCTAAGCTTATTTTAGTTTTCCTACGGAGTTTTTCCCCGCCCATAGATGCAGTGGCAAAAATGACCCCTTTCCCGTAGAAAAGCGGAAAGCGGATGTGGACTCTCCGCGCCCAAGGCCCCCCTTAGAATCTGGTGTAATTGTCATTCAAATTGTCAAATGATGATTGGCAAAGCCTTAATGTCATTTACATTTGTAATAAAAGCACAAATTAGTTGAAGTTGACTTGCTTCCTTACCACATCCCTTTGTTCAGATTTTGAAATATCGTGACAAAAGGAAGCAAGTCACCTTAACCACACCTAGGATTAGATGATTGATTTTTTTATGTCATGACAAGATAGGGCCTGGCATAAAGTACTTCAGGGCCCCAGTGCAAAACATCTACTTCTAACCATGTTGGAGGGCAAGAATGAAAACTTTACTTTCATTTTTCTCAAAACTTTGCATTCTGGAGTTGCTTCCTTTTGTCATTTCATGGCAGAACTGTAGTGGGGCGAAAGGAAGAGCGAGACGATGGTTGTCACAGCGATGAGCCTGGCCACAAAGTTACTGGCTTGGGGCAACAGTCTAAACAATAGCAGTGGCTGAATGGGAGACTTCTACTTGTCCAGCGGGTCCAAAGAGTGTTTCCTGGTCCACTGCATACATTCACAGTTCAATTAGTCTCCTTTACTTAATCCACAAACTCACTTATTTCTCATACCGAGTATGTTTGAGCTTTAAACTAGCCGATTGCATTAGCTCAATCTAACAACACATAGTAACATTAGCTGCTACTCATTGCAAATTAGAGGCTAATGGCGCTAGCTCGCTAATGTGCGAATTGCACTTCGTATCTCCTTTTCAATATACTGCATCGCATTGAAGCAGTACAAAATATACAAACAAAAGTATTTACTAGTGCTGTTACCCTCAATACCAAGGCTTCGGAGCCTGTGTCAAAAATGTGAGGCACCTCCTCACGGAGCTCCATGTTGAGGCTTGTATCGTCTCAGCAAAATTACGTCACTAATTACGTCGAAAGCCTCATTTGGGATGCTGCTTCGAGAAGGAGGTTCACTTTCGGCAGGTGATTCGACTATAAAATGCCCCAGTTCTCTTGGGTTGTTTCAGTAGTTGAAGTTTGTCAGTGCAGTTTGCGATTTTGTGCGGTGTGCGAGTTTGTCATTGTGTGTGATGGAGCCAGCAAGAAAGAAAGTTTTCACTCATTTGGGAATACTTTGATTTGATTTCTCCTAATAACATAGTTATTAATTAGGACTATTAGACAAAATTGTTAGGCTATTATGTGATGTCATATATTCAAACCTTTTCAAATAATTTCTAATACAAAATAAATTCCCTTAATTTGACAGTTTTCCCTTTTATTATTAGGGGAAATGCTTATTATTTTGAACAGAAATACAAAGCTTTTTATTTCACAAGCACATTTACTGCCCTCTGTCCAGTCCCCTAAAGAATCACTTTCGCTTCCCTTCCAGTTACACAAAAGCACTTTAGTTTGCATTTATTGATTCTGCCAGTTTCACGCTGTAGGCTTATGCTTGCGTATCATTTTCTATGAGGCACAATTCAATATCAGTGTTTTTATTGACCAGAAAGGGGTCTGTACAGTGCATTCGAAACCTCAAGAAATGAACTATACCTCAACTCATCTGGCTGGAAAGCTTCAACGCTTCATGAAGCTTCATCTCACCAGCACTAGTATTTACCTTATGTATGCATCTTAATGTCCGTTACTTGTTGGTAAACTCTGCATTTACCGAAGTATTGGACTTAATTCTTCAGCTTTTCACATTGTTCATCTGTATTTTGTTATCACCACGTTTGACCTCTGGCTTCCGTCTACGAGGTTGCCAATCAATCCCACCCCTCTACTTTTCTGATAGGGCTGACAAGATCGTAACCATCAATGCAATTAAAGCTATAGTCTGCAATTTTTCCCAAGGTTAAAATCATTATCTTCAGTTTGATGATGATTATGGCTCTAAAGTCTAAAGTATCTCCTACACACTACTCATAGCAAAAGCAACCAAAAAAGTCCACTCTCTCTGGAGGCTGCTGGCATGGAAAGAAATCAACCAATAGGAATCGTTTGGGCCAAATAGGAATTTCTCTGGCTTGGTTCCGCAACTCCTTTTTTGCTGCCGTGTACCTCCCTCCCTCGTTCATATTTGGCACTCCGGTTCTCCTGTCCTCCCTCTTCCGCTGTGCCCCGAAGCCACCCTGCTGAGATGTACGGTTGCCAAGTGCCAAAAAACACCAAAGAAGAAGAAAAACAACAAACTGCAGAGACATGGATAAGCAAAGCTCTGGGCAACCGCCTGTCCCACCTCTACTTGCCCCCCCGACCAAGAGGATTAGAAAAAGAAAGCCTGCGGTGAAAAGGCTGAAGAGAAAAGAAAGCTGGATCAAGCCAGATCTCAAATGAGAATAAATATGGGAGAAGCCTTTCCACGGTGGAGACTGCTACGGGACTCGCTGGACCTAAGGAAGGATGCAGTCACTGACAGCGTTTCTGTTAGATAGGAAATCATTTTTTTTGTTGTAGAAGTTGATTTATATTTCTGTAATATTGATCATACGTTGCGACATTGATAAATAAAAAATAAGTATAAGTTCAGTGCTGGCTTACTGCAGTGAAAGCTAACTTTAGTAACGTTATTTCTGTCAGCCTACTTACTATTGAAATTACGTTAGCATTAGCCTCTAAATGCCAGTGTGTTGTCCCCATTGGTTGTGAGAACAGGAAACAAATCTTGATGGGGGAATGGTTTTGGACACAACACTGGACTTATATGCTAATATGCTTTACACATTGGTTGTGCAAAGTCTGTGTGAGCGTTTATTTGCTCAGTAGAGATCCACATTGCGGTGTCAACGCTAGTTACAGTTAGCCTCTATGTAGACCTTATATGCTAATATAGCTAATATGTTTACATATTGTGTACGCAAATCACCGCGTTTGTTTAGTTGAGGCAGCTCAGCGCTGTTGTCATTATGAAGGTAAGAAGCTAACGTCAACCCAATAGGCTAAAATGCCTGCCATGTTAACATATGTTGTGTTTAAAATCTATACATGGCTGTCTCTGTTGTGATTACAAGCTAACGTCTGCATCTGAGAGCCTCTCTGATGTCTACATGTTATGACTGTAAAATATTTCTGTTAATTTTCTTGCTGGGGAAGTACACAGTGAGGTCATATTCATACAAAATTTTGCTGTCCACTGAAAACTGGCGCTCTGTGTGTGGCGAACCTACTCTCTTCTCAGCGGGAGGGGTCGTGTCGGTTTCCGAGGGGATGAGACTGTGAAGCACAGAGCCATTTTCTGCCGTGAAATCCAAAGATTTCACGGCAGAATCAGTTTTCACAGCACCTTTACCATTAGCCGTACAATTCTCTGCAGCACGCTTTTTAGTACGAGAAACGAACAAAGGTTTGTGGGTTAAAGAAAACTCGTCTGCCAAGACAGCTGCCTGAGAATAGCTAGCGGTCTTCTGCTCATTCAAATATACCAACACCCGTTCAGGCAAACATTTCTTAAATTCCTCCAGCAGTAACAATTCATGCAGTGAACCAAAGTCCACAGTGCCTGTAGCTGAACACCCTTTATCAAAAAGAATAACTTTCTCCTGAGCAAATTCTACATAAGTCTGTGACGAATTTCTCTTGTAATTGCGAAATTTTTGTCCGTATGCTCCTGGCACCAACTCATAAGTATGCAATACTGCGGCTTTCACTTTTTCATATTGCATGCTGTCCTCCAGTGAAAGAGCTGAAACCACTGTCTGTGCTTTACCACATAATTTGCTCTGCAGAAGAGTAGTCCGGACATCTATAGGTCACTGAAGTGCTATAGCAACACGCTCAAAAGCAGTGAAGTATGCGTCCACCTTGGTCTCTCTGAAAGGGGGAACCAAGGGCACTTGCCGACTTATGTCAAGAGAGCCAGAACGAGACCTAGATGGAAGTGTATTACCTGAGGACGGTAGAGAATTCACGTTGGCGCTGGAGTTCTCCAACTCCAGCTTCCTCAACTTGACCATCGTCTCCGCTTCATGCTCAAGTTTACGCACAGCCAGTTGGAACTCAAACTCCTGCACCTTATACTTCTCATCCGCCTCCATCTTAAGCTATGCTAAATGGACGTTTAGATGCGCAGCAGTTGGGGATGACGTCGCCAAAGCAGGCGAGAATGGATCCAACCTGGGCAGCGTAGGGGGCGGCCTTTGCGCAGTCCCCGTAGGAACAGGCTCGCCTCCAGCTTGCGGCGACCCAGGCAGGTCTACAACCGCACCACTGGGTCTAACATCACTATCCACCAAGTCACCACCAACAGAACGGCTCTTGTTCCAACAGACCAGACTCCACCAACACAGCAAGCACTGCTAAATGGATCTCCTTCTTCACCATAGACTCGGACAAAGCCAACCCAAAATATTCAGCTATCGCAAGAAAGTCTGCTTTGCGACAGAGCTCTCTAAACCAGTGACTGTTTTGCAAACGAAGCCATTAGCAAATGAAGGTGACAGACAGAGAAAAATATCTGCACACATACTGGTTTCCCAAAAATACCATTGTGCAACCCTGAGGTACATTAAAGGGGACCTCGGATGCTGATCCTTCTTTTAATACATATTAGTAATGTTACAATGTTGGTTGTCCATCCTCAACCTCTGAAAAGTTTCTAAACATAAGATACAGGGGTTTTGCCGTAATCAAAGAACGTGATTTCGTGAGCGTGATTTCCTCTCTGAACAGCTCCTTCCGAGATCTTCACGAGATCTGGGCAAAACCTGACGTCAGGTTGTGCCGTCCAATTAGTACAGACCTAGCCAGAGCCAACCACTGCGCTGGACCTGCCCACACCGAAACTATTCTAGCAGGCACTAACAACGCAGAGCATACTATGCCTTAGTAGCGTCGACACTTTTGGAAATACAAAAGAAGAACCGCAGATCATTTGAGGTGCAATTTTGTTAGTATCTCTCCCAAAGCCACTTGTCCGTTTACTTTTGGACACGAAGAAAAACGAATATTTCTCTTTGAAAAGACGATGCCACCAGAAATCAGTGGGTAGCTTTTTTTGTTTGCTGGCAGCAAACAGCCACGGCCAAAGGGAACATTAGCTGTTTGTGCTCAGCATTTCACCAAAGACAGCTTTGTCAATAAAGGATAATTCGACACAGGATAAGCGTTTCAGCTGCTTCTCAAACCTGAAGCAGCTGCATCGATCAAGCGCTCGGAGCCACAAGCTGTAAGTAACCATATAACAGCAAATAATGTAAGTGAAGCTAACGTGTTACAGGTGGCTAGCAGGACCGCTAGCGATAGTTAGCACTAACAACTGGCCTCAAACGCAGGCTTTGTAAAATATCTGAAGATAAAGCCTGTATCGGTAGCGACTGTCCGTGACTCACAGACACAGAAGCTGTAAGTTGCTTTTACTGCATAAGCCAACCTGACGTGATAGCCAGTTGATTGTGGCTGTAGCACAGCGGCTAACGTAGCCAAGGTACTGTTGCGAATGTTTGTATCCTAAATATGCAAGAGTGATATCAGGGGAAATTCTACAGAAGGTGCGTGAACATAAACCTCATTTGAAGCTAACTTTTAATACTTGTTTGTAATTTGGATGCTTGGTACAACTGTTCACAGTAACAGAAGTTGCTGTCTGTAAAACCTGTATTGGAAGGGTTTGTCTCTGTGGTTATGACCGCTCGGTTACCAGCTACCAGATGTTAGTTTGCGTGCCGTGCTAATTAAAAATGCTCCTGGTTAACTTATATGCAGTAATTCTGATCGGTATGCTTGCGTTACTTCGTAAGCATCAATGTGGCAGTTTCATCATAACGTTCGATTGTAGCCACTACAGTTAGTGATCGCTTCACTTATCCATGACCGGGATCAGCCGGATACTTCACAAATGTCTGAGCAAGCTCTCTGGTGCTATCATGAAAGCAATGCGAAACGCAGAAGCTCTACCGGTTTACAAATGACTTCTCTGCACTACCTTGACATAATTTCATCCCCCTTTAGAAATTGTTGTGGCTAATAAAAAGCCGAAAAAGGCGGAGATTAAATAGGTAATTCTTTCCTGTAGAAGTGATCAATTCGCTAGCTCCACATACGTTTCGGAACTTACGGTCTGCAAAACCTGTATTATGTTCATAACATAACCGAGCTCTCTCTAGCTGTCGCGTACTATCCATAAAGCTGCTTTCACATCAGACACCAAACGAATTTTTCGCACGACAGATTACATTCAAAGTCATGACCGCTTATCAGCTACTGCATGTTAGTTCGCGTGCTCTGCAAATTAAAAAGCTTCTGGTTAACTTATATGCAGCAATTATGATCGGTATGCTTGTGTTACTTTGGTAAGCATTAATGTGAGAGTTTCATCATAACGTTGCCTGATTGTAGCCACTACAGTTGAAGCTAACCGGAGAGGTGCTGTATGTGTCTGCCGAGTTGGGCTGCAGTTAGACCAGACGTAGATTTTGCAGAGCTTGGGGTGCGTTTTTGGGTGCTTATGAAATGATCACTTTACTTATCCATGACCGGGGTCAGCCTGATACATCTCCAATGTCTGGGCAAGCTCTCTGATGCTACCGGTGAAAGCAAAAGGGAAGCGCACAGGCTATAACGTGTCCGGTATAACAAACGATTTCTTTGCATTGCCATTGATTGAATATTAAATTCTTTCCTGTAAAAGTGATCGATTCGTTAGCTCCACATAAGCAACAGTTCACGCAGACGAAACTTACGGTCTGTGAAACCTGTATTATGTTCATGACATAACCGGAGCTCTATCTAGCTCTCGCACGCTATCCATAATGCGCCCATTTTCCGCGAAGAAAAGCTGCTCATTCCGAAGCAATAAGTAAACCATTACCACGGGCAATTTCCGAAAAGGCCGTTTAGCTTGGAGCTTTCGCCCCTCCGTCATATAGCAGCCCGGAAGCTGTTCGTTTCTCCACGCTATCAACACACCACAGCGATGCACATGAACCAGCAGGTCCTAATATATACCAAAGCAGTCCATAAGCTGTTGGTCCACTTTTAGCTGCTCTTCACTGTCCATGTTTCCCTCTAAACTCAGACCCACCGGATTTCTACGGTATCCGGTCTACACTTGGGCATGTCGACCCGTTCTACAAATGTGTCTATATGGGGTGGATTCTAGCTTTCCCTGCATCCTAGCTATAAAGTAAAAAAACGCAGTACTCACCACTGTCGCTGTAGCAAACTGTAGCCGATAGCAAATTTGAGCTTGAGCTGCCAGAACACTGCGTCCTCCACTTTCGCCGTTGCGTTTGTTAGAACAAGTTCATTTCATTAGATCTATATTCAAATCAGGTTAGATTGCGGAATTTTCCGCCGCCTTCCTTATCAGATTGCAGACGTGTCTCGTGTTTCACTCTGGCGAGCCAGACCGAAAACTGCGTTCTGCAGCCTTCCGCCCAACTCCGCCTCCACAGAGCTGGCCAGTCAGAAGAAAGTGGGCACACGGGGAGGGGGGGCCATAGCGGAAGAGCCACCCCAATGAGGCGTTTCAGGCAGAGACTACAATGGACTACATATGGGGTTTTTGAGGATGGCAGTATGAGCTAAATAAGGACCCTGTTTGGGCTTTGAACGATCAGGAGTACTCTAGGGGAGTCCAAGATCAAAATATAACCTTGGAAATATAGCATCCGAGGTCCCCTTTAACATCATAATCCATGTAACCACTCGCCACATCATGGTATAAAAGGCAGAACTGCAAACCCAGATAGTCACAATCCTCACCTGGCATCTTCATCTGACGATCACCTCCAGCAGGGATTCATTTTACCCGCACAAACCCGGAGCTCAGCTTAAACCGAACTCTTCATTTGACTGGTTGGTAACTATTCTGCAGCTCCGTAATTGCCAATTGCATGAAATGTCCCGATAGCCCATTGAGAAAATTACTTTAAAGGTACTTCAAGACAGTATTGGACATTGAGTTGTTAGCCATTAAAATTGTAATTGTGGTTGCAATTACGACCACAGCCTTCAGCCATGCTTGCAACGCTTATATTGGCCAAAACAATGTATACAAGTCAGTGCATTAGTTAATCAGTGATCCTGCAACACCAAAACGATATTATAAAATATCACAAATTTGCAGTGTCAACGTTTTAATACAGTGATTATTTAAATATAGAGTTGAAAAGATTGCTGTAAATATTAATATCTGCAATAGTTTTATGGACCTGAAGCTTTAGAAAGTGAAGTTTTCGTACAGTATGCAGCGTGTAGGTGATATTTTTTGCAATCACGTGTGATGCTTTTCAGGAAAGGGAGTTATTTGGTTATGTTTTAGGTTTAGTGCAATAAATAAAAGTACTATAGAATAGTATTGTAGGCCTTTTATCAATGTCAAAAAGTTTCAGTAAATAAACTGTTATTTTTTTCTTTAACCTCCTCAGGGTGTGATCATGACGACCATTTTCTCTCTGCTCATCCTGGTCCTTGCCATCACTTGTACTGTGACTGCAGAGGACCCAGAATACAAGAAATTCCTGGATCAGCATTTCAAAAATGGCATGGCCTCCAAAATGTGTAACTCAGAGATGTCTTTTATCAACAAAAAATATTACAGCAACCGATGCAAAAAAGTCAAGTGTCATCAACGCAGCCACCAAAAATCTCATCAAAGATGTTTGTGACAAGGCAGGGGAACCGTACCCAATGCCCAATGGCAGAATTCTTCGCAGATCGTTGAGGCAATTGCGCGTGGTCACGTAAACGCAAGGGGCAAACAGACCAGCCCCCATGCGATTACATAGGACACGACAGCATGAGAAACATTGTCATTGCCTGTCAATAGAGACAAATTACCTGTGCACTATGAAGAAGGTCATATATAGTACACCAAGATCACAAGTGACACATGCCCAAAATGCACTGATATCACTGGAGCCTTAAGCCCACTTGAAAGATTAAAAAAAAAATTCATTATATGCTTCCTAGTCTGCTTATACTCTCCATGTAACAACGGCAATAAATCAAAAAAAAAATTACAGCAATAAAGGATTTCACTGCAATCTGCTTCTTTAATTTTTTGTTGATACATAGGTACTTACATTACACATGATAAATGTACATCCCCATTTCCCGAAAAGTTGGGATGGTGTGTAAGATGTAAATAAAAACAGAATGCAGTGATTTGCAAATCATTTAAACCCTATACTTCATTGGAAATAATGAAAGAACAATATATCAAATGATGAAATTGAGAAATTGTATTGATTTTTGGAAAACATCTGCTCATTTTGAATTTGATGACAGCCACACATTTCAAAAAAAGTTGGGACAGGGGCAACAAAAAGCTGGAAAATTTGAATGATGCAAAAAAAAGAAACAACAACACCTGGTGGAACATCTCGCTGCAGATAAGGCGATTGGCAACAGGTCAGTAACATGATTGGGAATAAAACGTCTTTAAGACATAAGATGGCAATGGTTGCACCGCTCAGAGAAAGATTTAAAAATTAAAAAAGCATATTTCAATGAAAACTTGCAAAGAATTGGGGAATTTCATCCTTTCCAGTACATAATATTATCAAAAGATTCAGTACATCCAGAGAAATCTCTGTACGCAAGGGACAAAACAGAAAACCAATACTGAATGGCCATGATCTTCAGGTCCTCAGGCAGCACTGCCTTAAAAACTGACAGGATTCTGAAATCAAAGTCATTGCATCGGCTCAGGAACACTTCTGTAAACCATAGTTAGTGGACACCATTTGTCGCTGCATCCACAAATGCCAGTTGAAACTCTGCCATGCAAGTATTAAACCAAGATCCAGAGATACTTCGGCCTTCGCTGGGCCTGAGCTCATTTAAGGAGACTGAGGTGAAGTGGGAAACTGTCCTGTAGTCTTGCCAATCAAAAATGTGAAATTATTTTGGGAAATTATGGACGCTGCATCCTCCGATCTAAAGAGGAAAGGATTCATCCAGCTTGTTATCTGCACAGTTCAAAAGCCAGCATCCATTATAGCATGGGGGGGTGCATTATTGCACATGGCATGGGTAACTTGCATATCTGTGAAGACACCATTCATGCTAAACAATATAAACAGGTTTTGGAGTTTCATATACTGCCATCCAGACATCTTTGACATGGAAGGCCTTGCTTATTTCGGCAAAACAATGCAAAAGTCAACATTCTGCACGTATTACAACTACATGGCTCAGTGGTAAAAGAGGCTGGGTGATGAACTGGCCTGCCTGCAGGCAAGACCTGTTACCCACTGAAAATATATGACGCATTATTAAAAAAAAAAGGAAAGAAAATGACAAAAGAGTCTGCGTAGTGTTGATCAGCTGGAAGCCTCTAAACTGACAACTCCACACTGTCTGATATTCAATTTATTTATTTATTTATTTATTTATCGCCAGTTTTAGTTTGACTCTGTGAAACCAAAGTCAGTAAATGCACATTTGAATTCCATTTTTTGCTGAAACAAGAGAGGGAGTAAAGTGTTAAGCTTAAATTTAGTGAGTGTAATCACTGTTAAATGATCATGATCAGAACTGTTAAAAGCCTGGTCTAAATTGTACCACACAAGATTACAAATTAGTTAAATTTATGTGATATATATTCAGTAAACATTCATCAAAAATTTTATTGTACAGGAGGAACCACGTAAAGAACGACTAACATTCAGTCCTCAGTCAATTCACAGCTGAAATCATTATGCTGTTGCAACATATCAGCAAATTGTACAGTGCTTAACAAATTTATTAGACCACCACCCAATGCCACAGCTGTTTATGCCACAGCTGCCCTAAATTAACAGTACTGGTAATTGCCAAAATCATTTCTTATGTTTCTGTAATTGTTAATCTACCAGTATGTGCAAGATCTTTAATCAAAATGATGTTTTTAATGCAAAAATATAATCATTATTATTGAATTTTTGAATTTACTGTTTTACAAAAAAGCAGAAAAAATATTTAAGCACATTATTATATTTTTTGATTAAGATGTCAAATGACAGTTATTTACTTGCATTCCTGAACATAAAAATTTGTTTTAATGGTTATATGCAAGAAGGGAAGCTGTTATCAAGGCCATACAAAATAAGTTTTTTTTTTTTTTTTTTGTTTTTTGGTCAGTTTGTTATTTGCCTAAGAAATAACAATGTAATTTTTAGTTTTAAACAAGTTTTTGACAGATTTCTAAAATATTTGTGTTTTCTAATTTGCAGATGGTCTAATAAATTTGTTAAGCACTGTACGTACATCAGTTTGATTCTGGCTGATAGAAAGATCGCAATCTAAACACGATGACAGTTGTGTTTTGGAATGCTTTTCCTGCTGCATCACACAGTGTTTGCAGTATCAGTCCATACACTGTTACAAACTGGCACCTTTTTTGGCAGTTATTTTAACAGGCACCTTTTTTGCCAGTTACTTTAACTGTAATTTTACAATCAGGTTATAACAGAGGTTCCGTGTATGTTAACTGTAAATCACAGTTAAATGCATGCAGGACTCTACTTACAGTTAAAATACAATTAGGCAATGCATTAATTTAACTGTTAAATTCAGTCAATTTAAAACAGTGTAGTTCTTAAAGTAAAATTTTTAGATGAGAATTTGTTTTGTATCTTTGTATTTTGGGAAAGGTCTTCAAATTGAGGTTGCTTTGCAAATCTATTTATTTTTATTTTTAGGGGACAGTGCATATTAATGAACATTCACATGTAAATATGCCAGATTATAGCCACAGGCTAATTTCCATCTGTCGTCCCTTGGCAGGTTGATGTTACAGAGCAAGTAAATTGAATAAAGATATAATTAAAAAAAAAAAAAAAACACAGAAACAAAACAGACCACAAAAAAACAACAGAAAACAAAACAAAATACCAACACTACAGAGCAGGGGGTAGCGACCATCAGAGATCAAATATAGTGCTTAATGGTTGATTTTTATATATACTGCACAAGATCCCAAAATATAAAGTGCATTGATCATGTATATTGCAAAAGGTCCCAAAATATAAAGTGCATTGATTATATATATTGCACAAAGTCCCAAAATATAAAGTGCATTGATTATGTATATTACACAGGTCCCAAAACATAAAATTCATTGATTGAGTGTATTGCACAAGATCCAAAAAATAAATTGCATTGATTAAATATATTGCACAAGGTCCCAAATATAAAGTGCATTGATTATGTATATTGCACAGATCCCAAGATATACAGTAAAATGCATAGATTATGTGTATATTGCGCAAGGTCCCAAGATATAAAGTGCATAGTTTATGTATATTACACAAGATCCGATTATAAAAATATAAAGTGCACAGCAGAACTTTAGCTCAATTGCACAGCTGCTCAATTGCAAAGAGCTCTTGGTATTGTTAAACCACTGTAAAATACACATTGCCTAATTGCACATAGGGTTACTGCACTCCAAAGAAATTGCCCATTAACTTATTGCACATAACCATCTTGCACACCATTTCAAAAAATTATTGATGATCACAAGTTTGGTTTACCCTTAACCTCAGCTTCAACTGCTTTTTAAAAATTGCAAGGCTTGAGCACTCCCTCACCAAAGGTGGGATACTATTCCATAATGCACAACCTTCAAAAGATAGCTCCCACAGGGGAGCTCTTTGAAACAAGTTGCCACATGATAGGTTTTCAACAGCATCTGACTTTGATATCTTACATCAGTGGGCAACTATAGTTGCCTATGGTGCTGAAAAGGTTAATAAACTAATGCAGTGGCAGAGGTGCCAAGCCATGCAGGACTTTGTAAATGAGGCAGGCAGATTAGAAGTTCTTAAAATTGATAAAATTTAAAAACTTATATTTATCAAGGATGCTGCAATGGTGATGAGAAAAGGGTTTCTTGTCCAAGACTTTCAATGCCTTTTTTAAAGCAAGAATCAATAGGTCTAAGAGTTTAAAGGGGAACTCAGGGCTAAATCATAATGCTGTTTTATACTAACATAATTAGTAAATAAATATTGCAAAAATACAAAAATGTGGAATTTTTGTTTCCAAAGATGAGATAAATGAGGTTTTATTCCCCCTAATTAGTTGTCGTCTGCTTCAATGGTCGCATATCCGGGATGATATACCTGTCATCTGCTCAGCATCTGATATAGACTGATAGGTGACAGAAGCAAACCGTTAATGTTGAAGCAACCCTGCGTATTTCAGAAAGTACTTAACACCATCTCGTGCAACTAGCCAATGGGCCATATTGAACGATCTTTTGTCATAAAATAATGGACTGGGACAATCACACTATCTAACACAATAACAGCGCTTACCTCTGGGCGAAGGGCAACGGTTCGTCATTCTCGCGCGACGTTACATTATTATCATGCGACCATTGAAGCAGACAACAACTAATTAGGGGAATAAAACCTCATTTATCTCATCTTTGAAAGAAAAAATTCCACATTTTATTTACTAATTATGTTTGTATAAAACAGCATTATGATTTAGCCCTGAGTTCCCCTTTAAGCACAGTACTGTAAATATCCAGCTGGTGATACAGTAATCAATATGCAAAAATATCATGGTGTGTAAAAATATAAGGGCTGTATTATTTGGCAAGGATAATCTGATTTGTTTGAAGTTACGTAAAATAACAGTTTTCACAATACTTTTGACATGGCTCCTTAAATATAATGTTGAATCTAGTATAATTCCAAGATATTTGAATTCATTTACATTCTCCCCTCTTAGATAGATTTTGGAGGGGGACAGACAGGTTGTAGGTTTGGAAAACATACAGAGTTTTTTTGTATTTAATGAAAGGCATATGAAGGCACTGATCAGAGCACGTCATGAGGACGAGTGAACTGCACAAGCTCCGGACACCTGGCAGACATGGTAGATCAAAAAGAGTGTGTTGCAGTGCAAATATTTACAGTGCTGGACCTAAGCTTGCCAACAAATTATAAAACAGAAAAAAAAACATTCCCAACACTGAGAAATAGTTCACTGAAGGAATTCAAAACAAACTTCATTTAATTTATAATGAATGAACTACTCCCTGAAAAAATGTTTTCAAAATTTTTTTTTCTATTTTTACATATTTGTCATGCTTAATCATTTTAAATTTTCAAACAAAATATAGCTGAAGAAAATTCAACTTTACTGAATGCAAAAATGCAGTTTTTAAATGTTCATTTTCATTTATTTAGGGATAAAAATTATTCAACTCCAAGTGGCCCTCTGTGTAAAAGTAATTGCTCCCTTCAAGTCAAGTCAAAGAGTTTTATTATCCCTGAGGGGCATTCTGTTGTACAGCCAGTAGTGAAAAGACATGGGAATAAATAAAACAACAGTATACGCACAACAGTACACACCAAATTAGGGCAAAACCAACTAACAAAGAGTTATTTAACAGTCAACTTGCAACAAGGACAAATGAATTTTTGCATTTATTGGTCCTGCATCTTGGCAGAATATATTTGCAGCCAGAAGGAAGCCACATGAAATCCGTAGACAGGGGGTGACTGGGATCAGCCAGGGCAGGATAGGCTTTCTTCAAAGTCCTGAGTTTGTGCAGGCTAGGCTGGTCAGTCAGTGCTATGCCTGTGACCCTTCTGCGTACTTTAACAATGATCTGCAATCTGTTTTAATTTTTATGCTGATGGATCTGTAATGGCAGACAAGTGAAAAGTGTATACAAATTCAGTGAAACCAGAATAAAATATTTCCATGAAAGTATTATCAACGTTAAAATTACAGAGCTTCTGTTAAAATATATACGCTGATGTGCTTTCTTACACACAGTATCTACATGTAGCCCGAAGGTCAGTTTGTCATCACTGAAGGTGCCGAAATACTTGTTCTGTTTCCTGACCTCAACAACTTCGACATCGATGACAACAGGGGACACTGCTGTGGGATTCTTTTTAGTTACTCTGTCGGTTAATTCAGCAAATTTTGTTGCCTTTGTTTTCAGAAAATTGAAGAAGGCGAAAAGGTCTCAGGCTTTGCTGCGATCAAAGAAATTCTGGAATAGATTAGAAACATACTACTCCAGAAGCTGTACATAGCCTTGACCAAAGTTCTGGAGTTCCAGTGAAGACCCACTGTTTCCACAAATCTTGGGACAGTGGTGAATCTCCCGAGGAAGGGGCCAGTGTGACGGCCCTCCTGCCCCAGCAGGGCCTACTGTGTGTGTATGTGTGTGGTTGTGTTCTTTCCCTTTGTCTTGTTTGTGTTAAGTTGCAGGTCCTGGCGGGGCGGAGTCCATTTAGTGCAACTGGGAGCACCTGGCCAGTCTCCCAGGTGTACTTAAACCCTGGCCATTCCAGTCCAAGGGGTCACTCTCCATTTTTCCAGCAGCACGTTATTATTTGGTTGGCTTTGGCCATGTTATCTTTAGGTTTACACGCTTCAGCACTTCATCTACACCACTCAATCACTCATCCAACAGCTGACATACTGATTTACTGACTATCACACCCCATATTATTAGTATGTTTTTGGGTTTTTGTATTGTTTTAGTAATAAATGTGTATATTTTCCAGTTTGATAACTGTGTCTCTCCCATTTTTGTCATGGCTTACGAGCCGGGTCGTGACACCAGCCAAATGAAATTCCTCCAAGAGTGCATCAATGACTCATCTGGGAAGTCACAGAAGACCCCAGACAAACATCTCAGGGACCGCAGGCCTTGCTTGTCTGGTAAGATCAGTGTTCGTGATTCCATAATTAGAAAGACAATGGGTACAATGGTATCCAAGATATATTTGCATAAAGAAAATTTCTGGAAATAAATTGCAAAAGAAAGGCTAATTTAACATCTACCACAAACACCTTGATGACCCCAAAATCCTTCAGGATAATTTTCTTTGTACTGATCACTCAAAAGAAGAAATTTTTGCATGACATGGGTCCTGCTACACCAGACTTTGAGGCTATATGTATAGCATTCCACCATGAAAACATCAAACCAACATTCAAACTTGGTGGTGGTATAGTGTGATGGTCAGGGAATGCACTGCGGCACCAGGGCCTGTGTGACTTCCCAAAATTGATGAAACCATGTTTGCGGGCAGCATTATGATGTTGCTACATGCTTGCACAATGTGCACCAGTTAGATTCTGGTCAACAGTAAGATCCTAATCGAAAAACGATGACTATCGCGTTTTGGATCCCTTTCTTCCCTGCTACACACAGAGGTCTGTCCCATGATGGTTCAGAAAAAGTACAGTTTTTAATTGACTGAATTTAACTGTTAAATTAACGCATTGTTGTCTCCTTGTTATTTGAACTGTAAGTAGAGTCCTGCGCGCATTTTACTGTGGTTTATAGTTAACATGCACAGAACCTCTGTTATAAACTCATTGTAAAATTAAAGTTAAAATAACTGGCAAAAAAGGTGTCAGTTTATAACAATGTATGGACATATTTGATGAACTAAACTTATGATTCTGAAAAGCATGCTGCAGTGAATTTATTTCCAAAAATGTACAACCCCAATTCCAAAATGGTTGGGACGAAGTGTAAATTGTGAATAAAATCAAAATGCAATGACTTTCAGATCACATGAGCCAATATGTTATTAACAATAGAACATAGATAACATTTCAAACATCAAACATTTGTTGAAATTGAGACATTTTACATTTTTATCCACAAAATGAGCTTATTTCAAATTTTCTGGCAGCAACAGGTCTCAAAAAAGTTGGGACACAGGCAAAAAAAGGCTGAAAAAGCAATTGATATATAATAGATTCAGCTAAAAGAACATTTAGCAAGTAATTAAGTTAACTGGCATCAGGTGTGTAACATGATTGGCTATAAAAGGGATGTCTTAGAGAGGCTGAGTCTCTCAGAAGTAAAGATGGCCAGAGGCTCTCCAACCTGTGGAGGCTTGCGTAAAAAAATTGTGGAATACTTTAAAAACAATGTTCCTCTACGTCAAATTGCAAAGGCTTTGAAAGTCCCATCATCGACAGTGCATAACATCATCAAAAGATTCAGAGAAACTGGAAAAATCTCTGCGCGTAAGGGACAAGGCCGAGGACCTTTACTGGATGCCCGTGAT
Source organism: Gymnothorax javanicus (assembly GCA_029692085.1). Taxonomy (NCBI): domain Eukaryota; kingdom Metazoa; phylum Chordata; class Actinopteri; order Anguilliformes; family Muraenidae; genus Gymnothorax; species Gymnothorax javanicus. Next base: position 27,336,537 of record CM056210.1, on the reverse strand, counting down.
CTTCGGGCCCTCAGACGCCACTGCATCACTCACCGGCATGATTCTGTCATTGACATTACTAAATGGGCCCAGGAATACTTCAAGAAACCACTGTCTGTAAACACAGTCTGCCGTGGCATCCACAGATTCCACCTAAAACTGTAATGGGTGGTAAAATAGAGAGGCCAAGTGCAGCGGCCAGAGAGAAAAGGGCAGCACGGACACAATACAAACGCAGAGAATTATACAGACCATCGGAAAATTCTTGCGCTTCCAAAGGATGGATAATAGTCCAAAAAATGGAAGCAACGCGAGAGAGAAAAAAGTAGAAAAGGGAAAATCCCTAAAGAAGAAGGAACTCCAATAATAACAAGAAGATATAAAGTCACACAAATCCGGACTAGAGATATCTTTGGCTATAGTGCTTAGCTACAAACAGACACTCTAGCAAAGGAGGCGTGGCAGACCTCCGGCTTATATAGAGTCCGGGGAAGCGCCGCCCCAGTTCAATCAGCCAGCTGGGGAAAGAATCCGATTGAAAAGGAATTCGATATCGTCCCGGGACGAGAGCCACTAAGAAAAGTCCAAAGCACACGCACACCTCACAAACCATGACAAAAACTCTATCATGCAAAAAGGAAGCCATTGTTGAGCATGATCCAGAAGCGCCGCCATGTTCTGTGGGCCAAGGCTCATTTAAAATGGACTGCAGCAAAGTGGCAAAGTGTCCTGTGGTCAGACGAGTCCAAATTTGACATTCTTGTTGGAAATCATGGGCGTTGTGTCCTCCGGGCTAAAGAGGAGAAAGACCACCCCTCCTGTTATCAGCGTTCAGTTCAAAAGCCAGCATCTCTGATGGTATGGGGATGCATTATTGCATATGGTGTGGGACACTTGCATGTTTTAAAAAGCGCCATGAATGCTGAAAGGTATATAGAGGTTTTAGAGCAACAAATGCTCCCCTCCAGACGACATATATTCCAGGGAAGGCCTTGTGTATTTCAGCAGGACAATGCAAAACCACATACTGCAGCTATTACAACAGCATGGCTTCGTAGTAGAAGAGTCCGTGTGCTGAACTGGCCTGCCTGCAGCCCTGATCTTTCACTGATTGAGAACATTTGGCGCATAATTAAACGAAAAGTCCGTCAAAGGAGACCCAAAACTCTCCAGCAGCTGGAAGCCTGTATTAAACAAGAGTGGGATCAAATTCAAATGGCTAAACTCAAGAGACTTGTCTCCTCAATGCCCAGACGCCTCCACTCAGTGTTAAAAAGAAGAGGGGATGCTACACCATGGTAAACAGGCCCCTGTCCCAACTTTTTTGAGACATGTAGCAGCCATTAAATTTGAAATGAGCTCATTTTGTTGTAAAATTTTTCAGTTTCAACATTTGCTATGTTATGTCTGTTCTATTGTGAATAAAACACTGGCTGGTGTGATTTGAAAGTCATTGCGTTTTGATTTTATTCACAATTTAAACTTTGTCCCGACTATTTCGGAATTGGGGTTGTAATTTATTTGTCTTTAGAATGCATAGTGTCATGGAATATTCTTGAAATGGAAGAAAGACATAAGATAAATTGTTAAATTTTTGGAGGATGACTGTTGCACTAATTGGACGAATCTTATAAAAACATTGGAAACGTCTACAAAAAAGCAATATTCAGTGACTAAGGACGAGTAGGCCAACCTTTCAGTCCTTTCATGAATGCTGTCAAGCAATTCTAATTTGTGCATGGCGAGATTTTGACCCCTTTTCATGAATGACAGTCCCCACTTCTTCAGAGGATGAAGGTGGAAAACTAGTTTGCACTCTGAGCTCAAGAACCTCTGTTAAAGGTTAAATTATCTTCAGCTTGATGCTAAAGCAGGACATTGAAGACCTTTCACTTTGTCCTCATATTTTAGAACCATTCTTTAATGTCTTTAGCGGTGCGCACATGGTGATATTACGTTGTAATATGCGGACATCATGAGGTCACCGTGTTTGCACCATAGGATGCTCCTGATTTTGAACAATGGTTTTGTATTGTTTTCCCATTACACGCCCATGAAAATCCCATGAAATGGCAGTCCATTCAAGTACTGAACCACAACCATACTCAGCACTAGGCAGCATTGTGGATTGGATGCCTCCTATGACTTTCTTCTAACAAGCATTGCCAAGTATATCAAAAACAGTTGAAGATGACTCATTAGACAAAAACACTTCTGTTCTTTGAACAAGGGTCCCGGATTTCTTCCCTTTACACCCTGTCATTTGTGTTTGTGCATTAACCTCGGATACATGTTTCCAAATGGCTGCCCAGCTATTAAGACTAGCTTCATGAAGCTCAAAATATATTGTTTTTGCACAAACTGGTACAAATAAAGCTGTAATTCCGTGTAGTTCTGTGGTTGACAGCAAGTAGTGTCTTATCAAGTGTCCGTGTTTACCAGCCCGGGCCACTATCTTTTTTTTGTATTGAATTTTGCTTCATTATTGCTATGCATGCTATCTATTACCTGCCCAATATGTCCTTGCAAGTGAAACGGTCTCCCTGCATGAGGATATTAGTGTCAGACAATTGAGCAACAAAGACAAACGGTTATTTATTGTTAGTGATTGTTGTATAACCAAGTGTATCCTTCAAGATTTTACTTTGCTCAAGTACAGAACCGAACCAGCTTTTACAGTTTTTCTCAGTGGCTTTGGTGCATTTCTCACATCACTATTAACATTTGCACAACAGTTAGTGCATTTCTCAAGACAATTAGTGCAAACTGCAAAACCTAGTTGATAACCTGCAAAAGCGTGTCACTTGCTCAAAATGCATAGTTTATTCCTCAAAAGCAAGTATTCATGTCAATGAAACTGTCAGTGTCATCAAAATGATAAGTACTGACACCATTGTTTATGAACAAGATAGTCAAATGCCTTTGTCATGTTTCCATTATGACAGTTTACTCTGTTTTCCAGTGCAAAAAAGTCAAATCTTGGTGACAATACCTGAAAATGCTCAAGACAGTACTATACACTATTTGTATAGCCATTTGAAAACTACAGTAAAGTTACACATTACTGAATTTCGTGGGGTGATTGAGTACAAGACACTGAATATGTGTATTTCACATTTTTACTGCATATGCTCTTTGCAGTTCTAATTTGTTCACAGCATTGTGCAAAAGGAAAATAACTACAGTCACGTATTTACAACAAACATAAGAAAAACCCTCTGGGTAGAGCTGTGCACAACTGTAAACGATATTGCAGTGCATATTGTAACTGGACATACAGAGTACTGTAAATCATTCCTGCACATCCAGACGCTCCTGTCTTTCTGGCCATATATTTTCATCTACATCACAGAGAATATCATCCCCTGCACTGCAGTGAGGAAAGTATCTCCTCGGGGGGCGAATGCACCCTCTGCAGGACTCTGCTGTGATGTCATCACATGCTGCATCCATGGCTGCTAGCAGGGCCATTTGGGTGTACGGACACCGGTCACATACCTTCCACCTCCAGGCAGAAAAACTCCTCTATTGGATTCAGGAATGGGGAGTAGGGAGGGAGATATCTCCAGGAAAAAATGATAAAGAAATGTTTAAAATTAGCTTGACAGATTTTGACAACTAGTTCAACAGTTTTGTATGTAATGACTCAAGCAATGAAATGAGGACTATTAGTTTTATAGGGAATGACTATTCAGCATTCATAAGTATAGTTAATTTTGACTGACATGATATAAGCAAATCATAATGTTATAAAACAGCAGAGAATTGTATGGAAGCAATTGATGCATGTCCAAAAGCATTCACAATTTGTTCAAAGTAATGAGAAATTGCTACTATGATGTGCACAAGTGACTAAATGTTGTGGAGGTTGAACTAATAGTTATGAGAATTTTAATTCTGATCAGAGAAATGCACCAAAGCAACTGAGAAAAACTGTATTTTCAGAGCTGTGGGCAAACTAAGGTGACAGGAAAAAATATCAGCACACACCCTGGTTACGCAGAATTAACATTGTGCAACTCTGAGCAATATTATCATCATAATCTATGTAACCACTCTCAACATTTTGCTATAAAAGGCAGAATTACAAACCCAAATAATCACATTCCTCACTTGGCATCTTCATCAGAGGATCACCTCCAGCAGGGATTCATTTTACCCACACAAAGCCGGAGCTCAGCTGAAACTGAACGCTTGATTCAACTGATTGGTAACTATTTTGCAATTCCGTATTTGCCAATTGCATGACATGTCCTGATATCCCATTTAGTAAATTACTTCAAAAATAACTAATACTACATGTCAATATTATATGCATTTTTGTGAAGTGCTGTCACAATATTTCATGATAGCACACAGATTTTGGGCTCTAGGGCCATTCCGCGTTACGTAAGTTACCGTTCGGACAGATTTTCTCTACCTAATTTTGGTCACAACTTTTTATTTAAAACTGTTTCTCTCTTGTTTTTATGTGCATATTAAACCTAGGTCATTACTTTTTCACAGGACATAAAAATATTTTGACCACTGTAAGCAGAATTTTTGCTACAGACGAGTTTTCAGAGTTACGTAAGTTACATTCAGACGGATCTCAAATCATAATCCTGTTTTTTAATTGCAAAAACTCCGTGAAGCGTTGCATTGAAAGAAGATCTGTTTGACATTGCATCAAAATTCATTATCACACATTTCCAAAACAGAAAGAGTTGGTGCCTTAATATTTAATTAAATACCAGTAATCAGAGGATGTCTGTGTTACGTAAGTTACAAAAAAAAAAAGTTACGTAAGTTACGCGTCTGAATTTGGTTGGTAGAAAATTCATTTTTTGACTATAAAAGACATTTTTATGCCTTTTTCTTAACTTCTTAACATATTTCTAATAAGTGTCAGTTGTAAATGGATTTCTGTCATTTCAATTTTAATTTGGCAATGTTTGGAAGCCATTAGAATGCTACAACATGGAACAAGCAATTCGTCAATGAAGACCTTTTTGTTCAGAAACCATTGGGTTTTTTTCATGCGCAAGGATGACGGTTTTGCAAGTTCTTCCCAAGGTCTTCCCAATCTCCTTCATGTATATAATATTCATGGAATTAAGCCCATGCAGAAGCTGTACTCATTGCCATAAAGGAAGGAAAGGAAATCTCTGGATCACATGACTTGAAATTGGTCTAAAAGAGAGGTGCAAGAGTGCAATGCATCAAGAAGCAGAATCCATGGAAAGATGTGAAAGATGCTTCAGGGATTAGTAAGATGCATGTTGTAGCCTGTAGCAATGGCTTCACAGTTGAAATATTCATTACAACTGCTGACAGTGAACCATCTGGTTCTGTTTTGTATGGTACGGAGGAGGCTAGAAGTTCTGAGGTTTTGGAGGTCGGAGATTGGGCCTTGGTAACATATGATGGCAAGAAATTTCCTGGTGAAGTTGTGTCTGTCATTGGTGTGGATCTGGAAGTTACTGTCATGAAACCAGCAAGAAAGGGAAAGTGGTACTGGCCAGAGAAACCAGACATTCTTCATTACAGACCAGAGAATGTTCTCGGAAAGCTGGCGCCACCGATCCCTGTTGGTATGGTTGGAGCAGGTTCGAATGAAAATGTATTGTATGAATTCCACCCTGAAATAAGGCATTAAAGTGTTTCAAGCCCATTATTTGCTGTTAGATCGCACGGGGGAGAGAAGCCGTGTCTTCAATTGCCACTTGATTATTCTTGAATTGGAAAACGTGCTTATAAAGGAAAACCGTCTAGAATTTGCCAGGACTAATTGCCGTCAATAAAGGGATGGATAATTGCTCCCGAATTTTCAGGTCTAGCGCTGGCCCTGACCCGCCACTACGAGTTATCTCGTAGTTGGCAGTCAACGTGTTAAATAGCAAAACTATTATGGCCTTAAGCAATGCTTGCAACACTTATATTTGCCAAAACAATGAATAAGAGTCATTGCATTACTGTAAAACAGTTTTTCTGCAACTCAAAAGCAATATTATGAAACAATATGAATACATGCACACTGCGCAAGAACCTGAGAAGCATGCAAGTTAATAGGCGACAGAGTGGGATCAGTGTTAACACTTCATTTAGTATGCATAGAAATGCCCCATATGCTTTACATATCACTGACTCACTATGGAAGATAGTGCTGAAAATATTATGTAATCTTCACTTCAAGGCACTTTACAGATACTCCTTGTTCCATGAGGAAATCAACAGTAAAATGACCAGCGTCTGAATGTGTCAAAGTGATTTGATATATCAGAAATTGATGATGAATTGAGCACATTTACTTCATCAAAGCTTTTTTTAAATTCTTGTAAGCTTGAAAACAAATAACAGAAGTCATATTGGGAAATCCAACTGAAATAGGAGTTTCAGTAAATACGCTTACTAACTGTGTTTATATCTTCCTCAGGGTACAATCATGAAGAACACTTCCTCTCTGACCCTGCTGATACTTGCCATCACTTGTGCAGTGAATTCACAATACTACACATTCATGAATCAGCATTATCAACATGGCATGCAAATTGGCGAGTGCAACAGGAGGATGGCTTTTGTCAATGCAAACTATAATGGAAACAGATGCAAGCCAATCAATGCTTTCATCACAGGACCCTCCCCAGGTGCTGTTGAAAATGTCTGCAGACATGCGGGAAGACGTTTGCCAAATGGTGATCGTGAGTCGACGACTCCATTTCAACTTATCAAGTGTAGATACACAGGAACATCAGGAAACCCCCCGTGCGAATATAGAGCAGACCCAAGAACGCACTACATAGTGATTCAATGCATAAGGGGTGATCCATATCACTATGTTAGAGATCATGCCTAAATCAAGAGCATGTCTGATATGCGTGCAGATCAAATGTTAAAGATTATGCTAAAATGGCTAAAATGAATACACTGATGTAACTAGATCCAATAACCAGATTAAGCAGTAATGAAATTTGCTGAAATAAAGACTTTCACAGCAAACTGCTTCTAGAGTTGAGTCATTTTGAACACGATAATCATGAACAACACAAAATGACATCATCTGCAAATATCCCATGTCCTATCAAATTCATTTGCATAGAAATAAATTTAAAAAAGATAAAAATATAGGGGAGTGGTAGTAGTCTTTGGATGAGTCCAAGGATGAATTGATTCAGTTTTGGAAGTGATCTGGAACATATTCTGGATTCTAGATCCAGAAGAAGTTAAAATATACCTGAATAGACTGATTGTACCTTATGTAATGAACAGATTGTCATAAAATGTCTGAATTAAATAGAATTTATAATAATATAGAACTGATTATAGTCGTTTCTTGGTGATCTGACCCATATAGCAGGAGACTCTGGGCCAGATTCTAGCCTGATCAGCTGCAGAACTAGCGCAGATCTGTCCCAGATCTGGGGTGGAGGTGCTTGCTATCAGGGTATAGTATTCCTGTGGATCGAGAACCAATAATGCTGACATGGCAGAGGTATACACGCTACCATGTGACTTCCTTGTTATAAAAATTATTATTCATGTTGACTGCATGTGCTGATGACGCGCAATGGTAAGAAGAAGATTTAGACTACTTTTTGGGCTGGGCCGAGAAGCGGCCGGGCCCCTATAAACGCGAATGTCGCTGAGTGAGTGAGTAGCTGCCTGAGTGATCAAGGTTAACGATTGGCTGGCCGGCGGGGAAGAAGTTCAGCGATTGGTCGGCCGGTGAGGAAGAACTTCAACGATTGGTGCCTGAGTGATCAAGTCCAACGATTGGCTGGCCGGTGGGGAAGAAGTTCAGCAATTGGTCGGCCAGCGGGGAAGAACTTCGGCCGACAACTGGCCGGCTGGCTGGCCGGGCGTATCCCGTCCTTTCTTGTTTGGTTCTTTCAGATCGGTTGGTAACGTAAATGTTAAACATCCCTCAGTCCAACATAGGAACTTACACAATGTTAGGAAAAATTGATAAATACTGTTACTGTGACTATAGATGTACTATTTACATACACGCTAGAAGTGGCGCAGGCGCAATTATGTTTTGGTATTTTCAAGAATACCGGTATGATGCCTCGACTGGTTTCCAAATTAACTTATTTCCTTGCGCGTTCATGAGTTGGTTCGCTTGAACGGAAACAGTTGTGGTGGCCGCTTTGATTAGCACTATTCGACTGGTCTCTCATGGTGCTGCACCGTCCAGGCCACGCCCACCTGCGCAGTGAACAAAACGTGCTGCACCGGGAGCAACCAGTCGAATAGAATCAGCACTCGGTATAGCTCCCTGTAGTGTCATCACGTGATACGAAGAACATGGCAGACCCAAAGCAGTTGTGTATGGTGGTTTTAAAGCACAAAATGAGCAGTGAGGAGGAGAGTGATGATGATGCGATGACTACAATGACATTCTGCGGAGTTGCTGCAGCTTTTGGGCTTCCAAGGTTGTCTAAATTTTATATTTTTCTGTTGACGTCATGATTTTTTACTGATTTCCCCTCATTATCGCCCACTTACTTGGCGATAAAATACTGAAAACGATAAAGTTGTTGAAAACTCATGTGGAGCTCTGACCCGAGCAAGTGTCCGCCATTTTTCAAATGGTCACGTGATCACAGTGCACTGAAGCTGCACCCGTTTCAAATCGGTGCAGAAAGTGCTACACCGAGTGCAACACCGAAAATGGTGCAGTACCAGTCGAACAGAAAAAAGTTGCAAAAAGTGCAGCACTGAAGGCACAGTGCTGCACCATACAGCCCAGTCGAATAAAGCTAGTGTTAGCTACCGATACCGCAGTTAACAAGCATGGAGGACAGTGTCGGTTGCAAGAATGAATAAGGAAAGTAAAAACACATTCCGACCATTGTTAAGATTCTATCACGTTAGATTGGTACGATGTTTTACATTCCTCTATCTCCCTTTTGAATTTCGCAGCCGGTACCAGAATTATTCCCTTAATCTTCCTATTGAATCTCGCAACCGATACGAGAGAAAACGGGAACAATGAAGGGACTTGGAATACATTATCATACAGAGGTGTACATGTACTTTGTTACAGTACTTAAGTAGGTTTTTTTTTTTTTTTTTGAGGATTTGAACTTTTATTTGAGTTTTTTTTTTTTTTAAGTGGGACTTTTACTCTACTACATTTAAAAGATAAAAAATATACTTTCACTTCGTTACTTTGACACTGGCCACTTTATTACTCGTTACACATTAAAATATGAATGTAATTCCTCATTTAAGGATTATCTGGATATGACGTGTTCAAGTAGAACAACGGTGTTTGGCAGGGTATCTTAACCGCTTTGTGCAGATGTTGATTATGGAAGCGTATAGTTAACAAAATTAAAATGAAAATGCAATGTCAGAAATGCATTTTCATTTTCAAGATACAAGCACATCATTTGTATAATAATGAAAATGCAAATGTAATCCTCCACTTTGCATTTTCATTTTCAAGTCCATGTATGCAATTTTTATAACAAATGGAAAATAAATTACATTCCTCATTTGCATTTTCGAGAAGTGCCCCGCAATATCACTAACAAAACGAAAACGCTAATCGTATAAAGCAAATACATTCTCGGAAATGCTTTTTCCTTTTCGAGGAGCACGTGCGTTATTTGTATCATCACGAAAATGCTAAAGTAATCCTCCACTTTGCGTTTGCATTTTCAAGTCCATGTAGGCACTGTTTTCATTTGCAAGAAGTACCCCGCAATATCACCAACAAAACGAAATCGAAAACGCTAATCTCATAAAGCAAATACATTCTCAGAAATGCTTTTTCTTTTTCAAGAAGCAGACGTGATATCTGTCTCATAATTAAATCGCTAATGCAGTTCCCCACTTTTCTTTTTCATCTTCATGAGAGACTGCCGTGCCTGGCTTTGCATTTTCGATTTCAAGGTCCCATGAGTTTTTCCTAACATAATTCAAATGTTAATGCATTCTGTTGTTGGCTGTGTGAGAAGGCGGGACTTCCCTTCTCACTTTGGTACGGATTGGATATTGATAAATACAAGCGATCTCATTGGTTATCAATCAGAGGGAATTCCTGCTGTACGAGCTTGTTTACCAAAGCACAAATGCTTACTTAGCCCCTGTGTTAGCTTGGATTTGCGTTGCTTCCACTCAAACCGTGTGCTTACACTCAGATCTGTCGATCTTTGGACGGGTTACCTGCGCATCATCTGTTTAGCAGTTCAGTCGTTTATGGACTTCATGTACAACACTTCCATTGCTTTCTTCACGAATTTGGAGTGAAAGGACAGTTCATATTAATACACCAGTGCCTATACGTCTCTTTACCTTTATAACTGGCTACATAAAATGGTAGCTGTGTAACAAGTCGACCTCCAGTTCTCTATATGCAAGTCTGTGGATGAATCGCAGAGGAGGAATGAGCTAAGAAAGAGACAGATTCATCCTGTTCGATTGCAGCCTGCTGCTGCAGAAGAAAGACTTACGAAATCCATAGATCTATGATTTCTCTTATTATACCGTAAAGTCGCTTGTAATAATATGTTGTCGCCGGCCATAGCCAGATGTCGACACAGGGATATGTTTCGACCAATCGATGTGTTGTTCATGAACAGTCAGATCGTTTGACTAACGCGATGTTAATTAGCTAGCTAACTACTTTCCTGCAAGATGACGAACATCACGAACAACTACTGCATAAAACTTGCTTCCAGTCCATTAAACTTGACCAGATTGTGAGCAGTTTCGCACGTCTGTTTTATGTGGCAACACTATGCTGGCAGCAGGATGCGTCTCTCTCCCGCAGCTCAGTGCACTCCTGCGATTCATCTACAAAATTGCAATGAGGCACACCAAATGGAAGCCGATGTGTTTGTTACCCGGCAACTATTATATGTAGCAGCTATTAAGGTAGAAGAAAAGTATGGGCACTGATGTATTAATATATAAACAGTCTTTTTATTCCAAAGTCATGAAGAAAGCCATGGAAGTAGCTACATATGCAGCCCAGGTGGGCAGGACCGTATTCCTTTTTTTCCCCATGTTTCGTGTTTGGGCATGTTGTGGACATAGAATCCACAGTTCTGAGTAAAACCGCTTAATAAATATGTTCGAGTGAAGGAGTTGAAGTTCGTTCTTACACCCTCACTATATAGGAACTGCCACGTGTTCACGAAAGTGACCTCACGTCCCCGATTAACACAACTGTAACGATAACTTTATTGTTTCATTATGATTCATGAACATACATACATACATACATACTTTAACTGTTATCTAGGCCTACATCAGCTGCTGCTGTCTCTCTCAAATTGACATTTACAAAATCAATAACTGCTACCCTTACTCTAGCTCTTTGTCTATTCAAATGTGTAACTTGCTTTTGATATGTTTTTCTTACTCAAGACCCCCCCCCACCTCCCGCTCCCTCACACACTCTCACTCTCACTCACTCCCACTCCCTCACTCACACACTCTCACTCTTTCACACTCTCACTCTCACGCACTCACACTCTCCCACTCTCCCCACCCACTTTGAAAATAATTTATCAGCTCCAGCTCATTACTAAACTTGCACTTCATATAATTGCGTGAGCTTTGCCTCATTTAGCACCCTTCTCTTGGGCCCAGATTCTCATACAACACTTGGCGGCCCAGCCATATACTAGGTTGCACCTAGTATTGTTTGTGAATGGATCTTCATAGACTGTGTCACAGCACCCCAATATGATTTCAGTTCAAAACTCTCATTTGATCATTTTGAAAACATTGATTTTTGTTGAGAGCTGTAGTGTAACGCCACGCCTCCAGCGCTCCAATTCACCAACCTATTAAGACCCGGACCACATTCCACGTGCCTTAATCATTACCTGCATCTGTTTCCTATTGCCTCAATGCAATAGTATGTCCTATATTAGAGCTTCACACTCATTCGGTGAATGAAGGTGCGAAGTCTCGTAAGCCTCACAAGCCTGTGTTTACTCTCTTGTCTTTTTTAGACTGTACTCCTGCATTCGCGTGTATACTGAACTCTTAAAGGAGGAGACAGAACCTCGGCAAAGTATATTTCAGCGGAAAGTAGAATACTTGAAGTGTCTAAAACGCATAGTTTTATACATTTTAATTAGTTAATAATCCAGTGCGATGCATTTTTAAACCAGCGAGTCTACAGATTGGCTTCAATACCAGGAGGCAGACATTTTTACTTGGGGAATCTTCTCATTTTGAATTTGATCTTCAGAAACCTCACCTTTAAAAATGCATAATAACCTTAACCTCTTGCAGTTTACATCTCCCGATTAGCCACAGCTGCTCAGACTAATTGGTAAAAACTGACGACAGTCTAATTTACTTTTGATAGCAAGGTTATGCATTGCACCACAAGGCGTCTTCTGCGCATAAATGATGACGTAACATATCAATATGTCTTCATAATTTCAGTGCTCGTTAAGGAGCACAGATTTGCGGAAATTAGTTTGCGAGGCTATGGGAATCCGCTCTTTATTTTGAATGTTGTCACGGCTAAAGGGCGCTGTATGGTTGCACAGCTGTGTGACAATCCCAAGGACGGCGAAAATAAATGTGCAAAGTCAGCGAAAGTTTTGGATTTACAATACTATATCAGTTATATAAATGTAGGCAATGGGAATTCACCTTTTCATTATCATTTCTAATTATAGGTCATGTATTGGTCTTGGTCGCTTAGTCAATAAATTGTTTGATTGTTAATCAGGCCAGCTTAAATAAAAACACCTTGCGGGCAGCCAAGTCGTAAAGGCAGAGCTTACTGAAGGCCCTTTGAACTACTCCATGGCCCGGATGAAAGGTTAGAGAACAACTGACGTCACATAAGAGAATAACTGATGCACAAGCACTGCGGCACGGGCGTTTGATTGGATAATGCGTCCAACATGCACACTCACCCACTATGTAGGGCACTGTGTAGTGAATGTTCTACATTGTAAACAATATAGAGAGTGACTGAGCGAGTGGACAAGTGTGCATTCCGAACGCAGCCTTAGATTCCCCAAGTAAAAATGTCTGCCCCCTGGTATTGACGCCGATTTGAAGACTTTCCAGTTCAAAAATGTGTCACACTGGATCATTACCAAATTAAAATTGATAAAACTATGCGTTTTAGACACTTCAAGAATTCTACTTTACACTGAAATATATACTCAGTGCCATTAAAAACGCACAGGTGAGGTATGCACTGTATTTGCGGCAAATTGAAGAATCGATTGATTTTTATTGCTTTTCCAGTGAGACACGAGAGGAAATAAAGAAAAGCGCATGGTATTGTAATCCTGACACGCACCACTTGCACACTCCAAGCACTTCAGTAATAACAAACGTTGTGCTGTTCGTGATGTGTACAGTGACACTTGACTTGTTCTTTTGACTTGTTCTGATCATCTCATGATCAGTTTTGGTTGCTGTCTGAAATCTGTCACGTACAGGCTGTAACCAGATGTGGCGCTCTTGAGCTGCCATCGTCACTCGTGGCTGCCCTAAGCGGGATCGGTCAGTGACAGTGCCTGAGTTCCATTCTCGAATGGACAGCTGACTGATTGTATAACGGTGACAGCGCAAATGACGCACCAGCTCTCGGCGGCTGAGATATGCCCGTAACATGCCAAAGGCTCTTTTTCTCTCTCCTGTGTCACAAGCCGTTCCATTTTCTTGATGCAGTAGCATTTTCGTTTTCTTTGTCGGCTTTATGTAGGCTATTGACCACACCAAAAAGAACAAGTCAAGTGTCACTGTACACATCACAAACAGCTCAGTGTTTGTTATTACTGAAGTGCTTGGCGCATGCATGTGGTGCGCGTCACGATTACAATACCACGCGCTTTTTTCTCGTGCCTCTCTGGAAAAGCAAAAAAAGAAAAAAATCAATCAATTCTTCAATTTGCCGCAAATACAGTGCATGCCTCACCTGTGCGTTTTTAATGGCGCTGAGTATACTTTGCCGAGATGCTGTTAGCCTGGAATCCATCCATATCAAGCTTTGGTCGCTCCCAGCAGTCACTTGCTGATATGTCTGGCCTCAGGCGGTAGGCCAGCGTTTGACTTTCAAATATTCGCACAAAATCCATGCGAGATCTGTGATTGGCTCTGTGTCGCAAGGGTGCCCCGCCCCTTTAGACACACTTGCAGCGGGTCCCGAATGAATTTATCCCAATGGGGAGAAGTGAACGTGAGCACAGATTATCACCGATTATTTTGCCCCATTGTCACAGAATGAAATACTGGACTTACTTTTCACAGGCCACGTAACTTCCAAATATTCTGGTGCTGCAATGGCAATTTTAAGACCAACAGGTCAGGAGAAAATGAACTTTGTTCGAGACCTGTGTCTCTCTCAGCAGCGGTCACGTAATATCTGGCAATACACAAATACAGTATGGACTGCGGCAAACTACGAATTAAACTTTCAAACTGAAATAATGCTTGTGTTTATATGTTCAGTGATACTGTTATTGCCATTGATGTTTAATGGTTTTTAAAGGGAAAAAGAATATATTTCATCGCTATGATCTTGTACTGGATTGATATCAGATATTAAACAAGCGGGGAAAAGCGGCAAAATAAGCATTGGCCATCCACGTTAAAGTGGTAATCCATAAGATTTCCGTCTCGTTACTGTCTGTTAAGTCAGTGTTTATCAGAGAGGGGGGATAAAACAACGATGATTGGGCCTATGACTCACTGATGAAAGCACTTGTATTTCATTCTTTGCCAGGTAAAGCAATCAGTGTGTCTGTGGCGACATTCCCGCGCTATATTCAAATACAGGCGCACATCTAGTGACGCTTTTAACGTCAGTAAGCAGTGTTTGGTCTGTCCAGAAGGTAGGAGGAGCCGCAAGCTAGCTTGAAGGAAGTAAGCAATCCCGGGAGACGCAATGGCAAGGTAGACATCAGAAGGGATCCAGTAGCGGTACTTTCCCTAACCTGAACCTTGGCTCTATCCCCTAACCCTAAATCTAACTTGTCCCTTACACTATATGTCAGTTTTACGGATGGAATTAAGGGAGGAACGTTAAAAATGCAGCCTTCCAAGAAGCGGAAAGTACCGCTACTGGATCCCTTGACGTCTACCCAATGGCACATACCATACTGTGTAGCTATACTGTGCACAGTAGAAACTAACGTTAGCTGAGTCTCTGTTGAGGCTACTACTGAAACTAAAATTATAGCGTAATTTCAGGAAGCAAACGGGAAGAAAGCTATGTTAACCTCCTCGACAAATCATTTTTATTAAAAAAAAAAAAAAAAGTTATAACGTTACCTGTTAACCAACTACCATTTTCATTATTTACACAGGGCTCTCAACTTTCACATATTCGGCTTGAGTTTAAACGACATATTCACGTTCCCGTGCTGTAGTCAGAAATTATTCTATCAGACCGTTTGTAGAGATTCTGCAGGTGGAATTGAAGTCCTTGAGCATTGAAGTTTATCAGTTTCACTCGCGTTACGGTGGATTTCGCCTCTGGTAACATGAGAACAATTATGATTCCGGAATTCTCACGCGTTTCTTCACTCAGGGGTTGGAAGCAGTGGAACTGCATAGAAATGTTTCAAATGGTCTTATTTCATTTAAACAATTTGAACGATCGTGAAACACGCATTTCCTTGATTGAATAATTACTGACTACAGGCCGGGAATGTGAGTGAAGCACAAATTCTCACGGCGAATGCGTGAGAGTTGGCAGCCCTTTAAGCTAATCGATCTATCATAATAGCCTAACGTGTTACTGGAATGAGATGATGCTAATGGATGACTAATGTCACATAATTTTTACTTTTATTGAGTTCAACTGCCGTGTCAAAGAGCATTTTTTCCATCTGCATGAGAGTTGAGGAGGCATGGAGCTGGTATGAGCCGTCAATTTACCGACGTCATACAGGCGACACTGTTGGGTCTCGACAAGGGTTATGGTAAATGAGGTCCAGAAGCGCACCTGCAATTACAGCTTACTGCCAAAGATGTCAATATAAACAAACCAATTCAAATCTTATGGATTACCACTTTAAAAATGCCGAAACGTTGTGGAGCAATAGGTTGCAATAATAGGAACAAGCTATCCATCTTCTCTTTTCCGAAGAAAGTAGACAGGCAAGGAATAAATTAGCAACTGTCGTATTACATACCAGCTTCATAGGCTTAAAGTGATACTCCACCCAAAAACTATAATTTGTATATCAATTACTCACCATTAGATGTCTTGAACGGACAAAGTTGTTCTTCACCTGGCGCAACTTTATGGCCACTGGAGAGTTTTGAAAAATTATCCAAATTCCTTTTTTGCTGGAAGCAAATGGGGTCACCCAGTAGCAATGGGAAAACTCCACAAAACGTCCGTTGACAAACTTTCAAACCATCGTCCACCGCATCGTCCAGTATAATCCAAGTCTGCTTTGTCCACTCGTATCCTCAGAACTCTAGAAACGCGGTTATTTTTCGCTGAAAATAATAAAATACCACAGTTATGCTTCAAGTAAGCTCACGCATTCAATGGAAGTCCCGCCTCCTGGCTCGTGTTTATACGAGTATTCATCTGAGTGGCAGCAGAGTCTCTGGGCAAAGAACGAGCCGGGAGGCGGGATTACCGTTGAATACGTGAGCTTACTTGAAGAATAACTGTGGTAGCCAGCACAGCTAACCATATTCGTTCTGGCCTGGTAACTCATATTCATTATGCTGAGTAGAGCCGTTAGTTGTGTTGGAAAATGCCTGAAGTAGCAAAGTAAAAGGAAATTGTTATGTATGAGTATTTTGTGTACAGCACTGTATATCATTTGTAAATGGAGATTTGTTCCATACTATTTGTGCTGCCTTACTGGTCAGCGATTTGTTTATTTTGGTTATCATTTAGCACCCTCTGGTGGTGTGTCTGTAGTAAAACATGATCTGATGCAATACCACTTGTGTGTGATGAAATAGACTAGTGCTTTCTAGAAGTTTCTGGCTGCTTCTCGCCTGGAGGGGGCTGGCTCACCCAGGGCTCCTGTAGATCTTTCCAGAATAATCCTAGTCTTTATAAATGCTGTGATTTTGCTCAGTTGGCAGTGTTTTTGTTTTGGCAACAGCGTTACATAGTGGCATTAGAGTGTTATTATAAGATTAAACAGTGGATTATTTGTAGAAATTTTTTTTTTTTTTTTAAATCAGTGAAGAATAAATTTGTTTAAGTTGTCATTGCTGGTTTTCTTTGTTGTGATTTTCAAGTCATAACAAATTGGAGGTTCCACCGAGATAAACCATTCATTGGATCAATGATTGGATTCACCAAAGATTAAAGCTGAACTATTATTTTAAATCTTGTGACTATTTGAAAAACCAGCAATCATGACTTTTGATTTTGAAAATTTTTTGAAAACTCCAACCCAGGAATCAATTGTGCTGGCAAAGAAGAAGGACTTGCTGCAAATAGCCTCAACCCTTGGATTATCTGATGTGAAATCATCAATGAAGAAACAAGAAATATTGAACATTTTGGTTCAACATTTCATCGATGAAGAGATCTTTGGGGAGTAAGCAGCAGAATTGATTAAAGATGTGGAAGTGCCTGCAATAGAGCTGCAAAGACTTGAGGTGCAGCTACGCCTGAAACAACTGGAACCGGAAGAAAGAAGGTTGGAGAAGGAGAGAGAACTAGAAGAAAGAAGACTGGAAGAAAGAAGGTTGGAGAAGGAGAGAGAACTGGAAGAAAGAAGGATGCACTTGCAGTACAAATTGGAAATGAAGAAAATAGAAGCAGGTACTGTTACAAAATCTTTTGGACTTTCTGATCATTTTGATGTGGTTAAACACATCAGACTTGCTCCTCCCTTCCGAGAAAATGATGTAGACCAATACTTTACCCATTTTGAAAAAATTGCTGAAAATTTTAAATGGCCTAAAGAGCATTGGACAATGATGTTACAAAGTGTTCTTACTGGTAAAGCTAGGAAAATCTATAACCAGTTATCTGTCCAACAGTGTTCTGACTATGATTTAGTCAAATCTGCCATTCTGAAGGGTTATGAATTGGTCCCCGAGGCTTACAGGCAAAAATTTAGGAATTCTCGCAAGGAAGCCAGTCAAACTTATGTTGAATTTGGCAGGTTGAAGGAACAGTTGTTTGATCAGTGGTGTAATTCCATGAAAGTTGAGAAAGATTTTGACAGAATGAGGCAACTTATTTTGGTTGAGGAATTCAAAAGGTGTATCCAGCCTGATATCTAGACTTTCCTTGAGGAGAAACAAGCCATTACTTTGCAAGATGTTTCCGCCTTGGCTGATAGTTATGCATTGACTCATAAGTCTTCCTTTGTCCAAAAATCCACTTTTTCTAAAATTCAAAGCAAGTCTAAGTCCAAGACTTCTTCTAATAACACTTCTAATGATTCCAAGGCCACTTCTGAGGGGAAACCTTCCAGTGAGAAGCAATCCTCTGATTCTTTACCTTCTGTGTCTTGCCAATACTGCAAAAAGCAAGGTCACCTTATTTCGGAGTATTACGCTCTCAAGAAAAAACAACAACGAGAAGAAACCAAGCCAACTGCTTTCACTAGGAGAGAATCTCTTGTTTCAAAGGTCAGTTCATCTGATCTTCTACCTTCTGTGTCTGATTCTGTTATGGAGAGTTTTGAGCCATTCATCACCAATGATTTTGTCTCACTTTCGCATGATTTTTCCTCATCTGCTCCTGTTCGAATTCTAAGGGATACTGGGTCTTCCCAATCTCTTATTCTTGCCGATATTCTGCCTTTTTCAGACAAAACGTCTACTCAGGCGAATGTCCTTATTCAAGGAGTAGAATGTGGTTTCACAAGTGTACCTCTCCATAATGTTCATCTCAAATCAGACTTGGGGCTCTATCTTTCGCACTGCCCTACCTGTTACCACTACCCGCTACCCTTGAATTACGCATTTAGCAGCTTCCACTATCCCTAAACGGTATCTTGCGGCCACACTACCCGCTATACATTATGCCGAATCCTTTATTTGCGGCTGGAGGTGTGCCCATGGGCGTGTTTATGCGCTTTCCCTACAATTGCTATCTTGACCACACACGTTAGGGAAAGTATATAGTGGGTCCTCAAACCACCTGCTACCCATTTGGGCTTTTACAAGAGCGCGCCCAGGCGGCTTCAATGCGCGTTCAATTGGACACGTGGACGTGCACATGCGGCTCCACTTCCCGAATTAACTCGCCTATAAAAAGCCACCTTGCTTTAGCCTCAGTTGAACCCCTGAGAAAATGGCAGAGATTGTACAAAATCGCCTTGATTGCCAGTTAAATAATAGAAGACGCCCAGAACGCGTGTACCGCCAGCGCACCAGCTACCTGGGCCTTTCAGGTAAGTCTATATTGTTTGTATTTTGTATCAATCATTTTTTCCGCTTTTATAATAATAAATAATTATTATATCTATAATATATTTTAATGATATATATTATATATAATATTCTAAAATTATAATAATACAATACAAGTATTATTTCCCACAGAACGAGAATGCGTGACAAAATTGCGCCTCTCCCGTCAGGCAGTGACGGAATTATATCACCTCGTTGCAGATGATGTAGACACCGCTGCCAGCTGTCCATATGCCTTGCCCGTTGCTGTTAGGGTTACTGTGGCACTATTTTTCTATGCTAGTGGGTCATTCCAATACCCACTCAGCTCAATTGGAGGCATGACCCAATCTGCCGTAAGCTCGGCTATAACTGCAGTCACTGCCAGCATAGTCTGACATGCCTGTAGGTACATCACTGGCATACCTGTGACACCCGAGAGACAACGCAGGGTAAAGCGGGATTTTTTGGCAAGATATGGGTTCCCTAGGGTTCTGGGTGCCGTCAACTGCACACATGTTCTGATTCGTGCTCCAGCTCTGAACAGTGGCGCCTATGTGAATTGTAAGGGAACCCATTCCATCAACGCAGTGGCGGTTCTAGAACCAGGAATTGAGGGGGCGCAGACACGTCCCTTTATGACAATTAGTCCTGGCTAGTTCTCAATCATTTTCCTTTACTAACGCGTTTTCCAATTATCGTAATTGGCAACTGAAGACACGGTTTCTCTCCATATGCGATGGAACAGCGATGAAATCATGGGCTAAATTCAGGACAATGGCGGAACCAGAACTGAGAAATGTGACAAAACATCCGTTTAAAACAGTTATTAGTCCTGACCTGTTCTCAGTCATTTTCATGATTAACAAAAGGTTCACTCCGAGGGCACTCCACAGTTAACAGGTGCTGCTTGTTCTCCCAGATTACGTAAGAAGACAATCATTCATCTGGACGCGTATTTGCTGTGTTTAAATCAACGTTATTCAAATTTGCATACCTGTCGACTCTCAAGCAAATAGCTTGAGCAGCATGCTGCCTATTTAACTGCCAAGTGCCACTTTTTTTTTTTTAATCAACTCACGCAATACCAAGAGTGAGACGCGGTATTTCATTGGAACGCAGACCTGATCAATCAAGGTGAAGCACTGGCCTATTAATAAGTAAATTATTTTTCTGTACTGAATTTCGCCCATGATTTCATCGCTGTTCGATCGCATATGGAGAGAAACCGTGTCTCCAGTTGCCAATTACAATAACTGGAAAACGCGTAAGTAAAGGAAAATGATTGTGAACTAGCCAGGACTAATTGTCATAAAGGGACGTGTCTGCGCCCCCTCAATTCCCGGTTCTAGAACCGCCACTGGCTGATATAGTGCCAGCAGTAGCAGGGGCAATGAGGGATGAGCTGGCAGCGGAGCTGCGACACCGCTAGTCATGTCATCTGCAGCCTGCCTGATTAGTAATTTGTGCAGTCAGTAGGCTACTAATAATGTAATAATACATGTAATTCATATAGCATTTTATTAAGTACTCAAAGTCGCTTTATAAAGAAAAAAGTGTAAATGGTTGCAGTCAATGTAGGCATTTATTTGGCTGTGGGTATTTTCTAAAATGGGATTTTGATCCTCCCCTGTCTGGATTTGACCTCATGCACGAGCAATTTAACTTCGTCTTTGGAGAAACGTGCGACCTTCATCACGGGTTTCGGTTTGAGGATTTGGGATAGCGCAGCCTGCTCTTAAAGGCAATGGCACCTGGCACACTGATTGGTTTAACTGGCGTAACGCCTAAACCACGCCTATGCATAATATATTGGGTAGTGCAGGTGTTTTAGGGATATAGGCAGGTGTGCAATATAGCAACTTTTGCGGGGGAACGCCTCTTACGCAATGCTAAATCCCCAAATAACGGGTTTAGGGACTCTGGCGTAGGATAGAGCCCTTGGTCTCTGGGCCTGTTACTGTTGGTGTTAGGTCTTCTCTTCCTTTCAAAGGTTTTCATTTGCTTCTTGGTAATGATCTTGCTGGGGTTAAGGTTGTGCCCTACCCTGTTGTAACTGACACTCCTTTGATTGATCAAGAATCTGACACTATAGAGGAGGAAATTCCAGACCTCTATCCTTAATGTACAGTTACTCGTTCTATGGCCAAAAAGGCTATTCAAGATGATACTGACCTGGACTTCAATCTGGCTGACACCTTCATTGGGCAGTCTTTTCATCAGGAACCTTCCAGTCCTGAGATGTCTGGGAAATCTTCAGACTTGTGCTTGTCAGGTCATTCTAATGACATTCCGTCTCGGAAACAACTTATTCAGGAGCAACAACAAGCTTGTGATCTAGCGCATCTTCTACCACAGGCTGTAAGTGAACAAGAGGCTACTCAAGTTCCTGTCTGTTTTTACTACAAAAATGGTGTGCTTATGAGAAAGTGGTGTCCACCTGATGTTTCTGCAGATGAAGAGTGGATGATCACCCATCAAATTGTTCTTCCAAAGTCTTATGGTCAAGAAACTCTTAGTCTGGCCCATGACAATCCTATGTCAGGTCATTTGGGTATTAAGAAGACCCTTCAACGTGTCAGGAATCATTTCTTCTGGCCTTCCATGAGGTCCAATGTACAGGAGTACTGCAAATCCTGTTATACTTGTCAAATGGTTGGGAAGCCGAACCTGAATATTCCAAAGGCTCGACTTAAGCCCATGCCCGCTTTTGAAGAACCTTTCAGTCGAATCATCATTTACTGTGTTGGACCATGCCAAAGACTAGATCTGGTTGTGAGTACCTACTGCTATCATGTGTGCTTCCACCCGGTTTCCTGAGGGAATTCCACTTCGTAATATTAAGGCGAAGACTATCATCAAGGCTCTTAGCAAGTTTTTCTGCTTTGTTGGTCTTCCTAAGTCTATTCAGTCTGATCAAGGGTCAAATTTCATGTCTGGCATATTTCAACAAGTTATGCATGAGCTTGGTATTAAACAATACAGGTCATCAGCTTACCATCCTGAGAGTCAAGGTGCTTTGGTGAGGTTCCATCAAACCCTGAAGAACATGATAAGGACCTACTGCCTTGACACAGAGAAAGATTGGGATGAAGGTGTCCATCTTCTTCTGTTTGCTGCCCGTGAAGCTGTTCAGGAGTCTCTTGGGTTCAGTCCTTTTCAGCTTGTTTTTGGGCATACAGTCCGTGGACCTCTGAAGCTTCTGAAGGAAAAGTTGCTGGCCGAAGATGATGTCCCAATGAACTTGCTTCAGTATGTCTCTGACTTCCTTAATCGTCTCTCTAAGGCTTGTGACTTTGCTAAGTCTAATCTCAAAGAGGGTCAGGGCAAAATGAAAACCAGATATGACCTTCATTCCCAAGATAGAAGTTTTAAAGCTGGTGACAAAGTCCTTGCACTTTTGCCAGTTCCTGGAAACCCTCTAAGAGCCCGATATTTCGGCCCTTACACTGTCCTCAAAAAGGTCAGTGATCTAAATTATGTAATTTTAACCCCTGGAAGGAGGAAACAAAAACAAATGTGTCACATCAACATGCTGAAACAGGGGCGTAGGAAGCAAATTCATATTGGTCCTGCAGACGGCGCTGGGGGGATGGTATTAGAAAATTTTTTGAAACTGGGGATTGATTTGGTTAGCTGTGGTAGCATCGAGACTCATCTTTAGCCTCAACAGTTTCAACTTTTGGGTGGTATTTCTAGTCAAGTTCACAACAGCATATTAGTTCAGTCTGTGGTCTATAGTATGCACTTTCCAGCATTAGCAGTTTGAAGCATTTCATCCATGAACTTGATATAAACCTTTGAGACAGTGTTCAAGCAATGAATTGGAGGCTTATAAAATACCTTATAAATTGAGATATATAAAAGAAGGTGATGTCCAGAGTAATGGTGTCAGGGTTATCCACCCATAGAAACTGACTGTCAGTTTCCTTATGTTCTTTTTGTCCCTTGCTTTTTTACATTTACTGATTTATCTGATTTACCTTATTTAATTCCATATAATGCAATTAGGCCACCTATCTAAGGAAAAAAATAATTAAACACTGACACAAGGTTACCAAGAACGGGTGAATCCCATCATAGGCTCATTCAGATATCATATGAGGACATGCAATACGCACGCAGGTAACTAACCCCTCGCTCTAGAAATACGAAGTAAAAACACAAGCAGGACACAAGCTGCATTAATATTGTGCGGATTGAAATCTTACCGGGAATGTAGGGGCACAAACCAGGGCGTACACCTGATGATAACTGTGTGAACTCGGAAGGTGGATACCCACAAACACAGTTCAGGATGAACTGTTTAAAACGTGTTAGCGACAATTAGTTTTTAACCTACTTAATGAAAAGAGACAGGATTTCGTGAGCTGTCTTAGACGCACTTAGAATACACTGCTTCTGCACACAAGCCCCATCTCATTCGCGCCCTTCACCAAGCTTGGGGTCACGTAAAAAAATAATTTCTTTCGGACACGTGGCCCTTCTAAAAGCACGGTAGCCCCCAAAGCATTCCGTTTTCTGTGCGCACCCGTGATGGCCAGCAATTTGAAAAGATCTGAGTGGCATAAATTAAAAATTAAAATGTAAAAAAATTAAAAGGGAGCTCTTCATAGAACGAAATGCATCCAGATCAAGCAGTTACATGCAAATATGGGGATAACGATAGTTTGCGCTGCTTAGGTCTGGTAAATAATCCATTACATTCGAATTAAAATAACATTGCACTCTGTGATTGCCTGTTGCAATGTGATGATGGCAGTTTAGCCATTTTAGGTGATCCCCGAGAAACTGACAGCCCTTCAAGCATAGTCCTTATCTCAGAGGCAAAACTGTCTAAATAAATGAGTAAACCATCGCTCTCGATGCAAATTGTATGCATTTAACGTGTGAGGTCACCAACAAAAGCCCTGTAAAGCTAAAATCGCGCATAATTTAAGAACGTATAATAAATAAGAACTTTTTTTTTTTTGCACTGGATCATAATTTATGAGAGCGTGCAGTATTGCTGACGAATGCTAATGACACTGGTCTCGCGGCAGTGCACTAATCTGATAGGTGATAAGCAGCCGGGATCGGCGAGACGGTCTAAGTTGATATGACATGAGGGAGAGAGGGGAGGTGGAGGGGCGCATTCAGGAAAATATTGGTCCGGCGATCGCCGGGTCTGCCGGGTCCGGTTCCTACGCCCATGCTAAATACATGTAAAATTTTTAGACTGTGTGTAAAAATACTGAGCTCCAAAAAAGAGACTAGGGAAAGTCACATACAAGGTCCTATAACAATAGTCACCAGTTTGTAATTACTGGTTTTAATTCTTCAATCACTGCAGAGTGGCTGGTGATCCTCTGCATAATGCAGTCCCGTAAATCCCTAACTGCGTGACTGTGCCTGTTCCCTAGAGCAGAGGCCACAGAGCAATACAGCGACTAAGGTGGTAAATGAATAATAATTCCTGCCTTCCTCACTGGCACTGGCTCATTATTTGGCGGATAAACTGCAGTGGCTAAACAAACAAACATGTCCCATGGAGGTACAAAAGTCAGTGCACTCAGAGTCACGTTGCTCATTGGAAAGACATCATCTGAGGATCACCTCCAGCTGAGATTCATTTAACCCTGACAAACACCCTGTCCTCACCAGAGACCAGACACTTCATTCTGCAGGTTAGTCACTTTTTATGTTACCTGTTCCTCTATACTTTGTTTACACAAAAAATCCAATTAAAAATTTATTTTAGAAATATTCTAATTATCGGAAATTTTAGTCACAGTAAGTTGAAACTGCTTTTGCAATATCAATGTTTCGTGAACAATTCCTTCGGTAGAGTGATATCTTACTTTATCTTCTCAGTCAATTCATACTAAGGGGGTGTAATGTGTAGTTTGTATTTTGTGAAATTTACAGTAAAGAAACAATATTTTACATATAGAAGGAAATTTAATGGAGAGATGACCCAAAAATCCATGTACCACTAGCACAGTTGTGCAGCTGTGTGATACTTTGGGTCATGAAGAGCCACGTTTTTTAGCTATTAGCCAAAAAATCCACCGCTTGCAGATAAACTCTTTGCCTAGTTTGTTTCAACAGAGCAGCAAAGATGAAATTCAAGGTTCAAGTTCAACTTCACAAAAGCATGGCATATTGCTTAAAGAATAGTTTACTCCAGGTGGGAGAGTATGAATGATTTATTAAGTGTAATATCCCCTGACTGAGGGGAACAAACCCCATACTTTCACTCTGGGAAGTATTCAAGTTCAATGGTGACATGGGGAGAACTGTGTTAACACTTCGTTGAGACAAGTATGCACACAGGTGCCCTATATGCTTTACATATTGAATGTTTTGTAGCGGGGAAAGTAGTGCTGTGCACTGTATGCTTGGTTTTCCATGAACCAATCAACAGAAAAATAACCCATTTTTACGGAACTAAAATAATCTGAGTGTGTCTAAGGGT
This sequence comes from Gymnothorax javanicus, assembly GCA_029692085.1. Classification (NCBI taxonomy): domain Eukaryota; kingdom Metazoa; phylum Chordata; class Actinopteri; order Anguilliformes; family Muraenidae; genus Gymnothorax; species Gymnothorax javanicus. Next base: position 27,310,793 of record CM056210.1, on the reverse strand, counting down.
TCAAATATCTTATATCAGGAAATAATGTGCTTCCCCATGTAATTCATCAAGTCCGTATTGCCTGCACACCTGAAAATAAATAACACTAGCCATATTGGGTACACCACCTGTAAAAGCGGTTTCAATAAATACGCCCACTAATTGTGCTTATATCTTCCCCAGAGTACAATCATGAAGACCATTTCCTCTCTGCTCTTCCTGATGCTTGCCATCACTTGCACAGTGAATTCACAATACCAAAAATTCATGAACCAGCATTATGCGCATGGCATGACAGTCAGTGATTGCAACTGGAAGATGACATCTATCAACACAAACTATAATGGAAACAATTGCAAACCAGTCAACACTTTCATCACTGGACCCTACCAATCTGCCGTCCAAAGCGTCTGTAAACAGGCAGGACAACCTTACTCCATGCCGGGTATATATAATCTTCGGGAATCGACGAATCGATTCAGTTTAATCGTTTGTCGGTATACAGGAACAACAGGCCTGCCCCCATGCCAATATCGAGCACAGCAAAAACTGCACTACATCGTGATTGCCTGTGATAGGAGTGGATTACCCGTGCACTATCAGTTAGATCATCCATAAGTCAAACGCACATCTAATATTTGTGCATTTCAAATGCGACACATTATGCAAAAAATGAATGGATTGATTTAAATTGAGCAAATAACCAGTTTAAACAGTAATTAAATTCGCAATAATAAAGACTTTCACAGCAAACTGTTCTGTCTTTCTTCATTTTTTTTTTTTAGTTGATACAATCAATTTACTGTTTTTTTTTTTTTTTTTTTACGAAAAAATAAATTAGAGTCATCAGAAGATTACATAGCCCCTGGCCCCCGCAGTCTTATCCCAGAAATCCCAAAATATCAAAAGACACCAGTCTAGGACCTGATTAATATGCACAGCAGGTTTTCTTAAAAAATACTGAATGATACTTGAGTTCTGCGACAGAAACTAAATGTCATTGAATGGACGGACAGACAGACAGAAGACCACACTGATGACTACATCCCCCTGCATTATATGCTGGGGGAATAAAAAGGGAGTGGAGGCAGACTAGTACAAACAATGGATGGAACTGCACACATGATTTGATAGATCTTATGAATTTTGGATGCAATAAAGTTAATACTGCTAGATTTTTAATCTCGAAAACTGAACATACACTTGCAGGTTTCCTCCATCAGCCAGTGAATAGCTGCCCTGAAGATAATGAACATAAAACATTCAGTTGAAAATATAATCAGTAATACAACAGAAAGTCAGTATTTGGGTCTTGTGAGTATGATTCTCAGTGTATTTTATTATTTTCCATGTATGCATTTGTTCAGTATTGTAATGTGGGGAAAAAAAAGCCACTAGATGGCAGTATTGACATTTTTTTGTCAAGGCCAGTCTAGAGCTAGGTTTGGGGCATGTCCTGGGCATGCCTCAGAGGGGGCTGGACAAGATTATATAAGGAGAAAAATTGAGAGAGTGGGAGTAGTTGGAGAAATTGCAAGGAGAAATTGTGGAAGGATACATTTGACCAGACCTGTCACTCTTTTCAAGACCTGTGAAGCTTTTTGTGGATTTTTGCCTGTGTTGGAGCATTTTCCTGTCCCAGGACATCGCAACATAGCAGCCCATCTCAATTACCAAGGGACTGTAACTATCTTTTTTTTAATTTCAATCTTGGTCAGTAGGGTAGCGTGTAGATTAGTTCTAAGTGTTTGTTTAATTAAATCTGTTGAAGTTTAAGAATTTTGTCTGTCATCCCTTGCTGTTTGTGACGTCATAACAAATTGACGCCATAACAAATTGGGGCCATAAGGGGGCTCGTCCGGGATAGACCATTGTGCGAGTCATTTATTGAAAATCTAAAATTTCAAATTGTGAAATTGTTTTTTGAATTTTCCTTGATATATATTGGCAGATCAACTGCAATGGATGATTTCTTGGCATCACCAACTGTAGAGGTTTTGAAGTCTTTTAAAAAGACAGAACTGCTAGAAATATGCAGACAGAGCTGACAGATGTAAAACCAGCCATGCGAAAAGCAAGACTGGCTAGAGAGATTGTTGAATATTACATTGATGAAAATGTGTTTGCACCAGGAGATCTGGAACAGTTTCCAGTGGAAAATCCAAATGTAGAAATGGAACTTAAATTAAAAATGCTAGAGATAGAAAGGGAGGAAAAAGAAAAACAAAGGCAGTTTGAGTTGGAAAAATTTGCAAGAGAAGAGTTAAAAGAGAGAGAGAAAGAGGAAAGAGCAGAAAGAGAGAGACAGAGACAGAGAGATTTCGATTTAGAAAAATTAGATAGAGAAGAAAGGCTCCAAATGGAGCTACTAAAAATCAAAATGCAAGCTGAAAACAAATTTCGGGCTAGCCAGGAGGTAAAGCTGGTGCCTCCATTCTCAGAGAAGGAGGTTGATAAGTATTTCCAGTGCTTCGAGAAGGTAGCTAAGAGTTGTCAGTGGCCAAAGGAACACTGGCCTCTGATGTTGCAAACTGTCCTCAAGGGTAAAGCTCAACAAGCCTATTCAGCTTTGTCTGCAGATGATTCCTCTTATTATGAGGTTGTCAAAAAGGTTATTTTGACAGCTTATGAGTTGGTTCCAGAGGCTTACCGACAGAAATTCAGAGGTCTGAAGAAATCTGACAATCAGACTTATGTGGAATTTGCTAACGAGAAGGTTTGCTTTGAGCGCTGGTGTACTTCTATGGAGGTCAAGGATGATTTCAACTCACTAAAAGAGATGGTGTTAGTTGAAGAATTCAAGAGCTGTGTCAAGGATGATATTAAGACCTACCTTAATGAGAAGCAAGCACTGAATTTGCAATCAGCTGCCAAGTTTGCAGACGAATATGTTCTCACACATAAGTCCAAATTTCAGTCCAGCAGTAACAATAGATGGTCCCAATTTCAGAAGAAAGGTAACGGTGATACCCAAGATTCCTCACCCAAAGACAAAGACAAATCTGGTGATGATGCTCAGAAATCCAGTCAAAGGTCTGATCAAAGTGTGGAAGCTGACAGTGACAAAAGTGGTCTACTTTGCAATTATCGCAAGAAATCTGGTCATGTTACAACTAATTGTTGGTTCCTTAAAGCTAAGAAAGAAAAAGAAAAGGATACCAAACCCAATGCCTTTGTGAAGACAAGGTTAGAAACCCCTGTAGTAGATGACCGATCTGCTAAATTGCCTGCTCCTTGTGAGGCTAAGAAGCCTGATACTGCTGACTTTGTGAGGGAGGAATTTCTTCCATTTGTGTCAGAGGGATTTGTGGCTCTGAATGAGCATTCTCCTCCTGTACTCATATATATCCTAAGGGATACCGGAGCTTCTCAGTCACTTTTGTTGATGGACTCCTTGGAGTTACGTGATGAGACCGCTTCTGGGGATTTCATACTTGTACAAGGTATTGAAGGGAGGACTGTATCTGTACCCCTGCGCTCTGTATTCTTGAAGTCAGATTTAGTTACAGGACAGGTAAAGGTGGGACTTATGTCAAGTCTACGTATCAAGGGTGTTTCTCTGTTGCTAGGCAATGACCTGGCTGGGGGCAATGTAGTTCCCCCTGTTCATCTTACTTCACAGCCGAGCACTGAAGATGGCGATGAAGACCCATCTCTGTATCCTTCCTGTGCAGTGACCCGTGCTATGGCCAAGAAGGCTCAAGAAGAAGATGATGTGGTGCCATCCAGCACATTGTATAGTCATGACTCAGGTGGTTCACCTCATGACTCTGTTCAGCCTACTATGGTTTCTCCGTTTGAGGACTTATCAGACATTTTTATCAGTTCTCTGTTCAGCCAGCCAGATGGGTCTGGTGATTCTGATGTGTCTGGAGACTTGTCTCTGTCCAGAAAGCGGTTGATTCAGGAGCAAACCAATGATCCTGAAATTTGTGTACTAAAGAAGAGAGCCCTTAATGATGAAGAAATAGACGCAGTTCCAGTTGGGTATTATCTCAAGGATGGAATGTTGATGCGGAAGTGGCGCCCTCCTGATATCCCTGCCAATGCAGATTGGGCAGTAGTCAAGCAAATTGTTGTTCCGAAGGTCTACAGGAATGAGATCTTAACAATGGCTCATAGTTTACCTTTAGGAGGTCATCTTGGTGTTAACAAGACTGTTGACATGATCATAAAACACTTCTTCTGGCCTGGACTTCGGAAAGATGTTTCCAACTTTTGCAAAACCTGTCACACTTGTCAGGTAGTTGGAAAACACCAGTTAGACCCACCTGTAGCTCCATTGCAGCCTATCCCAGTATTTGGGGAGCCCCTCTCCAAGGTCATCGTTGATTGTTTTGGTCCATTACCCAAGACTAGATCTGGAAATCAGTACTTGTTGACAATCATGTGTGCATCTACCAGATTCCCTGAAGCCATACCTCTACGCAACATCAAGGTAACTGCAATCTCGAAGGCTTTGATAAAGTTCTTCACGTTGTTTGGCCTTCCCAGGGAAATTCAGTCAGATCAAGGTAGCAATTTCACTTCCGGATTGTTTCAGCAGGTTGTGTATGAACTAGGTGCGAAGCAGATTCTTTCCAGTGCCTGTCATCCAGAGAATCAGGGTGCCTTAGATCGGTTTCATTCCACTCTCAAGATAATGATGAGGACTTATTGTTATGACCATGAGAAAGACTCGGATGAAGGTGTTCATTTGCTGTTGTTTGCAGCTAGAGAAGCAGTGCAGGAGTCTACTGGATTCAGTCCGTTTGAGCTAGTGTTTGGCCATGAAGTGAGAGGACCTTTGCTATTGTTGAGTGAACAATGTCAAGAGAAAGAGCCGCATATCAGTCTGTTAGACTATGTTAGCAAGTTCAAGGAAAGACTGCGTGCAGCTTGTGACCTAGCCAAAGAGAACTTGAAATCAAGTCAGGGAAAAATGAAAACTTGGTATGATCATAAGGCTAGAAGCCGTGAGTTTAAACCAGGAGACAAGGTCCTTGTGTTGTTTCCCTTGCAGTCCAATCCATTGCAGGCTAGATTTCATGGTCCTTATGAAATTCTGACAAAACTCAATGATCTCAATTACATTGTGAAGAGTCCAGATAGGAGAAAGCCAAAACAGTTGTGTCACATTAACATGCTGAAGCCTCATCATGATAGGAACGCTAGGGTTGCAGCTGTCACTTCAGATCCTCCTATGGCCGAGACTTGTGAAGATGAGGGGGAGTTTCAAGATGATGAACCTAGAATTAAAGCTGAAGTTCTTTCATGTAAATTGTCAAATTCTGAAGTGTTGCAAAATCTTGATGTAAAACTCCAGCACTTAGAACCCTCACAGAAAGATCAGTTTGAGAGGTTGATCAAGAAATATAAAGATCTATTTCCTGATGTTCCAAAGAGAGTTTCTATAGCCTCTCATGATGTAGATGTTGGTGATGCCAAACCAATAAAACAGCATCCGTACCAGATGAATCCTGAAAAGAGAAAGATTGCTGAGAAAGAGGTTGAGTACATGTTAGAACATGATATTATCAGACCCTCTAACTCAGATTGGAGTTCACCCTGTGTTCTAGTTCCAAAACCTGATGGAAGTACTAGATTCTGTACAGATTATCGCAAAGTCAATGCTGTAACTAGAACTGATGTGTTTCCAATACCTAGGATTGATGATTGTATCGATAGAGTAGGGCAAGCAAAGTTTCTGACCAAGATTGATTTATTGAAGGGTTATTGGTGTGTGCCTTTAACTGAGAGGGCCAAGAGCATCTCTGCTTTTGCCACACCATCTGGGTCATACCAGTATGAAGTCCTACCCTTTGGCATAAAAAAATGCCCCAGCCACGTTCCAAAGGATGATACAGTCTACAATCGCCGGATTGCCACACACGGGTGCGTACATCGACGACCTGATCACATGGAGTGACTCCTGGGAAGAACATCTTAAAGATGTCGAAACATTGTTCCAGCGCTTGACCCAGGCTAACCTGACTTTTAACCTGAACAAGAGTTACTTTGGTTGTGCTACTGTCACGTATCTTGGCTACGTCATAGGCCAGGGTAAGGTGGCACCCATAAATGCTTAAGTCCAAGCCATCATGGACTTTCCAGTTCCTGACAACAAAAAGCTTTTGCGCCGCTTCCTTGGAATGATCGGGTACTACCGCAAGTTCTGCAAGAACTTTGCTGAGATTTCTCTCAGTCTCACCAACCAACTGAAGAAAGGCATAAAGTTCACTTGGGATGAAGCATGTAAAGGGAACTGACAATGTAATTGCTGATTGCTTATCCCGTGTTTGAGTATGTGTATGTATATCACGTGTTTATTAGCATGTTGTCTTATATGTATATATATATATATATACAAGTGTCTACTTAACCATTTTTGTATTGAAAAGAAAAATTTTGCTTTATGAGTCAAAATTTTTCCCTTTTGGAATGGAGGTGTAATGTGGGAAAAAAAAAGCCACTAGATGGCAGTATTGACATTTTTTTGTTAAGGCCAGTCTAGAGCTAGGTTTGGGGCATGTCCTTGGCATGCCTCAGAGAGGGCTGGACAAGAGTATATAAGGAGAAAAATTGAGAGAGTGGGAGTAGTTGGAGAAATTGCAAGGAGAAATTGTGGAAGGATGCATTTGACCAGACCTGTCACTCTTTTCAAGACCTGTGAAGCTTTTCGTGGATTTTTGCCTGTGTTGGAGCATTTTCCTGTCCCAGGACATCGCAACATAGCAGCCCATCTCAATTACCAAGGGACTGTAACTATCTTTTTTTTTATTTCAATCTTGGTCAGTAGGGTAGAGTGTAGATTAGTTCTAAGTGTTTGTTTAATTAAATCTGTTGAAGTTTAAGAATTTTGTCTGTCATCCCTTGCTGTCCGTGACGTCATAACAAATTGACGCCATAACAAATTGGGCCCATAACAGTATTATCATTTCTGTTATTGTGTTAATTTTCTGGTTGTCATCACTCGCCTTTCAGTTCCCACAAATATTTGTTTATATCCTTACTCCCGCACTTGCTCTCCCAATTCAATTTTGTTCATCACTTCCTATTGGGTCCTTGATTGTAACCACGCCCCTAGTCAGGCTTCCCAGCACCCTGCTTACCTGTTCCCACTCATTTGTTTTTGTTCATTTCTCTCCTCTATATAGACCCACTTTTTTTTTTCTTTGCAAGTTTGTTACCTTTTCCAAGGTCACGTACGGGCTTAGTATTTCTGAGTGTTTCTGGTTACGATTCCCTCTCGTCCAACAGTTTACAAGATTTCCTACTCCTCTATGCATCGTGATTTCTGGATTATGACTTTAGCTGGATTATTAGTGTGTGATTTGTATTTCCCCTGACATTGGTACTCCGATCATCTTATTAGTGTATGATTTGTATTTCCCCTGACATTGGTACTCTGATCATCTGGCCTTTGAACCTCAGACTGAACTTCAACAATGATTTGGATTTACCCTCTTGTGCTACATGTTCACTGTGTGGATTTGACCCAAATTGTTTGACACTGAGAAGATTCACTGTCTGCACTTGAGTCATGAGTCTGGTCCCTGTCTTAAGCAGGCTTCAACTTTGATTATAATGCTTGAAATTTTCTGCCCCTTGGGAAGAACACAAAGCTGGTTTTAGCTTTGTTTAAAGAATACACATTGGGTTAACGAGGAAACAAGACCATTGCTCAATTAACGGAAACCCACAAACTCTTTCGGTTCCCATTTTCTCTCCAGACTCTTCTGAATATAGTACTTATAAGGACACCCCCAAGACCCACTCACGTGTTGTGCCTAATCCATTTTGCACTGCTGAACATTACAGTATAGTACCCTAGATTCCTTTCATTTGTTTTGTAAGGAACAAGGTATTACTAACCTCTTACCTTATTCATATCTAGTTTGCAAGACAAACTGACCTTTGTGGAAGTAATTCATAAAGGGATTCCCATACTTTATCAGTCAAGATGTATATATAATGTAAAAATGTACAATAAAAGGTCAAGCTATTTCTGCATTATCAGTTTACATCTGTAGATTGTGTTTGTTAGTGAGATAAAGATCAGTCCACATTTTATGACTTAAAGGTTCACACATTTTTCTCAGGCCACTTTAAGCTTCACACACCAAGAGAATGCGAGAGAACCAGCCTCGTCCATTTAAGAAATGATTTGGTGGAATAAAAATCAGAATGCAGACTGGACCTCCATAGACTGTAGTTGTTCATCCCTGATTTATGCTGACGCGCAGTTTTTTTTTTTTTAAAAGAACGCTTGTACATTGGATATATAAGGTAAAGTTTATGTAGCTTGAAATGTTCACAAGCCACTTCCTCCAAAGAGGTATGAAACACAGTCCAGACAGTCACAGTCCTCATCTGTTACTATCTGTCATCCATCTTCAGCAGAGGATCACCACCAGCTTTTGACTCATTTCATCGCAGATAAACACTCTGGACCCACCAGGGACTGGACACATCATTCAACAGGTTGGTGGCTGACCAGATTGCAGGTTACCTGAAAGACACTGAAGGACTTTACATAATATAATATTTAATTATATATATATATATATATATATATACACACATATATATATAATATATTTTTTGAAATATTATAATATATAATATTTCAAGGGAGGCAATTTGTACAATCAGCGCAAAATTTTACACCATAAAGCCAAATTTAAATTCAAAACATACTCTCTAATATTAGTTGATCATATGCCTCATGAATTGTTTGGTCACAAATGTACAGCCATAGAGGTACAGAGGCAGATTGTGAAGACGTATCTTTGTCCAACGACTTTTAACTATTTGTGCATGCACACTAACAAGCAAAACTTGGAAATCACTTCTCGTTTAAGTAGTTTCTGCTATTTCTAGAAAAGAGTTTGGACTTATTTTCAATTCGGATGAAGTCGCTGTAGCATCAAAAAACGTAAATTTTTAAAAATCTTGCGCCCTGAAAGGCTTCATTGGTATCCGTGTGCTCCAGTTTTGTCTTTTTTTAATTTTGCATACTGTCCTGAAAATGAGAAGCACCGGATCAATGCCTCCACCAGCAGATGTGCAGGGATTTCTCCTCACTAGAGTTTGGATTTATAATTTGGGTCAATGTCTTGCCACTGACGTGTAATAATTTTCACTCATTTCTGTGGGATAAGAAAATTTAACTTGTCGCATTGACAAATCTAGAATCTATGCATTAGTGCAGAATTTTTGTTTCACTGGGAAAAAAAAAGGTAACAGAAATATGTTTTGAGCGTTAGTACAAGATTAAAATGCTTAGTGAATTTATTTATTTATTTGTTTTTGCAGTAGATTTTGACGGTATATACATACAGTAGCTGTTGCCAAACGGAAAAGGTCCACTTGCAAAGCCTTCTAAGTCAAGTTGGTCCATTTTTTTAAGAAAAATCTGATTTTTTGGTAGGCATAGAAATTATCTTCCATAGATACCAATTTTCACTATACTGAAACTATTAGTCTTGCGGACATAATCCATGAGGCAATATTTAAAAAAAAAAAAAAAAAGATTTAGATTTTGCAGCATCAAGTTTTGACTTAGCAGGTTTTGAAAGTGGAGTGGAACTTTAGCAGGTCTTGACAGTGTTTAAACCAGCCTTTTGCAACACAAAGTTTTGACTTAGCAGGTTTTGAAAGTGGAGTGGAAATTTAGCAGGTTTTGACAGTGTTTAAACCAGCCCCGTTGCTCAATAGCTGAAGGTATTTGACTCAGGACCCACTCTACATGCAACTCAATGCTACAGGCAGCACAGTGGTTGAATACAGTAGCTTCTATGACAATGTGTTCCTTGCCTTTCAAGCTTGAGGAGCTTCCTTTTTGAACCCTTAGGAGGAGATTTGTGTGTATTTTCTGTGATCAAAACGAAACTTAAGTCTGCATCTCCCATCTTGAGTTAGAGAAAGTAAAATCTGAACAGGCTATAAAAGCTCGACTGTGATTGGGTCCTTCTAGCGAATGAAAATGGAATCACGTTTCCACATTGGCTGATAACTTGGCAGAATTTGACAGTTTCCTCCTTGACACAGCGGGATTTGACAGAGTTTCGCTTTTCCCGTTACAATTTATAACATGATTTAGTTGGTTTTGAAAGTGGAGCTATCAGTGAGACATGCGCAGGTGCCTGAAAGAGAGGCTAAGGGAGATAACTCATTTATTTTCAAAAAGTGACTTAGCAGGTTTTGCAAATCAACTCCTCAAATATCCTCCATTAGGAATTAATAGGTTTTCTGAAGGTAATGAATCTCATGTTCGCCTGATCTGTACTTGATTGTGTGAATGACGTGTGTGTCATGCAATGGACGGGGAAACTGATCAGGGTGTGTACCTGCTGCACGCCTAATATGGGATAGGCTCCAGGATCCTGTAAGCCCACCCCAGTCCCCCACCCCCACCTCACCTGGTATAAGCGGGTTGGGTAATAGATGTAAGGGTGGAATACTGAGAACCTCTGATGAAATAAGAGCTTCATTAAATATACTCATGTTTATGTCTCCCCCAGCATACCATGATGAAGACCACTTTCTTTCTGGCTCTCCTGACCCTTTCCATCTCTTGGTCAGCCATTGCACAGACGTACTACAGATTTTTGCATGAACATTACGAGCAAGGCATGCGAGTTACAGATTGCAACTGGAAGATGAAAAAGGTCAACCAACTTTTCTTTCACAACCAGTGCAAAGCAGTCAACAGTATCATCGCTGGGCCCAGGATAAATGACGTCATTAATGTCTGTGGCAGGGCCGGACGACCCTACCCCATGCCACATGTCCATAATCTCCATGAATCACTGCAACGATTTCCTGTAGTCACCTGCTATTACACAGGAAGGACCGGCCAGCCACCATGCAGCTATCGAGCAACCTATAGGTTGAATTACATCGTCATTGCCTGTATAAAAGGATTACCTGTGCACTATCAATTTGATCATTCATAAGTCAAGGGCACATGTGACAGATGTATAGTTAAAATGCTGATGACTTTACCAAAAATAAGTGCGTTGATTTACCCGGAGTCAGTTGAAATAATAGGCTTTCCAATCTGTCGACATTCTACATGCAACATGAGAAATCAGAGCAATAAAGAATTGAAGACCGCACAGGAAAAATGATCAGAGTCCAAATTTTGCATTTTTTATATTTTGTATATTATTATAACATTTATAATAATATATAATTATATATTATTATAATTTTTTTAAATTATATATATCTCAGCGCCATTAAAAACGCACAGGTGAGGTATGTACTGCATTTGCGGCAAATTGAAGAATCGATTTATTTTTATTGCTTTTCCAGTGAGGCACAAGAGGAAATAAAGAAAAACGCGTGGTATTGTAATCGTGACGCGCACCACTTGCACGCACCAAGCACTTCAGTAATAACAAACATTGAGCTGTTTGTGATGTGTACAGTGACACTTGACTTGTTCTTTTTGGTGTGGTCAATAGCCTACATAAAGCCAAAAAAAAGAAAAATGCTACTGCATCAAGAAAATGGAACGGCTTGTGACACAGGAGAGAGAAAAAGAGCCTTTGGCATGTTACGGGCAGATCTCAGCCACCGAGAGGTGGTGCGTCATTTGCAATGTCACCTTTCAACAATCAGTTGGCTGTCTATCCGAGAATGGAACACAGGCACTGTCACTGACCGACCCCGCTTAGGGCAGCCACGAGTGACGATGGCAGCTCAAGAGCACCACATCTGGTTACAGCCTGTACGTGACAGATTCCTGACAGCAACCAAGACTGATCATGAGATGAGGGGTCCGAGACGATTGAGGGTGAGCGCAAGTTTGGAGCCGTCTATGTGAGCAACACATGCGTGCACGCGGGCCTTACAGAAAACCCAGTTTTTGCCCATTTACGCATGGCTGCCCTTACCGTGGTCGGACAGCGACAGTCCCTGTTTTCCATTCTCAGACAGAAACAGGGAAATAAACTGCCAAACAATTACACAGAGGCAGGTGCCCACAGTCAGAAGTGAAGAGTTCCTACTCCTGTTGATGGGCAAAAAATGGATTTTCTTTAGGGGCCGTGTGCACGCATGTTTTGCTCACGTAGACGGTGTCAAATGATAATTGCGTTTTTAATGGCGCTGATATATACAGTGGCGCTTGAAAGTTTGTGAACCCTTTAGAATTTTCTATATTTCTGCATAAATATGACCTAAAACATAATCAGATTTTCACACAAGTCCTAAAAGTAGATAAAGAGAACCCAGTTAAACAAATGAGACAAAAATATTATACTTGGTCATTTATTTATTGAGGAAAATGATCCAATATTAAATATCTGTGAGTGGCAAAAGTATGTGAACCTTTACTTTCTGTATCTGGTGCGACCCCCTTGGGCTGCAATAACTGCAACTAAATGTTTCCGGTAACTGTTGATCAGTCCTGCACATCGACTTGGAGGAATTTTAGCCCATTCCTCCATACAGAACAGCTTCAACTCTGGTATGTTGGTGGGTTTCCTCACATGAACTGCTCGCTTCAAATCCTTCCACAACATTTCAATTGGATTAAGGTCAGGACTTTGACTTGACCATTCCAAAACATTAACTTTATTCTTCTTTAAACATTCTTTGGTAGAACGACTTGCGTGCTTAGGGTCGTTGTCTTGCTGCATGACCTACCTTCTCTTGAGATTCATTTCATGGACAGATGTCCTGACATTTTCCTTTAGAATTTGCTGGTATAATTCAGAATTCATTTATCCATCGATGATGGCAAGCCGTCCTGGCCCAGGTGCAGCAAAACAGGCCCAAACCATGATACTACCACCGCCATGTTTCACTGATGGGATAAGGTTCTTATGCTGGAATGCAGTGTTTTCCTTTCTCCAAACATAACGCTTCTCATTTAAACCAAAAAGTTCTATTTTGGTCTCATCCATCCACAAAACATTTTTCCACTAGCCTTCTGGCTTGTCCACGTGATCTTTAGCAAACTGCAGACGAGCAGCAATGTTCTTTTTGGAGAGAGTGGCTTTCTCTTTGCAACCCTGCCATGCACACCATTGTTGTTCAGTGTTCTCCTGATGGTGGACTCATGAACATTAACATTAGCCAATGTGAGAGAAGCCTTCAGTTGCTTAGAAGTTACTCTGGGGTCCTTTGTGACCTCGCCGACTATAACAAGCCTCGCTCTTGGAGTGATCTTTGTTGGTCAACCACTCCTGGGGAGGGCAACAGTGGTCTTGAATTTCCTCCATTTGTACACAATCTGTCTGACTGTGGATTGGTGACTGTGTGACTGTGGATCTAAACTCTTTAGAGATGGTCTTGTAACCTTTTCCAGCCTTATGAGCATCAACAACGCTTTTTCTGAGGTCCTCAGAAATCTCCTTTATTCGTGCCATGATACACTTCTACAAACGTGTTGTGAAGATCAGACTTTGATAGATCCCTGATCTCTAAATAAAACAGGGTGCCACTCACACCTGACTGTCATCCCATTGATTGAAAACCCCTGACCCTTAAAATTAACTGCTAATCCTAGAGGTTCACATACTTTTGCCACCCACAGATATGTAATATTGGATCATTTTCTTCAATAAATGACCAAGTATAATATTTTTGTCTCATTTGTTTAAATGGGTTCTCTTTATCTACTTTTAGGACTTGTGTAAAAATCTGATGATGTTTTAGGTCATATTTATGCAGAAATTAAGAAAATTCTAAAGGGTTCACAAACTTTCAAGCACCACTGTATGTATATATATATATATATATATATATATGGATGATAGTAACACTTTTTGTTTGAGCAGGGGTTCTTTATGCCAGATCTGTCAAACTTTGCAGCATAGTACCCATGTTTGTCGACTACAAATAGCACTCACTGAGACATCTATAACACAATCCAGGGTGTGACGTTAAGGTTTTTGCCTACTTGCCCTTCAGGGCAAGTGCTTCCCAAATCTACTTGCCCCGTCTAAATTCCTACTTGCCCTGTCTAGGAGGTACTTTTTCTGGCTCTCAAGTGCATACATTTTGCTCACAAACATACTTAGAACTAAAATCCATTGCCTGTTGACTGTGGAAAGCAATACACAACGTATTTCTACGAAAAGTGTATTTATTAGCTATGTGTTAGCCCCGAAAATTATATTTAACTTTGAAAATATCAGTGCAATGTGAAAGCTGCACCAGGTTGTTTTCTGAAGAAATTCAAACTCAGGAATTTCATATTTACAATACTAATAAGGTAATAATACAAGCTAGGGATGCACCGAAATGAACATTTTTGGCCGAAACAGAAAACCGAAAATGAGAAACGCTTGGCTGAAAACCGAAACACCGAAAGAAATTATTATGCCAATTTTTAGTACCATTGCATTTATGGCTATGACTGTGTACTTACCTAACTGAAGTCAAGGCATTGCAATTGCATACATTAATATTCATGCTTCAAAGAATAAATCAATTACAAAATTATGAAAATGTTAAGCACTGACATTCCAGCAAAGCACAATATAAAATAAAATTATAAATAAAATGTTTTACTTGGCCCCACTCACGAATAATCTACTGGCCTATTACTGACTGGCCTATTACTTGCTGCTGAAAAAAGGGAAAATTAAATATGTCACGTGACAACACAGCAGCCCACTGATTGGTCAGAGAGAATCGTCTCTGCGAAAGACAAATCGCCTCTGCATTATCGCTAGGAAACTGGCTTCACTTGCCATCAAGGTTGCGTTTGATCGCCAAAGCTGCTGCATTTATGAAATGCGTTTTTTTTGCCTGTGACCCTGTTCGTAGCGAACTTAGAAGTAACGGTGTTCCCCTAATTCCCCCTGAAAGTTATTACGCTGCCCCTAGCTTACGAAAATTGCTCGGAAAATAACTTTACGGGTGCTGATGAAGCATTTTGTTCTGACGAAAGGTATCGCAGACTAGATGACACATGGTAAAGCGATACATAATAATACTCTCTATCTCCTGCAATTTGCGCGTTTGCTAAGTTTTTTTTTTTTTTTTTTTTTTTTTCAGGGGTAGTAGTTCCATTATGGAATACTGATGGGACATAAATGCCTTGAGAATATATTGCCTTTTCTATGAATACTCTATGCCTTTTACGGATATCATTGTTTTGCGTATTTAGGTGGTAGGCCCAGGCCCGGCGCTAGAACAGGGAATTGGATGGGCCCAGACACGTCCCTTTATGAGAATTAGGATAGCCCTGGCTAGTTCTCAATTATTTTCCTTTATTGACGCGTTTTCCAATTATCGTAATTGGCAACTGAAGACACGGTTTCTCTCCATATGCGATCTAACAGCGATGCAATCATGGGGTAAATTCAGTAGAACTGAGAATTGGAATAGACAAAACGTCCGTTTAAAACAATTATTGGTCCTGCCCTGTTCACAGTCATTTTCATAATTAACGAAAGGTTCACTCCGAGAGCACTCCACCCTTGACAGTTGTTGCTTGTTCTCCCCGATTAGGTAAGACGACAATCATTCATCTGGACGCGTATTTGCTGAATTTAAACAACGTTATTCAAACTTGCATACCTGCGCAAATGGCTTGAGCCGCATGCTTTTTATAGCCTATTTAACTGCTGAGTGCCACCTTTTTTCACTCAGTACCGAGAGTAATTTTGAATAAGCTTGATTTAAATTCAGCAAATACGCGTCCAGATGAATAATTGCGTTTTACCTAATCGGGGAGAACAAGCAACACCTGTTAAGTGTGGAGTGCTCTCAGAGTGAACCATTTGTTAATTATGAAAATGACTGAGAACAGGTCAGGACCAATAGTTGTTTTAAACAGATGTTTAGTCCACCCCAATTCTCAGTCCTACAGAATTTACCCATAACGTGGTGACGGTAGTCACGCATAAATATTTAACAAAATCGACGGAATAAAAGTCCGGACAGGCGCGTGCAAGTATAAAATGGTGCTTTTCTTCTGTTTTTTATTTGATTTATTGTCTGTTTATACAGTGCTCCTAAACCCAAGGATGGAAGAAAGGCTTGGCTGTTCGAAATAAGGAGAAAAAACTTCTCCATACCCTCGATCCGTGCTGTGCAGTGATCATTTTTGAGAGCAGTGTTATAACGGGACATGGGCAAAGATGAAGCTTAGTAAAGGAGTAGCCAGAGTTCACTAGCGCTTCCTTTTATCAACGTTGGCATTAGCCAAATGATTCAATGTAAACAATTCGGTTGATGGCAAATAGTCAACCAGGGGACAATGAAGTGAGGAAACCGGAGAGTAATCTGATAACGTATGCTGACATTCACCGACGTTTCTTATGACGGCGATAACTTCCAAAAAATAACAAAAAACGCGCTCGACTCAATCGTAAAAAACTGGGTGCTAAATCCTACACTGAACATCTGAGTGTGAAAGAAAAGAGGATAGCACTCCAAGTTTTAAAATTTATTGCCTGCAAACGTTTCGGGCTGTTAACCCTTCTTCAGTACAGTGACAAACAAATCAGGTATCACACAGTTGACTTATCTTAGCAGCACTGGCTCAGGCGTAGTAATTATCCCCTCATTAACACAATTGAAGCTCATTAAACATCAATAGACTACAATGAAATCTCCACCCAAATGAAACAAGTATACCGAGTAAAAAGAAAGAGAAAAAAGGGTCAAAGAGATCAAAAAATACTTGATCACACGAAAAAACAGATCACAACATCACAGAAAACAAGTCAACACGATCTCCTCATTCATCCCATTAGGAATGAGGGTTCCAAGAGTGTGAATATATTGGCATTCTTTCTGTAGGAGGAGGCTGTCCCTATTACCACCTCTAGATGGCGCCTCCACAACCTCCAAGCCCATATACTGTAAATCACTGGTACTGTGATTGTGGCTGTTGAAGTGCCTAGCCACAGATGATTTCTCATCATGGTTGCGAATATGACATTTATGTTCACATATTCTCGTTTTTAATTCCCTTTTAGTTTTTCCAACATAAAATAAATTACATGGACATTTTAGCAAATAAATCACATATTTGGTTCTACATGTAATTCTTCCTTTAACCTTGAGTACTACCCCTGTTTTGGGATGGGTGAAAGTGTTACCCTTCATTATGGTGTAACAATGAACACAGTTATGGCATGGGAAGTTACCGCTGGGATCCAAGACATGAAATACGTGGGCTTTTTAGGTGGGCCTAAATCAGACTTAACCAAGAAGTTTCTTAAATTATAATTTCTCTTGTAAAAAAATTTGGGTGGAGTTTGAAAAGCACTAGCAATACTAGGATCACTAGCTAAGATGTGCCAATATTTGTTGACCACTTGTTTGACAGTACTCGAAATAGGGCTAAAAGTAGACACCATGGCAGGCCCCTGAGTAGAGATGTCCCTGGAACTAGGGCTTAGAAGATCAGACCTTGGTATCTGGCATACTCTATGTAAGTGTTTATCAAGCAGAGTTTCCTTATACCCTCTATCTTTGAAGCAGTCTAAAAGCTGTTTGGCATGAGACTCAAACGTCTCCTCAGAGCCACAAATACGCTTAATTCTCAATAATTGACTATAGGGAAGACTTCTCTTAAGAGCTGGTGAATGATAACTACTATAATGCAGAAAAGTGTTTCTATCAGTTGCTTTTTTGTAAATTTCAGTGTGTAAAACTGTACCTTCTTTTTTCACTAAGACATCGAAAAAGGGAATACGCTCTAAGTCATAACACAAAGTAAATTTTATGGATTCCATCTTAGAATTCATATAAACATGAAAAGCATTTAACTCATCCTCTGTACCTGACCAAATAAAAAACAAATTGTCTATATATCTCCAATAACAAAGTCAGAAACTGGAAATAAGGGTTATCATTATAAACAAAGTCCATTTCAAATTTCCCCATAAACAAATTGGCATAAGAAGGAGCTGCCGGAGATCCCATGGCCGTGCCCCTCAATTGGAGATAATATTTTTCTTGAAATTTGAAATAGTTTTTTGTCAAAACCTCATTCATTAAAGAGACCAAAAAGTCAGTAGAGGGATGCAATTCATCTCGTAAATTCAAAAAGTGTTTCAAAGCTTCTAAACCAGCTGAATGAGGAATCGACGGGTATAAGCTGGAAATATCCATAGAACATAAATAATCAGTCACATTCAGCTGGCAATCTATGAGTTTATTCAAAAAATCTGTGGTGTCTTTGAGGTATGAAGGTAAAGCGTACACCAAATCCTTAGTGTGAAAATCTACAAATTGTGAAAGTGGCTCAGTGAGTGATCCAATCCCAGCTACAATTGGGCGGCCGGGAGGGCGATAACTTCCAAGCAATTATCTTAGCAGAGGGTCATTAAAAGCCTCTGACAAACATGACAAACGCTACTACCGACCGTGATGGTGCATCTGCGATTCACGGGTGCCACAAAAAAATTCAGTAATGCTGGCCCGTTTCTGTGTGTGTTCCCATGCCTCATGAACTGATACAAGCCACAAACTCACTCAGTTCCTGTTTCTAGTCAAGACTCTTCTAAATATAGCACTCACAGAAAACACTCCCCAACAACATTCTCACTTTGCTCAAAGTCCATTTTGCACTGTGGAACATTACAGTAGAGTACCGCAGACTCCTTTAATTTGCTCCTGAGTTAAACCGCAGCATCTGGCCTGTAGTGTGACACTGCAACCTTAAGACAAGGAGCCTATTCACCTCATTGCTACTTACCAACACCACCAGGATCAGAGCTTTTCTATTTCTGAACTTTCCTTTATCAACCAATGAATAGCAAGCGCAGAATATAATTTGTTGAACAATTAACATCCTTCTTAATATACTTAGTCAATAATAGTAAAGCAACTGTGTATTTAAAATATAGCCTTTAGTTTTTCATTTTAATGCATGCAACAATCATTTTATTTGATAAATTGTTCATTCAAAATCATCATGACTGAATAGACATTTGAATCTATCTCTTCTTCACTAATGACTTTTTCTTGCAAGGCAGTTTGATACATGAAATGTGCAGTCAGGGTGTTTGACTTTTTTGCAGCTAGTCATGAGGCACAAAATCTGTCAATCCAAAAGCTTATATTTCGGCTCAGCGAGGGCCTTTAATTTTTCTTTCGTCTGTTTTTGCTAAAATCCTGACCACTTTGTAGGGGGCTTTGCCAGCATTTTTTGGGCTCTGTGAACATGTGACATATGGGCTTTGCAGGCTATGAGACCCCACTAACAACAGCACTTCCTGTCTCATATGGTTATACTATTGCCTTACTTTGCATAGTTCTGTTACTTTAGCCCTTTTGGAAGGCTAAGTTATATTTTTTTCACTCAGTGTACTCTCCACCTACGGAAGTGTTGAGATCATACGCCATTCATGCATACCTATGGGCAGTTTAGAGTGTCCAATCAGTCTGGCATGCATGTTCTCAGGCTATAGGGAAAAACCAAATGACCTAAAACTGAAAGCTGAACAGAAAGGCCTCTGGGTGGACTAGAAACCATGTCTTCAGTGTTATGAGACAGCAGCACTACCCACTGCACCACAGTGCTGTGCTGTCCCATAATTGTTTTTAATTGAGGTCAATGAAATTGACATTTTTCTCTTGCATTTGTTTTTGAGGTTTGTGTGGTTTTGACTTTGCATTGTTACTGTTTTTGTGGTGCGTTTCTCCAATTGTAGATGTTTTGGGCCATTGCAGCGCGTTTGCCCTTGTCGGCCACCGTAGTATCAAATCATAAATGGTCAAAGTTTGGAAACAGGGCGTCCGTCAGAAAGAGTATGCACAAAAGTGGTCATGATAGGGATAATGTGTGAATGAGCCCAGATATTTATAGTGACAATCTGTGAATCATAGAGAAGGCAACCTTATTTGGTCAAAATCTAATTGAGAAAGCAATTCAGATAAGTCTATAAGACCTGGTCTTAGACACTCAGCGCCTAATTATTTACACAGAAAAAACAAAGGCAATCTTGTTGTTCTCCATTTTGGACGTGGTAAGCAAGTAACCATTTTTATGCTCTCTTAAGCCATAATTCTATGCACTTATCAATCATTTTACATCTTTTCTTCTCTTTTTTCACTTTAGCTTGGCTACTAGTCAATCTTACTCCTGAAATTTGTTTTTTTTTTTTGGTAAAATGCTAAGGATTTGTGGGATTAGCCTTTAGATTCAGTTTTCAAACAACCTTGTGACCAGTTTTAGGAGTATTGCAGATGCAAAAATAAAGAGTCAGACTCATCTTTATCAAAATGAGGCAGGTTTCGTAAAAAGCTGACATGAGGTGGGAGGGTGTGAACGATTTATTTCTGATGGTATAACAGCTCAAGACTGAAGATACTAAAACCTATGCTTGCATATTATTTATAAACCCGGCTTAAATTATGTCAAAACTACTGAATTTGTCAAGCAAGTTTACCCTTTGTTTTGGGCACTTAAAGCTGGTTAACCAGCTTGCTTGAATGTACAGTCAGATGGATCCCCAGTTTGACCACCAGCTTACTCTACCAGCTAAACTATCCTAACCAGCCTTACCCAGTAAGAGACCGGCTTTGACCTCCCACAGAGCATCTATCACCAGGTAGAAGAGTCCCGAACAGTTTGGATCATCATAAACAAGAGCACTCAGAGAGTGCAGCACCTCCGCCGCGCCAACACAACTCTGCGCATGAGTTCTTTTTGTTGGCTGATGCAGGGTATTGTTGCATTCCACCGCCAGGTGGCAGCAAAACCCAAAAGCACGGCGATTTGAAATCTGGCCCATTGGAAAGACTTTAAATCTTGAATTTTGGCGTATATCCCAGCTTTACTTTGGCCTAGTTATGCCAAAATTTAATCACTTGTTTCTCTTGTGCTACTCTAAGATCCCGCAAAGTTTGGTTAAAATCTATGCGGCCATTTTTGAGATATCCTGCTAACAGACAAACAAACAAAAAATGACAGGTCATTCATAGAATGACAACTTGCCGAAATCGTGCACAGATCTCTGAAACAGAATGAACAGAATGGAGTTGGTTTCAAGTCTCTAGCTGTAATAGCAGCTAAGTTATGAACCAAAATGAGGTCTTAATGTTGATGACCATGACCTTGACCTTTGACCTAGAAACGAAAAAAAGATAGGCTTCTGGCGACAAACCTCCTCTTTCATATGAAGCTTCATGAACATAAACGATATGGAAAAGGTACAAAAGCGTGTTACTAACAAACAGACAGACAAACAAATCATGATCATGGCCTTGTCTTTGAAGATATCAACTTCAAATTTCTTACAGTGACGTACATAATATTCCTGATTTCAATAATATATCAACATTTAGTCTATGCACAAAGGAAATGGTTTAACAGCAAAACGAAAATAATGGTCATTTTTGTAAAATACGACTTTCACGTCAGAAAAACGTGAATTGCGTAACAATCATTTGACCGATTGGGCTCAAATTTGGGGCGTGAGGTACTTGAACAACGGGCTATACGATGAAAGAAAAAAAATTGTAAAATCAAAAATGGAAAATTTTTGTCATTTTGTGACGTCATTTTGACGTACTTTGACCGGAGGATCGTCTTCAGGACCAGTAACCGTTAAAATGGGCTACGTATGGTGAACAAAATGGCATTGGATTCAAGTCTTTATCTCAAATACAAACAAAGTTATCGACCAAAATGTGTTTTTGATCTTTTGCCTGATATTGACCTTGACCTTGAAGTAATCAGAAACAAAATCAATAGGCTTCTGTCCAGGACATGCCCGATAAGAATGATATGAATTGAAGGTAATCAACGTGAGTTAAAGGGCAAAAAAGTGTTTGACTAACAAACAGACAAACACACAAACACACAAACAGACACAACGCAACCGAGTAACATACTTGACAAAATCTCCAAGTAACAAACCAACGCCGGCAAAAACATACACCTCCTTGGCGGAGGTGAACCAGCTTGGAACCCCAGCTGGTTGTAGTTGGAATTTTCAGCAGGGTTAAGCTTGTCAGTAAGGAAGAGAATTCGAGACCTAGGAACTGAGCAGGACTTAAGTGAGACATGAAAGCTAAAAATTGCCCATGTGTTTTTTTTTTCTGGAATCATACATTAGATGTGCGGAAAGCAGTAAGGAGTATGAATTGTTCTACACAATGCAGACAATTTTTTTTCCAGAGCAAAGACACTGTAAAGCAAAATGATGGGGGGAAAAAAGGGTTAATTTGTGCCTTTGGAGATCAAGTATACTTTTTAAAGAACTGACATGTTGTGCTAATGAGGTTAATATTCAATTGGTTTTGCCTGTATTCTTGTGAGTAATACTTGCAACATTCAAGACCTCTTCTAGAATACACTCAGAGAGCAACACATTCTTATCCCAACCAAGCGTTAATATACGATAGAAAAGGAGGCTTTTGGCATCCTTATTTGACATTTAGGGTTATGATTCTGGAAAAAGGGTTAGGGGATGGGGATAGGGTTTGTTTTAAACTGGTGTTAAAGAAGGATGCCAAAAGCCTAATTTTTTGTCGTATATTGATGCTTGCTCGGGTAGCATCACTATATGATGAGTCAGGATGAGACTGGGCTCCAGAGGCTTGAGGCCAGCTTTAAGTTAAAGCCTTTGCTTCTTTGTGGAATTCTTTCCTATGGTTGTGAAGTTTTGAAGGCCCAGACATTGAACCATCCAGCTTGAATAAGGACCCACTTCAAATGAACATTTCAAATAGGTAGGTTTCCTACTTATTCCATGGAGTTACATAGTTCCTTTTGGAACTGTTATTTTGGGAGGGTGTTTGCATTTCAATAAAAATGCTCACATGCTGTATTTGTATTTTCCTCAGGGTTTGATTATGAAGACCACTTCCTGTCTGCTGCTCTTGATCCTTGCAATCACTTGCACTGTGACTGGATGAGACAGACAATACAGCATTACAAGTATGGAATGAGAACTCGAGACTGTAATGAAAAAATGAATGTCACCAACGAACGTTATAATGCCAACAAGTGTAAAACATTGAACAGCATCATCACTGGACCCAACCAGAGAGCCATAGAGGCCTTCTGTGATAGGGCGGGCCAGTCCTTCCGTACGGCAGGCATTAGGAATCTGCGCGAATCATTGCATCGATTTGAGGTGGTCACCTGTGAATACATTGGAATATCAGGCAAAGCCCCATGCAAATATGAAGGGACAAAAAAGTGGAGATACATTGTCATTGCTTGCAATGAGAAAAAACTCCCTGTGCACTATCAGTTTGACCATAATTAAGTCAAGGTCATGTTTGATGTAATTGAGTGTTGTAAAATGAGTATAAAAATTAATGCACTGATTGAACTGGAGCTTATACCTACTTGAAACAACACATCTCCCCTCCTGCCGAGACAGTATTCTGCATGCAACAAAAAAGAAAAGAAAAACCGCAATAAAGGATTTCACTGCAACCAGTTTCTTCTCGTAGTCTATGACATTTATACTGACACAGAGTTTGCGTATTTCACAAAATAAAATGAGATGACTCGGTATGTAATAATTATCTTGTACGTTAAGTAATTTGCAAAAATGGGAAGTGTGCTGACTGGTTGATTGATTTGCAAAAGCTTAGCATTTGAAAATTCCCTTCAGTGACACGTTTGTAATTACACAGGTGCCATGTTATTGCAATAAATTAAGTAATTGTTTGTATAATTTATTTGAGCCTCTAGCCTGAGGTATGTTCTATAATAATCTGATGACTTGTCCCCCCCCCCATTACATTTTGCACCTATTAAATGGCTACCCGGTAACCATCATTCTTTACTTGTTTATTTCACAAGATCCAGCCCCACTGACTTTTTGGCAGTCATAAGATGTTCTTATTCAAAAAGTGACTTATACTGCTGGCATTCTTTCGCAGGCAGTGAAGTCATTTACGTATATTATCATTGCGCTGCGAACTTTCCTGTAAGTTCCGATTCATTCATATGAAAGAGCGACCTTTGCTGGTAAATATATGTAATTTCAGTAGCTGAAAAGGTAAATGGCTGGTGCGGCCGCTGGCCAATTATGATTAAAAGCCCGAAACTATGGACTCATTCCTCACACTTACATCAATACACTTGCATTTGTTAATTTCAAAGGTAAAGGCCATTATAGACAGGTTATGTTAGGTATCAAACTGCTGCCACATCTTGAAATCAGCTCATACTCAAGTAAATTTGTCAAAATTCATTGGACAAAGCTTCACTTTGTCGAACAGTGAACCCAAACACATAGCGAAAGCAAACAATGGGTTTTTCAGGGATAAGAAGGGGCATATTCTTGACTGGCCAAGTTGAAAATTAGGACTGATTCAGTTTGAACATGTGTTTCACTTGCTGGGGTGAGGACTAACAACATAATTAGTATGTGGGTGTTTAGACATAATACTTCTGAAGCTACTTTCATACCGGACACGAAACGAATTTTTTTGCAGGTCAGATTACATTCAAAGTCAATGCAAGTCTTTGCATTGACCTTGAATGTCATCTGTCGTGCGAAAAATTTGTTTCGCATCCAGTGTGTCTTGAATCATAAAATAAGGATTTTAGCCAGGTACTCAATGTTGTTCCAGTAAAGGAATGCTAAGGGAGCCAACTCAAACTCAAAATTTTGTTGTTTTGTCAAGGTTTCTGGATGAAGTTTATGTAAGGGATATAGCAAAACTCTACAGACTAACCTCTCTGGGGTATACATCCTTTCTTATTCAATGCACTGAATTTATATTGTGCGCAGGCGAACAATGGACCAAGTTAAAGTTGAAAGTAGCAGGTTAAAGCATTACACTTAAAAAATAAAAAATAAAATAAAGGCAAGTTGTCAGCACACAAAATGAGAAACTCGTGCTTTTGGTCAAACTGGAAACTATGATGACACAGCAAGAAAAAGTAATAATAGTCCAGATATTTAAAGCTAGCTGGCTGTGGTACATAATAAGCCTCAGTCAACCATTTCAGTCATCTTTTTGTTTTGGCTTATGTTAATCGATGTTATTAGACGTTACTATGCTCCTAATAATGCTTTAATATTATGTATTCAATGAAAATAAATGACAAAAGAACATATGCATTTACTTTTCCTTGCATAAGATAATTTTTTGTTTAAATGCATCAAAAAGGCATACAAATAAATATTTGTGTGCAGGACTAGGAAAAGAGGTCACTTGGGTCATTTTATGAAAATTAAGATTTTCCAACAAAATCAAAAGAAACAGCAGCACAAAGACAGAAAGAGAGGGGAGAGACAGACAGACAGACAGATTCTAAATGATGGTATTGTGCTGCTACAGTATTACAATATGAGGTGTCCTCCCTGGTCAACCGAGGGCATCACGCACGCAGTGATCCCACTGGTCGCATGTGAAATCCATGTTAGCACAGCAGTAGAAGCGAACATTTACTCTGGAGTTAGAAATCCGTTGCCCATTGCTGCCCTCATGTGACAGAAGAATGTGCTGCACTTACACAGAAAACGGCCCCCGACTGAATTCAAAGGAAATAATAATAAAATAGATAAATAAATAAATCTAAACGTTTGCCACTGAATGAATTTTGCCATCCTTACTGCACAATTGTATTTAATAATGAAAATAATAATCAGAAAATACGTAATGTTTTTAAATGATGGATAGGAGGCATGATTTATCTGCTTGCAGACGTGGCGTGGCAAATGATTTGTTGCCAAAAGTGTGTGGAGACACTCTAGTGAAACCTCAAATACATAGAAAACAACTGTTTATAAATTCTACATATTTTGCATTTTAATTAAATTTGGAATGAAATGAATTGGTCAGTTGGTCATTAGGTTGATGGGACAGACTTTAAGCTTATCATGCAATTCTGCTCAACAATTTGGAAACTGTAACTCTTCTCCGGGTACCCCCTCCCCTTCAATGAGTTTCAATGGAGCCTTTGATAAGGGAAGGGGCAATGGGGTATACAAAGTGCTACAAAATCCATTCATTATGAAAACCGTTTCCTTTCTCATTGGGGTCGTGGGGAGAGCTGGAACCTATCCCAGCCTACTATGAGTGAAGGGTAAAAACAAAACCCGGGCAGCTCGCCAATCCATCGCAGGGCGCACGCACCATTCGCTCACACTCTCATACCTACAAGCAATTTGGAGTCACTAATTAATGCTATCCCCAATTTAGCTTAATGAGTAGAAGCATATCTGACTGATACAATGGAGCAAGTCCATGACAGTTGTAGTCAGGTGCTTGAATCTGCCTTAACTTAATGGGCAGCCAGGGAAGAAATATCAGCACAGGAATAACACTAAAGCCGCTTTCACACCGGACGCGAAACGAATTTTTCGCTCGACAAATTACATTAAAAGTCAATGCAAGGACGCGAATAGACGTGTAGCGTCTTTGCATTTACTTTGAATGCAATCTGTCGTGCGAAAAATTCGTTTCGCGTCCAGTGTGAAGGCAGCTAAAATGTTCATACTTCTTTTCTGTTCAAATATAGAACAGCAGTATTTTCACCTGTGGCGGAGCTAGTGGGGGGGCAAAGACACGTCCCTTTTTGACAACAATGAGTCCTGGCAAGTTCTCAATCATTTTCCTTTATTGACGATTATCGTAATTGGCAACTGAAGACACGGTTTCTCTCCATATGCGATCTAACAGCGATTAAATCGCGGGTTAAATTCAGTACAGTGGCGGAACCAGAACAGAGAATTGGGTTTCACAAAACATCGGTTGAAAACAATTATAAATCCTGACCAGTTCTCAGTCATCTTCATGATTAACAAAAGGTTCACTCCGAGAGCGCTCCACACATAACAGGTGCTGCTTGTTCTCCCCGATTAGGTAAGACGACAATCATTCATCTGGACGAGTATTTGCTGTATTTAAATCAACGTTATTCAAAATTGCATAGCCTACCTGTCGACTCTCACGCAAATGGCTTGAGCTGCACGCATTTTTTATAACCTATTTAAATCGCATATGGAGAGAAACCGTGTCTTCAGTTGCCAATTACGATAATTGGAAAACGCGTCATGAAAGGAAAATGATTGAGAACTAGCCAGGACTAAAAGGGACTTGTTTTTGGACCCCCCCACTAGCTCCGCCACTGATTTTCACCCTTATGGGTAATGAAACATTAGGGGAGACTGTTGTTACACGTCCATGTTGTTACATTCTAAATAGTTCCGATACTAAACCACAGACGGCGCTCTAATTTTTCCTGCTGCTCCGTGAAGGTGACCGGCGTCTTTACGTGACAGAAGGACATACGTCTTAAGTCGCAGGTTAGTGTTTCAGAAAAATGCTCGAAAAAGTAACTTGCTTGGTGTTTGGGAGATCTCGATTAACATCAAGTGTAATTGATACATACCCGAGATTTTCTGGATTATGAGAGAGGAAGACCTTAGCCACTGTGTCATGACACACCCATGTAAAGATTGCACAGGAACATTTCAAAATGTCGGGACAATGGCGAAGGGTTGCTGATGGACTAGTTAATACACCCAAGTTGTTACAGTAAGAACTTGCCCCAAAACCTGTAACAACTTGGGCAAGATCAAATTACCTCACTGAATGAATTTCTACCTTTTTGTATTTCAGAAAGATCCCTTGAAATTACAAACGAATAACGAAACGTGGCAATGCCATGAGAAAATGACTCGAGGTTCCTTGCTGTTGCTTCGTGGGATAATAATAGTAAGGCATCCCCCTTAATTTGCCTACTTAAGAGGGAAACATGTCTCACTTAAGCAAATTCTTAGTGTAACAAAATGCCCCACAACCTGCAACAAACTACCCCTCCTGTAACAAACAACCCCATATATGGGGTAGTTTGTCACAGATGACAGGGGTCTATTTTTTCCTCACCAGCATTACGCATGCGCAGAATATAGGGGTTGCTGCAGATCAGTCATGTAGTCCAATAAACTTTCTATCTTTGCAGTGCATATTGATGACAAAAACCTGATACTGTCAATTCTACAGCCGCTAAAAGAAAAAGTGTAACAACTAGACCCGGTCTCCCCAACAGCCGCCAGATAAAATGGCATTGCAGGATTCTTGCCTTGACTTGAGAGAGAAGTGTCCATCAATTTCTCTGAAAGGCAGTCACACCATTCTAACCAGGGTAAATGCAAAGATGTGACACAGTAAAAACATATTTAGATGTGTTAGTTTCCGGGACTTTTAACCAACCTTTCTGTTTCATTGAAGTTTAAGGGACAACAATAGCCTAGATATTGGCGAGAAATATGTCTATTAGTGACGTCTGTAAGTGCTTGACGTATTGTATAACTGCGTGCGGTCTGTATTATAATGAGACTCCACACTGTGATACTGACTTATAGCATCAATAGCAGTATATTTGGTGAAAATAAAAGTGATCCTAGTACACAGCCTAGAGGAGCAGCGAGAAACCAGAGAATCATTCTCATCAAACTTAATGGTTTCTGACACAAAGGTACAATTTAACAGTGGCATTGTTACGTGTTGGAAGAGACCCCAAGCGCTGAGTGGCAGGCAAAACGACTGGTTTATTATTGATATTCATTGCACAAAGTTTAAACAGGCACACAAACACAGAAAAACAATAGCAATGGAAAGGCAAAAATACAAGAAGAGAAACAGGCTTACAGAACTCGAGATGGGAAAAATTAGGAAAGCCCAAAAAGGATGTAAAACTCACGGAGACGCGGATATACAAGCTCTGAATAAGAGTTAAATTTAGAAGGGCAATTTAGAAGCGCGAAAGCGGAAGCTCTCTGAATAGAAAGAATTTAGTCTCCCAAGAGGGAGAGAATCGAACCAGCTACGAGATAGGGAAGCGAATGGTCTGAACGACAAAAGCCAAATGAACAAAGCAGGAACTAAATAGTGGAGAAGGTGAAAACTAAGCCAATGGGAAGACTGAACTAGAGATATTTTTGATAATTGGTTAGAGTGGTGAGAAACTAAGCTGGCAGGCAGAGATAAGGAGCTACAGCTGGCGCTCGTCACAGGCACGTCATCAAATGTTCAGAGGGCTTCAGTAACCTCACCTTTAACCCCATGATTCCCAACACGCTGTTCCGTTTATGTTCGCTTGATTATCATTCAAACAATTTACATATTGTTTGCAATCAAGACAAAGTCATGGACTATAATGATTAAGAAATAAAAATGACAATGTGATTATTGCTACATTTATGTGATATTGTAAGGATGGAAATAATTTGAATGAATGCAAAAAATTAAAAACTTTGGCTGACTTCTGTCGCTTATCTTAGCATTTTTTATAAGCATGAAAAAAATGTCAAGTTAAGAGATGGAAGTCAGTGAAAGTTTGGAATTTTTCACATTTATTCAGATTATTGTGATCTTTACAATGTCACTCTGCTGTGCTTCATGCCTAACAACGCCCTTCAGCCTTGACAATATTCACAATATAGCGCTGCCTCTCATACCTCATTGCTTACTGACCATTCCAAACTACTTTACACAAGTTTCCACCGTTTCCTGAGCTACATGAGTTGAGAATCATCAAAAGACATATTAACGTGATACGTCAATCATTTATGTGCCGAAGAAATTTCCCCTTAACTTCATGATGCAACGTACAATAATGCTATCAAAAATTAATAATTATTGCTGATCATGCAATAAATTAACATTGAGCATTGAAAGGTGAGGGTACCGAAAGCTTTTGATACCACCAACAGACTGCCACTTCAATTTAACCCTCATATTATGTTCAAATTAATAAACCATTTTTGGTTTGAGGTCAGTTTGATTCCCGCAATGTAAAACTACATAAGATGTGTGTAACTGAAAGTGCAACCCAATCTTCTCTCAGCTCATTTATGCCTTTCTACTGCCCATTTTAATAGCCCAGTCAACAAAACACGACTGCCTCATCCTCCCCTTGTACATCAAGTATTGATTTTTACAAGATTATAGATAAATGAATGAGACCAAATGTCGAATGAAAGAAATTAATTTGAGCATGCCCCAGTCTAAGGCAACACTATGAAAACTAGATCAAAATGATGGTTTTATTTAATAATTGATCCTGGGATCAAAAACAACATCGATGGTTTCAACATGTGCACAGAACATAAAAATTTTTTTGAGTTAAATTCATGTTTTACCCGTAAAGTTAGGGAAAAAATTTGGCTGAAAAAAGTATGTTAACCATGTTTTTAGAGAAATTGAACATTAAGTCGGGTCGAATTGACAGAACATAATAGTAGGGTACAATAATAGAGAACATCTGTCCACAAAGCCGAGTGCTGCTCAAAAGGATCTAAAGATGAACAATGACAAAAACTGAATTTGGGTCAAGAGGGATCATTTCAGATAGAAAGCTGCACTTTGATAACAGTAGTAGAAAATGTACAAGCTTAATATCTTATCAACAGAATTTTATGATTTAAATCCTGACTGAAAGGTTTATAAGATTTGAGAATTGTTCATACTTTTTCAGATAATGGCTGTTGAGATTAAGTTTCCTCACTGTTGGTTTTATGACATGGATGTAGCTAATTATGCTATAAATGGATGAAATCATCACCTGAAAGAATATTCCACAATTGTTATGCAAATGAATCAGTGAATAAAAGAAGGTTGCTAGCCAGAGGATGTTGCTGCATCTGTCAGATCGTATCTTTAGAGAAACTGACATCATTTACAGGGTGGTACAGTTGTGCTGTGGGCAGCCCTGTTGCATCACAGCAAGGATTTTGGTTCAAAGCTGGTCTGAGACCTTTCTGTGTGGAGTTTGCAAGCTTGCACCAGTTTCCTCCAGGTTATCCAGTTTTCTTCCATAGTCCAAAGACATGGCTAATTAGAGACTCTAAATCACCCATAGGTATGAGCGTGTGAGAGAATAACGCTTGATTCTTGTGATCAATTGGCAAAATGTCCAGGGCTCGCTGGTGCCTATAACCCATTGAATTCAGGGAGGGGCCTGTCCAAAAATAAGCCCTTTAAATAATAGATGTTTAGTATTTACAATACATCCCCTTTAAAAATTGTCATCCCCCCTCCAACCAACAAACAATTATGCCTAAGAGTATGCAGTATCAAGTCTTCACAGTCCTCCACCCCTGTCACTCACTGAACCTGTTTACTGACTGTTCTATTTATAAGCTGTTTACTGACTGTTCTATTTATAAGCTCTCAGTCCTTTCCTCAGAACTCAGTCATTTCCTGTGTATTTAAGTAGCTGAGCACACCTTATGACATCACCCACAGCCACATTGAGACCATAACCCTTCACCTCAGTGAGTCTCCCACAAACACCATTTGTCCTGGAGTGAGAATACTTCTGGTCTGGGGACTCTCATGAGCTTAAAATGTACGCATCTGCGGAGCTGTGTCACACTCCATTTCTCTCGACCTCTGGTGAAGACCCCTCATTTACTCACTTTTTCACAAGCAACCAAAACGACCCACCTTTGACCAAAACTTAAGCCTTCCACCTCCCCAGCAAGAGCCGGATTCTTCTTAAAGGCAAGAAGGACGGAGGGTTCCGACTGTGTACGGACAACCGTAGCCTCTACAGAATCACCTTCTAGAACAGTGCTTCTCAAACCTCTCCTTGAGGACCACTTGTCCTGCAAGTTTTATATCTCTCCTTGCTCCAGCACAGGTGATGCAAATTGGGAGTCTTTATCAATCCCCAAAAGCTGCTAAATAATGACCTTATCATTTGAAACACCTGTGCTGGAGCAGGGAGAAATATTAACCATGCAGGACAAGTGATACTCCAGGAGAGGTTTGAGAAGCACTGTTCTAGAGTAAATACCCACTCCACCTCATGTCAACATTTACGAAGCTCAGCCAAGCGGAAAGATAAACCAAACTCTTCCAACACAATGCGATTAACCACTTTTGCATCCAACAGAAAACTGTTTACAGTCGCCGCTACAGTCACTATGAGTACCTGGTCATCCATTTGATCTATGATCCTACATAACCACTTCCGATTCCTTGATATATGACAAGAGGGGTCAATGTGAACTTGACCCCTCCTACTACATTCAAACGGCCTCAACAGTTTCTTGATCCATTAAGATCCAGTGAAGCCTCTTCGCTTTCATTCTGACCCATCTAGATCTGGATCTTCCAGTCATCATGAGAGTGAATATTTGGTATACTGGTGCTGAGAAAGTTCTCTCTCAATACTCAGGAATATGAGAAACCGCAGTCTTGTTCCTACTCTGCCGATTGCTTCTCCACGGACAAAATATACTGTTATGCCAGTAACTGAGATCTCTCTCTCTCTCTCTCTCTCTCCCTCCTTCGTGTTTGAAATGGTGCTACCTATCCATTCCCACTCAAAACAGACCACAAGAATACATGTGGAGTACATCTGGGGAGCAGAAAAACTAAACCCATGAAAAGGCAGGGGCTCAAAATTTTTCCCCAGATTAAATTTCACTATTGATATGATTCTGGATGCTGGAATTACAAGGCCTTTGCTCTTTTTTTCTCTCTACAATTAGACCTGGAAAATCAAAGCTGACAGAAGACCAGAGTCCAGTCGCCCCTCCTTTTCTATCATCATTGTAGTTTTGTAGTTTCAGGTTACAAGGTACCCTGGTGCTTTCACAGTACCAAGGTAGGGAAATTGTACAGTGGTACTGGTAACATTATTGGTCTTTAAAAAACTGTTCCTGCTCATTAACTGGTCTGTTTGCTCTCACTTTCGTCCTTCGAACTGTCATGAGCTTTCTGTGTACTCAAGTCTAATATTAAGCCTACTTTCCCAGTAAGTTTGTTCCTTGTTTACTTTGGTTTCTTTGACACTACAGCACTTTGTCTGTGTACCTTCGACCTGTTTTTTTTTTTTTTTTTTTTTTTAGTTTTAGTCAACCTTTGATTAATAAAAAAGTTTATATTCATTTATATTTTTTCAATGAATTAAATACAACCCCAATTCCAAAATAGTTGGGACAAAGTGTAAGTTGTGAATAATATCAAAACTTAATAACTTTCAAATCACACCAGCCAGTATTTCATTCACAATAGAACAGAGATAACATAGCAAATGTTGAAACTGAAAAATTTTACAATTTTATCCACAAAATGAGCTCATTTCAAATTTGATGGCTGCTACAGGTCTCAAAAAAGTTGGGACAGGGGCCTTTTTACCATGGTGTAGCATCCCCTCTTCTTTGTAACACAGAGTAGAGGTGTCTGGGCATTGAGGAGACAAGTTTGTTGAGTTTAGCCATTGGAATTTGATCCCACTCTTGTTTAATACAGGTTTCCAGCTGCTGGAGAGTTTTGGGTCTCCTTTGACGGACTTTTCGTTTAATTATGCGCCAAATATTCTCAATCGGTGAAAGATCAGGACTGCAGGCAGGCCAGTTCAGCACAAGGACTCTTCTACTACAAAGCCATGCTGTTGTAATAGCTGCAGTATGTGGTTTTGCATTGTCCTGCTGAAATACACAAGGCCTTCCCTGGAATAGATGTCATCTGCAGGGGAGCATATGTTGCTCTAAAACCTTTATATACCTTTCAGCATTCATGGTGCTTTTTAGAACATGCAAGTGTCCCACACCATATGCACTAATGTATCCCCATACCATCAGAGATGCTGACTTTTGAACTGAACGCTGACAACAGGAGGGGTGGTCTTTCTCCTCTTTAGCTTGGAGGACACGAAGCCCATGATTTCCTACAAGAATGTCAAATTTGGACTCGTCTGACCACAGGACACTTTGCCACTTTGCTACATTCCATTTTAAATGAGCCTTAGCTCACAGAACACAGCGGCGCTTCTGGATCATGCTCAACAATGGCTTCCTTTTTCCATGATAGAGTTTTACGTGGCATCTGTGGATGGCACGGCAGACTGTGTTTACAGACAGTGGTTTCTTGAAGTATTCCTGGGCCCATTTAGTAATGTCAACGACAGAATCATGCCGGTGAGTGATGCAGTGGCGTCTGAGGGCCCAAAAATCACGGGCATCCAGTAAAGATCTTCGGCCTTGTCCCTTACGCGCAGAGATTTTTCCAGTTTCTCTGAATCTTTTGATGATGTTATGCACTGTCGATAATGAGACCTTCAAAGCCTTTGCTATTTGACATTAAGGAACATTGTTTTTAAAGTATTCCACAATTTTTTTACGCAAGCCTTCACAGGTTGAAGAGCCTCTGGCTATCTTTACTTCTGAGAGACTCAGCCTCTCTAAGACATCCCTTTTATAGCCAATCATGTTACACACCTGATCCCAGTTAACTTAATTACTTGCTAAATGTTCTTTCAGCTGATTCTCTTGTATATTAATTGCTTTTTCAGCCCTTTTTTTTTGTTTGCCCATGTCCCAACGTTTTTGAGATCTGTTGCAGCCAGAAAATTTGAAATAAGCTCATTTTGTTGATAAAAATGTAAAATGTCTCAATTTCAACATTTGAAATGTTATCCATGTTCTACTGTAACATATTGGCTCACGTGATCTGAAAGTCATTGCATTTTGATTTTATTGACAATTTACACTTCGTCCCAACTATTTTGGAATTGGGGTTGTAAAAAAATAAAGTTATATGTAGGGCACTGACAGCATTCTTGCTGAACTCTGAGATGGAAGTAACATGCTGACAGAAGTGAGCTGAGAAATTGCAGGAAAATATGTGAGAGCTGTTGCACTGACATACAGGTCCATTACTTTGAAAAATATATGGCACGCAAGTCCTCAGCTGGCAGCTGCAATGAACTGCACCTGCTGGTCATAGGGTTATATTTGATTACAGCTAAATAACACTGATTTAGGGCAACATGTGGGACACTGAAGCTGGTTATGGTCAAATCACCTTTTGTCCGTCGTCGTGCGTCATCCATCGTGCGTCCGTAAACAATTTACATTTTCTACTTCCTCTCGAAAATCGCTGATCCGATTTCAATGAAATTTTGCAGGAACCTTCCTTGGTCATATATGCACCAAAATTCTAAATTATATGGTGCCTACCCTCAGGGGATCTGAGGGGCGGGGCTAAAAGTGGTCAATTACATTTTCGACTTCTCAGAAACCGCTGATATGATTTCAATAAAATTTTGCAGGAACCTTTCTTGGTCAAATATGCAGCAAAATTGAGAATTATATGGCGCCCACCCCAGGGGCTCTGAGGGCCGGGGCTAAAAGTGGTCAATTACATTTTCAACTTCTTCTCAGAAACCGCTGATCCGATTTAAATAAAATTTTGCAGGAACCTTCCTTGGTCAAATATGCACCAAAATTCTGAATTATATGGTGCCCACCCCCAGGGGCTCTGAAGGGCGGGGCTCAAAGTGGTCAAATTGGCTGAAATTTTAAAAATCTTCTCCTCCAGATCCAGATATGCTGGAAACCAATACTCTTCATGGATGGAAGGCTCTTGAGGTGCTTTATCAAAATTGTGAATTTCATGACCCTCAAGCTCTATGTTTGCCCCTGGGGAGGGGGTGAAATTTACTATAGTTTATATAGTAAAATGATACTTTTGGGTATATTTTGTTCATTTTCTACTGGAAATCATTCAAACTCGATTGGCATTATAACCATGAGATGACAGTTTGATACTATGACTTTTTTTCTTTTTTTTTTGGAAATTTTAAATTTGGCATCTCCAATCCCACCCGAATCTGGAATGCCCAATTGGTGAACTATGTACAAAGCTTACTCGTATGCGACCCCTTGCTGCCAACTCAGGAGAGCGAAGACAGTTCACGGCTCTCCTCCGAAGCACGTGCCTGTCAGCCACTGCTTCTTATACACTCATTGGTTGAATCTTCGCAAGTTCAGGACGAGGGCGGAGGATACCCGGACGTGAACAGACTTAGAATCTTCCTGACGAGCGCCTGTCTGGCCAACAGGAGGCACTTGAGCAACGAACAAAGCTGTTTTATTTATTTCCCTTTCCCGGCAGTCCCTTCCCAATTTGAAACCCTGTAGCGCGATGGCCAATTGTGCGCTACTCTGAAAAAGCTGCCGACCACTGCCGGTTGGTACGACCGGGGATCGAACCCGCGACGTGATAGTCACTTCTGCACTGCAACGCAGTGCCTTAACCAAGTGAGCTATCCGGCAGCTCAGCTACTATGACATTTTTGACCCTGTCTCATCCCTGGGGGCTGAGGGGTGGGGCCCAAATGGGGTCATATTGCCACAAATTTCAACAATCTTCTTCTCCAGACCGAGATCGGAAAATGATACTTTTGGGTATATTTGGTTCATTGACATCAATAACATTAGTTTTTATACAACTCAGGTGACCGTTAAGGCCCATGGGCCTCTTGTATGAGGTAATGTTCATTTGCTAAGGAAGCCTGCTTGTGGAGAAACAGGGCATTATGGAGGGGCATAACTCAATGCTAACTGCCAGAAAAATTTGCAATTGGCTTTACAGGGTTTACTTTCCAGGCCTCTCTCTGTTTAATGCTCAAACTTAGGTCCACACCTTGGATCAGACTCTTGTCAGGCTAACTAATGATCCTGCACAGTGTCACGTCTTGGGGTGCGTTTCCCAAAAGATAAGTTGGGACACTTCGTGTTTGAATGGTGCCACCTATCCATTCCCACTTTCTTCCTTCTAACTGTCGAGCTTTCTGTGTACTCAAGTCTGATATTAAGCCTACTTTCCAGTAAGTTTGTTCCTTGTTTACTTTGGTTACTTTGACTCCAGCACTTTGTCTGTGTACCTTTGACCTGTTTTATTTGACCTTTGATTAATTAAAAAAGTTTATATTCATTTATATTTTTTAAATGAATTAAATAAAAAATAAAGTCACATGTGGGGAACTGACAGCATTCAAGCTGAACTCTGAGGAAGAAACATGCTGGCAGAAGTGAGTTGAGAAATTTCTGGAATAATATACTCAGTCAAAAAAGAAACTTCACACTCTAAATTTCTAAATATTTTCTTGAAACTTAATACAAGAGATATTATTATTATTATTATTAGGGGTAAATGCATTGTCAAAGACATCATGACACACAGCAACTCCGACGTGCACAAGCATGCAGCACGTGCGAGCATACATCAAGGTAAAAGCATGTTTCCTCATGTTCCTAGTCACGTGACCTTATGAGACACGTGCAATTGAGCCCACGTTAGCACGGTAGAGTGACATCTCGGAAAAACAAGTTCTTACAGTCAATTATCCGTTGATTTGCAATGCCACGACTGTCAAACATTCAACGTGAACGTGCCATTGGCATGCTGAATACGGGAACGTCGGTCACTGACATTGCCAGGGTTATGGGATGCAGTCGACGGACTATCCATGATCTTCGGACACGTCTCCAACAAACTGGCACCACAGCAGACCGACCTCGTTCGGGTAGACCACGTGTGGCGACACAAGCAGAAGACCGACAAATCGTCTTACGTCATTTTGCGTGTCGATTTCTCACTGCAACGTCCACTAGGAATGAATTGTTTAGAGGTCGTGTGACTGCCCAAACCATACGTAATCGCCTGCGCACTGCTCGTCTCCATGCACGTCGGCCATATCATGGACCAATTTTAACCCAGTTACACCGACGTCAGCAGCTTCTCTGGGCACAACGACATCTGAGATGGACTCAGCGTGATTGGAATAGGGTCGTTTTTAGTGACGAATCCAGATTCACTTTGTACTTCGCTGATGGGAGAGTTAGAGTTTGGAGGAGACGCGGTGAACGCAACGCCCAGTGTTGTGTGCAGGAAGTGGACCGTTTTGGGGGCGGTAGTGTTATGGTTTGGGGTACCTTTAATGGTCCTGCCCGTTCTCGACTGATGGTCGTTCAAGGAAACCTAACTGCTGCAGGATACAGAGATCAAGTGCTCATTCCAGAGCTTTTGCCATTCATGGCCCAGGTCTGACATTCCAACACGATAATGCCAGACCTCATACGGCCAATTTAACGCGGAATTTTCTTAGGAATGCTGGCATCAATGTCATGGAGTGGCCCTCAAGGTCTCCCGACCTTAATCCCATAGAACATGTATGGGATGTGTTGGGAAGAAGACTCCATCAAGTAAGGAACCCTCCACAGAATTTACAGGAACTTGGTGCCATGTTGGTTCAATTATGGTGACGCATCCCCCAAGCTGTGTTCAGACGCATCATTCAATCCATGAGGAGACGTTGCGTCGCAGTTGTGAACGCTCATGGAGGGCATACGCGCTATTGACATGCTTTCATCAAGTTGTAACTTACCATTTTTACTCTCTTACATTTCCGTAGCATTTCCGGTGGAACTGGTTACATTATGAACGTGATTTTTATGGTACACCGTCCTTAATGGGTACAGAATGGAATTAAATCATTATTTAAAACCACTTTTCTTGTATGTTCAACTTATCGACCTCCAAACGAGTGTGAAGTTTCTTTTTTGACTGAGTATATGTGATAGCTGCTGCGCTGACATACAGGTCCATTACTTTGGTGGTGGTGGCGGGGGAAGGGGGGGTGTGACAGGTAAGTAAAACAGAAAATTATACAACTAATTTTAGACATCTCCTACAATCACATATGGAGGACGAAAAGAGACATTAGAAGGGGGGGACAGAAGGAAGGATGGATGAACAGAACCCAAACCTATATCGCCCGCACAATTTTGTGGTGGGTAATAAAAATAAGAGCAGCAAACTCAGTGTGTCACGCTTACCTGTGAGACATGTCCATTGGTGGATCATTTTCAGCTGAAAGTCTATTTACCCAGGCAGACACCCTGAGATCAGCAGTGATCGGACACTTCATTCAAAAGGTTGGTTACTCAGAGTTGGACAGCTGCCATTTTGTCTATAGGTCTGATGTACAGGATATGATTGGTCTTTGAATTTATTTCCTTCAACATTTGGCTGCAATTAATCATGGAAGCTTTTGCCGAATTTCAATGATTTACCCTGACAAAAAAGGCGCGACTGAATTATCAATAGGCAGCTAGCTGTTGCTCATGATCATACACACTGAAAACCATATTACCCATGGCCACTCTGAAAAAATTTAAAGTACATCATATACAGTGACGGTCAACAGATGAGACACACCAACTATTTTACACAAAAATATCAAAATTCTTTGTTCATTAAAAAAAAAACAACATTTGCAATAGTAATTGCTGAGCATACTTAAATGGTTCTTTGAAGCAATGGTAACCATTTGGCTCTGAAACTTCAATTGAATTCCACTCAAATTTATTTGTACAGCACTTCTAACAATATAGAATCATCACAAAGTGCTCTACAGACATCTGACTAACAACAACAAATCCCTGAGAGAATGCCAGAGGCAGCAGTGGCATGGAAGATCTTCCTTATTGGGAGAGAAAGATACCCTACTTGTGTTTGTCTGGGAAGAAATCTTGAGAAGATCCGGGCTTAAGATCCGGGCTTAGGGAGGAGGGGGCGAATGTCTGCCTGAGGACAGTCTGGAGGAGAGATGGGAGGCATTGCGAATAGTCCAGGTTTGGGCTAGAGTAGATACTGCTACGGGTGCGGTAATATTTGGAGACCAAATGCAACTAAAATCTGGTCAGAAAACTGGCGAAAAATTAAGAACCAGCCACTAACGTCTCCAGAAACCAAGACTGAAGTAAAACAGCACCCAAATACTCTCCCACCAAACTAAACAGACTGCTCCGCTTCCGAAAGGACGAAAGCGGAGCCAAAAGAGAGTCGGCCTCCCTAAAATGAAAATGAGAGACGAGCTGCACGAAAAATAGAGGTGCAGGCTGTTTACTAAATAAGCGTCCGAACCAGTAGCAGAGCTACGGGGGTGGGGCGAAGACACGTCCCTTTTAGTGCTGGCTAGATCTCAATCATTTTCCTTAATTGACATCTTTTCCAATTATCGTAATTGGCAACTGAAGACACAGTTTCTCATGTATGCGATCTAACAGCGATGAAATCATGGGCTAAATTCAGTGCAGAAAAATAATGTACTTATTAACTGGCCAATGCTTCGCGTGATTGAACTGGTTCGCGTTCCAATGAAACGCGGACTTTCACTCTCGGTATTTCGTGGGTTGATTTTTAAAAAAAAAAAAAAAACCAGTGGCACTCGGCTGTAAAATAGCCTAGGTTATAAAAAGCGTGAGGCTCAAGCCATTTGCGTGAGAGTCGACAGGTAAGCTATGCAATTTTGAATAACGTAGATTTAAATACAGCAAATACGCGTCCAGAGGAATGATTGTTGTCTTACCTAATCGGGGAGAACAAGCTGCACCTGTTAAGTGCGGAGAGCTCTCGGAGTGAACCTTTTGTTAATCATGAAGATGACTGAGAACAGGTCAGGATTTATAATTGTTTTAAACGGCTGTTTTGTGCAACCCAATTCTCTGTTCCCCACTGTAGCAACTGAATTTAACCCGCGATTTAATCGCTGTTAGATCGCATGTGGAGAGAAACCGTGTCTTCAGTTGCCAATTACAATAGTTGGAAAAGACGTCAATCAAGGAAAATGATTGAGATCTAGCCAGGACTAAAAGGGACGTGTCTTCGCCCCCCCTGTAGCTCCGCCACTGGTCCGAACGGACGGAATAACCTCCCTAAAGTCACCAAAGACGGGTGCATTAAAAGGGGAGAATCTACGTAGAATAACTACTGACAATCCTTTCTCAATCTTTCCGAAAATAAACGCGAAAGTTCGCAAAATCCCAAGAGCAAAACCTCTAGCTGGCTCTCGTAGAAATAAGACATTCAAGCGGCGAAGGGCGGCGAACTTCCAGTTAAAAGAGACCTGAAGACAGGTGCCACAAATCACCAATCAACCAGCTCAGGAAAGGAGTTCAATAGTAAAGGAATTCGATGTCGAAAGAACGAGACGAGTAAAAACAGCAAGCACTCTTCATAAAAACACAAACTTCCTTAAAACCATGACAGATACATGTTCCTAAAACATACATTTTTCACTTCTGTTTGCTCCAGCCAACCGGTTCCTCAATTCATGGTGTCTGGTGGCGAAGTTTAAGTTCACTCTGTACGCTGGCTCCTGAACATTTGGTATGTTAGCTGTTGGTGGACATTCCTGGTCAACTAAAAGAAACTAAGGGCCTTGATAGCATCCTGGGTGCCCTTAAAAGATTTCTTAGGCCCAAAATATATCTGCTTTTAGCCATGCATTTGTGCACGCATGATGGCTGCCTCACGTGTTCTGCATCCATTTGAACTGTTTGTGCACGTCATTAGGAATAAAACCAACATGTACACAAGTTGCAAGACACACATGAGCGCTGGGGGCACAGTATGGGGATGTAACAGGATCAGGGGTAAATCTAGAAGCTCGATGTGGTCTGGTCTCTCAGTTTTGTGGCGTGCCTTCAAGTGAAATCTTCCTAGAACATGTGAAGTTCATTGGTAAGGATGTGAACTTTTACATTCATAATGCAGTTGGTTGTATATGCTAAGGCATGGTTGAAAAGCAAGTGTACCTCTGGCCGTCGACTAAAATCTCACCAAGGGCTTCCAAACCTCGCCGCCCAAATACCTCTCAGACCCTGGCAGTCAGTTGTTTGGGAGGATACATTGTCATATTGTTCTCTGAACACAAGACAGCAACATCAAGTTTTTGCAACCTCATTTTCCTCTCTATCCACTACACTAGTTCCCCATCAAAACTGCTCATTAACTGATCAATTTACACGCACTCACTCCCTTCCTTAGAACCCAATCAACCCTGAGGCCTTGGATTACTGGTTTCCTGCATACCCAAATTTGATACCTGACCTATTTCTGCCGCAAGTTTGCTTCGCGCTTGCCTTTGTTCAGTTTTTGTACCCAAAGTAACTTTTGGTTGCCCTTTAGTCAATAAAATCATTTCACATATTGTAATGATTTTTGAAAATGAAGTTTCAAGTAAAGATTTCTTCCAGCTGAACTGTGATGCTACGTTCACACTGAAAGTAGCTAATGGCTTCAAAGCGGCCAGAAGTCATTTAAGTCCAATGCAAGCTGGCTTATGACAGTGCATGTGTACAATAAATGGCAGACTTGCAAGTGAAATTACAGCTCATTTGCAAATTCATTGAAAATTGCATTTTACAGAGCAATATGTTTGATTGGTATTTAAGCTTTCTTTTAATATTGAAATGATAGATGTAGATGATTGCATTAATTAAGACTCAGTAATAACACCATTTCACTGTATATGTAAATGGCATTTTTATTCACAATTATATGGTACTTTTCTCACTGTGTACAACAACTAAACTTGCAAGCTGATGTTCTCCAACGGCTGCCTAAATAATAGTGCTTCTGGAATCCCCACAAGCAGCTAGCAGCTTCTCAATGGCAAGCTACCATGGTGATCAGATGAACAGACATGCCCCCTGTCCACATCACTCCACCCGAAGCCGTCGATTCCCCTCTCCTTTTAGTATGACGGACAGCGCATGTCGGCCAGGATTCCGTTTAGCATCCCTGGTCGCCACTGTACGTTGGATAGTTCCTGCCACTTGCGGCCAGACATGCATGGAGGGCTCTCCCAGCGCATTCCGCATGAGGCAACGCACCTGAACCTTGTCTGCGACCAACCAAGGCTCAGTATAAAGTTGGCAAACCACAAACTGAGAGAGGTTGGCTGAGAGTGCATTTCACAAGTGCGTTACTAACTGCTGTTCTCTCTCTAATTCTCTGTCAGAGTCAGAAGAGATGTAAATCCTGACTGAAAGGTTAAAAAGATTTGAGAATTGTTCATACTTTTTCAGATAATGACTGCTGAGATTAAGTTTCCTCACGGTTGGTTTAATCACATGGATGTAGCTAATTATGTTGTAGCTTATAAATGGATGAAAACATAACAATTGTTATACAAGTGAATGAATGTGTAAAAGAAGGTTGCCAGCCAGAGGATGTAGCTCCATCTGTCAGATTGTATCTTTAGAGAAACTGACATTATTTACAGGGTGGTACAGTTGTGCTGTGGGCAGCCATGTTGCATCACAGGAAGGATTTCGAATCAAAGCTGGTCTGAGACCTTTCTGTGTGGAGTTTGCAGGCTCTCACCAGTTTCCTCCAGG
This sequence comes from Gymnothorax javanicus, assembly GCA_029692085.1. Lineage (NCBI taxonomy): Eukaryota > Metazoa > Chordata > Actinopteri > Anguilliformes > Muraenidae > Gymnothorax > Gymnothorax javanicus. The sequence continues at coordinate 27,267,942 of CM056210.1, read as the reverse complement.
TAATCTGGTTTTCTCCCACAGTCCAAAGATACGGCTAATTAGAGACTCTGAATTACCCATAGAATGAGTGTGTGAGTGAATAACGTGTGATTCCTGTGATTGATTGGCAAAATGTCCAGGGTTTGCTGGTGCCTATAACCCATTATATTCAGGGAGGGGCCCGCATAACCCTGTTCAAAAATAAGCGCTTTGAATTATAGATGGTTAGTACTTTCAACACATCCCGTTTAAAACTTGTCATCCCCCTCCAACCAACAAACAATTATGCAGCATCAAGTCTTCACAGCCCTCCACCCGTTACTCATTGAACCTGTTTATTGACCGCTCTATTTATAACCTCTCACTCCTTTCCTCAGAACTCAGTCATGAACCTTTTATCACTAATTTCCTGTGTATTTAAGTAGCTGAGCAAACCTTAAGACATCACCCACAGCCACAGTGAGACCATAACCCTTTGCCTCAGTGAGTCTCCCACAAACACCATTTGTCCTGGAGGGAGAATACTTCTGGTCTGGGGACTCTCATGAGCTTAAAGGGGACCTGATCCTTCTTTTAATACATATTAGTAATGTTATAATGTTGGTTGTCCATACTCAACCTCCGAAAAGTTTCTAAACATAAGATACAGAGGTTTTGCCGTAATCCAAGAACATGATTTTGTGAACGTGATTTCCTCTCTGAACAGCTCCTCCCGAGATCTTCGCGAGATCTGGGCAAAACCCAACGTCAGGTTGTGCCGTCCAATTAGTACATACCTAGCCAGAGCCAATCACGGCACTGGACCTGCCCACACCGGAAACTATTCTAGCAGGCATTAACAACGGCAGATCATACTATGCCTTAGTAGCATCTACACTTTTGGAAATACAAAAGAAGAACCGCAGATCATTTGAGGTGCAGTGTTGTCAGTATCTCTCCCAAAGCTGCTTGTCCGTTTACTTTTGGATGCAAAGAAAAACACTTATTTCTCTTCCAAAAGAGGATGCCACCAGAAATCAGTGGGTAGCTTTTTTTGCTTGCTGGCAGCAAACAGCCGCGGCCAAAGGGAACATTAGCTGTTTGTGCTCAGCATGTCACCAAAGACAGCTTTGTCAATAAAGGATAATTTGACACAGGATAAGCGTTTCAGCTGCTTCTCAAACCTGAAGCAGTTGCATCTATCAAGCGCTCGGAGCCACAAGCTGTAAGTAACGATATAACAGCAAATAATGTAAGTGAAGTTAACGTGTTACGGGTGGCTAGCAGGACCGCTAGCAATAGTTAGCACTAACAACTGGCCTCAAACACAGGCTTTGTAAAATATCTGAAGATAAAGCCTGTATTGGTCGCGACTATCCGTGACTCACAGACACAGAAGCTGTAAGTTGCTTTTACTGCATAAGCCAACCTGATGTGATAACCAGTTGATTGTGGCTGTAGCACAGCGGCTAACGTAGCCAAGTTACTGTTGCTAATGTTTGTGTCCTAAATACACAAGAGTGATATCGGGAAATTCTACAGAAGGCGTGTGAACATAAACCTCATTTGAAGCTAACTTTTAATACTTGTTTGTAATTTGGATGCTTGGTACAACTGTTCTCAGTAACAGAACTTGCTGTCTGTAAAACCTGTATTGCAAGGGTTTGTCTCTGTGGTTATGACTGCTCGGTAACCAGCTACTGCATGTTAGTTTGCGTGCCGCCCTGCTAATTGAAAATGCTCCTGGTTAACTTATAGGCAGTAATTCTGATCGGTATGCTTGTTACTTCGGTAAGCATCAATGTGGCAGTTTCATCATAATGTTGCCCGATTGTAGCCACTACAGTTGAAGCGGCTGCTTGTGATTGCTTCACTTATCCATGACTGGGATCAGCCGGATCCCTATCACAAATATCTGGGCAAGCTCTCTGATTCTACCATGAAAGCAATCGCGAAAAGCAGAAGCTCTAATGTGTCTGGGATAACAAAGGATTTCTCTGCGCTACCGTGACGTAATTTCATCCCCCTTTAGAAATTGTTGTGGGTAATAAAAAGCCGAAAAAGGCAGAGATTAAATAGGAAATTCTTTCCTGTACAAGTGATCGATTCGCTAGCTCCACATAAGCAACTTGTCCACGCTAACAGAACTTACGGTCTGCAAAACCTGTATTATGTTCATAACATAACCGAGCTCGCTCTAGCTGTCGCGTACTATCCATAAAGCTCTTTCACATAGGATGCAAAACGAATTTTTCACGGGACAGATTACATTCAAAGTCAATGTAAAGACTTGAATACGCGCGTTATGGATGCGTTAAGCAGCTTTCACACTGGACGCGAAACTAATTTTTCGCGCGACAGATTACATTCAAAGTCAATGCAAAGACTCGAATACACGCGTTATGGGCATGTCAAACCGCTTTCACACCGGACGCGAAATGAATTTTTGGCGTGACAGATTAGCTACATTCAAAGTCAATGCAAAGACGCGAAAACATACGTTATGGGTGCGTTAAGCAGCTTTCACACCGGACGTGAAACTAATTTTTCACGCAACAGATTAGCTACATTCAAAGTCAATGCAAAGACGCGAATATGCATGTTATGGGTGCGTTAAGCAGCTTTCACACCGGAAGCGAAACAAATTTTTCGCGCAAGAGATTACATTCACAGTAAATGCAAAGACAATGCATTGACTTTGAATGTAATCTGTCGCGCGAAAAATTTGTTTCGCGTCCGGTGTGAAAGTGGCTTATCGCGCCCATTTTCTGTGAGCAAACGCTGGTCATTCCGACGCAATAAGTCAACCATTACCACGGGCAATTTCCGAAAAGGCCGTTTAGCCTGGAGCTTTCGCCCCTTCATCATACACCAACGCAGAAGCTGATCGTTAGTCCACGCTAAAAACGCACCACAGCTATGCACACAAACCAGCAGGTCCTTATAATACACACCGAAGCAGTCCATAAATTGTTGGTCCACTTTTTGCTGCTCCTCACTGTCCATGTTTCCCTCTAAACTCAGACCCACCGGATTTCTACGGTCTCCAGTCTACACTTGGGTTTGTCGACCGGTTCTATGTGTCTATATAGGGTGGATTCTAGCTTTCCCTCAATCCTAGCTATAGAGTAGAAACACCGGTGTACTCACCATAGTAGCCGTAGGTAGACAGCAAATTCGAGGATGAGCAGCCAGACATTCGCACTGCGTCCTCCACTTTCACCGTTGCGTTTATTAGAACAAGTTAATTTCATTAGATCTATACAAATGTACTGCGTTTGATTGCGGAATATGCCCGTCGATTCCTTCGAGAGACGCGTCTCAGTTTCACTTTAAGGAAGCGGACCCGGAAAACTGCGTTCTGCTGCCTCGTCCCGCCTAGATCCGCCCTCCACAGAGCTGGCCAGTCAGAAGAAAGTGGGCACACAGGGAGTGGGGGCCATAGCGGAAGAGCCACCCCAACGAGGCGTTTCAGGCAGAGACTAAAATGGACTACAAATGGGGTTTTTTGAGGATGGCAGTATGAGCTAAATCAGGACACTGTTTAGGACTTTGAACGATCACGAGTACTCTAGGGGAGTCCAAAATCAAAATATAACCTTGGAAATATAGCAAAATAGGTCCCCTTTAAAATGTATGCATCTGCGGAACTGTGTCAAACTCCATTTCTCTCAACCTCTGGTGAAGACCCCTCATTTACCCACTTTTTCACAAGCGACCAAAACGACCCACCTTCGAGCAAAACTTAAGCCTTCCGCCTCCCCAGCAAGAGCCGGATTCTTCTTAAAGGCAAGAGAGACAGAGGGTTCCGACTGTGTACGGACAACCATAGCCTCTACAGAATCACCTTCTAGAGCAGTGCTTCTCAAACCTTTCCTGGAGGACCACTTGTCCTGCATGTTTTATATCTCTCCTTGCTCCAGCACAGGTGATTCAAATTGGGAGTCTTTATCAATCCCCAAAAGCTGCTGAATAATGACCTGGTCCCGTATTCACAGAGCATCTTATCTTACCGCTAGGAGTACTCCTAAGTCACGCTAAAACATTTTATGTTGGAGTAAAATCTTAAAGGTTATTCATAAAGCCGCTGAGAGCAACTTTTAGTTAAGAAAACTGGTAATTCCTAGACTAGGAGTAGCTCTGAGATAGGTGGAAGTAAATCTCCGTTGCTATGCATGACGTCAATTCTCATGCACGAGTCTTGAGACAATGAGCACGGTGATTGGTTGTTTGGTGACAGGGCGGCCCATTGAAAAAAATATCCCACATACAACCCATGGAGGAAAAAATAAGGAAATAGTCCAAGCGGCTGGTTTGTCCCATAAAATAATAACATGTTGAGCACTCCTGAAAATGCACTATGCGCAGTCCCCACATATCACACTCTAGGCAAATAAACATACATAGGAAAGAGATAGTTGTAAAACGTCAATAACATAAAACGAGTCAAAAATAAAACGCATCATTTGCCCCAATAATTAGCAAGTTATTACCCAATGAGAATATGTTGCGATTATTTAAATGTTGGGCTGTTCAAGTTTGTTTGCCCAGAACTGTCATGGATGAAAGTTCAAAAAGGACGCGAAAGCCCAACTGGAGCCACGACCAGTGACTGCTGCTGGCCCAGTTGGTGCTGGAGCGAAAGCATGTTATCAAAGGGAAATTTGGCTCGGGGGTGAACAGCAAATCTAAGCGGGATGCGTGGGATAATATCAGCGTACAGATCAATGCTGCATTCCCCCTCGACGTCTCGGACGGCAGACAACTGCGAGAAGCGGTGGTATGGGCTGCAGTCGCAGGGGAGGTCCAAGATTGTGGTCTATAAATGGGCTATCGTTCAAACAGGAAAGCATACTAAGCTTGGTTTGTAATTTATAGCCTGCAATTTAAAGGTTACCTATTATGCCATTTTTCCAAGTTTATATTTTGGTCTTTAACTCCCCTAGAGTACTCCTGATTGCGCAAAGTAAAAAAAGGGTTCTTATTTCGCTCATACTGCCATCCTCAAAAAACCCCATTTGTAGTCCATAGTGGTCTCTGCCTGAAACGCCTCACTGGGGTGGCTCTTCGCTATAGCCCCCACTCCCGTGTGCCCACTTTCTTCTGACTGGCCAGCTCTGTGGAGGGCGGAGTTGGGCGGGACGAGGCAGCAGAATTAGTTTTCCGTGTCCTCTACCCAGAGTGAAACTTGAGACACGGCTGCCATCTGATAAGGAAACGGCGGGCAAATTCCGCAATCTAACGCAGTACATGTGTATAGATCTAATGAAATGAACTTGTTCTAATAAACGCAGCGCCGAAAGTGGAGGACGCACTGCAAAAGTCTGGCAACTCAAGCACGAATTTGCTATCGGCTACAGTTTGCTACAGCGACAGTGGTGAGTTACAGCGGTTCTTTTACTCTAGCTAGGATGCAGGGAAAGCTAGAATCCACCTTATTTAGACATATTTGTAGAACAGGTCGACATGCCCAAGTGTAGACCGGAGACCATAGAAATCCGGTGGATCTGAGTTTAGAGGGAAACATGGACAGTGAGGAGCAGCTAAAAGTGGACCAACAGCTTATGGACTGCTTCGGTGTGTATTAGGACCTGCTGGTTCGTGTGCATAGCTGTGGTTTTCCTCGCGGAAGATGGGCGAGTTATGGATAGTGCCGAGAGCGAGATAGAGCTCCGGTTATGTCATGAACATAATACAGGTTTTACAGACCGGTAGTTCGTTCCGTTTGCGTGAACTGTTGCTTATGTGGAGCTAGCGAATCGATCAGTTTTACAGGAAAGAATTTAATATTCAATCGATGGCAATGCAGAGAAATCGTTTGTTACACACGGACACGTTATAGCCCTGCGCTTCCTTATTGCTTTCACCGGTAGCATCAGAGAGCTTGCCCAGACATTGGAGATGTATCAGGCTGACCTCAGTCATGGATAAGTAAAGCGATCGTTCCACAAGCACCCAAAAACGCACCCCAAGCTCTGCAAAACCTTCGTCTGGTCTAACTGCAGCCCAACTCGGCAGACACATACAGCACCTCTCCAGTTAGCTTCAACTGTAGTGGCTACAATCAGGCAACGTTATGATGAAACTCTCACATTAATGCTTACCAAAGTAACACAAGCATACCGATCAGAATTATTGCATATAAGTTAACCAGGAGCATTTTTAATTAGCAGAGCACGCGAACTAACATGCAGTAGCTGATAAGCGGTCATGACTTTGAATGTAATCTGTCGCAAAAAATTTGTTTCGTGTACGGTGTGAAAGCTGCTTAACGCGCCCTTAACGCGTGTATTCGCGTCTTTGCATTGACTTTGAATGTAGGCTAATCTGTCCCGCGAATAATTCGTTTCGTGTCCAATGTGAAAGCAGCTTTATGGATAGTACGCGACAGCTAGAGAAAGCTCAGTTATGTTATGAACATAATACAGGTTTTGCAGACCGTAAGTTCCGTTAGCGTGGACAAGTTGCTTATGTGGAGCCAGCGAATCGATCACTTCTACTGGAAAAAATTACCTATTTGATCTCCACCTTTTTCGGCTTTTTATTAGCCACAACAATTTCTAAAGGGGGATGAAATTATGTCACAGTAGTGCAGAGAAATCATTTGTAAACCGGTAGAGCTTCTGCATTTCGCATTGCTTTCGCGGTAGTACCAGCGAGCTTGATCAGACATTTGTGAAGTATCCGGCTGATCCCGGTCATGGATAAGTGAAGCGATCACTAACTGTAGTGGCTACAATCGGGAAACATTATGATGAAACTGCCACATTGATGCTTACCGAAGTAACACAAGCATACCGATCAGAATTACTGCATCTAAGTTAACCAGGAGCATTTATAATTAGCACGGCACCCAAACTAACATGCAGTAGCTGGTAACCGAGCGGTCATAACAACCACAGAGACAAACCCTTGCAATACAGGTTTTACAGACGGCAAGTTCTGTTACTGTGAACAGTTGTACCAAGCATCCAAATTACAAACAAGTATTAAAAGTTAGCTTCAAATGAGGTTTATGATCACACACCTTCTGTAGAATTTCCCGATATCACTCTTGCATATTTAGGACACAAACATTAGCAACAGTAACATGGCTACGTTAGCCGCTGTGCTACAGCCATAATCAACTGGCTATCATCTCAGGTTGGCTTATGCAGTAAAAGCAACTTACAGCTTCTGTGTCTGTGAGTCACGGACAGTCGCCACCAATACAGGCTTTATCTTCAGATATTTTACAAAGCCTGTGTTTGAGGCCAGTTGTTAGTGCTAACTATCGCTAGCAGTCCTGCTAGCCACCCGTAACACGTTAGCTTCACTTACAATATTTTGCTGTTATATCGTTACTTACAGCTTGTGGCTCCGGAGCTTGATCGATGCAGCTGCTTCAGGTTTGAGAAGCAGCTGAAATGCTTATCCTGTGTCGAATTATCCTTTATTGATAAAGCTGTCTTTGGTGAAATGCTGAGCACAATTAGCTAATGTTCCCTTTGGCCGTGGCTGTTTGCTGCCAGCAAACAAAAAAGCTACCCATTGATTTCTGGTGGCATCCTCTTTTGGAAGAGAAATAAGTGTTTTTTCTTCGCAAATAAAAAGTAAACAGACAAGCAGCTTTGGGAGAGATACTGACAAAACTGCACCTCAAATGATATTTGGTTCTTCTTTTGTATTTCCAAAAGTGTCGACGCTACTAAGGCATAGTATGATCTGCCGTTGTTAGTGCCTGCTAGAATAGTGTCCGGTGTGGGCAGGTCCAGCGCCATGATTGGCTCTGGCTAGGTCTGCACTAATTGGACGGCACAACCTGACGTCAGGTTTTGCCCGGATCTCGCAAAGATCTCGGGAGGAGCTGTTCAGGAGGAAATCACGTTCAGGAAATCATGTTCTTGGATTACGGCAAAACCCCTATATCTTATGTTTAGAAACTTTTCAGCGGTTGAGTATGGACAACTAACATTATAACATTACTAATATGTATTAAAAGAAGGATCAGCATCATGGGTCCCCTTTAAATATGCATACAAAATATGACATAGGCTGGTATTATTATGATGATCTATAAATGTAACCCTCGCTCAATAGCCGAATAAAATAATTCATGCATAGCAGGAGGAGGTACAGCACCAAAGCCACTGTCCTCGAGCAAGTGGCATCCCACAGGCACATAATGCCTGTCAAATAATTGGCATAAGCTGCTTTCCATTAAAATGCGAAGTCGTATGTGGATGGATGGCCATTTTGCAACAATGTCCAAAATATTGTATTCGGCATCAAATACTATCTAGGTGTTGATGGAATGAACTTTATTTCTATTTACAGACACCTCTTTATCTTGGGACGGAGAAATAATTTGAATATAGGTCTCGTCAATAGCACGATGATACCCGGCATACCTGAGATGTGCATGAATTCAAATTTGATTCTGTGTTGTTGGCGAATGTCCATTGGAAACCGGATAAACTGTCTGATGATACGGGGTTCACAGGGCGCATTGATTGTTTGTTGAATTGAGCGACTGACATATGATTGTGAAATCCCTAAATTGTCCGCGTTGCAAAGTTGCATTTTTCCGGTGGCCAAGTAACGAAGTGTTGTCAAATATTTTATTTCGGGGCTTATTGGGCTGTTTCTCATGGTTTGAGACGTAATTCTCTCCCTCACTAAGTCAACAACAAATAAAATCCCTTCACGGTCGATCCGATATCTTTTCAACAACTGCACATCATTCAGAATTTCCAAGTCATTCTGTCTTTCAACAGCAGCAGCCATTTTCCGATTCTTTGTGAATAGGTTTTAGCGAGTTAGGAGTCCTCTTGACTACTTTTAAGCTCTCCTAGACTTAGGAGGTACTTTTAGGCCTAAAATGCTTTGTGAATAACACTTAGTAAAAATAATTAGGAGTCCTAAATTTACAACTGACACGCCCATTTTTTTTTAGGAGTTTCTCCTAAATCCGGCAGTTAGGACCTACTTTTAGCGCTAAGATGCTTTGTGAATACGGGCCCTGATCATTTAAATCACCTGTTCTGGAGCAAGGAGAGATATTAACCATGCAGGACAAGTGGTACTCCAGGAGAGGTTTGAGAAGCACTGTTCTAGAGTAAATACCCACTCCACCTCATGTCAACATTTACGAAGCTCAGCTAAGCCGAAAGATAAACCAAACTCTACCAACACAATGCGATTAAACGCTTTTGCATCCAACAGAAAACTGTTTTCAGTCGCCCCTACAGTCACTATGAGTACCTGGTCATCCATTTGATCTATGATCCTACTTTCGATTCTATGATAAATGACAAGAGAAGTCAATGTGAACTTGACCCCTCCTACTACATTCAAATGGCCTCAACAGTTTCTAGATCCATTAAGATCCAGTGAAGCCTCTTGGCTCAGCGGCAATTAGTGACACTTAAGCAATGCTTTCATTCTAACCCATCTAGATCTGGATCTTCCAGTTATCATGAGAGTGAATATTTGGTATACCAGTGCTGAGAAAGTTCTCTCTCAATACTCAGGAATATGAGAAACCTCAGTTTTGTTCCTACTCTGCCAATTGCTTCTCCACGGACAAAATATACTGTTATGCCAGTAACTAAGAGCTCAGCCTCTCTCTCTCCTTGGTGTTTGAAATGGTGCCATCAATCCATTCCCGCTGAAAACAGACCACAAGCATACATGTGGAATACATCTGCGGGGCAGAAAAACTAAACCCATGAAAAGGCAGGGGCTCAAAAATTTTTCTCCAGACTAAATTTCACTATTGATATGATTCTGGATGCTGGAATTACAAGGTCTTTGCTCTTTTTTCTCTCTACAATTAGACCTGGAACATCAAGGCTGACAGAAGACCAGAGTCCAGTCATCCCTCCTTTTCTATCATCATTGTAGTCTCAGGTTACAAGGTACCCTGGTGCTTTCACAGTACCAAGGTAGGGAGATTTTACAGTGGTAACATTATTGGTCTTTAAAAAAAACTGGTCCTGCTCATTAACTGGTCTGTTTGCTCTCACTTTCGTCCTTCGAACTGTCATGAGCTTTCTATGTACTCAAGTTCGATATTAAGCCTACTTTCCCAGTAAGTTTGTTCCTTGTTTACTTTGGTTACTTTGACTCCAGCACTTTGTATGTGTACCTTTGACCTGTTTTTTTTTTTTTTTTGTTTTTTTTTTTTTTTGTTTTATTCTACCTATGATTAATTTAAAAAGTTGACATTCATTTATCTTTTTTTACGGAAGCCCTAAAGTACGGAAGCCCTAAAGGGCCATACATACATATATTTTATTTCCTCCGTTTTCCCGTGATAACGAGATAATTCCTCCGTTTTCTCGTGATAACGAGATATTTTTCCTCTGTTTTTCGCGGATAACGAGATAATTTTCCTCTGTTTTCCCGTGATAACGAGATAAATTTCCTCCGTTTTCGTGATAACGAGATAAATTTCTCCGTTTTTCGCGTGATAACGAGATATTTTCCTCCGTTTTGAATGAATGAATGAAACGTGATAGGCCTGAGATTTCCATCATACGTGACTTGTCATGCTGACTGACGCCACCTTGGACACCAATGTAGGTAACAGTAAGCCTAGTTCTCTGTTTGTTTGTGTTTTGTTTGTGTTTTGTGCAATGAATGAATTAATGTAACAACAGATGGTTGTCACTTGATGGCTTAGTGATGTCCGTTTTTTTAAGCGGTAATAGCCTACTGACACAATAAAACTTATGTGCAGCGTGCATATCAGTCTGCTCCTCTCACTCAGGGTAAACCACTGCGGTCAAGCCAGCCTCCACGCCGGAGAACACGGTCAAGCCAGCCCTCACACATTTAAGTGGTGTGCGAATAAATGCGGCATTATGGTAACAGCAGCGTTCAGACTGATTTCAAATTTTCAAAATAAAAGCTGGCAAACAAAATGCGTTATGTCAATCAGAAATTAGTTAATTTAGAAAGAAATAGAAACTGCATTAATGACTGCAATGAAAAGAATAAATACGAAACTGAATAATTAATTCAAAATTAATACTAATTTAAAAAACAAGATTAAGATGATCAGGTAATATTCTGAGGAAGTATTTCAGAAGTAAAATGCCCTTTGAAATATCATGTATATTTGCTGAATTTCACACTAGAATTAAAAATTTTTTGTTGCCACAGAATACTTTCTCCGCAGCATCAGAGTAAACCATTTCACAGAGTCACGCAGAGAATATCATGACATTCTGATGTGACATTTCAAAATTATATTTCTCTAAAATATCATACATTTTTGTTGTGGTCCCTCTAATTTCAGATTAGAATTAAAGGGAAACTCCCCACTGCCACGGACTGATTTCACTAATGCATGATAGAACACCACAGAAGTCAGTACATTCTGATGTGATATTTCAAAATTAAAGAAAACATCATAAATATCTTGTTTTCCCTCCAAATTTGGATTAGAGTGAAAAGAAAATTCCATGTTGCCACAGAATGATTTCACTACAGCGTGATAGAAAAATAGAGTGTCACTCAAAGGATATCAAGGTATTCTGATGTGGCATTTTGAAATAAAAGGCCTCTGAAAGATCATGTAGTTTTTGCTGTGTTCAGTGGAAATTCAGATGAGAATTAAGTGAAAACTCCCTGTTGTCACAGACTGATTTCACTACAGCATGAAAGTACAGTGCTTCACAATGTATCTCAGCGGATATCAGGAGATTCTGATGTGGCATTTCAAAATTAAAGCCCTTTAAAATAGATTATAATTTTACCTATGTTGAGTGGAAATTCAGATTAGAATTAAGTGAAAACTCCCTGTTGTCACAGACTGATTTCACTACAGCATGATACAGAGCCTAATTATGCAAAATCTTAGTTTCTGGTCAACGTTGCAGCCTATTCATTTTGTTTCCTTTGGTTGCTCAGTGTGTAAGATTGTGTGTAATTAGGCCCATTATAAAAAATCTCATATATAACACATGCACATTTACATGAAGTGTCTTTGTATTTGTGACACTTTTGACCCAAAATTATGACAATTCACTGAAATAATTTGGAATTCTAAATGAACCAATTGTCTTCTTTCAGTGAAATATTTTCATGTCTCTGTGACAGCTAAACCCTGCATTATAAAGCCTTGAATGGGGGTCATACACACAGACAAGGATTGGGTCGGTTAGGCATCTGCACAAAGAGGTTGGACAAGCTCAAGATGCTTCACAAGTTGAACAAAAGAAAGAAGCACATTGTCATCACACATGCAGAGGAATTGTGGTCAATAGCAGATAAAGACATAAAACAAGTTTTTGGTGGATGGGACCACAGATTTTTGAGGTAAAATATGTTAACTTTTTAAAATACAAAACCCAAAACCAATGAAGTTGGCACGTTATGTAAATCGTAGATAAAAACAGAATACAATGATTTGCGAATCCTTTTCAACTTATATTCAATTGAATACACTGCAAAGACAAGATGTTTAATGTTCAAACTGAGAAACTTTTTTTTTTTTCTGCAAATAATCATTAACTTAGAATTTAAAGGCAGCAACACATTGCAAAAAAGTTGGCACAGGGCCTTTTTTTACCACTGTGTTGCATCACCTTTTCTTTTAACGACACTCAGTAAACGTTTGGGGAACTGAGGAGACCAATTTTGAAGCTTTTTTCAGGTGGAACTCTTTCCCATTCTTGCTTGATGTACAGCTTAAGTTGTTCAACAGTCCGGGGTCTCCGTTGTCGTATTTTTACGCTTCATAATGCGCCACACATTTTCAATGGGAGACAGGTCTGGACTACAGGCAGGCCAGTCTAGTACCCGCACTCTTTTTACTACGGAGCCATGCTGTTGTAACACGTGCAGAATGTGGCTTGGCATTGTCTTGCTGAAATAAGCAGGGGCGTCCATGAAAAGACGTTGCTTGGATGGCAACATATGTTGCTCCAAAACCTGTATGTACCTTTCAGCATTAATGGTGCCTTCACATATGTGTAAGTTGCCCATGCCTTGGGCACTAATACACCCCATACCATCACAGATGCTGGCTTTTGAACTTTGCCTATAACAGTCCGGATGGTTCTTTTTTTTTCCTCTTTGGTCCGGAGGACATGACGCCCACAGTTTCCAAAAACAATTTGAAATTGACTGAGTCAGACCACAGAACACGTTTCTGGGTGCTGTTGATAAATGGCTTTTCTTTGCATTGTAGAGTTTTAACTTGCACTTGCAGATGTGGACGAACTGTAGTTACTGACAGTGGTTTTCTGAAGTGTTCCTGAGCCCATGTGGTGATGTCCTTTACACACTGATGTCGGTTTTTGATGCAGTTTCTGAGGGATCGAAGGTCACGGGCATTCAATGTTGGTTTTCGCCTTGTCGCCACGTGCAGTGATTTCTCCAGATTCTCTGAACCTTTTGACGATATTACGGACCGTAGATGATGAAATCCCTAAATTTCTTGCAATAGCTCGTTGAGGAATGTTGTTTTTAAACTGTTCGACAATCAGCTCACGATTTGTTCACTAAGTGGTGACCTCGCCCCATCCTTGTTTGTGAATGACTGAGCATTTCAGGAAGCTGCTTTTATACCCAATCATGGCACCCACCTGTTCCCAATTAGCCCGTTCACCTGTGAGATGTTCCAAATAAGTGTTTGATGAGCATTCCTCAACTCTCTCAGTCTTTTTTGCCACTTGTGCCAGCTTTTTTGAAACATGTTGCAGGCATCAAATTCCAAATGAGCTAATATTTGCAAAAAATTACAAAGTTTACCTGTTCGAACATTAAGTAACTTGTCTTTGCAGTGTATTCAATTGAATATAGGTTGAAAAGGATTTGCAAATCATTGTATTCTGTTTTTATTTACGATTTACACAACGTGCCAACTTCACTGGTTTTGGATTTTGTAGTATGTTTATCACATTTCTCAAATGTATGGGCCCATTTGTGAGACTATGGCTATGTATGAGAATTTAAAAACAAAATCTGTATTTTCCTTCCATGCACATTTTAAAAAAAATAAATAAATAAATAAAAAAAATATTGCAAACTTCATCGCTCCAAACCTTGGGGATCTGTCAAAAGTAAGCAGACTAATTGAAGACCTGTGTGCAAGAAGTACCTAAGTCACAAAATAATACTTTTGAGATTTTGGGGGTCAAAGTTTTCAAAACATGTTGCAGATCATGTCAATGGACAATGGGCACCAGTAAACAAGACTTGAGTGCTTCTTTTGCAGAAATCTTTGGTATCAGATGATGCTTTGGCCATTGTAGCTTTTAATACTGGTGTCAGCTCATTTTTTGCAAAATGTGACTTAAGTACTTCTTGCACACAGGTCTTCAATTGCAATGATTGGAAGTGCAACTGATGGTTGATAGGAAGAAACATTTCAACTACAGTTATATCAACCTGCCACACGCTTAGGAAATTGGTGACAATGTCGGCCATTTCAGAGAAATAGGTATGGTTGAATGTACCAGCAGATTTCATCATGAGTAATAGGAAAGTAGTAAATTTATTCAGAAATACTGCATATGTGAGTAAAACAAACAAAAAAGTGCACAAAGATATTTCAGAATAGATAGTATACATCACAAATCAGAAACATCTGTCCCTACAATAGGCTTTAATAGTGGGACATAAGGGAGAGGATTGTGTGAATAACACGCTCTGCAGGGCCTTCTTGACAACAGAGCCAATGTAAGTCTCCACTTCATGGCATTAGAGAGAGTACATCCCAGAAACATGAAGGAATCAATGGCAGAAGCAGTGATGTTGAATATGAGGAGGGTGTGATCTTCCCAGAGTCCATTCCTTCCTTCCCTCTCTTCACTTTATACAGCTCCAAGTTCTTAACAGTGCATACCTCAACCAGATGCTCCAGCTCAATGCTATTGTGAAGTGAAACTATCCTGTGGAAAAAGGAAATTTATCTGAAATAAGAGGGATCACAGTAGAGAACACATGCCATTTTCAAGCAGCAGAATATAACAATTGAATGTTGTGATACAGTCTGAGTAACCAATGGTTTATAGTCACGGTGATGGGGAAAATAAACTGCAGGAGAAAAGAATAATCCTTTAATTCCAAAATGAAAATAGAGGAACATAACAAAAAAAATGTGTAATATTTCAAAGGGCTTTAATTTTGAAATGCCACATCAGAATGTCCTGATATCCGCTGAGTGACACTGTGAAGTACTGTTTTATCATGCTGTAGTGAAATCAGTCTGTGACAACTGGGAGTTTTCACTTAATTCTAATCTGAATTTCCACTCAACATAGGTAAAATTATAATCTATTTTAAAAGGGCTTTAATTTTGAAATGCCACATCAGAATCTCCTGATATCCGCTGAGATACATTGTGAAGCACTGTACTTTCATGCTGTAGTGAAATCAGTCTGTGACAACAGGGAGTTTTCACTTAATTCTAATCTGAATGTCCACTGAACACAGCAAAAAATACATGATATTTCAGAGGGCTTTAATTTTTGAAATGCCACATCAGAATGTCCTGATATTCCCTGAGTGACACTGTGAAGTACTGTTTTATCATGCTGTAGTGAAATCAGTCTGTGACAACTGGGAGTTTTCACTTAATTCTAATCTGAATTTCCACTCAACATAGGTAAAATTATAATCTATTTTAAAGGGCTTTAATTTTGAAATGCCACATCAGAATCTCCTGATATCTGAGATACATGAAGCACTGTACTTTCATGCTGTAGTGAAATCAGTCTGTGACAATAGGGAGTTTTCACTTAATTCTCATCTGAATTTCCACTGAACACAGCAAAAAACTGCATGATCTTTTCAGAGGCCTTTTATTTCAAAATGCCACATCAGAATACCTTGATATCCTTTGAGTGACACTCTATTTTTCTATCACGCTGTAGTGAAATCATTCTGTGGCAACATGGAATTTTCTTTTCACTCTAATCCAAATTTGGAGGGAAAACAAGATATTTATGAAGGGCTTTAATTTTGAAATATCACATCAGAATGTACTGACTTCTGTGGTGTTCTATCATGCATTAGTGAAATCAGTCCGTGGCAGTGGGGAGTTTCCCTTTAATTCTAATCTGAAATTAGAGGGACCACAACAAAAATGTATGATATTTTTAGAGAAATATAATTTTGAAATGTCACATCAGAATGTCATGATATTCTCTGGCGTGACTCTGTGAAGTGGTTTACTCTGATGCTGCAGAGAAAGTATTCTGTGGCAACACAAAATTTTTAATTCTAGTGTGAAATTCGAGCAAATACGGGAAAAAATACATGATATTTCAAAGGGCGTTTTACTTGAAATACTTCCTCAGAATATTACCTGATCATCTTAATCTTGTTTTTTAAATTAGTATTAATTTTGAATTAATTATTCAGTTTCAGTATTTATTCTTTTTCATTGCAGTCATTAATGCAGTTTCTATTTCTTTCTAAATTAACTAATTTCTGATTGACATAACGCATTTTGTTTGCCAGCTTTTATTTTGAAAATTTGAAATCAGTCTAAACGCTGTTACCATAATGCCGCGCTTTTATTCGCACACCACTTAAATGTGTGAGGGCTGGCTTGACCGTGTTCTCCGGCGTGGAGGCTGGCTTGACCGCAGTAGTTTACCCTGAGTGAGAGGAGCAGACACAAGTTCTATTGTGTCAGTAGGCTATTACCGCTTAAAAAACGGACATCACTAGCGAGCCATCAAGTGACAACCATCTGTTGTTACATTAATTCATTCATTGCACAAAACACAAACAAAACACAAACAAACAGAGAACTAGGCTTACTGTTACCTACATTGGTGTCCAAGGTGACGTCAGTCAGCATGACAAGTCACGATGATGGAAATCTCAAGCCTATCACGTTTCATTCATTCATTCAAAACGGAGGGAAAATATCTCGTTATCACGAGAAAACGGAGGAAATTATCTCGTTATCACGAGAAAACGGAGGAAATTTATCTCGTTATCACGGGAAAACAGAGAAAATTATCTCGTTATCACGAGAAAACAGAGGAAAAATATCTCGTTATCACGAGAAAACAGAGGAAAAAATATCTCGTTATCACGAGAAAACGGAGGAATTATCTCGTTATCACGGAAAACGGAGGAAATAAAATATATGTATGTATGGCCCTTTAGGGCTTCCGTATTTTTTAAATGAATTAAATAAAAAATAAAGTCACATGTGGGGAACTGACAGCATTCAAGCTGAACTCTGTGGAAGAGATATGCTGGCAGAAGTGAGTTGAGAAATTTCTGGAAAAATATGTGATAGCTGTTGCGCTGATATACGGGGGGGGGGGAGACAGGTAATTAAAACAGAAAATTAGACAACTAATTTTAGACATCTCCTGCAATCACATATGGAGGACGAAAAGAGACCTTGGGGGGGCAGAAGGAAGGACGGACGGACGGAACCCAAACCTATATCCCCCGCACAACTTTGTGGTGGGTAATAAAAATTAGAGCAGCAAACTCAGTGTGTCACACTTACCTGTGAGACATGTCCATTGGTGGATCATTTTCAGCTGAAAGTCTATTTACCCAGGCAGACACCCTTGGTCTTTGAATTTATTTCCTTCAACATTTGGCTGCAATTAATTATGGAAACTTTTGCCAAATTTCAATAATTTACCCTGACAAAAAAAGGCGCGACTGAATCATCAATAGGCAGCTGGCTGTTGCTCATGCTCATACACACTGCAAACCATACTACCCACGGCCACTCTTAAAAAATTTAAAGCACATCATATACAGTGACGGTCAGCAGATGAGACACACCAACTATTTGACACAAAAATATCAATTCTTTGTTCATCAAAATAACCAACATTTGCAATAGTAATTGCTGAGCACACTTAAATGCTTCTTTGAAACAGTGATAACCATTTGGCTCTGAAAATTCAATTGAATTCCATTTTATTTCTACAGCATTTTTAATAAAATGAAATCATCACAAATTGCTTTACAGACATCTGACTAACAACAACAAATCCCTGAGAGCATGCCAGGGGAAGCAGTGGCATGGAAGATCTTCCTTACTGGGAGAGAAAGATACCCTACTTGTGTTTGTCTTGGAAGAAATCTTGAGAAGATCCGGGCTTAGGGAGGGGGGGGGGATGTCTGCCTGAGGACAGTCTGGAGGAGAGATGGGAGGCGTTGTGAATAGTCCAGGTTTGGGCTGGAGTAGATACTGTTACGGGTGCGGTAATATTTGGAGACCAAATGCAACTAAAATCTGGTCAGAAAGCTGGCGAAAAATTAAGAACCAGCCACTAAGGTCTCCAGAAACCAAGACTGAAGTAAAACAACACCCAAATACTCTCCCACCAAACTAAATAGACTGCTCCGCTTCCGAAAGGACAAAAGCGGAGCCTAAACGGAGTACCCAAAATGAAAATGAGAGACAAGCTGCACGAAAAATAGCGGTGCAGGCTGTTTACTAAATAAGCGTCCGAACGGACGGAATAACCTCCCTAAAGTCACCAAAGACAGGTGCATTAAAAGGGGAGAATCTACGTAGAATAACTTCTGACAATTCTTTCTCAATCTTTTGGAAAATAAACGCAAAAGTTTGCAAAATACCTAGAGCAAAACCTCTAGCTGGCTCTCATGTAGAAATAAGACATTCAAGCGGCGAGGGGCAGCAAACTTTCGGTTAAAAAAGATCTAAAGACAGGTGCCACAAATCACCAATCAACCAGCTCAGGAAAGGAATTCGATAGTAAAGGAATTCTATGTCGAAAGAACGAAACGAGTAAAAACAGAAAGCACCCTTCATAAAAACACAAAGTCCCTTAAAACCATGACAGATACATGTTCCTAAAACATACATTTTTCACTTCTATTTCCTCCAGCCACCCGGTTCCTCAATCCATGGTGTCTGGTGGCTAAGTTCAAGTTCACTCTGTATGCTGGCTCCTGACTATTTGGTATGTTAGCTGTTGGTGGACATTCCTGGTCAACTAAGAAAACTAAGGGCCTTGATAGCATCCTGGGTGCCCTTAAAAGATTTCTGAGGCCCAAAATATATCTGCTTTTGGCCATGCATTTGTGCACGCATGATGGCTGCCTCGCGTGTTCTGCATCCATTTGAACTGTTTGTGCACGTCATTAGGAATAAAACCAACATGTACACAAGTTGCAAGACACACATGAGCGCTGGGGGCACAGTATGGGGATGTAAAAGGATCAGGGGTAAATCTAGAAGCTCTATGTGGTCTGGTCTCTCAGTTTTGTGGTGTGCCTTCGAGTGAAATCTTCCTAGAACATGTGAAGTTCATAGGTAAGTATGTGAACTTTTACATTCATAATGCAGTTGGTTGTATGTGCTAAGGCATGGTTGAAAAGCAAGTGTATCTCTGGCCTTCGACTAAAATCTCACCAAGGGCTTCCAAACCTCGCCACCCAAATCACTCTCAGACTCTGGCACTCTGACAGTTGTTTTGGAGGGCACATTGTCATATTGTCCTCTGAACACAAGACAGCTACATCAAGTTTTTGCAACCTCATTTTCCTCTTTATTCAGACAAGGATCAGGCAACGCACCTGATCCTTGTCTGCGACCAGCCAAGGCTCAGTATAAAATTGGCAAACCACAAACGACGACAGGTTGGCTGAGAGTGCATTTCACAAGTGCGTTACTAACCGCTGTTCTCTCTCTATTTTTCTATCAGTCAGAAGAGACATAAATTCCTGACTGAAAGGTTTATAAGATTTGAGAATTGTTCATACTTTTTTAGATAATGACTGCTGAGATTAAGTTTCCTCACTGTTGGTTTCATCACATGGATGTAGCTAATTATGCTGTAGCTTATAAATGGATGAAATCATAACCTGAAAGAATATTCCACAATTGTTATGCAAGTGAATGAGCGAATAAAAGTAGGTTGCCAGCCAGAGGATGATGCTGTATCTGTCAGATCGTATATTTAGAGAAACTGACATCATTTACAGTGTGGTACAGTTGTGCTGTGGGCAGCCCTGTTGCATCACAGCAAGGATTTCGATTCAAAGCTGGTCTGAGACCTTTCTGTGTGGAGTTTGCAGGCTCGCACCAGTTTCCTCCAGGTCATCTGGTTTTCTCCCACAGTCCAAAGACATGGCTAATTAGAGATTCTGAATCGCCCATAGGAATCAGTGCGTGAGCGAATAACGTGTGATTCCTGTCATCGATTGGCGAAATGTCCAGGGTTTGCTGGTGCCTATAACCCATTATATTCAGGGAGGGGCCCGCATAACCCTGTCCAAAAATAAGCGCTTTGAATAGTAGATGGTTAGTATTTACAATACATCGCCTTTAAAAATTGTCGTCCCCCCTCCAGCCATCAAACAATTATGCCTAAGAGTATGCAGCATCAAGTCTTCACAGCCCTCCACCCCTGTTACTCATTGAACCTGTTTATTGACTGCTCTATTTATAAGCTCTCACTCCTTTCCTCAGAACTCAGTCATGAACCTTTTATCATTAGTTACCTGTGTATTTAACCCTTTCAGCGCTATGGGCGACTATAGTTGCCCAATGATGTAAGATATCAAAGTGAGATGCTGTTGAAAACCTATCATGTGGCAACTTGTTTAAAAGAGCTCCCCTGCGGGAGCTCTTTTAACAAGTTGCCACATGATAGGTTTTCAACAGCTAAGGATAACTACATTTTTAATTCCTTGAAAATGTATTCGGTGCTCAAAGGGTTAAAGGTATAGTGTGTAACTTATTTGGCTTTTTATTAGCAAAAATCAAATATTGCTTTCATAAATACGTATTTACTGAAGTCTAATCTCAATCGCATACAAATGAAAGCTTTATCGTAGCTTAGAATTAGTTGTTTACAAATACATAGGTGGCGGTGCACCCACCGGAGGCTGCCATGTTGCATCGCCATCTTTGAATGCGGTAGCCGAAAGGGACAAACTTGGTTCGCCTTTCACGTTTTACCTTTAAATCCCCGTGTGTTGTCGGGGGCGGGGAGGAGAAGCAAACAAAGAGGACTGTGTTGTTGAAAGTGCCCTGCGGTACTTGCCCTTTCCCTTGAAATGGAGGACCATTGATACTCTTTTCCCCATGAGAGGGAAGGAAAACCACCCAAGAAAAGAAAAAGAAAACATGAACGGGATAAAACGAGAGTCTACATCGGCGTAGCTTTCCCCAGGTGGAGACAAATCATGAGCGAGAAGGACTTGAAAACGGACGCGGAGGTTGCAACCTTTCTACGAGACAGGTACTTAAATCTAACAGTGAAGTTAATTTTGGTGTAATGTTAGAACCAGGGCAGTGTAGTCTAGCAACTACTTTATCCTCCCGTTTAAGTCGGATAATGTGCTGTTACTTGCAATATAAAACGGCAGAGACGGCTAGTTTGTTAGTTACCTTACATTGGAAAAGCTCCGTAGCAACAGTTTTCAGTTGCTGTTACTCTGCTCATAAGTCATAGTACTAAGCGACCATGCATGATGTAACTCTTTCAACCGAATTTTCCGAAGTTTTTCTCATGTTTCATGCTAATTTATTTCAGCTGATTTGTGAGTGTGTGTGTGTGTGTGTGTGTGTGTGTTTTCAGAACAGGGTTGTGAATAGAACTATAACAACTAAATGGATTTAACAGGAATGTACTGAATAGAACAGACAAGTAAACTCTTGGAACAAGAATGATACTGTGAGGCATGAACATTTGTGGAATTACAAACAATTAAATAAAGGGGTTGGGGACATTACAAATACAGGGGCCAGGAATGTTGGAAGAGGTTTGCAAATTTTGGACATCTCAGAACTTCCCACGAATCCTGTAGCCTCCATCACCAACAGCAGCCTCTGCCCACCTCCGTCAGCGCCTGCCTCCACCACTGCTAGCAGCACAGGGTACCTGCAGGCATAGGCGCCATTTGTGGGGGGGCATTGGGTCTCCTGCGCCTCTAAAGTTAAGGTTGGGGGTGCAAAAACCCTGCAATATTAAAACCGCAATTTTTCGTAGTTCGTCTGCCACGTTCAGTCAAGCTACTGATTAAAGGGATAGTTCACTTTTTTTGAAGTGGGGTTGTATGAGCTACAAATTGCCACTACTTACATTAGATGCAGTAGAAAGCTCTCTGATCTCCTCCAGGTAGCCGCACCAGCACATAGTGCTGGGTGGAGATTTAGGCAATACACTGTTGTGAATGGGCCCAGAGGAACAGCGTATTTTCGCGGCCTAAAAGCGGTCCTACCTGAAAATAATACACCATTTCAATTGTATGCTATATTAAAAAAAAATTACAGCGCTTCAGTTGCTCGGAAAAAACACAGTTGCTCTTGAACTAACCAACTGGCGTATTCCTCCGCGCGGCGCATCGTAGTAAACTGCGCGCTGTAGTGATCAGCTGTTTGGTGGTCCGCCAGTTAAACTGAGAGATGAAGAAGAAGATCGGCTGTTTGGGTCACTGTAACTGCAGTTGCGACATCGGACGGTCGTTTGTTAAACTTGTGCAAACATTTCGAAAATGGCCCATGTGTGTTGCTTTCTTGGACGTGAAAGGAAAGCTGTATCCTGGTGCACTTACAGCTTCCACCGCATTCCTTTGCAGGATATTGGACTTCGGCAGCTGTGGCTAGTTGCGCTCAACATGGATATTGATACGCCACCCATATCCCTAAAAGAGCACCATGTTTGCAGCACTCATTTTTCCAAAGAGGATTTTGTGAGGCCACATTCAGGGATATCTCAACGGTGCACGCTGAAGAGCACTGCTGTATCCATGCATCAGGTAAGAGAGTGAAACACCTGTGAAAAAGTCTAATGTAACATTGCAGCACAAATTGATATAACATAGGGTCTACGCAGCCACATACTGTGTATCTGCTGTGCTGGTTATACGTAATAGGAAATTTTTGTTAAAATTTGAGACGTAATTATATGCCATTGAAATGCTGTCTCTGCCACAAACCGCTAAGAGTCTGACCCAAACAGCTGATCGCTACAGCGCGCAGTTTACTACGATGGAATTCGTCAGTTGGTTAGTTCAAGAGCTACGGTGTTTTTTTTTTTTCTGAGGAGCTGAAGTGCTGTAAATTTTTGTAATATAGCGGACAATTAAAGTGGTGTATTA
The DNA here is from genome assembly GCA_029692085.1 of Gymnothorax javanicus. Taxonomy (NCBI): domain Eukaryota; kingdom Metazoa; phylum Chordata; class Actinopteri; order Anguilliformes; family Muraenidae; genus Gymnothorax; species Gymnothorax javanicus. Next base: position 27,244,926 of record CM056210.1, on the reverse strand, counting down.
TTTTCAGGTAGGACCTCTTTTAGGCCGCGAAAATACGCTGTTTCTCTGGGCCCATTCACAACAGTGCATCGTGTAAATTTCCGTCCAACACTATGCACTGGTGCGGCTAACTGGGGGAAAGCAGGGAGCTTTCTACTGCATCTAATGTAAGTAGAGGCTATTTGTAGCTCATACAACCCCACTTCAAAAAAGTGAACTATCCCTTTAAGGTAATGCGGGACCTTTTTAAAAAAAAAAAAAAAAAAAAAAGGCTAATGCAAGCCGTCTAACGATTGCAGTTGCAGGTTTAGAAGCTGAATCCATATTGGAATCAATATTCATGTCCAGAAAATGTGTGTCTTTGATTCGTTGCCGTGGCCTACTCTAAAAAAATCTGATAGTGAATAGCACATCGTCTTTAGCTGCTGTTGTAGCCAAGCAACTCAGGAAGATTGTAACAGAATGTGGGCAACCGTACTGCAATTTACTGAGCTGGGGTTATGTTTCCCAAAAGCATTGCTATTTGCTAATTTTCAAGAACTTCCATAGTCCGGTTTAAACCAAGACTTTAGGAAACGTACCCCTGAACGGTTACTTTCAATGTACCTTGGTTCGTTTTAATGCTTTCGCGTATGTGAATACGTTAAGAATATGCAATCGCCTGAATAAAAAGTGTTCCCCACTTCCATATGAGCGCAGGCATGAAAAACAGTACAATTTCATTTTTCCCAGAAATGTGGAAAAATACATAGGTTTTTCAACATGATAATTTAGCCGTGTGCTTTATATGAAGAACGTTGGTTACGTATTGTAACCCCAAATTCTATGAGTATGAGCGTAGCCCTTTAAGGCTGTCGTTATTGGGTTTATCCCACTGCGCATGCACAGCTCTGAAGATTTTCTTTCCCGCCATAGAGTACTAAAGTGATGATGTCACCGCAACTTAGCTTCTGATGTCAGAAGTAAAATCCCTATGGGAATTTATAATGGGGTTTGGACACTTTCTGACATTGCTCGAACTTGTATCAATTCCAAGAGCCGCCTCGCTCCAAGATTAGCCTACAGGGTATACGGATTCAAATGATCTCATCAAATTCGTAGTTTATTGCCAAAAATTATATGCTTTTGCAGTTGTAGTCCAGTTTGTAGTCCACTTCTCCGAACTAAATATCCGCTGCACAAGTGGGCGAGTACCGCGTGATTTGTTCCAAGCCAATGAGGTACCTCAGTTTCAGCCAACGTTCACAACGTACCACGACGGTAGCCCATCGGTGCCCTACATTGGCGTATGTCCCTGCACCTGTTCCCACATAGCTGGCTACTATTAGCTAGCTATATACCTAGAAATGAAAGGATCACAATGAATAGTTATTTCGCCATTTAGCTAGCTAGCATTAAGCTACGCTAGTGAACCCACCGAGCTAGCCAGCTAGTGAGCTTATTACATCTTGGGCACATAGCTAACCCAATAGAAACAGAAAATGGTACCGTCACTTACTGTTATTTAGCAAGCTAGCTAGTATGATTATTCAATAAATATCAAGCTAGTTCGCTAGCCTAGCTAGCGAGCTAGCTAAGTGAATAAAAGCAGTGAAGAGCCATTATTTGGCTACTTAGCTAGTGTTGAGCTGCTAGCATTTCACAAGCTTGCATTTAACTAAATGCACCAAATATAAAGTTAGACAACTATCGAAGTCGGTAAACTAGCTCGCTGGCTAAGTTAGCCTCAGAGGCAGAGGAAATGCGATATTTCTTCCTCCTCATTCTTATGTGGGGGAGGGAAAAAACCATCCAGAGAGATCGCCCTTGAACTAAAAGCACTAGTAATGCTCTTCGGCATGAATGAGGGGTTTGGCCGCAAAGAAGCGGCGCTTCCATCTCCTCTGATAAAGAGACGAGACGAGGAGACTGAAAGTGCACATAAAGCGCTCACTCTCTTAGCTGTGGTTAACGCTAAGAGGAGCCCTGTCTTCCAGGACAGAAATTTAAGCGAGATTTGGGATATAGGCTCAAAAGGAGCTTCTCTTAGAGCGTGTAATACCAGTGGTAAATCCCATTGTGGTGCTAAGCGGCGCATGACAGGCTGTTGCCTCCTGACTCCCTTTAGGAAACGCTTAACTAATGGGTGCGCAAAGACAGATCTCTCTCCGAACCCTTCGTGGAACGATAAAATGTTTTAATGATCAAAAGGGACAGATTTCTATTGACTAGTAGCTGGAGGAAAGACAGTGTTTGTGGCAGAGAGCAGGATGTTGGATCCATACGACTCTCCTCACACCAGCGCTGAAAAGCTGACCATTTTGCTGAGTAACAAGCAGTGGTTGAAGGGGCCCTTGCCCCTTGAATGGTTTGTTCCATCTCAGGGGCTAATCCTAATCTCTCCAATTGCTCCCTCTCAGGGGCCAAGCCCCTTATCGTTGACCTATTACAGTGAAATGACTGATTGCACTGTTCAGCTGCGAGAGGTCGTCCGCACACCATGGGATTCGCCACGATTCCCTGGATAGCAGTTGTGTCAGTGCCGGGAACTATGGCGCGCTTGTGCGCTCTGGAACCACCAATATGACTGACGAATCCTCCGCCTGAATCTGTGTCAGGAGGCGAGGAATTAGAGGAACCAGTGGAAAAGCATAAAGTAGGTTCGCGTGAAACGATAATAGAATGCTTCTGGCAATTTCCAGAAGGTGGGCTGATCGATCGCCGTCCTGGTGGTGCATGAAGACTGCCGCCTTCATGTTGTCTGTTTTCCCTACATGTTTGTCTGTCAGCACTGGGGCAAGGTGTTTGAGTGGCTGCACAGACAGGGGAATAGATAACAGGCACCTTCCCTTTCGAACTGGGTTGAGGTGAGGGCGAGCAAACCGCCTCTGGATTTTTCTCATGTGAAGAAGTCCCAGGGGGGTGATCACATGACTACCTGACATCAAGCCCAGTAGGCGCATCACAGTCAGTGCTGTATTCACTCTGTGAGGCTTGATACGAGGCAGGAGGCGGCTGAGCATTAGTAGTCTGACTTTGGACAGCTTCAGGTTCATAGAGATTGAATCCTTGTGCACTCCCAAGTAAATTTGTAATTTGGATGGGAGGGTGGCGCTCTTTTACCCGTTTGTAGCAAAGCACAGATGAGTCAGGTGACTGATCAGTATCACCGTGTGAAGCGCTGCTACCTCCTTTGAGGCTGCTATCCAAATCAGATCGTCCAGATAAAGAAGGACTCTGATGCTTTCTCTGCGTCGCTGATCTAACGCCACCTCTACGTAATTGGAGAGAATGCGTGGCGCCAGCGAATAGCCGAAAAGTCGGTGACTGTAATGAAACTGCACCCTTCTGACAGAGAAACGCGGGAATTTCTTGTGTCTGGGAGTGATGGGGACATGGAAAAGCGCAGCCTATAGGTCGATGAAATTGAACCAATCGACGTGGTGCGCACAGTTTGATGCATGCTTTATGGTGCGCATGTGAATCTGTCTTTTCACAATTGTCGTGTTGAAAAAGAGCAGATCGTGAATCGGTCTCATTCCGCCTGTCATTTTCAGCACAAGAGAGCAGCGAGAGTAAAATCCTTCGCTCTCTTCGCCCTTGGAGAACAGCGAATATTGCTCCCTTTTTCAACAGTTCGGTTAGGTATGAAGTCAGAGCCTCTAACTCTGTCTGAAAAGCCCTGACATCACACCGCTGAACAGCGGAGGCGGGAACGCAAACTGGAGAATACAGCCCCTTTATATTATTCTCCTCGGCCATCTTTGGAAGAAAAACAGACTTTGCCACGCTGAGAAGTGCCCTGAGAGCGGGTGTGCAAATATAAGGGTAGTTTTTACTGACGTTTCTGTTAGTCAGAGCAGAGCTCTCTCCGCCGTAGCGTGTTATAGCACAGCTGACGGGAGGGCAGGATAGAAAGGGCTGAGAGACGGGAAGAGCAGCATTGCCGATCTCCCCAGACTCAATAGCCTGCACTACTGTGTGGGTAACATGGGTGGGCGTGGAGTGCGCGGTTGCTGTCGCAACAGCAGCATAGTCAAACTCGCTCATATTAGCTCATACAATTAAACCACCATCACTGAGGATCGGACTTGCGATCTTCAGCGTGGGGGTTCCGAGCTTACTGCTGAGTTAGGACTGTTGTTTAAACGCAGACTGGCGGGCTTTGCCTTTCGTCTGCATGTAACAGAGGATTCAGGTGTGTGGGGAATACGTGTCATAACAGTTGCAGAAAACTTAGTGGAGACAGAGGCAAACTGTTTTAAAAGGAACTGCTTCTTAATTACAAGGGGAGTGGCCCTGAAAAGGACCGACATGAGAAGTCGGACACATATCCCCTGTTGGCAGTAATTGCCTCCTCTGCTTCCGCGGCGGTTCGGCCGGGGGGTTCGTCCACTCGCATGCAGGGCGAAGATTATGTATGCCAGGGCAAGAGGCGCAGGGAGGCGCAGTAGCGGTAGGTGTGGGCTGTACGGTGGGGGGATGGTGGGAAGTGGTCTGAAACACAGGGGCAGCAGGGGCTACCGGGCGCCACTGCAGAGAGCGATTTTCTCTCCAATCTCGCCAAAAACCGTGAGCACGCTGTGGGCGAATATTCACTCGACCCCACTGAGTGCACTTCCTCACCCTCTCCACTTTGTCGATCACCTTTCTTCTTGCAGGAAATATTGGTTGGTGGAGAGTGTGCAGAGAAATAGCTGGAGAACGATCAAGGGAAACTGTTTTCTCTAAAGCTGCCTCTTATTGTGAGGTAGCCACACATTTCCCGCAGCTCCTCGCAGCTTCCTGTGTTTTATCGGCAGTTCAGCCAGTGGGCTAGACCTGGAACACGCTGGCCGGCGTAGCAGGGCGCAGCCAGGTTGAGCCAACGCAGCGTTAAACTCTTGCATGGCGAGGTCCGCCAATTGCAGTACACGGAGTCCTGGAGCGTGGACTTCAGGCTCCACTGGCAGTGATTCACTAGCAACACGTTGATAAAACGGCAAGAAAGGGGATGTTCGCAAAAGCAGGGCACCCTGCTCGCCGAACTTCAAGTCTTCCAGTGGGAAGAGGGAAGCACTAGTACAAGCGGTAATGAAGGGAGTAGAATTATCAAATTTTTGCCCTTCATGCACCTCCGCCTCTCTACCGTACGATGGACCCAATCTCACATTAGCTTCCTAGTATCTACGATACTTGCAATACAGGGCATAAATGCGTCAGCCCGCCGCTGCAGCTCCCACAAAGGTAGGAGGACACAAAACGAGCAGAAAGCTTGAGGCATCAAGGCTAGCCCGGCATGTTCGGTGCCAAGGCACATTTCGCAGCGTGAGTGAGGGTCGTACGGCATAATGTAGCAGTTGCCACACTCTGGGCAGAGGCGTACCGCTCTTCGAGAAATACTCATCTTCAGAACAGTGTCATTCAATTTCTTACGCTGAAGAAAAAGTGGGAGCCCAACTCAGGTCACGCGAATAAAATATATCGTGGATGCGGACCTGATTGGGGCCATTGTGCAGGACAATGGCGGGAAAGAAAATCTTCAGAGCTGCGCATACGCAGAGGGATAAACCCAATAGCAACAGCCTTAAAGGGTGAAGCTCATACGAAATAGAACGTACCCCTTTGAGGGAGAAACGCAAAAATTTTCTGCGTTTAGGAATGATAGGGACATGAAAATAGGCATCTTTTAAGTCGATGGATGTGAACCAATCGTCTTGACACACACACTCCAGTACATGCTTTACTGTGAGCATGTGAAAAGGTTTTCTTGCAATTGTTTTGTTGAAAAAAGACAGGTCGAGAATCAATCTCATTCCGCCTGACTTTTTGGGCACTAAGAAGTAGCGAAAGTAAAATCCCTTGTTTTCCTCACCCGGGGAAACTGTGGATATTACTCCCTTCCTTAACAGTTTGCGTAGCTCTGACGTCAAAGCCACTGTCTCCAATCGAGATGGCATGACAGATTCAATCACTCCGCTAAACGGCGGAGGCGAAGACGTGAACTGAAGAGTATAGTCTTTTCTATTGTCCTCCTCAGCCATCCTTTCAAAGAGAACAAGCTTTGCCACGCTGAGAGACACTCAGAGAGCGGGCGAGCAAACGTCTGAGGGGATTTTGTGGAAATTTCTGACAGCCACAGTAGGGCCTTCTCCGCCGCTGTGCGTGAGGCACAGCATATAGGAGAGACAGGCAGAGCCGCGTTGCTGTCATAGCCGCGGTTAGAAGCAGTATCGTGCCATCTAGAGGAGCCCTCACTAGCCTGCACTTCTAAGTGGACAGTGGGGATGGGCATAGGATGTGCGGCTAATGTTGCGACAGCGAGTGAGATAAACTCGCTTTCTTTAGCTTGCGAAAATAAGCCACTGTCACTGAAGACCGAATTTGTGGTCTTGAGTGAATGAGGCACTGCGCTTTCCGCTGAGCCAAGACTGCCGTTTATATGCAAACTAGTGGATTCCGCATTGTATAAATGTGCGGCAGAGCATATTTGCGTTTGGAGATTATGTGTCCAATCAGTTGCAAAAAGCTCAGAAGAGACGAAGGCAAACTGGTTAAAATGGAATTGCTTCTCATGAACAGGGAGGTGGCCCTGAAAAGGGCCGTTGTAATATGGCGGACACATAACCCCGGCTGACAGTCACTGTCTTCTCTGCTTCCACGGTGGCTCAGGTGAAGGATTCGACCACGTGCAAGCTGGACGACAGGGGCGACGACCTAAGCGGTGGAGGGTGGAGGACGTGCAGTGGCGGGTTGGAAGGGAGCAGCCTGAGGCGCAGGAGCAGCGGTGGCTGCTGGGCGCCTGTGCCGACTTTGAATGTCCCTCCGATCTCGCCAAGAGCCGTGGTCGCGCTGTGGGCGAGACTCAGCACGCTCCCACTGAGTGTGCTTCTTGACCCTCTCGGCTTCCTCTGTCGCCTCCTACAGATGGGTGGTAGCCTCTTTCAGCAGAGGCCCAAACAGCCCATCAGAGCTGATGGGGCCGTCCAGCGACTGCTTCCTAATCTGTTCCGGCAGATTGGAGATATTCAGCCACATGTTGCGCTGCAAAACCAAGGCCATCCCCTGCGCTACAGGCCACGGGTCAGAATCCCAGCTGTTGTCTTGAAATGTCAGCTGTTAACTCCGGTGGCAAGGAGTTAGGTTCTGTTGCCAGGTGGACAGGACTGAAGCTAGCAAACCGTTGTTCATGGATGGCAGACTGAGCAGCGCACTGGTGGGACTATCACCTGATTTCGGGAGGTGGAGGCATAGCTTTGCCGTCCAAAAATGTATGCTTCGGGAGCAGGATGGTGGCTAGACTCTGCTCTAGAAACAGAATGAGATCGAGGACTGTAAATGACGTTAGTAGCCCTTGCTTCCTGGGTTGTTGCTTTGTTTGGGCGAAGGGAAAAAGATTCTTCTTCTTAACCTCCTTCATTGGCGTAGTAGTTGACATGTTTTGTGCTGGACGCTCCACTGGTACCGGAATATTCTTCATCTTTGCCGTGTTCTGAATGATCTCCGGGTTTCTCAGTAGTGCGGTGCACATTGGTTGATCATGCTGGATAGAGGAAGATGGCCGCCGTAGCAAAACTTCCTCGTCACCACACTCGACATTCATGTCCCCCAGCAGGAGGAAGGTGGAATCAGAGAGCGGAAAGGAAAAGGGAGGAGAGTATAATCCTCTGCCCTGGGTGACGACTGGTCTGCAAAAAGCCTCTTAACGGTGAAAGACGTTCAACCAGCCCAGAGTCTTCACAATCCTCTTCCTGCGTCCACGGGAAACATGTCAGCCCGTCTCCTGCATTGGCAGGAGGGCCCAGTACGGGCACGCAGCTTGAGGAGTCAGGGCGAGGCCACCGTGGGTTTCCGAGGCACGCCTCACAGCGGGGATGCAGATCACTGGGCAGAATGTAGCCAGTGCAGCACGCGGGGCAACAAACAAGGACTTCTCAAGTCTTCATTCTTCAGAACTTAGTTAAATGTTTACCTGAAGAAGAAAAACTGGAGTCAAATTCAGGTCCGAAAATTAATATATGGTGGATGCGGACCTGATTTCGTGACAGGACAATGGCAGGAAAGAAAAGCCCATGTGCAGAGGGATAAACCCAATAGCGACAGCCTTAAAGGACTATAAATCATCTAGAACTGCCTCGAATTGTTCAATCTTGCTCAAAGTGCTCAAACACTTTACTCCGATGCGGACAGATAAACACGTTGTAGTAAGGACAGACAATATTTAAACTTTCCTCAGCCGGCTGTCAGGAAATTGCTAAAGCATTTTATTATGGTTGTAAATCTGCGATCAATAAGAGCACATTATATTCCCAGAAAGCAGAACCGGTTCCGGATCTGATGTCACGGAGGACCTTCTGTGGAGGCTGAACCCCTCTCTAGTTCGGAGATAATGGCACCGGTTCGGAGAAGCAAAAAGTAGACTTGTGTGCTTCAAAGGATGCTCAATGTGCGGTATGGTTTTAGATAAGCAATGTGCCCCGCTAGGAGTAGACGCCTTCTCCCACAGATGTTACTTTTACGCTTTCCCCCAATTTCTCTGATCCCTCGACTTCTGACATGGATCCAAGAGAAAATGAAGTTATGGTTTTGTGCACAAAATGGCATTGATACAGCTGCTCAATGGTGCACCTTGACCACAAGGATAATTACGCAGATGGTGAACAGTCAACCCTGTAATAGGTCAAAGAATGGGGTTTTGGAGGGCTGGAGGCACGGCACTGGGAGGCAAGGACCATTGCACGTCTCCCAACAGCGTATTGGTTTTTACGTATTGTTTGGAGGTCTCTTGATAGACCGAACCCTACGGACTGCTTTTGGGGAATCGCCCCTACTGCAGATTTTGCACACTTTACGGAGGTCTTGTCCTCCCTACTTCTCTACTCAGGAGAGGAGCAGTGGCTGACATCTCGTGTTCCTTCTTTTATGTCTATCTATACAACGAATTGAATGCTTTCGATGCACAGTGATGTTTTTTCGTTGGCTGCAGTGAACTGCAGATGCTCAGATCTCCCATCACACTTATTTGTTGAGCTCGAGGGACTGTCACAATCGCGGGCGTTGAACTCGTTCCCCAACATAAGCTGGTTATCATGGGGAGTTGGACAGGGGCCTCTGAAACCACTCTGCTCTCTTTTGGAACTAGTTACAATGCGTAACTTTCATCCCCCTGTCACAGCAGCAGGTCTGTAACGTGAATGGCTATCAATTCGCGTAGGTCAGCCCGGTTGATGAATCGCCGGTTTCTCAAACGCGAGAACTCCGGTTAGCGTCCATGCTGAAACCACTGCCTGCCTCATATTTTTTTTCACTAAAGGGACTAAAAGTGGTGTTGTAATTTATTTTGACTTCTGCGCTTGTGTAAGTCAGATGTTAATAAATCTTTTACGCTGGTGTCACAGTGGGTAAAGACTACATCCGACAGCCCTTTATCCCAATTCGACAGCCTTAAAATGGTGAAACTGGGTTACGTTTAACCCCAGATTCTATGAGCATGATATGAAGTTTTCCACCCCATGCTCCACCATCGTCAGCTGAAGAAAAAAGCTGTCTGTTATTGGGAGCGAACTCAGGTTTTGGATCGGACCTGATTGGGCCATCGACAGGACAATGAAAATCTTCAGAGCTATACGCAGGAAGGGATTTTAGCAACAGCCTTAAATAACTCAATATAGTCCGTGGAAGAGTTCTTTTTTTTTAGTTTTAAATGCAAAGAACGGCCCAAGATCCAATAAACCAAAGCTCCCTGGGAATTTGGGAACTCCTGTCCCGCCTCTGTTCATTCCTTTGGAAATCGCTACAATATAAAGTACCGTAGTTAATTAACATAATGTATATTTCGAAAAATGACATGCAGGCTTATATCATGCAATTATATTTCTTAAACTAGTTCATAAAAAGAGCCCATTGATATTGACGACTTGTCTTTTGTTACCTTGTCTGTATTATGTTTATGAAGCAATGTGATTTAATGAATAATTTTCGTGAAATTTTCTGGACTTGAATATTAATTCCAATAAGGATTCAGCTTCTAAACCTGCAACTGCAGGAAGATATGTAGCCTATAGCGTTGCAGTAGGTGTAGCGTTAAGAGACAGCGGCCTTGGCCGATGAACCACGCGTTGCATGCATAATTATTGTGTGCGCATATTGCGTGTGTCTTGAAGTAGGCTGGAAAAAATGAGACACATGAGTATCCTATAGGCTAATGCAATGTTTAAGGTCCTGTTTGCAATTTCAAATCCTAGGCTAAATAAATGACTGAAAACAGTTTAGCCTACATCCATAAATGCGGGGATGGGAAATGGATGCTCTCTCTGACATTCAATTCGTGCCTTCATACATCGCATCCATTCAGCCAATTAACATTATTTCAAAGATCACAACCAGATTTAACATTAATCAATTAAAGTATCCTACTGATATTTTCTAAATAAACCTTTAACATTCTAAAAGGCTGGACTTTGGACAAGGCAGCCTACCCTTGGGAATACAGTAGCCTGAAAAAAAAAATATTGTGACCCCCCCCCAATGTTGACCTGAAGTTGGCGCCACTGCCTGCAGGTTTTCAGCGGGTTAAATTTAAGACCTTTTCAAAGTCTCCCATAATTGACATGTAAGACACTCATGCAATAACACAAGTTAACAAAATCATTGCATTATTTTAAAACGGAGTTTTACATTTAGTTTGGGATTAAAATAAATGTTTGATTTGCAAAGTTTAGACATCTCAGAACCTCCCACGAATCCTATAGCCTCCATTGCCACCAGCAGCCTCTGCCCGTATTAACGATAAATTAATGGTAAGCCTACATGGCACAATAAAATGAGCACAGAAAAGTAATAAAGACTAACCACAGCCACCACATCTCTTCAAGAGTAAATCATTTAAAAAGACCATCTTTTTGCAAAATACAACATGGCATATAATTCAGCTAGCTGACTACAGTAAGATTGCTAGAAAGCTAACAGCGCCTGGCATGACAAATACAAATTGACAGATGCAATTTCTTAATAGCTAGCTAAAACATGATGGGTGACACTTAGGTCGTCAACGTCCTAATTTGTGGTTTCGTCCAATTTTATGAATAACAAGTGGTTTTCATCCGAAATGGTTCTTGAGAGCTAAACTGAGTTAGAAACTCCACAACCGTTCGTGATTACATTTAAAACAGCGGATCAAGTTAGGCTAGGTAAGAGCATGTCAAAATTGTCCAAGCTAACTTTAAAATTAAAAAAAAAAAATTTACCGAAACCAGTCACATGCACCTCATCCCATCATTTACCGTCCTGATTTATATCGGTTTTGTGAGAAATAGAAATAGAAACTCCATAGAGTTCATGACTGAATTCCCACAGCTGACCAAGATAAACTACGAAGCAAAGAACATGAGCTTAAATTATCACAACTTCTTCAGACTTAAAATGTATATATTGTCGTGCCGATCATACACAATTGGAGATTATAAATGATACATGACCACTGATATGATATATACATTTCGTGAATCATAAGACTTCAATATTTTATTACTTACCGTCGATGCTGTCTCAATGGTAGTGAATCGGTCCTAAGCTGTGAGGATCCTCTTTTGGAACAATTGGAAGTTCCCAGACCTGGAAGTGTGCCGCCATTTTTTGTACACGAGAGTCAATAGGAGTGTCGTAACTGAGAATATCAATGGCTCTGTGTACAACAACCAAACTTGAAAGCTGATGTACTCCAATTGCTGCCCAAATAGTAATGCTTTTGAAATCCCCACAAGCAGCTAGCAGCTTCTCAATGGCAAGCTGCCGTGGCGATCAGATGAACAGACACGCCCCCTGTCCACATCACTCCGCCCGAAGCTGTTGATTCCCCTCTCCTATTAGCATGACGGACAGCACATGTCGGCCAGGATTCCGTTTAGCACCCCTGGCCGCCACTGTACGTTGGATAGTTCCTTCCACTTGCAGCCAGACATGCAAGAAGGGCTCTCCCAGCGCATTCCACATGAGGCAACGCACCTGATCCTTGTCTGCGACCAACCAAGGCTCAGTATAAAGTTGGCAAACCACAAACAGAGACAGTTTGGCTGAGAGTGCATTTCACAAGTGTGTTACTAACCGCTGTTCTCTCTCTATTTTTCTGTCAGAGTCAGAAGAGATGAGGAAATACTGAATTTACACTCCAGAAAGCCTCGCTCTAACGCAACTCTACCAAGTGACAGTGGCTAATTCCCCTAAGGATATTAAGGCTCACAAAGTCTATTGTCTTTTTCTTTATTATTGTTAATAAAATTTCCACCTTGCGGGCTGGATTCTTGCCAACCTGCTGGCTTGCCTATGCCTGCCTTTCTGGTGGTTCACCACACTGCCAACCTGGAGCTGCTGAGCAATTAGGAGACTTCTCTTCGCTTGCAGTGTCAACGTAGCACAAGACAGCAAAAACTCGCTGGTAGAACCTGGAAACTGCATTGGGAAAACCAACAATGGTGGGAAAATGACTGCTGTGAAAATAAGTGATTCCTTAGGAAAGCAAATGGCACATAAGTCCTGACCTGGAACTTTAAATGAACTGCACCTGCTGGTGGCAGGATCATATTTGTCCTCAGCAGAACAGTTCTGACCCAGGGCATACTGTGGGTTATCAAAGCTGATTGACAAAATCCCAGAAAGATAAATATCTGGTGCCCTTCATTTCCCAGCAATGCTTGCTCGCAAAGAAACAGAGTGTTGATGTGGAGCATGAGTAAATGATTAGTTCAGGAAGTCTTTACTGTTGACCGAACAGAGCTTGCTCTCTAACCTTTATGTAGCCCATGGGACAATTGGCTGTTTCATTTTTTTGTTTTTATCTGCCTTGTAGGCTGTCAGTGGGTGGCAGCGGTCAGGCTTTGGGCCCTAGCGGAAGTGTGGTCAGCCTTAATTAGATTGTGCTTAGAGAACATGACGTCATGTCCGTACCTTGCCTAGCTTTTGACTCTCAGCTCTTTGTTAGAACGTATCGGTTCACCACCTGTGCCGCGTTTGCCTCGCTTTATCCTTGGCTTTAGATTTTTTGTCGGATTTTATCACAAGAAGGTAGGCTACGCGTTTGCCTTGGCAGTTGTATGATTTAGCTGCTAGCTGGGCACCGGTGTTTGATGTTTGTCAGTAATTCGTTGCGTTTTAATGCGTTATAGTATTGCTGGTGGTGTGCTTAGCTGAGCAGATGCTGACAAGCAAGTTTATATCGAACACTTCTGATGGCAGGTTCGTGTGCCAATGCTACTGGTAACGTACTCTTTATCTGTGGGTCATTTCGTCAAAGTGATGGTCATTTCTTTGTTCTGAAGTTGCCTTAGTATCGCTGGTGGTGAGAGCCCAGCTGAACAAGTACAACACCAAGACGAGTCGGGGGTAGAGCGAAGCAAACATAAGGTAACATTGTATCCATTTTCCCTGAACTTTATATGGCATTGCACTCGTGATTCATGCGGGCATATGTAATGCTTGTGTACGGCCTATTAGCCATGAAGGCAGTTTTATTGATGGCACAATTTTATGTCGCTACTTTTAGATTTCCTAGATGGTGGCCTGCTGCGGCAGTGAGCGTAGACAGATGCGCTCCGATGTAGAGGGGGGCACCACTGGTTTTCCTAAGTTTGTTTTTGTTCTTTTCTTGATTTTCCTGAATGTGATTAACGTGACGTGGCAATTTGTAACGGTGGGCTGTGTCATTGTAAGGGTGTGTGTCTTGTTTGTTCCTCCTTGCACACTGGTTAACATTCTATTCGAGCCTGTGCAATATACTCTTACAGGGAAGTGCAATGAGATGTCTATAGCTTAAGTAATTGCTAATTTAATGTCTACTCGGGCCTGTGCAATATTTATTTTTTAGTGGCATTACGGGGAAGTGCAATACTATAGCTATAGCCTACTTAATTGTCAATTTAATATTTTCTTGGGTTTGTGCAATATCTAAGCTGCTCTATGACACTATAGAGGTTGTAATAGTAGGTGTTTTACTACCACAATGGCAAATATTTGTTCGGCACTGTGCAATACTTGTACTGGTCAGGGGGTGCTCAGTAGTGAGTGGTAGGCCTACTAAGAGTGGCTGTGACCCTCTTCATTTATCACTGAGTGTGTCTAAGTGTTTGTGCAACACCTTATTGAAGGTATCTTCTCTTGTGTGGCCTCTGTATGGATTTTGTTGATTTGGGGTTTCATTTGATTTATTTTTGCTTTTTGATGGTTTATTGATTTTGTTTTTATTGTATTGGTTTGTATTCTTTTGTTTGGAGTGCCCACTTAAATGAGTGTTACAGTCTCACTCCTTAGGTTTATTACTAGCTATTGAATGCCTCTTAACTGGTATGCTAATTTGCACAGTACAGTCTTTTCTACAGCGAATAGTATGATTTATTGGTCTCCCTAACGACAGGATTTATTGGAATTATTTATTTTGTTTTTTAAGCTTTGTAGTTTACTGACCTATTTATTGTCAACCTGTTTGTGGTAATCTGCCCGTATTTATTTATATTTATTGCCCATTTGCACATGCATATTGCCGCCCTCTGTACAGCCAATTGCTGTTGGCACACTTGCCTGAAAGCAAAAGAGAAAAGGAAGCGATCCGCACACCAAAAGAAGCTCCCGTATGCACTTTTATTTGCGTGACGTTTCGAGCTTGACGCTCTTCCTCAGACTGCTAATCACAGGGACAGAGTCGCCAACTTAAATACCCATCATGTAAAGGTATACACCACATGGTACACTTACAATATACAGGAATATAATTCTGCCATTTATTAATAATAAAAAATACAAAATACTCGGATATATGCGATCATGTATAGAAGACAAATGTATCAATGTAATATGTAGAAAAATATATGATATGTAGAAAAATACGTAGATAATGATTTTAAATACATACAGAGCTGCAACACCCCTCCGCATAGAGTATACAAGTCAGGTAGGGTGTAGCTCCACATGAATATGATCAGGTACAAAAACATGTCGCATATCCACCATTTCTTCCGATGACATTGGCTAGTCATAACAAATATTTATATATATACATATACACATATACATATACATACATACACATACACATACACATACACATACATACATCCATATACCCATATTAATATGGATGACAAAGTATAACCACAATATTTACAAATATATATAAAATATGTGTACTTCAAATAGAAAAATACTCCAAGTATTGGGCTCAGGCAATAAGGCCATCATACTGTACTCACTATTCAGAGGCGCCTCTATCTAACTACCAACTCAATCCTAGTCAGGAGGTGTAAAACACCAACGAAAAAAAGAGCACATGCAACAGACACCGAGTTATGAGTACCTAAAGCGGTGTGTATTCAGAGAAAAGGACGAATGTCAAAGTCTTCATTAAGGCCTTTTAGGGCTAATGTGCCTAATGTATGTATCCAGAAAAGTTCATGTTTCAATAACAGGGAATTAATGTCACCCCCTCTCCATGGACATTTCAATGATTCAATACCAATATATCTAAGGGTAGAAACGCTATGTTTAGCTTCAGAGAAATGTACAGCCACCGGACTGGAAGTAACCTTGTTCCTGATGGTACTGCGATGTTCGGCTATTCTGGTTTTTAGAGCTCGGGTAGTCTTGCCAATGTATGCCAGGCAATAAGGACATAAACATACAAATGACGTTAGTAGTTGAGCATGTTGTAATGTGGAAAAAAAAAAAGCCACTAGATGGCAGTGTTGACATTTTTTTTGTTTAGCCCAGTCTAAAGCTAGGTTTGGGGCATGTCCTGGGCATGCCTCAGAGGGGGCTGGAAAAGAGTATATAAGGAGAAAAATTAAGAGAGTAAGGTAGTAGGAGAAATTGCAAGGAGAAATTGTGGAAGGATATATTTGACCAGACCTGTCACTCTTTTAAAGACCTGCAAAGCTTTTTGTGGATTTTTGCCTGTGTTGGAGCATTTTCCTGTCCCAGGACATCGCACCACAGCAGCCCATCTCAATTACCAAGGGACTGTAAATATCTCATTTTTTTTTTTATTTCAATCTTGGTCAGTAGATGTAGATTGTAGATTAGTTTAAGTGTTTGTTTAATTAAATCTGTTGAAGTTTTAGAATTTTGTCTGTCATTCCTTGCTGTCCGTGGGGCAATAACAAATTGACGCCATAACAAATTGGGGTCATAACAATGTAATAACGCCTTTGATGTTATATTTTTTACCTGTGTGCGGATGATTAAATGAAGTGGTTTTTTGTGTGAAATGGCATTGTAGGCAGCGACCACAAGGATAATTACCAGATGGAACACAACCCATGAAATGTGAAGGGGTTGGAGGGGGAGGCAGGGGGAGATCAGCTCTCACCAGCATATTACGTAAATTTGGAGGTCTCTTGTAGACCACCCTAGGTGGTTTTGGGAGAATGTTCTTCAGGACAGGGTCTTTGTCAATAATGTGCCAGTGTTGTTTGATTACATTGGCAATATCCCTGGAAACAGGTGAATATTGTATGGCACAAACCACTCTGCGTTCGGTCTCCCTGGACCTGGTGCTGGTGAGGCATTCAGTTTGTGACATGTTAGAGAAACGTGACACAGCATCTTGGATCCAAAACTCTTTCTACCCTCTTTGTCTAAAATGGTTCATCAGTTCATCAGTTTGTGTATAGAAAGCCTCGTCGGAACTACAGATTCTCCTGATTCTGTTAAACTGTGAGACTGGGAGGCTTTTCTTGAGGGATGTCGGATGATATGAATCACCATGGAGAAGAGAGTTTTTATCAGTGGGCTTACGATATAAATCAGTTTACCCTTATCTTGTATCACCAATATGTCCAGAAAGTTCATTTTAGTTTTATCACATGACATGGTGAATCGTAAGTGTTCATTCCTGGCATTAATGAAAGTGTAGAACTCCTGTGATAAATGTTCTGGTCCTTTCAAAATGAAAAACACTTCATCGAGGTACCTCTTCCAATGGGAGATGTGTTGGAGGAATGGATTTTCCAGTTGGTTGAATATCAGTTCATGTTCGAAAAGTCCAACGTACAGGGAAGCAAAGGTGGGGGACATCTTGGATCCCATGGCAACCTTGAGACCTGGAGGAAGAAGTCATTGCCATAAAGGAAATAGTTAGAGGTCAGTACTTCTTTAATAAGATCCAAGATGCAATCTGTGGTAGGATAACAGTCAGGTCTTTGGTCCAAGAAGAATTTGGCAGCTCTCAGGCCCCCATCAAAGGGGACATTGGTGTATAAGGCTTCAATGTCCATGGTAACTAATATATGTGTGTCATCTAACTGTTGTATTGTCTTAATAGTCTTAATGAAATCCATAGAGTCTTTAGTGTATGAGGGTAATGTAATGACTAGAGGCTGAAGGAAATAGTCCACAAAAGCTGAGATTTTCTCCATAACTGAGCCAATAGCTGCAACAATAGGTCTACCTGGGGGTATCTCAGTGTAGCTTTTGTGAATTTTAGGTAGGGTGTAGAATACTGGAGTGATGGGAAACTCAACAGTCATATATATATATGTTCAGATTTGTAATGTCACCCTGCTCAAGTACAGAATTCTGTTTTTTATAGACACGTTTTTTGATTTCTGAGGAGGGGTTCTCGTCCAATTTTTTATAAAATGTGGTGTCAGATAGTTGTCTCCTCACCTGCTGGTCATACATCACACGGTCCAATATGACAATAGCCCCACCTTTGTCTGCACTTTGGATGACCAATGACTTATCCTTCTGTAATAATTTTAGCTGATCCCATTGCTCTTTAGTAAGATTATCTGCCACTTTATATTCCCTTTTCTTTTTGAGAATGGATATAGTGTCTCTTTCCACCAAGCGACAACATGTGTCCAGAGATGAGTGTAATGTGACTTATCTAAAAGAAGCTAATTAAGTCGCTGAATGAGAGGGTTTGAACGGGGAGATCTGTCCGACACACTGCATTTGACGAACGAGCTGGAATCCGTAAGTATATTTAACAATGTTTAATTGATCATAGCAAACGGAAACTATTGCTTCTGTACAGAATGATAAAAAAAAACAACTTTAAAATGCGATGACAACACAAAGGTCAACAGAAATATCGGCACCCGACATACCCTCTCTCTGTGCAAACCTACAAACACCTGCAAGGACAATGCACATATAGGCACAGGTGAATAGACCTCCACCCCAGCACTGATGACACACCCACATCTCCAGACAGACACACCCACACCACAGGTGATTGACTGACATACTTCCATGCCTCTACATTCCGCCCCTAATTATTCACTACAGAATAATTACAAAACAACAATCACAACACAGAAAAATCCTATGTAGAATACATGCAAATAAACAACATGAATAATTCAATGTCTTTGTTAGTGTCTCTATATTCATCCTTGAAGATGCATAAAGTCCAACTCCAATGTTCCGAACGTTCAAGCACATTAAGCGTCAAGTATCACTAGGCCAGAGGTTCCAGAACTTTCAGAGCCTAGATAGAGTGATCTTGTCACCACTCTTAAAGTCAAGTCCAAAGTCACGAACCAAGTCAACAAGTCAGGTCCCCCCAGCCTCCTGAAGGAGACAAATCTTTGTGACAGGCGTGTCCAGACTGCTTGTCTTGGTCTTAATCTTCACTTGTCTGGCAAACCCTCTTTTATCTTGAATAGCTTCAACAACTCTTCCCATGATCCAAGAATTCTGTGGAGCAGTATCATCCACAACAAGAACGATATCTCCAGGCTGAAAGTTCAACT
Organism: Gymnothorax javanicus; assembly: GCA_029692085.1. NCBI lineage: Eukaryota > Metazoa > Chordata > Actinopteri > Anguilliformes > Muraenidae > Gymnothorax > Gymnothorax javanicus. The sequence continues at coordinate 27,226,246 of CM056210.1, read as the reverse complement.
CTGTTCCACTTTTGGTGTTCCTGAAGCTGCGGCAGATACTCTTTTACCCATCTTCTCCAGAACAAATTAGCCATATACTGCACTTGTTTCCATCTGCGGACAGCATATACGTCCTCTTTCTGGAAGAGACCAGGTGGAAGAGATGGCTGACCTTTGAGAAGGAGAAGGTGGTTGGGGGTCAGAGCCTCCAGGTCATTAGGATCATTGGATGTCCTTGTTATTGGTCTGCTATTTAGAATGGCTTCCACCTCACACAACACTGTATGGAGACCTTCATCGTCCAGAGACTGTACTTGTAATGTCGAGTTCAGAACTTTCCTGATGGAATGAATTAGTCTCTCCCATACTCCTCCGTGGTGGGATCCAGTAGGTGGATTAAACTTCCACTTAATACCCCTCTGTAGGAGTTCCTCATGGATTTGAGACTGATTCCACTGTTGCATGGATCTTTTCAGCTCTCGGTCAGCACCCACGAAATTTGTACCGTTATCTGAGCAGAGTTCTTTGACTTGGCCTCGTCTTGCTATGAAACGAAGCAACGCATTGAGGAAGGAATCAGTGTTCAAAGATGCTGCTACCTCAATATGCACAGCTCTTAAAGCCAAACAGGTGAATATCACTACATATCTTTTGACTCGACATCTTCCTCGCTTCACCTCAAATGGACCAAAGCAATCTACTCCCACTGAAGTAAATGGTGGTTCATCAGGTGTTATCCTGCTGATTGGCAAATCTGCCATCTGTTGGCTCCCCGGGACTCCCCATACTCGGCAGCACACCACACATTTTGCCAGGATCTTCTTAATAGCCACACCGGCCCCAGTAATCCAATACCTCTGGCGAGGTGCAACATATGGGTCCTACCATTATGGCCAACTTCTTTATGTATCCGTTTTAGAATTAGATCTGAGACATGTAGATCTTTAGTCAGTATGATTGGATGCTTGGACTCTTCAGGCATGGCTGACCTGCTCAGCCTGCCACCGACTCTCAAAATAACATTGTCAAGCACCGGCTTCAATCTGTATATTTGGCTTGTCCATTTCACATCTTGACTCCTTTGTAGTCTGGAAAGCTTTCTTTTTTGAGGAATTTCCAACCCATTTCCTTTGGCAGGACCAGCAACTGAGACACCAACCACCACACTTGGGAGACAGCTCCACCTCTTCAACTTCCTCCACTGTAAGAGAAGCAAGCGTTAAAATGAATCTTTAACACAGAAACTGCAGCTCTTTCTTCAGCATGTCTTTCTGTCCAGTCTCATCTAAGTTTGTTTCAATGAGACAGCATCACACGTTTTGTTTTGACCTCTTTCCTCTTCTTCCAGAGAATTAAGACTCTTCAATTTAAATAAGATCCAAATTGTCAATGCTTGGTCAGACGGTTCCAGCATGAGGTATGAATCGTAAACCAGGGACAGGCAAATCTATTAACCTCTTCTGCAGCACAAAAAACATTAGCCAAGATGCTTAACAAAAAATTACCTCAAGGATCGTCCTGTTCCAATTGTTCCGCAAATCAAAAACCATCTGGACTTTCAGGCCATCACTCAGGCAGCATCAGAAACTGTGGGCCGGAGATCCATCCTTCTTCCTAAACAAACAAATCGGCACCAAGTAAAAGGACCCCTGGGAAGCCAGATCTGCAGGGGTTGACATGAGGTGCTCAAACCAAATATCTCCACTGAGCTGCATAGGTAGTTTCAAGAATTTCTGAAGGAAGCAGGAAGTTAGCCAGAAAAAACAAATGTTGGAAACAAGGAACCTGGGACGTTTTGACAAGCATTTTTGACATATTTCAGCACTGAGGTGCTGTCTGTCCATCAAAAAAGATCCTTAATTCACAACAGAGGAGACTGCAACTCTTTTCTCTACACTCTGTCCATACGTGCTGCAACGACTGCCGCGGTAAGCTCCAATCTGGGAATAGTAACCGGTTTTAGAGGAGTCACCCTAGCTTTTCCCATGACAAAGGCACTGCATGGCTTTGCATCAGTGTTGTACAACAGCAGGTAGGTGACTACTCCATAACCCACCTCACTGGCATCTGCAAAATGATGCAACTGGGCAGAAGCTACAGTTCCAAATTCACAGGCTTGAAACATCTACTGAGCTTGAGATCTTCCAGCAGGTGGAGATTTTGTACCCACCTTTTCCACTCCAGTGCAACAGGTGCCGCCATGATGTCATCCCACCCAAGACCTCTCCTACACAGATCTTGCAAGATGAGTTTTGCCTTTAACACAACTGGTACTAACACTCCATGTGGGTCGTAGATTGAACTGACCACAGACAAGATCCCTCTACGTGTCAAAGGTCGATCTTGAATTGAGATCTTGAACTTGAATGCATCAGATTGCACACACCACTGAACACCCAGAACTCTTTCTACAGGGAATGCTTCATAGTCCAAATCCAATACTTTCACGTCCACTGCCCTATCCTCTTCAGGAATTGTAGCTAACACATTTCGACTGTTGTTAATCCACTTCTTTAGCTGAAAGCCCCCTCTAGAAAAAATGGCTCGAAGGTCGTGATAGAGAGCCACAGCTTGAGACTCAGCAGGCACTGAGACAAGGCAGTCATCCACATAGAAATTGTTCATAATGGTATCCACTGCCTGCTGACTGAAGAAGTCTTTGTTATCCACGGCACATTTTCTGAGAGCAAAGTTTGCGCAACTTGGCGATGAAGTTGCTCCAAAAAGATGGACAAGCATCCTGTACTCATCCAGCGGTTGAGAGAAATCTCCACTGGGCCACCAGAGAAACCTTAGCAGGTTAAAATCTTCAGCTGGCACACGCACCTGATGATACATTGCCTCAATGTCTGCCATCAAAACAATGGGTTCTTTCCTGAATCTGGTGATGACGCCAATCAATGAACTGGTAAGATCAGGTCCTTGCAACAACTTTGTGTTCAGTGAGACACCCTGAAAGGATGCGGCACAGTCAAACACCACTCTGATCTTCTTTTTCTGAGGATGGTATACACCATGATGGGGAATGTACCAGGCTCTACCAGGACTGCATGTCAGATCTTCAGTTGGTACTTTCTCAGCATACCCACAGGCAATAATCTTGTGCATGAAGGTGGCATAATCAGCATGAAATGAGACATCCCTCTGGAGCCTCTTTTTCAAACCCAAGGCACGCAACTCAGCAAGCCGGAGGTTATCAGGCATGTATACATCTCCTCTCTTTAGAGGCAGGCCAACAGTGTAGTGACCGTCCACCAGCTGAACTGTGGATTCAACCATTTGCATGAACTGGCAATCTTCTCTTGACAGAACCAGCTGTTCACTATGGCCGCATTCAGGGAAGTCTACTTGAAACTGCTGCTTCCAGAGATCATCCAATTTCACCGCAGAGATGTGGTTAACAGTGATGCTAGAACAGTCCACTCATCCAGACAATGGTCCATTAACAGTCCATCCCAGGATGGTCCGCACAGCGTATGGTCCTCCATCCTCACTTGGAATGACTTCAATAGGCTCCAGGGCCCTTGGTACATTCAAGCCAATGAGAAGCTCAACATCTTCATCAATTTCAGACAGTTGCATTCCATGCAAGTATGGCCATCTGTACAAATCTTGCTGTCTGGGAATATTGTTCCTACTGAAAGGCATTTTCTTCTGGGTGAAGACATCTGGCAACTCACAGTAAAATTCACTGTCCAGGCCGGCTACTTCCAAATCAGAGACAATGCAACATCCCACAACCTTTTCTTGACCCATAGTGCATAACAAAATTTTGCTTCCTCTTCCTGGAATATTCAGTCTATTCATTAGACTTGTGCAGAATGAACCAGAGCTGCCTTAGTCCAAAAAGGCATAAGTCTCCACAATTTTCTGACCCTTTTTTGATTAAATCTTGACTGGGACTATGGAAAGTTTACAGTCTTTGTCGCTGGCCCCAGTGAGACTACTAGTTTGCACTGTTACTACAGCACTGTCCACTGCTGGTGTCTCTGCCTCTTTGTCCCTTGGGTAAATATGAAGAATGGTAGGACGTCTGGAACCACATACCGAACATGACAGTCGCCTCCTGCAGTCCTTAGTTACGTGCCCTCTGCCCAAACATCCAAAACAAATTCCGTGATCTTTCAAGAAAGCAATCTTGTCATTATGTGACTTCTTTTCCAAAAGAGGGCACAATTTGAGAGCATATTCTCCATCGCAGCATAGGCAGGTCATTTTGTTCAGTGAACCTTTTTCCTCTCTGACGTGGTCCATTCCATTGTCTTTACGGCCAGCCTTGCTTCGCACTGCACTTGGAGTATCCTGTATGTTGCCAAACACAGGATCAGCTATAATTTTAACCTGGCGCTCAATAAAATCCACAATGTCAGAAAAGGTAGCTCTTTGATGACATCTCTCTTGTATGTCACAAGCCACTGTTCTCCATCTGTCTCTAAGCTTGTACGGCAACTTCTTTATGACTGTCAGCATATTTGCAGGCATATTTAGCTCAGACATATACTCAATTTCATTCATCGCATTGCAACAGCCCCTCAAAAATAGACCATAAGCTTGGAGAGCCTTGACATTCTCTGCTTTCACTGCTGGCCAAGAGAATGCTTTGTCCAGATAAGCTGACGCAATTTTCTGGTGATTTCCAAAATGTTCTTCCAGTAGAGCTTTTGCCTTGCAATATCCGATATCTGCAGGCATTTGTTGACAGCTTCGAACTAGTTCTTGTGGTTACCCCCTGGTGTACTGTGCGAGGTAGTGCAGACAGTCGCTTGCATCAGCTGCTCTCTCCTCAATATTGTGCTCAAAAACTCTCATAAATGCATGATACAGAAGAGGATCTCCATCAAACACTTGGATTTCCCTGTTTGATAAAGATGACGCCTGTTGTAGCTGCACCAGCATAGCAGTGGTTTCATTTTGCTTTGCCATTATTGACAACAAATTGTTATTGTCACCCGTGGCTGATACATGACCATGTGTACTGGCTGTACGTGAAGATGTTGATACAGTATTCACATTATGAGCTGTCCCACGACTGGGCGGTCTCTGCTGGACTACTTGACATACAACATTGCTTCAGATGACAGAAAAAACACTGTCAAACTTCATTGTGTTTTGATGATCATAACTTCCTTGACTGCGAGGCACATACGAATCAGTATTTGCATTGAGAGCAGCACTGGCCCCCCTCTCCATATCGATACAATGCAACTTCTCATGAAGTTTTTTGGACATGCGGCTTCTCACACTGCTTCTTGAAGAGGCCCTTAAACATCCATTTTAGCCTGTGTGGCTGCAATTTCCACTTCGAGGTCAAATTGTTCCTTCTTCCTTTTTATTTCCTCTTCCTGTTTGTCCAGATCCTGTTTTTGTTTAAGCAGTTTTTGACGCGTGAGAAGAGCAGCCATTTTAGCTTCTGCTCCAACACAAGAGGAGCTGGAGCTACTTGAAGTCCTGGAGGCCCCAGACTTCAAACCATACCTTTTGCTGCTTACCTTGGAAATGCTGTCACCTGGTTCAATTTCATCCTGCTCCATGTTCAAGTGCATTTTATTGAGATATGGCTCATCCAATCCCAAATATAAAGAATTGGAAGAACCCTTGTTTCGAGGCAGTTCTTTTAAGTTATGTTCCATTGCATGTTGTGAGACCAGTTTGTCAGTGTCCAACCCAGTTTCAGAGAGCCAGTGATTCACATCTCTGATAAATCGATTGTTATATTTATTGACACTTGAAAACCACTCATTTTGTTTCCACTGCTCCTCAGGAGGTAATAAAGGCAACAATGAATCATGTAATGAAATTGTTTCCCTTTGCAATTGAATCAAAATACCCAGCTGAACTTGTACATGTGAAACATTATCATCATTTTGCATGAGCTCTTTCAAGACAGTAATGACAGCTTTTATTTTATTCACTTTGACTTGGCGTTCCTTTTGAACAGTCTCAATTTTATTTGCCAAGCCCTTTTCAGTAGGAATCCTTTTCCTTTTAACAGTTTCGTCATCACAAGCATCACTGACATTTGAACCAGCAACTGACTTATTTGCAAGTGAACCAGCACGTGACCCGCTCATTTTGACACCAACCAGTCACCACGCAGGAAAACTTCAGAGCATACTATAATCACAATCCACTTCCGTGTTACGCATCCACAAACTTCAAGAGCAATGTAATGTTTGAGCAACACTGAACAACAGCAATAAACGCGGCAATACCCACGTTCAACTTCGCCACTGAATGTGCGCAAGTGAGTGATCCACTCATTCCAAAGTAAACTTGAGCACCAGCAATGACTCAATCAGCAGCCACATCCATATGCAGTGGTGACCAGGCAGCTACAACTGCGTCCAAACAATAACTCGCAGAAGGAATGAACGGATTTCTCCTACCATAGGCGTAGGCTGTAGCTTCCCATTCATTCACGTTTCGTTTTACCCATGTTCCTTGCACCGCGTCCTTCTGAGTGATCGGTAAATTACAAGCACAATCCAGTGAAGTTGCCTGTGATCTATAGCCTTTCTGTTGACAATGTAACGCGACTTATCTAAAAGAAGCTAATTAAGTCGCTGAATGAGAGGGCTTGAACAGGGACATGCTGCATTTGACGAACGAGCAGGAATCCGTAAGTATATTTAACAATGTTTAATTGATCACAGCAAACGGAAACTATTGCTTCTGAACAGAATGATAAAAAAACAACTTTAAAATGCGATGACAACACAATTGCGGTCAACAGAAATATCGGCACCCCGACATACCCTCTCTCTGTGCAAACTTACAAACACCTGCAAGGACACGTATGCACATATAGGCACAGGTGAATAGACCTCCACCCCACGCACTGATGACACACCCACATCTCCAGACAGACACACCCACACCACAGGTGATTGACTGACATACTTCCATGAGTTTCTATGTTTTGGTGGTATGAAGGTGGATTTACCTTGAAATGGAGTCGATACTCGAGTTGTCAATAGAGGATTTTCAGTTAGTTACATAAGGTTGTCACCATTTAAGTGCTCATCTCTGCAGTATCCTGAGAGTTAATGGGCGGAGAGACATGTTCAGATTGAGTATTATTACCTCTAAAGAATTCCTTTAGTCTTAAGTTACGAAAGAATTTCTGTAAGTCAATAGTAGTATTAAACTCGTTGCATTGTGTAGTAGGAACAAATGAGAGGCCTTTACTAAGGGCAGTTATACAAATGTGTGAGAGGGGCTTACTGGAAAGATTACAGATGGTCAGTTCATTTTCTTGCTGCGGGTCCGGTACGCGTTGCGTGGAAGGAATTTTTTGCCACGCCTGCATTTCTTCCTCCTCCTCCTCCTCGTTCGTGGCGTCCGTTGTCCGTTCGTAAAAAACCACTGGTCCCCTCGGAGTTGAGGCTGTATGAGTCGGAGTCCAGGGAAGAGGAGCTCTGTGTCGACGCAGCGTTGCCACTCCTACCCTGTCTGTTCGCATACCCACGTCTCCGCGTCACTCTTGACGTAACGTCGGCTTGGTCGGTGGTAGTCATACGCCATCTGTAAACAGCCTACCCAGTGGGCCTCGGGGATGTGCGTGTTCTATTTTTGATCTTACACTTGCCTGAAAGCCCATGCATTCTTTTAAAAGAATACAACCTTGTGAAATAAAGTGAGCTAAGTATATGACAGCTATATCCTGGTTTCTTCTCATTGGACTTGCTCGGGGTTTGGGGATGTTATCTAGCCTAAATAGGGTTCTCCTACCCATAAATAAGGAGTGGCGTAGTCGTACTACCAGTCAACTGTTGACCTTACTGCTGGTCACTTTTACTTTCTTTATTGTTCATACTTTGGTCCACATCTTCTACTGTTCAACGTCCTGTCATACCAGCTACCTCAACCGGGCCCATTACAATGAAACATTTTCAGCAGCATTTAGCAAAATAAGTGGCAACTGTAACCCTTTCAAGAAGTGGTAGAAAAACAAAATTAATTATTCCAGAGATCATGTGGAACACACGCATAAAGAGACATTACAGAGGAGGGTCTTCTTTTCTGCATGATGTGTCAAACACAAATGCGAAAGTTCACAGAATTTTTTTTATCTTTTTGTGAAATGATTTACTATTTACTAACTGCATTTACTGCATTTAATAACGGCAAAATAGGAGTAAGAAAGAAGGCGTGTATTTAAATTCCCATGGATTTTTCTCAATCATTGGAGAACTTGTTAATCAAGGAAAGTGATTGAACACGGGTCAAGGGATTTTTTTTTTTGTGCCTTCACTACCTTCAGCTGACCAGTTGTCACTGGTCTGTCTTTAAAAAAAAAAAAAAAAAAAAAAAAAAAGGTCCTCTCAGCAGAATACTTTGCAAAGTGAAGTACAGAGGCATACAATCTATTTGTAGGCAGCATAAACAGAACAGTTAGGTTACGGATTCTCTGTACTTTATTGTTTATCTGCTATTTCAGCATGGTCAGTGTGACGGTGGATTAACATCATGGTGCACAAGAAGGGCTGCTCTATTTCAAGATTTTTATCATATTTGGTTTCAAATACATCAAGTTTCTACCACAGTATTTACCTGTACTCAATAAAGCAGAGAGCCAAAGACTGTTTACAGCTTCAAAAGTAGCCCCTCCCCCAACAGAGAATGTAAATCAGAGCAGCAAACTCAGATTGGCACAGACATCTCTCCTCCATCGGTGGATCACCTTCAGCTGAGATTCAGTTTGCCCAGGTAGACGCCCTCAGATCAGCAGTGACCACGCACTTCATTCAACAGGTTGGTAACTTATAGAGTCAGAGAGAGCTGTCCTGGCATCTGGGTCAGGGAAGGTTCCGAGGACTGTGGAGGTCGATGTGAACAGCATTCATACTAGAAAAACTGAGGCACCAGCAGTGTCCAATGGAGAAGAGCATAATGGCCCGGTAGAACTTCCAAGGACTGGCCGAGCATGGCTTCTGCCATTGAGCATAGCAGAACCTCTATGCAGCTCTCTGAGACCACAGGAGGTAGCAATTGCAATGGGCTGGAAAGCTGACAGACAGGATAATGGGCTGGATGGAAGATGGGCTGGATAACGGGCTGGACGGAAAACAGGCAGGATAGACAGGTGGTGAGGTGCTTAAATAATTACAGTGGATAACTGATGGACAAAAAACAATGAAGAGTTGTGACCAAGAATCAGGAGACTGATAAAAACGGGGACAATTGGTGCACAGGCGGAGTGAGGATTGACAGTGCCCGGTTATGTATGTGAGGAGGCTACATTCATTGCTTTGCGAGTGTGTGTATGTGTGTGTGTGTCTACACACTGTTTCTGTACCATACCTGAGATGTAACAGTTAAGGCCTGCCTATTCAGTTGCCTGTTAGTATCAGAAAGATTAAATAGATCATATCATAAACTCGCACTCCAATTGATATCTAGAAAAAGTTGTGAAATGTTGAAATGTTAAGCCTTTGATCTTTAAGTAAAATTTGGCTCTGGCAAAGATGCTTTAAGGAAATGTGAATGTGCACTCTGAATGAACAAAGCACCTTGGCTTAAAATCTTAACATAATTATGAATTAAGAAAGACCCCCAAGAAGTAAATCACACTAATGTCCAATATGCAGACCAAACTAACCTCCACCGCACGTCACTGCTAAAAAAACTCTGTTATGTTCCTTAATCAAACAGATGTTCATGTGGTCTTATTCATAAACCTTTATAGGCCTATGTATCTCTTTTGTGATCCTAACATCAGGCAATTGGACTCGAGTCATAGGGACTCGGACTCGAGTCAACTCGAGTCACAAATTTGACGACTTGCGACTCGACTCGGACTTGGAAGGCAAAGACTTGAGACTCGACTCGGACTTGGGAGGCAATGACTCCAGACTCGACTCGACTTGAGGCAAGATGACTCGGACGATTTGTTCTTTTCATTGTATGTTTTTTTTTTTCACGTTGATATTATTCTTTCTAGTATGACAAGAGTGGTCCGTTTGTGTGCAGTGCACGGCGCGCGCTCTAGCAGGTTGATTCAGACAGGCTTCGGGTTTTTTTTTTTTTTTGTGTCTGAAGCGGGGGCACGCACTTTTGATGATCAGTGCACTTGATTGCATGGACAATAATGGCAGCTGCGAGTTCTGGTACGCCCAAAAAAATTCAATTTGCTTTTAAAAACTTCTACTCCAATGGAAAACGAAGGTCTGCTCAATGTAAGACATGTTCAACAACCATTAGCGACAAAGAGGGAACCACTTCAAACTTTGTCCATCACCTGAATACCCATTATGACAAGTAAGTGAAACCTGATAGCTAGCAGCCATGTGTGTGTGTGTGTGTGTGTGTGTTGGAATAGTCGGTCATGTTTTGTTTACGCCAGCTAACCCAGCGTTAGCTTGTTATCGTTGGCTAGCTACATTGAGTTGGGAGAATAGTGGTGCACTGCTCACTAGCTATGTTTCCATCCACTTGTTAATCGAATTATCTGAAGTTCGCCAAAAACATTCATGCAAATAAATGCGGTGAAAATGCATTTCCATCTAACAGCATTAAAGCGAATAAAAAGTAGTGCGTAATGACGTCACTTGCTTTAATGCGATCAAATCGGTGTATCGAATAGATAGATATATATATATATATGACATTTTGAGCTGTTTCCATTCATTTTCGCACTGAATCGCAGAACTTTCAAGTGAACAGAAGTAGTGTGGTAGACAACAAAATTAGCTAGTTAGCCAAAATGGATCTACCAAAAAATGATGATAATTGCACAAGTTGTAATAGTGCGAATGTGCCAGCTATTAGCAACATAGCAAACCATTATCAGAAGGCAACGACGACATCAAAACACCGTCACGATGCAGTCGCAGATTTATTCGGCAAATAACATTTCCATCAGCATTTATCGCATAAGCCTTTTACCGATCAAGAAAAAATCTGATGAGATCAACCGTATACACTTTGTGTCGATATGCTTGAAATCAAGTCGAATTTCACCGTTTCCATTAGGCATATACATAAACACTTTGATGCTGATGAATTCTTTTGAATTTTCATGTTATTGCAAAATGTTCAAAAGAAACAATTTTTTGTATCAAACATGCCATTTCTTTAATGGAATGTAGCCTTTCCCATCTACCTAGGCCTTAATGATCAGACATGTAATGTTGTAATGGATAAATGAACAGCTTTATGCTGGTTTAGCCATGCAGACTAGTCTGCACTCTCTTTTTTGAGATTGACATTAGGTTTTTCTCTTCAAGATATACACCTGAGTGCTTTGTGGGTGGGCTGGGGGACAATGGTGAGGGACTTGACTTGACATAACCTGTGACTCGACTCGACTTGACATAGCCTTGTGACTCGACTTTACTTGACTTGCCCACAAAAGAAAAGACTTGGGACTTGCTTGAGACTTGGACCAAATGACTTGAGACTCGCTTGGGACTCGGATCGGAGGGACTTGGACAATTGTCTGCCTAACATACTAAATTAACTTGAGAGCGCTGCAAATTGTGCTGCCTATTCATGTTGGTATTGTTGGGCTAATTCAAATTAGATTTGCCTTTATAGAAAACGATGCACAGCAGCAAAAGGACAAGTTCTAAAATTACTTCTCTGCGCGTGCCCCTTCGGTTTCCAGCTCCAGGAAAAGAGAGTTGGATGAGGCTTTTTTTAAAATGATGTATTTGGATTACGAGCCTCTGACCAAAGGTGAACGAGAAGGGATGTGTCACTTCGCCAGCGTTGCGCAACCCGGCTATTGCACACCTTGCTACAGCACAGTGCGCGACACCCTGATGCCGGACGCTTTCCAAGAGATGGAAAGCAAACTGAGAGAGATGCTGCAGCTAGGGTAAGGCTTTGCTCTATCATTAGATATCTGGACCAACAGAAGAGGACACAGCTTCCTAGGGGTCGTGGCTAGTTTTATTGACGGAGCATTTAACGGCCACACAGTGTTGTTGAGCTGCGACCATTTACAAGGGCACCACACAGCACAGATTATTTTCCAAAAATATGAAAGAATCTTGCAAAATTGGAATATTCAGCATCGGGTTGTAAGGGTGGTGACAGACAGCGCAAGTAACATGATAAAAGCCTTCAACCTCCCTGGCTTTGAGGAGGATGCAGCTGAGGAGGAGGAGGGACACGGGGAGGAAGATGATGCGGAGGATAGGCCTACTGTCCCGCTCTCACAGTTCCAAATAGATAACATTGCGCAAAACATGGACAATATGATAAACCACTACATTACAGAGTCAAATCTGCATTTGCGATGCCCTATACATTTGCTTCAGCTCGCAATTGAGGATGCTATAAACGCACACTCTGATGTTGACAGATTGCTCCAGCGAACAGCGAGGCTCGTGAAAAGTGTTCGGAAAAGCACATTAAACACAGAGGAGGCCGACAAACTAGGCGTGCGGCCCAGCGCAGCGTGCGTAACGAGATGGAGCAACCAGTTGCGGATGGTGGAGTCAGTGCTCAAGATTTTTGACAAAGACCCGCTATGGCAGAACAGGCTGTCCGTTCCAGAACACGGAAAACTTACGTTGAACGACGTCCGTCTGCTCCAGGCCCTGGCTGATGTGCTTTCACCACTCGCAGAACTAACTGACCAGATGCAAAAGGAACTTGGAAACCTGGGCATCATTCTGCCAGCAGTGGCGGAAATCAAGCATCTTCTGCGCCAGAGTTAGACCATCTCCATTGCTGCTTTTGCTGAAACATTAGCCGCAAATGTCTCGACCGGATTCAGCAGATTCTATGCAGACAAACATCTGGTTTTGGCAGCCGTACTCGATCCTTGTTTTAAAATGGAGTGGATCATCAGAGACGACACCGTGCGCAATAAACTTGGAGAGATTTGTGAGCTGCTGGTGGAAGAGACTGAATCAGTCAACGCACCAGGAACAGATGAGAGCGCACCATGCACAGCTGTTGAGCCAAGCAACACCCGCAAGAGAGCCTGCATGTTTGACTCATACAACACTGAAACACAACAAAGGGCCAACGATGCCAGGGGGGAAGTTGAAGAGTACCTCAGCTCATTGAGAAAGAACTCCCATGACGATGTACTACAGCTGTGGAAGGACAATGTCAAATCCCTCCTTCGCCTGGCCAAAGTTGCCCGCAAAATCTTCAGCATTCCCAGTGGCTCTGCCAGTGCTGAGCGAGTGTTCTCCCGTGGCTGGACTACTTTCCTGTCTCCACCGTTTGAGCCTGAAGCCTGAGACCCTGTCCAAACTAATTTTTCTGAAGGTGAACTCCAAAATCATGTCGTAATTCATATCAAGTCATATCATTCAAATCATATCATTTATGCTGCTGTTATTTTTGCCTATGGGCATTGGATGTATAGCTGCCTATCTTAGTTTTGCAGAACGCGCGCACACGGCAGAAAAGTGAGAATATAGCCTACCTTAAGGCTTTCATAATTTATTATCATTATTTTGTTATACTTAAGCTGTCCGTTTCCATATATTGTAGCCTGGGTTTGTTTACTTGTATTTAGGCTAACAGCCTATCAGAATTAAATAACGGGAAATTTATTTTATTCTTACGGAATTGTAGGCCTACCATTGTTTATTTGCTTTATTACTAATATGGCCTATACGTATCTCTTCTTTGAATCGCCACGCATTCATTTGTGCCTTTGTTTTATAAAGGCCTCAAGAGCTGCAGTCTGCCATTTATTGTCCGTTTGTTTAAATAAACGATGGGCTAGAACATTTATTTGTCTCACTTATGCTTTTAATTTCTGCTGTAGCTTAAAAGAGAATAACAACTTTCTGCAATTTAATACATTTGAAAAATACAGAACAGTGCCTTACTTCTTTCATGCACAGGCTTATGGCAAATAGAACAATGTTTGAAAGGACATTAAATATTTCACTGCGCAAATATCGTTATTAAAATATACCTTTGTTGCTAATTAATTTTTGTTGGTGTTGGCAGTGTCAAAGAGATACTTTGGAGAAAAGTGGAGCGGAACACGGAAATTCGGAGCGCATGTTTTTTTTTTTTTTTTTTTCCCTTGGAGCGAGAGCGATACTGGACCGAAGCGAGTACACGCAGGATGAGCGACGGAGCGGAGCGCACAAGCTACCTAGTGGATGTAGAGCGGAGTTTCAAGTCGCTCAGCTCCGCTCACATGCTCTGTACTGGGCAACAAAAGAAACACAAGTTAGCTAGTTAGCCAATGTACTCTTATTGGTACTCAGTCAAAGTGACCGCAAAATAAAGAGAAGTTAGATGACACGAGTGTAAATGTGCACGCGCTAGTAATAAATTTGCTTTTCTAAAATAATTACACGCAAACTTATTTTCCGGTCTGCCTTTAATTAACTTGCGTTTCTTTTGTTCTTCAGTACATTTGACTGGATGAGCATCTGACATGCCACACTGCATATCTGCCAAGCCATGCATTGCGCTTAATCAAATTGATTGTAATTATCAGCCGTCTGGCCTGACAAGCAGGTTGTCTCAAAATATAAGTTTAATAATTTCTCAACACAGGTTTCTTATTTATTTAGCCTATTTATCTATTCAGACTATTTATTCATTTTACAAATAAGAGCAATAACAGCATGACGTCCGCATCGCTGCACATGGTTTATTACTCATTTTGACAGCTGCACTCGTTCCTGCATGTTGTTCGTGGGTTTCAAATTTGCGTACACCTGGTCAGACCTGGCGTGATTTTTTTGCGGACCGTTCGCTCACGTTCAGATTGATAAATGCCGATCCTTGCGGGAGATTTGGCGTACACCCATTTTTTTTGGTGTACGCACGTTTGATAAATGAGGGCCATTGTGCCTCCCATTCTGCTGTGTGCAACAACACCGATAAAAATAATTACTGAAATAAAGGCTTTCGCAGCACCTCGCTTCTTCTTGTATTATTCTCATTCATACATACAGTCACCAAATTAACTTTTTATCCCCCAACCTGAACACAGCCAAACTGTTTAGCCCACCGCAAAGCGACCTGCTCCCATTGACTCCAGAGAAAGATGCCATGGCACATGATTCCTCGGACTCATGACGACTAGAGTTTGCTTCTTTACACTATGCAGTCATACCACCAATTTTATACAGCCTATGCTGCAGGATAATCACGTTGTCAGCGTAGTACAAATTTAGTCTGTACAGGTACATGCGCCTGGCCAACAAGACGAGGTTGCTACAGGGTGACAAACTGATGAAATTTAACTGGCTTGACCCCTAGTATCCTTAGCGAGGCCATGCCAATCGTTGTCCGCCCATACAGACCTCCGGCCATTGCCGGTAATGCCGTGGCTATGATTCAAACACCTGACAAAAGGACTCACAGAGGAACATCTTAGCTAATAGCCACCCGCAGCCCCACCTAAACAGTCTTGTGCAAATTAATTGAATAAATCAGGTTTGAGTGGGAAAAACCAAACAAAGGTTTTCAGGCTTTATTACTTTAATAGCATCTACATTCAGCACTCAGTACAAGATGTGTGATCCATGGTTCTTGATAAGCTGTTCCACCTGTTTTAGCAGGGAGCTTGTGAGGGTGCGTTCAGGAACCAGAAGCGAGAACCAAAAGATCCAGCAAACTTGTTCTTTATTAATTCTGGGGTGGAAACCCCTGCAGGGCAGTAGGCAACGGTACAGAGTCCACAATCCAAAATCAGAATCCAGTAGTCGTAATCCAGTTCGTAAACAGGGCAGCAAACACAAAACTCAGGGTCGGGCAAAGCAGGTTCATTACACGGGCACAAGAATATTAAAGACGAAGCCAAAATCAAAATCCGGGACGTTCCAGTCAGAAGTATAACACGAAGAGTACAAGGCATAAACAACACAGCACAAGGAAAACGTTCTGACAAGAGCTGGCTGTGAATTGACTGCTTAAATACACGTAGGGGAAGTCACATGCTATAATAGGGAACAGGTGAGCTGGATCAGACTAATTACAAAGGAATGAACAAGAGGAAGTTCCTAACCACATGAAATTGGCGAAAGCCAAAACGCGGACAGGGATTACACAGACAGCCTATGACAAACAAACGGCTCCGGTTAAGGAGTTCTAAAGTGCACAGAGAGTGAGAGGCAGAACAGTGTTTAACAAGGTGCGGAGAATCCGCCAAAGCACAGCAAAGTAAATTGAGTGAAGGCAAGGGGCGGAGACTAGAGCAGAGCGAGTACTGAGAGCTCGTTAGTCAATTAGTAATGCGCAGCTATACAATCCCTAGTGCTTGTTGGTAAGTTAGTACTATAAACAATGTTAGTTATTGTTAGTAATTTATCCAAAATAACAAACTGTTAGTATTTGTTAGTAAAGACAGAACAGCAAGGCGAAGGAAGCAAACAAGATTGGAAGGAAGAATTGAAAACCCAGAAACCATGAAATCACCTGAAAACGTGGTATGCAATACTGGGGAATAAAACTGTCACATCACATATGACCAGACAGGGGAGACAATGTGCAATGCAGGGCATGAGAAATACATAAACCAGAATAATAACTAAACTGTGAATATGAGTAATGGCAGGCAAAAGACATGGCAAAGAAAGACAGGCAAAATACAAAACATGGCATAGAATAAATAAAAAAACATGGCTTGGAAGCAGAGTCATAGCGAAAACATGGTCAGGCATAACAGAATCGTAACAGAGCTGACCAAGTTTTTGCAGGTCGCCTTGATTTCTTTGTCATGATGCCACACCTGGACAACTGCATCGATGACTTAGGCTTTTGTGGTGCAGTCCTTTTGCTGCAGCCTTGACTTGATGAACCAGAGATTCTCAATGGGATTGGGGTCAGGTGAATTACCAGGCCATCCAACACAGTTACAGTACTGTGTTGATGACGCAATCACATTAGTTGCATCATACAAGTCATGGAAATGAATGAAACGTGATTAAAAAGAACTCTGCAGTGATCTTTGAGGTGGTTATGTAAAACCTCCATCACTTGGCACAGCTATTTGCACTCCAGTCAGCTCATTCAATTGACAAGCACCTTTATCCAATTAATTTGCACAAGACTGTACATCATGCATTATAAATACAAACATTACTGCATGACGTATTTAGCTAGTTCACCAAACACAATTAATACTTTAATATATGAAAGTTTTGGTACTTGAAAATATCCCATAATTTTGCACTATTGTGTTTTTGTTACATATTTATGATTGGATGCACTCCATATTAAAACTGTGAATGCAAATGAAATAGTTTACGTGATATGTGTTCATTCCATGAAATACTTGTACTTTAATGTACTTCAAAAAAATTGCACAATCGCTGTCGTTAGTCATTCATAAAGGTCATTGTGTTTTTTTACATGTTGTTTTCTTCGCTAATTGAATTGATTTTACTAAAATGGAAAAACATTTTATGTTAGTACGACAGTCTGAAACAGCATTTGCTGCTTTCCAGATGTCATCTGTTTCTGCTTATTTTCACATTTGTTTGAGAAGCAATGCTTTGTTAGATGAAGATAGCTTCAACAAAAATAAGTCTAACCACAAAAACAGTTTTTACACAATAATCTCATTTATTGAAGGAAAAAATGTATTCAGCACCAACAGAGATTTTGTGAGAAAAAAAAATAATGCAAAATGGTTCCTTTAATTATTTAATCTGGCATTTTACCCAATTTAATTAGAAATTAGAGTGAACAAGAAGCAGGCGTAACTATTGGTGGCCGTGCAGAATCTATTTACCGCACAAGTCGAGCCTTCCCAGTAACGGGATGGAGGCTCATACATGGGATTGAATTTTTTTTTCAAGTGACCAACCTGCTGAAATTCAGAGAGTTTTGATGACTCATCCAGGAAGTCACATACGAACATGTAAGGAACTGCAAGCCTCTCTCACCTCCAGTTAGGTCAGCATTTATGATTCCACCAGCAGAAAGAGAATGGGAAAAAATTACATCCATGGGTGAGTTGCACCGCAATATCTACTGCTGACCACAAATAACATAAAGGACCTGCGGGATAATTACAACCCCAATTCCGAAATAGTTGGGACAAAGTGTAATTTGCGAATAAAATCAAAAAGCAGTGACTTTCAAATCACACCAGCCAGTATTTTATTCACAATAGAACAGAGATAACATAGCAAATGTTGAAACTGAGAAATTTTACAATTTTATCCACAAAATGAGCTCAGTTCAAATTTAATGGCTGCTACAGGTCTCAAAAAAGTTGGGACAGGGGCATTTTTACCATGGTGTAGCATCCCCTCTTCTTTTCAACACAGAGTGGAGGCGTCCGGGCATTGACAAGACAAATTTCTTGAGTTTAGCCATTGGAATTTGATCCCACTCTTGTTTAATACAGTCTTCCAGCTGCTGAAGAGTTCTGGGTCTCCTTTGACGGACTTTTCGTTTAATTATGCACCAAATATTCTCAATCGGTGAAAGATCAGGACTGCAGGCAGGCCAGTTAGGCAGACGGACTCTTCTACTACAAAGCCATGCTGTTGTAATAGCTACAGTATGTGGTTTTGCCTTGTCCTGCTGAAATACACAAGGCCTTCCCTGGAATTGATGTCATCTGGAGGGGAGCATATGTTGCTCTAAAACCTTTATATACCTTTCAGCATTCATGGTGCTTTTTAAAACATGCAAGTGTTCCACACCATATGCACTAATGCATCCCCATACCATCAGAGATGCAGGCTTTTGAACTGAATGCTGATAACAGGAGGGGTGGTCTTTCTCCTCTTTAGCCCGGAGGACACAACGCCCATGATTTCCAAGAAGAATGTCAAAGTTGGACTCGTCTGACCACAGGACACTTTGCCACTTTGCAACAGTCCATTTTAAATGAGCCTTGGCCCAAATCTCGTCTCTGGGTGGAGCTATCGCGAGAAACGAACTGCTTTACAGTACGAGACAAAAATACTCCCCGGCTAGTAATAAAAGGAAGACAGCTTCTCTTCACTGGTGTTACGATGGCGGAGCCGGCGAAAAAGAAGAGGTGGCCGTTGTCAGAGGAGGCGAGGAAGAGAAAGCAGACATGAGTCAATCTTGGTTGAGCTTTTTCAGAATGGAGAGAGCTCAAGGAGAAAGAAGCATGCAAATCAGATGTCGACCTGGCGTTGTTGCTGTTGCACTTGTAAGTATTGTTGCGAAAAAATGTATTCCTTGTATTCATGTCATTGCCCACTCTTCATGTTTGCTGTTGTTTGGAAAGGCCTTTGCGCGATTATTGTATGAGTGGTGCTTGATGCTTGTTAGCTAGCAGAGATGTTAGCATAGTTACCGGTGTTACAGATCAACTGGTTTCCCTGTTAACTGGTGACCTTTATTTACAAAAGTCGGGTCTTTCTCACAGCAGCAGAAGATTTTCCGCTGGCTTTAGCTGTCCGTGCAAATGCCTTAACAATTACAATCCTATTTTACTTGGTATCTATCCATTCGATTCAAGTATTTCATTGATTGTTGACAGTTGTAAACCGTGATGACAGTTTAACTGCCAGAATTTATAACGGTCAGGTGTGATAGTAAATGGCCTGAAATTTCTTTTGGTGTAAGATCTATTAGTAAATAGGAAAATTCCAGGTTTTCAGGTTCCAGAAGTCAACAGTTTGGTTTTTATGGTCTCGAGAAGGGTCACCCTCCAGAGGGACAAAATTGAACTTTTAAGAAAAATAGGTTTTTTTTTAAGAATTTTTTTGGGAATTTTTCCTTTATTTGACAGATATACAGTGTAGAGAGACAGGAAAGTTGGGGAGAAGAATGGGGGAAGACATGCAGCAAATGACCTGAGCTGGAATCGAACCCAGGTCGCTGCGGGAAGGACATAGCCTTCATGGTATGCGCACTTAGACTGATGAGCCACTGACGCGCCCCAGAAAAATAGGTTTTTGAGTTGAAATATCTCAGTACGCCCTCAATAGCCCAGCTTCATTTATTCTGTTGTCAGTCTATATTAGGAGGAGTTTTGGAAAATTATGAAATTTTGGTGGGCTGTTGAGGGCGCCACCTATAGGGGGCGCTTGAAAACGCCATCTTGGACCAAAGTAGCAGTCATGTTTGAGGCATTCCTTGCATGCGCCCTCATTAGCCCAAGCTTGTTTATGAAGGATATGATTCTATAACAGTGCATTGTACTATTCCACTTGAAATTGTAGTGGGATGGTGAGGGCGCGCGGAACTATAGGTGGCGCTCAAGTCAGTGAAAATGCAAAAATAGGGGTATTCCGCGGCTGTAGATCTCCATGCGCCCCCATCAGATTTGAATGAAATCTGTTTTATTTGATAGCCCTACATGTCCACTATGTGTACCAAAAAGATTGGTGTGGTTGGGCTCAAAGTGGTGTTTTCAAGCGCCCCCTATAGGTGGGCGCTTGAAAACACCAAAAATTTTTGTGATTTTCCAAAACTCCTCCCAACACAGATTGATATCAGTGAAAATGAAGCTGGGCTATTGAGGGCGCACGGAGATATTTCAACTCAAAAACCTATTTTTCTTAAAAGTTCAATTTTGGCCCTCCAGAGGGTGACCCTTCTGGAGGCCCTAGCAACCATAGACTGTATAAAAAGATGGACGCAGCACTCTGGTCTGAAAAAAGAAGCCCATGCGGAAGTACCGTAAAATGGCATTCTATTTAATGGCCAGCGGATGGCGACGTCGGTGGTTGCAAAAAGAAGTTCAATGCTATAGAAGTCTATGAGAAAATGACCCTACTTTCCCACCTGATTTTTCATTTAAATAATGATTTTTCACATTATTTTATGGTAGCTATAGCAAGTTTCAAGTCTCCTTCGATATATCATGTTCATTTTTGTAAATTATGGTCCCAAGTAGACTAGAATAAAGGATAAAGCCAGAATATGCTTTGGAGGCGTGGCTATCCTCTGGTCCTCGTCCGATACGGTCAGATCTACCTCTGACGTCCCTCCTCGGATCTTGATTCTCGCTCTCATCCAATAGAAATCACATCCGGTTTCAAAATGACAACATGGCGCAATTCAAATTGCCAAAATCGAGGCTTCCTTTATAGTATGCTGAAACCAATGGGTGACGTCACGGTTGCTTCGTCCATCTTTTTATACAGTCTATGCTAGCAACCAAACCGTTCACTTTTGGAACCTGAAAATTTGGGATTTTCCTGTCTACCCAAAGGCCTTCCACTGGAAAAAAATTCAGTCAAACATCTTGCAGACATATATCACCCATCGCCTGAATGGTATAAATTCTGGCAGTTAAAAATCGAGTTTAATCTTCTTGCTCTACAAAAA
The DNA here is from genome assembly GCA_029692085.1 of Gymnothorax javanicus. NCBI lineage: Eukaryota > Metazoa > Chordata > Actinopteri > Anguilliformes > Muraenidae > Gymnothorax > Gymnothorax javanicus. The sequence goes on along the minus strand of CM056210.1, from coordinate 27,205,063 downwards.
AGAAAAAAAGAAATGTAACCTCACCTGGGATTCGATACGATACATGATGTAAAAGAAACACAAGGACGACGGGTTAACCCACTAGGCCATCAGAACATCACGGTCCCCGTATTGTCCAAGTACACTACGTAGCTCAAACAGAAACAACTGGACATACATTTCTTGGTTGAAAACACCTCGGCTGGATTAACCTGTGACCACTGTTACCGCAGAGATTGTAGCTGAACCTGTGTTTGTAGCGCCTCTGAAATGGGACATTTTAGGTTTTTGTTGATAAGAATCTAATCGGCTAACGCTTTTTTAATATAGCCTATTGAATTTATTTTGTTATTAAACAGTCAAAAGAAATAAAGTTCATGGGACTATCCCCGCCGTCTGAAAGATGAAGATAGGAACCGTGTCCTACAGTGTGTTGACCAGTTCTGCAAACGGAATTTGTCTGAAGCATCTGGTATCGATACAGCACTCGGTGGCGGAAAGTTATCTGTTCACGTAATTTGCGGAAATTATTCACGCACTTTGTGGATCAATTAGTTTTCTTCAGTCATTAGGAATAAAGCCTGCACAGTCATTTTTCAGCAGCACGTCCTTTGACCGGTTCCGCAAATAATTTCCAGTTTAGCAAACAGTGCCCTTTGTCTGGCCAAACTTATGATATTCTTTATTTATTGGCATAATTGCGTGCCCCTGGCCACAAAGGAACAGACACATGTATTTTCCACCAATTTTAGCCAGCATTACTCTGCAGGGTATATCATAATAATTGGTCAAATTTATGGATAATTGTTCCGTGTGTCGACATTGTGTCAGCAGGAATCCACGTGCGCTGGCCTCAGTTCAAGACGATTTTGTACATCCATCGATATTCAGCTGCTATCAGCGACTATGGATGATTCTTTTTACTCTTTCCAATTCAAGTACATACCAAGTATACATTAAAATTATCAGGATGAGACCACAAATTCAGATTAACACAGGACATGAGTAATGATCAACCTGTTGAGCCACTGAAAAACGGTTATGGCGGGGGAAAAGATGTCTTATTTCACATTGACTACATTAAACTTTAATAAAATTCTTTCAGAAAAATAAACAAGAATAAACACGTCTCATAAATTACAAGTTTGAAAACCTACAAAATGGCGTTTGAGGAACTAGTCAAACGACAAGCAGTCACTCTAATGGGTGTTGAAAAAGTATCAAGAGTACGAAATTGGGATTTATATGGTCAAATATACGATAATTTCTGATCATAATGACATTTATAACGTGATGAATCCCGGGAATACACGCGTTTAACGGTCACACACTGCGCAGTGCGCCTTATCACAGGCGTTGATTTGGTACTGCTGCAACGGCAAGCAACAGTTATCGGGCATTTACTTCTCTATCAAGCCGAATATCTCGAAACGATAGTTAAGAGTTAAATCCACAATAATTTACCATTCCAGCGGTGTCAAACTCAAGGCTGACAGCGAAGTCGTTTTCCCACAAATAAAGTTTGATTTCTGCAAATTGCGGAATCGATCAAATTGCGGAACTGGTCAACCCACTGTATGGCGTTACCCCTATTCAAAATATTATCAGTAAGTAACCAGCCATTATAAACACATGATGCATGGACTTTGTTTTGACTGGTTATATATTACACATTATTATTTTTAATGGCTGGTTATTAACGGACTATATTGAAAAAGGTCTACCTGATAAGACAGTGTCATACGACCCCTAGACACAAGATAATCTCGTGAACTAAATTTGTTTCGGCTGGTTAATGGCAGGATTAAATATATAGGGAGCGCCACAAGACCGAAAAAAGTAACTCTGGAGTAAAAAGTAACATGGCGATTTACTCACAGCCATCCGCAGTTAGGATTAGTCCCTCTCTGCTATCTAATCTTTTTATGCTTTTTAGGTGTTTAAAAGCTCCATAAAATGTGTGTCATGGGAAGAAAACTCGCCGATGCATCATACTAGGTCAGCATGTGCAGCTCAGGCGCCGATCTCCAGAGCTGTGACCTCAGGAAAGAGGGACATTGCAGTTTGACCGTTGCCTTTGCTGTTCAACGTCACAAGGCAACTTTGTTCCCCATTTTGTGTTTACTTTATCTTCCCAAGGAAGAAGTTCCATGACCACTTCATCCGGGATGGTCCCCTGGCTCCACTGGTTCTGCCAATGGATCGGGGCATGGATGGAGGAGACAGATTTTTGGCCTTTTACAGCATTTTGCAAGACACACTGAGCGTGATCCCAGGGAGTCGGGGTAGAAAGTTGCTCTTTTTGCTAGTTTGCACTTTGCACCATGTTCTAGAAAAAAAGGTGGCAGGGAAGGCGGAACTTGGGCTTAAATATAGTCCAGGCGTTCCACAATTGATGCCAGCTTGCCAAAGAATCATCTGGAACATGGATGAAACAGGTAAAAACGATATTGTCCTGGACCAGGAGCAACAGAGAAAGCTCCCAAACAAACGCCAGCCTCCAGAACCATGACAGGACCCCCGCACAAGGCCTCTAAGGGACAGCCCCAGAAGTCCCTAGCCTCTAAGGGACAGCCCCAGAAGTCCCTAGAGAACCCCATGCACGGAACTCGGAAATGAGCGTGGGGTCCAGAATATCCCGAGAAGGGACCCAGCAACGCTCCTCAGGGCCATATCCCTCCCAGTCCACGAGAAACTGGGCCCCACGACCAACACCTCTCGGCCAGAATGCAGCGCACGGTGTAAACCGGCACCCCCTCAACCATTCGCGGTGGCGGCGGGGGTGTGTCAGCAGGTGCCAGGACGCTATTGCTAACCGGCTTAATCCGAGATACATGGAATGACGGATGGATGCGCAAAGATCGAGGGAGCTTCAACTGGACAGTGACCGGATTGATCTTCCGCACTATCTTGAACGGGCCAATATGGCGGGGGGCCAGTTTTCGTGATTCTACCTTCAAGGGGAGGTCCCGGGTAGACAGCCAAACTCTCTGACCCACCCGATAAGATGGGGCCAAACGACGCTGTCTATCGGCGGCGGATTTCTGTTTGAGCCCCGAGCGCAACAGAGAAGAACGGACCCTGGTCCAAACCGACCGACAGCGACGAATGAAATGGTTGACTGAGGGAACCTCGGTGTCATTCTCAGTCTCAGGAAACAATGGGGGTTGGTAACCCACCTGAGCTTCAAACTGGGAAAGGCCCGTGGAATAATTACTCAGTGAGTTATGGGAATACTCGGCCCATGCTAAAAATCGACTCCATGAAGATGGATTATCCGCCGCTAAACATCGAAGAGTATTTTCCAATGACTGATTGGTACGCTTAGTCTGCCCGTTGGTCTCTGAGTGGAACCCAGAGGAGAGACTCACAGTGGCCCCCAACTGCTTACAAAACGCCCACCAGAATCTGGCCATAAACTGAGGACCCCGGTCAGAGACAACATCTTGCGGAAGCCCATGCAGCCGGAACACATGGTTAACCACAAGAAGGGCCGTCTCCCACGCGTGGAAGGCAGCTTAGGTAGCGCGACAAAATGAGCGGCCTTAGAAAAACGGTCAACCATGACCAGGATGACCGTGTTACCTTCAGACACAGGCAGTCCCGTAATAAAATCCAATGCAATATGCCTCCAAGGGCGCCTGGGAACGGGCAATGGTCGCAGCAGACCAGAGGGAGGGAGATGAGAAGTTTTGTTTCTGGAGCAGATGCCACAGGCAGCAACAAATTCCTGAATGTCCCCCTCATACCGGGCCACCAAAAACGTCGGGCCAGGAACTGCTTGGTCCGATGGGCTCCCGGGTGCCCCGCCAAGCGGGAAGAGTGTCCCCACTGGAGAACCTGTGGCCTAACCCTAGGCAGGACAAACAAACAGCCAGGAGGCTCCCCCCCCAGGACCGGGATCAGTCTTCAAAGCCTCCTGAACCACCGCCTCAATCTCACATTGAATGAGCGCCACAATCTGAGCATCCGGAATAACTGGCTCCCGGGTAGGATTGCGATCAGAGCGGTCGTAAATCCGCGACAAGCCATCAGGCTTAATGTTTTTAGAGCCAGGGCGGTAGGTTAGCGTAAAATTAAAATGGTTAAAGAACAATGACCACCGCACCTGCCGGGAATTACACTGCTTGGTTTGCTGAATATACTGGAGATTTTTATGGTCTGTCCATACCACAAAAGGGTGTTCAGCTCCCTCCAACCAGTGGTGCCACTCTTCAAGCGCCAACTTGACCGCCAATAACTCCCGGTCACCAATGCTGTAATTCCGTTCCGCGGTGGACAAAGACCGGGAGAAGTATGCGCATGGGTGCAGCTTATTGTCCCAAAGGGGGGGGCGCTGGGACAAAGTAGCACCCACCCCAACCCCCGAAGCATCCACCTCCACCACAAATGGGAGGGAGGGATCGGGCAAAACCAGAATGGGCTCTGAGCTAAAACGTTTCTTTAATTCCTGAGAGGCAGCCTCAGCTGCTGGAGACCAAAAAAACGCTGAGGAGGTATTCTTTCTGGTGAGCGCAATAATGGGGGCAGCAACCGCGCTAAAATTATGGATAAACCTCCTGTAAAAATTAGCAAAGCTCAAGAAGCGTTGGACCTCCTTATCACTTTGAGGAGCAGGCCAATTCCTGACCGCAGCCACCTTGTCCGGGTCCATACGGACCGATCCCTTGGAAACAATAAAGCCAAGAAACGAGACAGTTTGAGCGTGAAAGACACATTTCTCAGCCTTGACAAAAAGCTTTGCATTGAGGAGGGCCTCAAGCACACGTCTGACGTGTGGTTTATGCTCTGAGAGCATTGAAGAAAAAATCAAAATGTCATCAAGATAGACGAAGACAAATTTCTCCAACATTTCTCAGAGGACGTCATTGACGAGTGCCTAAAACACCGAGGGGGCGTTAACCAATCCAAACAGCAAGACCAAATATTCGTAGTGCCCGTCATGCGTATTAAATGCCGTTTTCCATTCGTCCCCCTCCCGAATGCGAACTAAGTTATAAGCTATACGGAGATCTAGCTTGGTAAAAAATGACGCCTCCTGCAGACGTTCAAACGCAGAATTCATCAACGGAAGGGGGTATCGGTTTTTAATGGTGATCTTATTCAAACCCCTATAATCAATACAGGGTCTCAGACTGCCATCTTTTTTTCCCACAAAAAAAACCCCGCTCCAGCAGGAGACGTTGATGGCCGAATAAAACCATTAGCGAGAGCCTCCTGAATATATTCTCGCATGGCCTTTCGCTCAGGCCCTGACAGCGAGTATATCGAACCCCTAGGAGGACTAGTACCAGGGTAGAGATTGATCTCGCAATTGTACGGGTGATGAGGAGGTAAAGTCGAGGCTGGTTGTTTACTAAAGACCTCGGCGAGATCAGCATAATCATTAGGAACATTAGAAGGCAAATCAAAGTTCAGGGTGGCCCCCAAATCCTCACCCTGTTCAGAACCTGACTTCTCGGTGACTGATTCAGAATCGAAAAAATCCTCTAAAAGGTAATCGTCCTCTGGCTGTCGCCAATCAAATTGAGGATCCCATTCCAACCCCTCCTCTGCCCCTTTTTCTAGTTTAGGAGGGTAAGGTGAGACAACCTCCTCACACTCGCTCCAGGCATCAGTCTGCCCCATAGCTTGATGTCTGGGAAAACAAGTCACACTCTTTCTACAATGGGACCTACAATTGGTACCCCAGTGGATGATAGGATTATTCTGTTCCCCCAAATGATGCAAGGCCTATGCTCCCGTAGCCAAGAATTCCCTAAAACAATGCGAAAAGCAGGGGAACTGATAAGAAAAAACCGAACCTCCTCAGAATGGCCTCCAAAGGAAATGAACATATTTAGCGGTTCAGAAACTTCGGTTATAAATCCCGTTCCAAACGGGCGACCGTCCAAAGTTCTCACAGAGCGTGGCTGTGAAAGAGGACAGGTAGGAAAGGAGTGCCTCCTCGCCCACTGAACATCCATGAAACAATTCACGGCACCCGAATCCACGAACGCTTCAATAATAACTCTCTTGCTCCCCACAGTCAGTTCAACAGGGATTAGCGTTCGGAAGGGAAATTGGGTCTGCCCCTCTAGCGCCCCCCATACCGCTAGAGGGATCTCCCGTTTCCCTTGGAGCTTCGGGCAACGTGGACGGGTATGACCCAGTTCATTACAATTAAAGCAGATTATTCTTCTGCGAGCAGGTTTATGAGTCCGACTCTCAAACGAGCTATCAACCTGCATAGCTTCAACCGGAGTGGAATCTTCAGTGGGTGGATTAGGAACCGCACACTTGCCACTAGCAGCCTTGGCTCCATTGTTAGCAAGTGGCAATCTGTTTAGTTTCTCCCTGTTACATTCGCAGATGCGATTGTCAATTCGCACCGCAGTGCGAACCAAAGAATCAAAAGTTGAACAGAGCTCCAATGTAGTCAATGCATCTTTTACCTCCTCAGTGAGAGCATGACTAAACACAGTCATAAGAGGAGCCTCCGGCCAGCCTGTCTCTGTCGCCAGGGAGCGAAATAAAATAGAAAACTCCGCTACACTTTCAGAGCCCTGTTTCAGATGCATCAAACGCGTAGCCACGTCCTGACCACAAACATCCTGATCAAACACTGACACCATTTCCTTAACAAGAGCCTCCACAGAATTTACGACCGGTGAATTAGATCTGACAAGTGGGCCGACCCAAGTGAGTGCTTTGTCAGTCAACAGGGATGAAATAAATGCAACCCGAGAATCCTCATTAACAAACCGTGACGGCTGAGCCCCACAAAATATCTCACATTGGGCGATGAAATCTTTACATTTTCCGGCCTTGCCACTATATCTTTGGGGTAACTGCAACTTCGGTTCTTGGGGAAGGTGTATGAATGATGCTTGTGCGACATCTTGTGAAACTTGTCTAGACAGGGATCAAATACTCTCGGTTAAACTTAACAGAACGGTCTCCTGTTTCTGCAAAGAACTCTCCTGAAGGCGGAGTCTCTCAGCCAAACCAGCCTGCTGGTTGCCCAGGCTGGGAAGCCCTTTGCCGAAATTAGAGAGCATAGCTTGCTGGCTGGTAACAACCTTTTCAATCACGGCCACAGCTGACGTCTCCATGTTGCTAAAGTGTACTGTGATGGCTGGTATTTCGAGACGCCAAATGCAGTGGCCAGAACGAAAGGAAGTACAGCAAAATGACGAACACAGACAAAGTAAGAGAGAGAGGCTTGCGCTTCCAAAGGACGTAAATCTAGTCCGAGTAAAAATAAGGAAGCAATGCGAGTTAGACTTGAACGAAATAAAGGAAAAATCTTGGAAACCGAGATAAAAAGATTATAAGCACCAGACGGTGCACAGACAGAGGAAAAGAGAGAAAGATTCCCTTACTAACTACCACTTTCCTCTTTTGCAACTAATTCCTCACGAACTTTCTAGCTAGAGAACTTACGGGCTATAGTGCAAACAAAACACTGACACCAGTGGCGGAGCTACATGGGGGCGAAGACACGTCCCTTTTAGTCCTGACTAGATCTCCATCATTTTCCTTTATTGACGTCTTTTCCAATTATTGTAATTGGCAACTGAAGACACGGTTTCTCTCCACATGCGATCTAACAGCGATTAAATCGCGGGTTAAATTCAGCACAGTGGCGGAACAGAGAATTGGGTTGCACAAAACAGCCGTTTAAAACAATTATAAATCCTGACCTGTTCTCAGTCATCTTCATGATTAACAAAAGGTTCACTCCGAGAGCGCTCCGCACTTAACAGGTGCTGCTTGTTCTCCCCGATTAGGTAAGACGACAATCATTCCTCTGGACGCGTATTTGCTGTATTTAAATCTACGTTATTCAAAATTGCATAGCCCACCTGTCGACTCTCACGGGATTTTCTGCGCTGGCGGGTCTGGGTGCGTGGGGGGTGCTGTGGCGAGGCTGCTGGGTGAGTGGAGGCGGATGAGCTCTCAGACTGAGGGGAAAGTGCGGCCCTGAGGGACTGATGACCATGCCGGATAGGACCCAATGAGGGCCCCAGCGAGGGGATGGCCGAGGCAGGGGGGCTTGATGTTGAGGCACTTGATGTGGGGGGGCCAGAATAGAGACACCTGATGCGGGGGGCCTGATGTGGAGATTGCCAATGTTGAAGGGTGCTGGGGCTCCAACTCCTGGGGGCCAGATGTTAGTGGAGGAAGTGGGCTGGAGGTGGAAGGCACAGACGTCTGAGAGCTGCGCGTGCCACAGACATCGATGCCCCCCAGGACTCCCTCCAGCGCTTCTGGGCCAAGAATAGACAGAGCCCTCTCCTCAGAAGTAAGGGGAGGCAGACTGGTGCTGCCACCACCAGTCCTCTGTTGCTCCCTCCTGAGAGCTGCAGCCTTTCTCTTGGTGACACTGGCATAATCCCTCCATTTTCCCCTCACATCCTCTGCCGTTCGTCGCCATCCATGACCAACAGAATTAATTTTTTCTGTTATTTCCTGCCACCTTTTTTTCTTCTCCAAATTTGCGACAGAATTCTGTAATTTAGAGAAAAGAACCAATTTGTTTTGATCGACCAACACTTGCAGCTCATTTGCCGTAAATTGAGGCTTTCGCGTCATTTTTAATGCATGCTTATGCCCACTTGTATAAGGGCTTAAATAGAGTCGAGACTCTATAAGCAGCAGGTGTTTTCTCACAGATTTCTGACTTGTTCAAAATAGTTTAGTTTGCTAATTCACTCGCATGGGGGTAAAAAGACAAAATAAAGCGTGAAAAAGCACATCTTTCAATTGTATTTTTCCTACTCCCTTCATTCATGCGTGATTCTCGGCATATGAAGATATGGAATTCACAAGGTAGTCTTTTTTTACTATATTGAATGAAACAACATGAAAATCTCATAAGTAATTCAGTGGATTAATTAAGAATTACAGAGAGCTTTCATTGCCATAATGGGGGGGGAAAAGCTCATGTATTGGCACCCGGGGATCGAACCCCCGTTGGTGCGTGGGGTGCACAGATCATCCCAGGAAGAGATTGCGGTTAACTCTGTCAGTTCGTATGAGCCACTGAGTACTGAGCAATACGACATGGACCAAAAAATATTTAGTCATTATAGCGCTTAAATCAAAGAGCCAATTTAACTGCTGTGAAATGGCTAATAGTAATATTTTTTCCCCTATAGTCAGTAACATTGTCTCTAAAACCTATTATTAGGCTATTACTATATTTTTGTCTTTCAATTTTTATCAAACCAAAATTTTTTGAAAATATAAATATTGTTGTTGCCGTTGTTGAAAAATGATTGCACTATAAATTGCCAAAATGACGAATAAGTATTGTCGATCACAACTGTGGTATTTAGGCTCAGTATTACAAAGTTTGCAAGCTTCACGGTGTGAAAGTCAGACCGGCGTGCTCCTGGAAACATTGTTGTCAGCAGAACGATAATCGGCCAAACCAACATGGTTCAAACTAATGTCGTTCAAACCAACATGGTTCAAACTACTGTGGTACGAACAAGGTACAACGGTTTTGGGAAACCGTCGTTGCTCTTATGTTAGTTAATTTAACGATGCATCGTACCATGTTAGTTCAAAGCTAACTTCCGTCGTTGTTTGGGAAACGCATCCGGACGGGAGCAACAGAGAAAGCTCCCAAGCAAACGCCAGCCTCCAGAACCATGACAGGATGACTGTTGCACTAATTAGAGGAATCTTATAGAAACACTGGAAACGTCTACAAAAACACAATATTCAGTGACTAAGGACGAGTAGGCCAACCTTTCAGGCCTTTCATGAATGCTGTCAAGCAATTCTAATTTGTGCATGGTATGATTTTGACCCCTTTTCAAGAATGACAGTCCCCACTTCTTCAGAGTATCAAGGTGGAAAACTAGTTTGCACTATGTGCTCAAGAACCTCCGTTAAAGGTTAAATTACGTTTAGCTTGATGATAAAGCAGGACATCGAAGACCTTTCAATTTGTGCTCATGCTTTAGAACCATTCTTTAATGTTTTTAGCAGTGTTCATATGGTGATATTGCGTTGTAATATGCGGACATCGTGAGGTCACTGTGTTTGCACCATAGGGTGCTCCTGGTTTTGAACAATGGTTTTGTATTGCTTTCCCATTACACGTCCATGAAAATCCCATGAAATGGCAGTCCATTCAAGTACTGAACCACATCCATACTGAGCACTAGGCAGCATTGTGGATTGGATGCCTCCTTTGACTTTCTTCTAACATAAGCATTGCCAAGTAGCTATATCAAAAACAGTTAAAGATGACTCATTAAACAAAAACACTTCTGTTCTTTGATCAAGGGTACAGGATTTTTTCCCTTTACACCCTGTCATTTTTGTTTGTGCATTAACCTCAGATACATGTTTCCAAATGGCAGCCCAGCTATTAAGACTAGCTTCATGAAGCTCAAAACAAGGCTCGAAATTGCGACCGTTTTACCAAAACTAACACTGTGCAACCTTTAAATGAAAATTTTTGCACTTGTGCGACCGCTTTTCCCCCCAACTAAACGCCTCTTAACCTGTAAATTTGGCAGTCAGTAGGCATGCAAACCGCTGCTGCAGCTTAAAAAGAGAGGGGCATTGTAGAGCCCGCAAATGTCAAAATTGCCCACTAATGCCAAAATACCCACAAATGTCATAACGCGTCAACCGCAAATGTCATAATACTCGCAAATGTCATTACACGTCAACCGCAAATGTCAAAATACCCGCAAATGTCATAACACTTCAACCGCAAATGCCAAAATCTGATTAACCGCAAATGTCATAACACGTCGACCGCAAATGTCAAAATGTCCATTTTTACCGCAAATGTCAAAACGTGTCAACCGCAAATGCCAAAACTCATTTATTACATTTATATGAGAAAAAATAATGAAATAGAAAAAAGTGAAATAAAATAAATTGAAATCGAATGAAATAAAGTGAAATTGCATGAAAAGAAGTAAATTAAATAGAATAAGACTTTTCAGAAATTAAATAAAACGAGAGATTTGAATCCATTGCTGGAGACGAATTAGTCTGTCAAAATAAGGTTTTGACATGTTGTGACACAATGTTCATGGGACGCTTCAGGTTAAAGGAAACTGAACCCCAAGCATTAACTAAGGTTATTCCAACAGGTTTATAACATCTCTGCCCATTAAGTTCTTAGATTTTCAATTAAAGTGTAGGAGAAAGGTATAAAGCAAGAATAATTACACCATCTCAACACGACATTTTCTTGAGACGTGACGCACAAGGCGAAGTCGATTGCTTTGTAGGCCTAAATGTATTCAAATTTATGTGTGTGTGTGTGTGTGTGTGTGTGTGTGTGTGTGTGTACGTGTGTGTGTGGTGTTGTTGTATTTCATTCACCTGTTATTTTCTTTTGTACTGATAAATATCAGAATGCAAAATGCATGAACGAGTAGGGGTAAACGTTTCGCACAAATGAAAATTTATTTGTCAACTGCTACATTTAAAAAAAAATACTTAAGATACAATTGTTCCCCTGTGATATAATTTACTCCAAATAAATTCCTACCTTTTCAGCTATCATTTTCCTGGGTTGAAAAGTAATGGCTTAGTTCGCGAAATCGCGAATTTAAACTCTTTCCAACTCCAGTTTGGTGCATGAACCTTCGTCTACTATGTCACAATCCGTGGGAGAACGTGAAACGATGCAAGCAGACCGCATCCTGTGAGAGCAGGCGATGCCCGAAGTTTGGTACATTTGCGGCTGTAGATTTGCTTACATTAGACCATCCAGACCACCAAATTTGATGATTTATGCATCAAATCAAAGAATATTCTACTCATAACATAATTACAGAGAAAAATACGTGGGGGTAAGTTTCCTTTAACTACCGGTAACTGTCCAGTTTTGGAAATGACAAGATGATCTAGATAATGTTGTTTCTTGTGGCTGCTGTTACTGATAACTGATAATTTGAAGCAAAATGCCCAAGTAGATATTTTGAGTAAACGTCTGCAGAATTTTTCATTCTTGTGCGCCCACTGACGGGCAAACGTACGCGTACGCGCGCGATTAAGTATGTGACATTGTTCGGATTAAAATTAACTTTATTCATGCCAGATATGAATAAGAAATGATTTTCCATTATGAAGACATGACCATGAGTTGATCTCCACAAAATGGCGCCAAGATGATATCATAGTAACGTGATGATCTTGAAAATATTACGGGAACTTGTAAATGACGTAACTGATAACTGATACAAATTACAAGAAAATTTCCTGAGTATATTTTCAGTAGACGTATAGTTTTTAATGTTTGCACTGACGCGCGGAAGTACGCGTACGCGCGCATATAAGTAGCCTATCTGATATTGACCGGATTCAAATTTAGTTTATTCATGCCAGAGATTAATTATAAGCATTTTTGTAATAATAGCGCGCCTTGACACACAGATGGGCTTTCAAAAATATAGGCCTACTAAAATATTTCCCCTAGAGATAACACGTAAACAGAAAATGGGATTCCCAAATCACATTCCGCAGTTGTAATATGGCCATGATTTCAACATCCGATTCAAAAATGTTATTTTCTGGTAGAAAATTGTCTCAGCTACAACATATCAAAATCCAGGAGAAAATGACTCAATAATAAGCGAGAAAGCCTCAAAAGAATATAAAAATATAACGTCATAAATTGAAAATCGAATCATTTAAGTTCAAATGCCAATCTGATAACGTCATACCATTAAAAAGCTACATTTCTTTTTCATGGATTCATATCTACAAGTTTTCAGAATATGTAAACAATTGGGGGTCTCCTTCCATTTTGCGGAGCTATAGCGAATTATAAAAAGGCATGTTTTTGCGTTATTTGCCCAGTAGACGCACGCACGGATTTTGAACTTTGACGCACGCGTGTGACATTATGGAAAGTTGAAACTGACTTTGAATGGTTGGTAATTGTCAAGAATAGCACACTGCCCGGCCAAAAAAAAAGGTCGCACACTCAAATATATAACTTTGATTACAGTGCATATTCGTCTTGTCATAGTTTTGACGACTGTATGCAATGCCAGAACACAGCCGTAACCACCATTGAGGACACCGAGGTCCGGACCTCGGTTAATTGTCCCTAAATCGTCGTTTCCTTCTTTCCCCCACCTATTTTTCCCCTCAGTGTGCCCGTTTATTCAGTAAATCGTGTGTGTGTGTGTGTGTGTGTGTGTGTGTGTGTGTGTGTGTGTGAGAGAGAGAGAGAGAGAGAGAGAGAGAGAGGGAGTGCAAGTGCAGTGTTGGCTATCACGTCACCGTGCGTTTTAAATACATGATACTCCCGTTTTCAAAGGTGCACAGTAACGAAGTACATGTAGGCCTACTTCATTACAGTACATAAGTAGTTTTTTTGAGGATCTGTACTTTACTCAAGTTTTTTTTTTTTTTTTAAACAGGGACTTTTACTTTCACTCTGCTACACTTAAAAGATAAAAAGTCTACTTTCACTTCGTTACTTTGACACTAGCAACTTAGTTACTCGTTTCGAATTAAAATATGAATTTAGTTCATTTACGGATTATCTGGATTTGGCGTGTTCGAAAAGAACACGTGTTGTCTGCCAGTGGACGTGGAGCTGCATATTTATGCACGCAGTTACAATATTCTATCACTAGATGGCACAACAGGATCAGTTATTGAAAATTTACAACTGGGAGAGACTGCCTGTGTGTTTTTGAATAGTGTATCTTTCATTCACCTGAAAATTGATTAAAAAGCACAAGGAGAGAACAAACAGTGGTTGCTTTGCTTATTTCCATGCGTACTATGAAAAATACTTTGTACTTGCACTTTTGATTCTTAAGTTAATTTTTTTCACATAATACTTTTGGTACTTAAGTATATTTAATGTGAGCTACTGAAAGACATTTGCTCCAGTAATTTGCTAAGGGGTGACTTCATCTTTTACCAAAGTAACTTTCAGTTATGTTCTTACTTAGTTATTTTTTCCAGTACTTTATACGCATCTGCCAGTTTTCTACTGTAAGTGAATGAATAATGCAGCTTTCAGAACGTTGTTGTAGCAAGATCACGTAAATAATTCCAGGATAAGCGTGCATTATTGGACTTCGGTATTTCAAAAATCCTGGTTACGGCCCTGTGCCAGAACATTTATTCTCGATCAGAGATGCCATAATTTTTGGCCGAGATCTTGTCTTCTCGACATAATGGTTGAACAACTCGGTGGTCTTTCTTGAGCACATCCCAATAACTTTTAATGTGTTTAAGGTCAGGACTTTGTGGTGGCAAATTTGTTTGTGAAAATGACTCCTCATACTTGTTTTTGTCATTCATGGTTTTCTTTGCTGAATACAGGCCAATAACTTGCCGGTTCTGAAATACTGTAACATGTTTTCCACCATCAGGGGATGTCTTCCGACATGATTTTTTAAGAAATGAGTAGCGACGCGCTTCATCAGTCAGGATTAAAATGATTATTGCCTGCTGAAACAATTAACCGCAGTAATGATCCAATTATAGAATTTGTTCATTAATTTCCAAACGGTGACTTTTTTTTTTTGGCCGGGCAGTGTATAAGGAGTCCAAATCATGTGAAGAGACGGCTTTTTCACGTTCCCTATGAGCTGCGCGCGCGCGCGGAGGTAGACCCCCCAGGAGAATTTTTAAATGCTCAACATGGCCTGAAACGTATGCAAAATAAATTTACATACGTCAATGCCATTGGAAGGTTTATGCATTTGTTAAGGATCAATTCAGCTATTAAATTCCAATGATATACGGTGAAGTTAATAAGAAAATAACTTTATTATCTGCACAATTAAAAGTCAACCATATCAATATATATATTTACACGCGTGACAGACACACATACTTATGACTTGATTTGAGTGTATTTTAACTCATTTTCTTTCATTACTTCATTTTCCTCATTATTATAATGCTAGTAATGAGTTTTGACATTTGCGGTAAAAATGGAAATTTTGACATTTGCGGTCGACGTGTTATGACATTTGCGGTTAATCAGATTTTGACATTTGCGGTTGAAGTGTTATGACATATGCGGGTATTTTGACATTTGCGGTTGACGTGTTATGACATTTGCGGTATTTTGTCATTTGTGGTTGGCGTGTTATGACATTTGCGGGTATTATGACATTTGCGTTTGACGTGTTATGACATTTGCGGGTATTTTGACATTAGTGGGCAATTTTGACATTTGCGGGCTCTACAGGCGTAGCCTATGTCGCAGCTGTGCATGCATCTACTGGACATACGGCAGCCGGGCGTACCGGTGAAAGAATGGAGCGCACCCAGTGGGCTCTAAATTCATAGACCAGGCGCAGGCACGGCGAATGGGGGGTGCGCCGCGCCAACGGGGTGTGTCCAGGCGTATGTTGCAATTTCGTGCTCGGCGTATCCTGGCGCAAGTACTCCTCTGTCCCGCCTCGGTCCCTCCTGCCAGCGCAAGTGGGAAAGAGGGAGGAGATAAGACCTGAGTGGGTTTAACACTGCCGAGTCAAATCTTCACCAATCAAATGAGCTCCTCTCCTCACCTCTGTGTTGGAATATAGAAGCCTCTGTCCTATATCTGCATGATGCGTTAATGTTAGGGTAAAGCGGGGTAAGACGCCCTCCTTAAGAACAATGTCCATTCTCTCTGAAAATATAAATAATTTGAACGTCAACATAATATGTACACAAGAAGTATGCCTAAGTAAACACATTTAGAGGGTAATCAAATCACACCAGACTACAACTTTGTTATTATAAAACAAAATGTAAAATCTTGCAAAGGGGCATCTTACCCCAGGGCCTGGGGAAGATGCCCCGCCTACTGGGGGAAGATGCCCCTGGGGGGCATCTTACCCCACGAGTCATTTTGATTTCAAATTAATAGGCCTGTGACAAATCACAATGGCAAAGATTTGTTTAAAAAATGTGTTACTTTATCTTTGATGCTACATAAAAGACAAGCAAGTGAACAATTCTTTAAAATTATGTGAATAATTAGATTTTCAACATTTTCAAGTCAATAGCCTAAGTTAAAATTTAATTTTGATGTGAACAAACTAAAAAGTAATCATTTCAAATCAGAGAAGCAATTTAACATTCAGGTCTTAAAAATGCCATTTAAATCATTAAAATTCAATGAACAATATCAATAAATGCTGTAAAAAATTCATTGTTATGTGAACAAGCTAATAAAGATTTCAAATCAGATAAACAGTTGAATAATCAGTCCTAAAAACAATCCATTAAAATCATCTGAATAGGACTTTCAATATTTTCAAATCAATAAAACAACTATTAAATTTCATTTGACGTGAACAAGCTTAAAATCATTTCAAATGGGAAAGCAACTTAACAATTAGGCCTAAAATTCCATTTAAACCAGCAAAGTGCAGCCAAAGTTAAATTCTCACACAAAACTCACGCGCACACACACACACACACACACACACACACGTGCACACACGCGCGCGCACACACACACACATAGCGTGCACGCACACCGTGCGTGGGCAGTTCACAGGCTAAAGTTTGTGAAAATCCAGCAGGAATCCAGCTAGCTAGCTACAGCAAGCTAATATAGCTTAATGCTATTATTGTGACATAAAGTCAGCTAAGTAGCTTTGTAAACTGGTAATAATACATTTCTTACTGCTGATTAGCTAATAGGTTAATTATGTTAGATGATGGTGTACATACTTTCCCAGAAATATAACATTAGCAAGGCTAGATATTCAAAATCATGGGGGGGCATCTTAGCCCATATGGGTGGGGGCATCTTCCCCCCCAAAGTCATACTTTTACACTTTCACGTATTGCAAAAAAAGTATTCTGTATTTTTTGTTCAAACTAATAGACCGCCCTCCACAAGACTATCATGTTAACATTTAGAAAAAAAGTTTGTGTATATATCCTTCCAAAAAAACACAGAGGCTTATTTGGTAGCGTCAAAATATTACATCAACTTACCCCAAAATCTGTTCTCTGGATTCCCGCCAAAAAGTAAAATGATTTCAATGCTAAATAAAGATTAGCAAGGCCACTACGATCCAAGGAAAGAGCTGAGATTAAAATTGTTGCCATCTAGTGGTCAGGAGGGGAATTAAGGGGGGCGGGGCTTCTTACCCAGAGGGGCATCTTACCCCGCTGTACCCTACATTTTACTTTGCTGCTTCAGGCATGTTTTCTGCACTGCTTACGTCTATATTAAGCATTACAAATATGAGTAAGCTGGCTAGCTAGGGCATTCTCGAATTATTACCATTAGCGAACTTGAATGGAATTTCAAAACGAAACTACGTCAGATCATTCAAACTTATGAATTTGGAAGAAATACGACGGTTGCTCATTTATTTCTTCTGCCTGCATCATTGGGAAGAGAAACGATGGATAGCGTGTTCCTATTATTACAACCTGTTACTGCTTAAAATTTTGGGATTAACATGCATGGACAACAATGCAAGATACGTTACACATTTTATTTTCAATATGTGATCTTAACTTAGTACGAGATCATAGCAATCAGGCTGTATTCCTTTCCCCCACTAAAAACGATAAAACCTAAGTGACAATAATAGTAGCCTAGTATTAAGCCGAAACACTGGACGCAAAACAAATTTTGTGATGACAGATTCGTTGAACACAGTGTCCTTGTCCGAAAGTCTGGCAGGGTTTTAATATATCTCCGTGTCCGACAATCGGATGGTTTCAGTATAACTCCGTGTCCGACAGTCGATTATTGTTTTTAATTTCTTCAAATCTATTGAATGTTTTAGATATTAAACGTGAATGTTTTGATAAGAGGGCTCAGTTCTTCAAGATGAGTACCGAGAATTTCAATCAATGTTTCTGTTTAAGCTCTGCTCAATAAAGTGAGTCGACATTGGCGGCGGGACAATGTACAATGCCTGTCGGACATTAAATGCAAAATACTCCGTGTCTGACAGCCAAAAAAAAAAAGGGCGATTAGAACAGATTGATACGAAATAAAGAATAAAAAAGAAACATTTTAACAACAAACAGAACATCCAATGAACACTGCGATTTATTTTTTTTTTTGGCCATCTTTTTTGGATGCTCTGTTTGTTGGTGAAATATTTTTATTCTTTATTTCGTTATAAATCTGTTCTCATACCAATACTTTTACTTTTTGCTGGTTGCGGACATGGAGTATTTTGCAAACCTCGGACAGTCTTGATCATGCATGCGATAATTTATTCACACTGTCAATGGCCATGGAATTGATTTGCTCACTGACTACAAGCACTATTTTATCTCTGGTGTGGAAATAAGGCATGAATCTGTTCGATCCATCGGACTAATTTTCAAAAAAGAGACCGAATAAACAGTGGCGCCCCCAGAAAATTTTCATAGGGGTGGCCAGATGGGGCCAGTGTAAATCTTAGGGTGGCACACCAAATCAGTACTCCTTGTGTAACCCTGATTCAGTTCCAGCCCGTGGTCATGTACTGCAAGCCCCCCCCACCCTTATATCTTTCCCGTCTACCTACAGCCGAATCTAATAAACACTCACAAAAAATAAAGACATATGTTTCCTAGGCTATGTCCTTGACTCCTTTTCATTAAAAAGACAATATGCATCCGACACATTTGCCTCATGTTTCAGAAAAACACACAAACATTTCCAATAGTTTTCAATACAGCTTTTTTTTTTTTTTTTTTTTAGGAACAACTATGATAATAATAATAATAATAATAATAGTATGAGTAGTAAGGGTTCTCCATTGTAATTAAATTTGTAATATTGGCCAATGAACATTTCTATTCAGACTATTCTTAGTCTCAACTACTGACAAAGGTAAATCAAAGGTTTAATATAATTACCATGAAAATGCCTCACTCACTGTAGACCATAACCACAGATTTATCCAAATGATTTTACCCTGTAGCCATCCATTTCATTATCAAGGACACACTGATAAATTCACCTGTTGGTCCAGAGACAGGTTAGTAGGGGCTGGCCTGAATCTAGCTGACTCTTCACCAGTCTCTGTGGCTGTGACTGAGGCTGCTGCCTGTTCCACACGTTCGTGCAAAGTCTATGCCTCCTGTTGTTCCTCCCTTGTAGGGATGTATTCATGTTCTGGCTCGGAGTCTCTTCTCCTTTCATGTTATCTTGCTGCAAATGCAACAATTACCGCTGCTTCGCCGCAAATGGATTCGTTCCATTTTCAGTGCGATTACTGATACGGTATCAGTATCATTCTAGCTAGCTTTATAGCTAATTAAACCTATGCCACGTTATCTAGCAAGCTAGCTAGCTGTCATTAAATGCATTTCTTCATTAAGTCCACCATCCACAAGCTCACTAGCTATATTAACCTAATTAATAAGCCAAATGGCAAAGGAAACAGTGTCGCTAGCTGGCCACGTTCGGTTATATTCGGTGTCCAGTAACGCAACATTTACACGAGAGAAAAAAAACCTAAGTGAAAAGTGAAGCTAAGAGCAAAGTCTCTCTGTTGAGTTCCAGAAGTACCTTAATTTAGACGACACGAAAGAAACGTTGCGAGTCACATTGTTATCGTTAGCTAATATAAAGGTCACAGATTAGCTGGGTAGCTGCTGGAATAACCATGGTTTAGCCTTGGAGCCAGATGCCCAGCTGTGCTAGCATTGATAACTCGTGTGTATGTTCGCCACAGAAGCCAATCAATTCGGCATTCACCGAATTTAAAATATAGGGTGATAGATCAAAAATATGCCTGTGTGAAAAATAAAAATAAAGGTCCACCACCAGGCTTGCTAGTTAGCTTACGTTATGCAATGTTAACGTTTGACTGGCCATACCACCATTATTGTGGTGGGGCTAAGGTGCGTGAAAAATCTGAGCTGAGCACCGCTCGTACTCATAGGGGTGAGCCTACCCCCGCACCCTCCCAGCGGTGTACAGCGTTCGTCCCGCAACTGCTTCACGGATACAAACAGCGTTCGACCCGCCACCTCAAGCAACTTGGCGGATCCTTTCCTTTACGAGGACAGATATGGCCAAGCATCTCGGCTATAGCGAACAGTGTAGCATCGAACTGAGTTGGTTTCTAGCCTTGTTCGTAAGCAGTAGCTGGCTTGGTAGCTTCGAGCTCGGGGGGCGTGTTTCAGCAACCAGGCTCCATTCGGCTCGCCTCCGCTCCAGCAACGGTCCACCTTTTTGACCATTTTTGGATTAGCCGAGAGGTAGGCGGAGTCAGGTAAATGCCAAATTGGCGACCAAATGAGTTTCGCAGTGGATATTCAGAAACCTATGAGTAACGTCACGGAGGCTACGTCCATGTTTTATACATTCAGTGCTCTGGGGGGGGGCAGTGGGGTGGCCAGCAGTTTTCCAGGGGTGGCCGTGGCCCCCCCTGGCCCCCCCTTGGGGGCGCCATTGCGAATAAAGACTATTGTCTATCTTCAACGGAAGAAAACACACGAATAAAAAGACCAAGAAAAGTCGATAGCTATCAATTTGCATTTTGTGAAGGTCGAACACAAACATGGCCAAGTTTGCTCGTCTAATAATTCCTGGAATACTCGAAAAATTAGAACTTTTATGACTTTCCGACACGGAGATATATTAAAACCCTGTTCGTCTTTGCATTGACTTTGACTGTAATCAGTCGTGCGAAAAATTCGTTTCGCGTCCAGTGTGCAAGCGGCTTTACTGAGCATAGATCGCAAGCATATATATAGATATATCTAGGCAGTTTGTGGTTGGCTGAGAAAGATGTGAAGTCGTTAGTTTGCATCACAGATTCAGCTGCGTTGATTAAGCCAGGTGGAGTTTCCATTACGCGTGCCAACCGCCTTTAATCTGACATCAGGACAATCGATATAGATACTAGAATTTATGTCCTGATTCAGATGGTTACATTAAATAGTGGTTGCTGTAATTATTTATTGCATTGAAATGTGCCTGACATTCTGGAAACCTGCCTGTGAGGTTTCGGTGGCGTAGCGCACTGTGCGCCGGTCAGCCAAATTACCACTGCGCAGAAAGTAAACCAGGTTGGAGCTGGCGAGCTTTCTGCGCAACTTCAGCGAAGACTTTTTCTACGAAATTGTCTCTGCGTCTTGATGAATACGTGACACCTCCCCTACTACGCCGCCACACCCATCTCGGCGCACGTCCGTCTACCAAATTGCCAAAGTGGCTGCGCACGGTGTTGCACCGCCTGAAATTACCACTGCGCGGGCTGCACCGGACGAAATTACCACTGCGTGGGCTGCGCCACGCTACGCCACGCTGCGCCACCCTGCGCTGCGCCAAGAAATTAGAGCCCAGTGTGTTCCCTTGCGATCACAGTGACCATTCTGACCAAAGGGGAGCTTGACGTTCTAAACCTCAGTCCTGATTCTAGAATGGTTAATATTAGCCGTCAATCACACAATTTCGCGGTACTGAGAGTTACTATTGTTAACTATACGCAAGATTTCGACGGGAAATGAAACGAAGAACAGACTTTTTTGGTACCGTTAACGTTCAAAAACGAGTTGTTAACAAAAGTTACTGTAACTGAGAATCATGACAATGACTACAACGGTGATTCGGACGAACCGGCGGCGAAAAGAGTTTATTATTTTCACAAAGAGTGGCTTCGAAATTTTGAATGGCTGGGCTTTAAAAAAGGTGAAATGCACTGTGTTCATTGCACAGAGTATGGCCCGGATCTCGCAAATAACAGCGCGTTAGCTACTGGGTCCAATCACTTTAAACGTGAAAGTTTCTGAAGATTCGGAGAAAGCGCGAAGCACAGAAAATGCTGTGACAGATGCGCGTCAACGAGTAGGTCTGGTTTCTGTCAAATTTTGCAACCTATCAAAGTATACTGCTTCGCGGTTCTGCGCTTGCGCAGACCTAACATCTACGTCTCGGTTTCTTCGCTCATATCTTCAGTAGCCCATCTGCAAAAATCATAAAAACATTTTTTTTTTCCGCGCGTCTTTCGACCTGTAAGCGTTTATACATTTGCTTGTACACGCTGGGTGTTCCTGAAAATGCAGAAATTAGATGACAATGGCGTGCGGCATACATCTTGAAACAAACGTATCCAACTCATTATAACATCTGCTTATGTTATAATAAGCTAACAAATGACAAAGTTACCTCTGTTGACTGATTCATATTGCAATATTAAGGCGAAAACAAAGACTTTACGACTTTACGTCAGATCTGCATTTAACCCTAACACAGTTTAAGATCTGATTCGGATCAGTGTGGAGGGTCCTCCTCTGGACATATTTGATGCCTCACAGGCAGTGAAGAGATGGATGGAAGGGCAGAGAGCCAGGAGTCCCAATTTTAAATCCTGGCCTCAGAATATGGCATAAAGCCAATGCAGTGGAAACTTTTGTTAATCAATGAGCTTAAGACTGTCATATTGTTTAATAAATTTCATTAGTTGGAGACAGTTGTATTGTTATTGTGGAGTGTTATATTGCAGTTTTTTAAACTTTAAAAAATATAATATATATATATTGGTGCTTCTTAGATTTCGGTGTGTGCGCTCCTAAATTTTGGCTTGCGCTCCTAACTTTTTGAACTTGGGAGCGCAGCGCTACCAAGTAAAAAAGTTAATTTCGAGCCCTGTCAAAATGTGTTGTTTTTGCACAGACTGGTACAAATAAAGCTGTAGTTCTGTGGTTGACAGCAAGTAATGTCTTATCAAGCGTCTGTCTGTTCCAGTCAGGGCCACAGTTTTTTTTTTTTTTTTTTTTTTAATTTGACTTCATTATTGCTATGCATGCTATCTATTACCTGCCCCAGTTGTCCTTGCAAGTGAAACGGTCTCCCTCCATGAGGATATTAGTGTCAGACAATTGAGCAACAAAGACAAACAGTTATTTATTGTTAGTGACTGTTGTATAACCAAGTGTATCCTTCAAGATTTTCCTTTGCGCAAGTACGAAAGCGAACCAACTTTTATTTTCAGAGCTGTGGGCAAACTAAGGTGACAGACAGGAAAAAATATCAGCACACACCCTGGTTCCTTAGAATTAACATTGTGCAACCCTGAGCAAAATTATCATCATAACCCATGAGACCACTCTCCACATTTTACTATAAAAGGCAGAATTACAAACCCAAATAATGACACTCCTCACTTGGTATCTTCATCAGAGGATCACCTCCAGCAGGGATTCATTTTACCCACACAAACCTGGAGCTCAGCTGAAACCGGACTCTTCATTCAACTGGTTGGTAACTATTCTGCAATTCTGTATTTGCCAATTGCATGATGTCTTGATATCCCATTTAGTAAATTACTTCAAACATTACTAATACTACATGTCAATATTGTATGCATTTTTGTGAAGTGCTATCACAATATATCATGATAGCAGACAGATTTTGGGCTCTAGGACCCTTCGTCCCTGGACTTTTTGTCCCTGGACTCTTTGTCTCCAGACTTTCGTCCCCATGAACTTTTCATCCACGGATTGGCGAAATTCAAGGTTCAAGTTCAATTTCACAAAAGCATGGCACATTGCTTAAAAATAGTTTACTCCAGGTGGGAGAGTATGAATGATTTATTAAGTGTAATATCCCCTGACTGAGGGAACCAAACCCCATACTTTCACTCTGGGAAGTATTCTAATTAAATGGTGACATGGGAGAACTGTGTTAACACTTCAATGAGACAAGTATGCACACAGGTGCCTTATACGCTTTACACATTGAATATTTTGTAGCGGAGAAAGTAGTGCTGTGCACTGTATGCTTGTTTTTCCATGAACCAATCAACAGAAAAATGACCCATTATGACAGAACTAAAATAATCTGAGCCTGTCTAAGGGTTCAAATATGTTATATCAGGAAATAGTCTGCTTCCACATGTAATTCATCACGTCCTTATTACCAGTGACGTGCCGTCGGAGGTCAGTTAGAGTAGGCAGAATCCTCACGGTTAAACAAACGATAACTCTATTACTTTGCTTGATTAGCAATCTGAGGATCAATTAACTAATTTACAAGACTAAACGGCAGAATGGCGTGCCAGTTCCATCCACGACATTATTGCTCAGTGCATCGAACTTAATGCTCACGAGACAGCAAGATTGTTCATATTTGCTTAGAGCAGGGGTGGGCAATTCCGGTCCTGGAGGGCCGGTGTGTATGCAGATTTTTATTTCTATCAATTACCCTGACTAATTGAGTTAATTGATTGCATACACTAATATAGATTTGTGGAAAGATTAGATCAAAGAAAAATGTTTTATGTTGGGAGATGAGAGCAGTCTTTGTTGGCCATTCATAATAATTTAAAGAAATATGCCTGAAATGTCAGATTTCAGAAATAGTTTGGCTAATTCAGATAATCAACTAATTAAAGGCCAGAAGTTGGTGTGAAAACCAGGGACAGATACGGCCCTTGTTGCCCACCTCTGGCTTAGAGGAAGCTAATGCAGTGCCTTTAACAAATATTAAAACCTTTCTTATGCGGCGTTCAATGTGTGGTCAATATGTTTACGATAATATTTCCCCCCTTAAACATGTACTTTTTAATGCCATTTTTAAAAAAATAGGGAGTTGATTTTCAGTCTTCTTTCATGATCCGATAAACAAAAGATCAAAACAATATATGGAATTACCGAGAAAGTTGAGATTTTTTCCTAATTAATCATTAAGATTTACTTCCTTGCAGTCTCGAATCAAAGCATAAAGGTAAATTAATCTTTTTGTCACTATCACCTCTTAATCATTACAGGCTTAATTGACCAGAAAAAAAGGTCAAATTGATTGACTGACAATCAGGCATAGTACATGGGAACAGGTTGACAAAATCTAGCGATAAAAAAAGGAGAGGTCACTGCCTACCCTGACCGCACGTCTCTGCTTATTACTGGTGCACCTGAAAATAAATAACACTAGCCATATTGGGGACACCACCTGTAAAAGGGGTTTCTATAAATATGCCCACTAATTGTGCTTATATCTTTCCCAGAGTACAATCATGAAGACCACTTCCTCTGTGCTCTTCCTGATACTTGCCATCACTTGCACAGTGAATTCACAATACCAAAAATTCATGAACCAGCATTATGCGCATGGCATGACAGTCAGAGATTGCAACCGGAGGATGACATCTATCAACACAAACTATAATGGAAACAATTGCAAACCAGTCAACACTTTCATCACTGGACCCAACAAAGCTGCCGTCCGAAGCGTCTGTAGACAGGCAGGACGACCTTACTTCATGCCGGGTATATATAATCTTCGGGAATCGACAAATCGATTCCGTTTAATCGTTTGTCAGTATACAGGAGCAACAGGCCTGCCCCCATGCCAATACCGAGCACAGCAAAGAATGTTTAGAATCATGATTGCCTGTGATAGGAGTGGATTACCTGTGCACTATCAGTTAGATCATCCATAAGTCAAGGGCACATCTAATATATGTGCATTTCAAATGCGACACATTATGCAAAAAATGAATGGACTGATTTAACTTGAGCTAATAACCAGTTTAAACAGCAATTAAATTTGCGATAATAAAGACTTTCACAGCAAACTGTTCTCTCTTTCTTCATTTTTTTTTTGGTTGAAACAATCAATTTACTGTGTGTATATATATATATATATATATACATACACACACACACACACACACACACTTGTATATATCAGTGGCAGCTGGTGAACTGGCGATAGGGGAGGCTCAAAACAATTCCTTAAAATTAATGATTGGTCACGACCTGTTTTCAATCACTCATTTAAATTACCATTACAGAAACTCCGATAACTCTCAACATTATCAGATGTGGCCAGTTTTCATTTATAACGCATACCGATTACGACTCCGGACTTCTCACGCTTTTGTTTATTCAGGGATTGGAAGCAATGCATGAGTTTCATGATCGTTTAAATGAAATAAGATCGTTTGAAACGTCTTTATGCAATTCCATTGCTTCCAACCCCTCCAGTGCACAAGGACTTCAATTCCACGCGAGAATCTCTTACATACACGTTGATCAAAGAATTGCTGACTACAGCAGAGGAACGTAAATATGCCACTTAAACTCACACCGAATGCATGAGAGTTGACAGGTATGCGTTATAAATGAAAACTGGCCACACCTGATAATGTTGAGAGTTTTCGGAGTTTCTGTAATGGTAATTTAAATGAATGATTGAAAACAGGTCGTGACCAATCATTAATTTTAAGGGATTGTTTTGAGCCTCCCTTATCGTCAGTTCACCAGCCGCCACTGGTTATAATTTCTGTGATTGTGTTAATTTTCTGGTTGTCACCACTCGTCTTCCAGTTCCCAAAAACATTTCTTTATATCCTTACTCCCACACCCGCCCTCCCGATTCAATTTTGTTTATCACTTCCGATTGGTTCCTTGATTGTAACCACGCCCCTAGTCAGGCTTCCCTGCTCCTGCTCACCTGTTCCCACTCATTTGTTTTTGTTCATTTTTCTCCTTTATATAGACCCACTTTTTTTTTTTTTTTTTTTTTTTGCATGTTTGTTACCTTTTCCAAGGTCACATATGGGCTTAGTATTTGAGTGTTTTGATTTCTGGTTACAATTCCCTCTCGTCCAAAAGTTTACAAGATTTGCCTACTCCTCTGTGCATTGTGATTTCTGGATTATGACTTTGGCTGGATTATTAGTGTATGATTTGTATTTCCCCTGACATTGGCACTCTGATCATCTGGCCTTTGAACCTCAGACTGAACTTCGACAATGATTTGGATTTACCCTATTGTGCTACATGTTAACTGTGTGGATTTGACCCAAATTGTTTGACGCTGAGAAGATTCACTGTCTGCACTTGAGTCATGAGTCTGTTCCCTGTCTTATGCAGGCTTCAACTTTGATTATAATGCTTGAAATTTTCTGCC
The DNA here is from genome assembly GCA_029692085.1 of Gymnothorax javanicus. Lineage (NCBI taxonomy): Eukaryota > Metazoa > Chordata > Actinopteri > Anguilliformes > Muraenidae > Gymnothorax > Gymnothorax javanicus. Next base: position 27,178,260 of record CM056210.1, on the reverse strand, counting down.
CCTTGGGAAGAACACAAAGCTGGTTTTAGGTTTGTTTAAAGAATACACCGTGCGTTAACGAGGAAACAAGACCATTGTTCAATAAACGGAAACCCACAAACTCTCTTGGTTCCCATTTTCTCTCCAGACTCTTCTGAATATAGTACTATAAGAACACCCCCAAGACCCACTTACGTGTTGTGCCTAATCCATTTTGCACCACTGAACATTACATTGTAGTACTGTAGATTCCTTACATTTGCTCTCAAATTAAACAGCAGCACCTTGCATGAAGTATGACACTGCAGCCTTAAGATAACCAGCTTATTAACCTCTTCGCTGCTCATCACCACTTCCAGGATCAGATCTTTTCTGTTTCTGACCTTTTGAACTAGTGAACAGCTGCCACAAAATATGGTCTGTTGAACAATTAACATCCCTTCTCAATATAATCAGGAACATTACAGGAAAGCAAAAGTGTATACAAAGTATAGCCTTTGTATTTTCATTGTAATACTTGCTACAACCAGTTTCTTTAAATAAATTATTGATTCAAAATAATCCTTAGAGCACTGTGTTTGTTTGTGTTTATGATTGCATTGGAATCTACAGCAATCTATCACTAATGGCTTTCTCTGGCAAGGTAAAGTGATTCATGAAATGTGCAGTCAGGGTATGTCTTTTGTCCTAAAGGTATCCCTGAAACAAGCAGGAACTGAAGATGGCCTCAGCAAAGCATCACCAGGGTAGATACCCAGTGTCTGTTGATGTCTATGTGCAGCAGATTTCAAGCAGTCATTGCGCACTAAAGATATACAAAGATTACAAATGATTACTTTATTTCCCACATGTTAAACTGTTAGACGTTTTTAGATCCACCCATATTCAAAAACTGCAGTTTGGGTTTGGTCATGTTCTCTTTAGAGGCAGACTAGTTCACATTAACTTGTACTCTTACTTTTTATTTAACCTTTTATTTTAACCAGGAAAGTCCTGTTGACATTGAAATCTCTTTTTCAAGGGAGTACTTGGGGCAATTGAGGTGGGGAGGGAGAAGACAAGTTGCTCAGCCAATTCGATCACGGGATGATTAGGTGGCAGGTTGAAAGAGCCAGGTTTGGAATTCAGCCATGACACCGGGGAACCTCCTACTCTTGTTGAAAAGTGTCATAGGATCTTTAATGACCACGGTGAGTCAGGACCTCAGTTTAACGTCTCATCCAAAAGACAGCATCTCCTTCAGTATTGTGTCTTCCTCACTGCACTGGGGCATTAGGGATTATTCCCCCAGAGGGAAGATCGCAACCTGCTGGCACACCAACACCTCTTGCCAGCCGGTGACTTTTTTTTTTTTTCTAAGGAACAAGGCATTACTTGCCGCTTCCCTTATTCATATCTAGTTTGCAGGAGAAGCTGACCTTTGTAGAAGTAATTCATAAAGGGGTTCCCATACTTTCAGTCAGGATGAGGAGTAATTATATAATGTTGTCAAGATGTACAATAAAAGGCCAAAATATTTCTGCATTATCAGTTTACATCTGTAGATTGTGTTTGTTACTGAGCTGAAGATCAGACCACATTTTGTGACTTAAGGGTTCACACATTTTTCTCTGACCACTTTAAGCTTCACACACCAGGAGAATGCTGTTGCGAGACTCAGATGGACACCAGGCGCGAGACAGCAAGGCTTGGTTTGAATATTTATTGAAAAAAAAAAAAAAACCCCACACCAAAACAGCCACGATGGCCAACAAAAAACTTGGCCCAAAGGGTTGCAAAAATCTAACTAAGGTAAGCTTCAGAGCTGAAAAAGAAAAATACAAACGGGAAAAATAAAAAGCCACTAGAAACTCTAGGGAAGGTAACCAATAAACGAACTATGAAATGGCACAAGGCACATAAGAAAATACAGAACGAGATCTACAAAACACAAGGCAATACTAAGAACTAGAAATGGCAAGGAAACGCTATGGCAGGAAACTGGTCATGGAAACGTGGCTCTGTCTGCCAGCCAACTCCAACCTCTCCCCAGATATTGCAGAGGGAATCACGAGACAATGATGAGCACCTGTAGAGCGACAGGGAGAAACAAGATTGCATGATTACGAGGCAAGAGGACGAGAGAGGAAAAACACCTGTGGCGTGACGAGACAATAGCTGTGTTTCCATCCACCTATTTTAATGCGCATTTTCATTTTGCGCTTAAAAAAACCTGAGTGGAAACGGCCAAAATGCGCATCAACTTGAAATGTCGCATCAATTTTTTTTGCGCAAGGAGGGGGTGGAAAATTTTCCGAATCGATAAAGATAAATGCGCTTTAGTGCAGTGGAAACGGGTTAGCGAACAAGTTATGCGAATAAACGATGACGTTTAGTATCTACGTCATTTATTCTTGCCTACGTTGGCAAATTAGCTAGCTAGTTTGCTACCTCGCAACATTGGTGCGCTAGCTATAACGTTAGAGTTCGTTATCACTTTAGCTAGCTAGCTAGTGGTTAATACAGTAGAAGCAAACTGTAACCTTACACTACTGTGCTAGCTGTAACATTAAAGACTTCGTAACCACTAGCTTGAGTGATTACTTTCATTCGTTTTCACCGCCACCTTTCCCGTTTGTTTTCCTTTTCGTTTGTCGCACTTATTGACGTCATAGCGTGCGCCGTCTTCTTCTGCAGAAGCAGTGGCAATTGAATCGAGAATTAGCGGTACCTAACGGCACTTTCGGCTCATCTCGTGAAACAAAAGCGCATAACTGAAGTGGATGGAAACGCACACAAATGCGCTTTTCCTTTTGTCGCATTGACGAAAATTCGCTTAAGATTTGCGATACAAGTTGGATGGAAACACAGCTAATAAGAGCAGGTATTTGCTCATTAAGAACGATGAGCGTGTTGCAGCAAATAAGAACCCAATAAGATACTATGAACAGTTTAAGTGTTAAACTAGATAATAGTAAAGCACAGGTAAGAATGTAGCGAAAGCAGGAAGCATGCGAGTTAAATCCCTGTCTAAATTAGTAATGGTTAGAACGTGCCTATCTAATGGAAACACCCCCCGTGATTGATTAATAGGTTGTTAGTAATAAATTAAAATATACTACTCAAAATTTGATAGGGATCATAGGAATTTTTTTGTGAAATGACATGCAAATTTGGTAACTGCCACTGATGAACAATATATTGGATAAATGACATGCAGTCAGACACAAAACACATTTGCAAGTGCATTTAATGACATTAAATGAGCGTGCAGCCTCACACTTTTGGCTTTCACGAACACTTCATGGTTTCACCTCTGACATGTAAAGTGAAAACAGACAGTGTTCGTTTGATGTTTCATTACCATAGTTAATGTCAATAACGGGTATGGCCTCCCCTAGCTTGAATGACGGCTTGACAACGTCGGGTCATACTGTCAATCAGAACCCGGATGCTTGCAATTGGAATGTTGTTCCATTCTTCAACAAGGGCATTTCCGAGCTCTTCTAGAGTTGTGGGTTGTGCCCTACAACCGGAAATGGCGACCTGCTGCATGTTCCACACACGCTCGATAGGGTTTAGGTCCGGCGAACGCGCGGGCCAGTCCATGCGGACAATTTTCTCCTGCTCTAGGAATTGATTCACCACCCTAGCAGGATGGGGACAGGCGTTATCATCCATCAATATGAAATCAGGGCCAACAGCACCAGCATATGGTCTTACGTACACATTGAGGATCTCATCCCTGTACCGTACCCCTGTCATCGTCCCTCTCCCCATGACATGCAGGTCCGTTCTGCCGTTCCTGCTTATTCCTCCCCAGACCATAATTGATCCGCCACCATAACGGTCGTGTTCGTTGATGTAGGCATCATTAAATCGCTCACGTTGTCTTCACCACACCCGTTGCCTCCTGTCAGTAAAGTCCAAGCAATATCGGGACTCATCAGTAAAGAGAACTGGAGCCCAATCGTTGTGTGTCCATGTGACATGATCGTGAGCCCAATCCAAACGGTCACGCCTATGACGCACAGTCAGTGGGATTCGAACACATGGCCTTCTTGAGTTGAGGCCGGCAGTATGAAGACGATTCCGTATCGTCTGAGTGGATACCCTGACCCCCGAGGCGTTATGAAGGTCATTTCGTAGGGTGGTGGCTGTCCAGAAAGGATGACGTCGTGCCTGAAGTGTGAGAAAGTGGTCTTGTCATTGTGTAGTCGATCTCTGACGACCACCCCCATGACGGTGTGCTGCTGTACCAAACGTTTGATGCGGTTCCACGCTCTGTTCAACGCTTTGGCTGACATTAAGTGCAATAGCAACGTGACGTTGTGAGAAGCCAGAGTCAAGCATTCGATGCATCTTCCCAATTGCTCTGAAGTCAATCGACATCTAAGGCGTTGAGGAGACATTGTTATTGCTAAATGTAATGCAAAAATTTGGGAACTTCCAAATTTTCACCAACAAGCAAACACACGTCTGACTTGAAATGGTGAAGTGTTAGTCAAAGCCAAAATGTGAGGCTGCACGCTCATTTAATGTCATGAAATGCACGTGCAAATGTGTTTTGTATCTGACTGCATGTCATTTATCCAATATATTGTTCATCAGTGGCAGTTACCAAATTTGCATATCATTTCACAAAAAAATTCCTATGATCCCTATCAAATTTTGAGTAGTATAATTAACAAGCATGAAGAGTAGGAAGCCCTGAAGGAAGAAACGTAAGAAAGAAGTTTGAAGAATAGGAGGGGGGGCCAAGATGGCGCTTTGAGCAGCAGCCATCGTCCTTGGTCGCTGCAATTCGATCCCTCAAAAAGTGAGTATGAACTTGAGTTAAGTCTCGTTTATAACATAAACTGAAGATTTATGAACTTTTAAAGAAGGCGGTTAACTTTATTCACTTATGGATACATGGGAGCACGACTATTCTTTAAAGTCGTGTGAGCAAGCTAACATGAATAAACGCAGCGCGCCGCCGCAAACTCCGGAGAAATCCCAAACTTCGAAAAAAAACAAGCATGGGGAAGGTAAAGAATCACCCGAAGACGGGGCTACTAACAAGAAAATTCTCGAAGCTGTCAACAAGTTAGCGGATAGGTTTGATATTCAGGAAAAAAAGATGGAAGATCTCTCCAGAAAAATGGAGGAAAACTGTAGCCTGGTGACTTCTGAGGGAGGAGATGAATGACTACAAAAGTGCAATGGTGGAGCTGGAACGGCAGGTCAGTCGATTTAAGGAAGAAATAAAGACGCTAACTCAGAGGTGCATTGAACAAGAAAGATATAAAAGAAGGTGGAATTTGCGCATTAAAGGGTTGAAAGAAAAAGAAAACAAAGACACCAGGGCAAAGTTGGTTTCTCTCCTCTCCAAAATTGCACCGGGAGTGCCGTGAAATGTGGACGACATGGTTGATAGCGTTCACCGCATTGGTAGAAGAGAGCAAAACCGAACGATGCAAGTCATCATTCAGTTTGTAAAGAGAGAATGCAGAAATGAGATTTGGAGGCTTTCAAAGGACTGTGAGGTATGTAAACAAGCTGGAGTTCGGTTTGTGGAGGATTTGACGAAAGAAGACTGAGCAATGCGGGAGCTGTTGTGGCCAAAGATTAAGGAGGCACGAGAGCAAAAAAGAGCGCTTACTTCCGAGGCCCTTTTGGCTACATAGAAAATGTTCAAATTTTTCCATAAGAAAAAAGGAAAAAATGTTCTGACCCCCTATAATAATTTAAAGAGACACAAATGATTGATTAGAGGGATCAATATATAATTTCATTTCTTTGTTCAACTGAAATACTTTTAGTAAGGCAATTGACTGTTTCATTTGTTCACGTTACTTGTACTACTTTAAGGTAGTATGCTTACTTTTTTAAAATTTTCTTTAATTTCTTTGAACACAAGGGGGCTAAAAAACATTATGAAAAGAAAAGCTGTTTTTTTATTTTGCAAAGGACTACAGGCACAGTGCGTTTTTGGGCTGGGCCCAGCAGCGGCCAGGACCCTACAAACGCGAATGTCGCTGAGTACCTGAGTGAGTGAGTGCGTGATCAAGTTCAACGATTGGCTGGCCGGTGGGGAAGAAGTTCAGCGATTGGTCGGCCGGCGGGGAAGAACTAAAACGATTGGTTCGCTGACGATTGGCTGGCCGGTGGGGAAGGAGTTCAGTGATTGGTCGGCCGCCGGGGAAGAACTTTAACGATTGGTTGGCCGACTACCCGCCGGGGAAGAACTTCAACGATTGGTTGGCCGACTACCTGCCGGGGAAGAACTTCAATGATTGGGTGGCCGACTACTGGTCTGTGCATTATAAATAGGCTACATGGGTCTCGGGTTTTCGGCATTGACACTTTGCTGCAGGAACGGAATACTCTGCTCTTGGTGGATTTCGGATTTGTCTCTAGAAGGTAAGTGAAATTTTCACTTTGCTGACTTACGAATGTGTGCCTAGGTGAAGTCAGACCATTCGAAATTCATGGCTTGAAAAAACTTCACCCATTTAAAAATGGGGGTATTTCATGAGTTAAGTCTGTTATGGCCCCCAATTTGTTATGGCGTCAATTTGTTATGACGTCACGGTCAGCAAGGGATGACAGACAAAATTCTTAAACTTCAACAGATTTAATTAAACAAACACTTAGAACTAATCTACAATCTACCCAACTGACCAAGATTGAAATAAAAAAAAAAAAGAGATATTTACAGTCCCTTGGTAATTGAGATGGGCTGCTATGTTGCGATGTCCTGGGACAGGAAAATGCTCCAACACAGGCAAAAATCCACAAAAAGCTTCACAGGTCTTGAAAAAGAGTGACAGGTCTGGTCAAATGTATCCTTCCACAATTTCTCCTTGCAATTTCTCCTACTCCCTTTCACTCTCTCAATTTTTCTCCTTATATACTCTTTTCCAGCCCCCTCTGAGGCATGCCCAAGACATGCCCCAACCTAGCTCCAGACTGGGCTTAACAAAAAAAATGTCAATACTGCCATCTAGTGGCTTGTTTTTTTCCACATTACACCTCCATTCCAAAAGGGAAAAATTTTGACTCATAAAGGCAAAATTTTTCTTTTCAATACAAAATGGTTAAGTAGACACTTGTGTATATATATATATATACATATATACTCAAAATTTGATAGGGATCATAGGAATTTTTTTGTGAAATGACATGCAAATTTGGGAACGGCCACTGATGAACAATATATTGGATAAATGACATGCAGTCAGACACAAAACACATTTGCACGTGCATTTCATGACATTAAATGAGCGTGCAGCCTCACATTTTGCCTTTGACTAACACTTCACCATTTCAACTCAGACGTGTGTGTTGCTTGTTGGTGAAAATTTGGAAGTTCCCAAATTTTTTGCATTACATTTAGCAATAACAATGTCTCCTCAACGTCTTAGACGTCGATTGACTTCAGAGCAATTGGGAAGATGCATCGGAATGCTTGACTCTGGCTTCTCTGGCGCCACGTTGCTAATGCATAACGTCAGCCAAAGCATTGTGAACAGAGCGTGGAACCGGCATCAAACGTTTGGTACAGCAGCACACCGTCATGGGGGTGGTCGTCAGAGATCGACTACACAACGACAAGACCACTTTCTCACACTTCAGGCACGACGTCATCCTTTCTGGACAGCCACCACCCTCTGAAATGACCTTCATAACGCCTCGGGGTCAGGGTATCCACTCAGGCGATACGGAATCGTCTTCATACTGCCGGCCTCAACTCAAGAAGGCCATGTGTTGAATCCCACTGACCGTGCGTCATAGGCGTGACCGTTTGGATTGGGCTCACGATCATGTCACATGGACACACAACGATTGGGCTCCAGTTCTCTTTACTGATGAGTCCCGATATTGCTTGGACTTTACTGACAGGAGGCAACGGGTGTGGCGAAGACAACGTGAGCGATTTAATGATGCCTACATCAACGAACACGACCGTTATGGTGGCGGATCAATTATGGTCTGGGGAGGAATAAGCAGGAACGGCAGAACGGACCTGCATGTCATGGGGAGAGGGACGATGACAGGGGTACGGTACAGGGATGAGATCCTCAATGTGTACGTAAGACCATAAGCTGGTGCTGTTGGCCCTGATTTCATCTTGATGGATGATAACGCCCATCCTCATCATGCTAGGGTGGTGAATCAATTCCTAGAGCAGGAGACAATTGTCCGCATGGACTGGCCTGCGCGTTCGCGGGACCTAAACCCTATCGAGCATGTGTGGAACATGCTGCAGGTCGCCATTTCCGGTCGTAGGGCACAACCCACAACTCTAGAAAAGCTCGGAAATGCCCTTGTTGAAGAATGGAACAACATTCCAATTGCAAGCATCCGGGTTCTGATTGACAGTATGACCCGACGTTGTCAAGCCGTCATTCAAGCTAGGGGAGGCCATACCCGTTATTGACATTAACTGTGGTAATGAAACATCAAACGAACACTGTCTGTTTTCACTTTACATGTCAGAGGTGAAACCATGAAGTGTTCGTGAAAATAAAAGTGTGAGGCTGCACGCTCATTTAATGTCATTAAATGCACTTGCAAATGTGTTTTGTGTCTGACTGCATGTCATTTATCCAATATATTGTTCATCAGTGGCAGTTACCAAATTTGCATGTCATTTCACAAAAAAATTCCTATGATTCCTATCAAATTTTGAGTAGTATATATAATACAATATGCTAATAAACACATGTGATATATATACACATACTCAAACACGGGATAAGCAATCAGCAATTACATTGTCAGTACCCTTTACATGCTTAATTTCCAAGTCAAACTCCTGTAAAATCAAACTCCAATTCAACAATCTCCGATTCTTGTTTTTCATCTTACTCAAAAACATTAACGGATTGTGGTCAGTATATACAATCATTGGCTTTTGCCCTGTACAAACATAAACCTCAAAGTGTTGTAAGGATAGAACCAGAGCCAACAGCTCCTTCTCAATTGTGGAATAGTTCTTTTGGTGGCGATTGAACTTCCTGGAGAAGTATGCCACGGGATGCTCAATGTCATCAGAGTCACTTCTCTGTAGGAGCACAGATCCACAAGCTTGGTCGCTAGGATCGACCGCTAGGGAGAACGGTTTGTTGAAGTCAGGAGATTTGAGCACGGGGACACAGCAGAGACTTCAGGCGATCGAAGGCTCTTTGGCATGCTTCATCCCAAGTGAACTTTACACCTTTCTTCAGTTGGTTGGTGAGACTGAGAGCAATCTCAGCAAAGTTCTTGCAGAACTTGCGGTAGTACCCGATCATTCCAAGGAAGCAGCGCAAAGCTTTTTTGTTGTCAGGAACTGGAAAGTCTATGATGGCTTGGACTTTAGCATTTATGGGTGCCACCTTACCCTGGCCTATGACGTAGCCAAGATACGTGACAGTAGTACAACCAAAGTCACTCTTGTTCAGGTTAACAGTCAGGTTAGCCTGGGTCAAGCGCTGGAACAACGTCTCTACATCTTTCAGATGTTCTTCCCAGGAGTCACTCCATGTGATCAGGTCGTCGATGTATGCACCCGTGTGTGGCAATCCGGCGATTGTAGACTGTATCATCCTTTGGAACGTGGCTGGGGCATTTTTCATGCCAAAGGGTAGGACTTCATACTGGTATAACCCAGATGGTGTGGCAAAAGCAGAGATGCTCTTGGCCCTCTCAGTTAAAGGCACACATCAATAACCTTCAATAAATCAATCTTGGTCAGAAACTTTGCTTGCCTTACTCTATCGATACAATCATCAATCCTAGGTATTGGAAACACATCAGTTCTAGTTACAGCATTGACTTTGCGATAATCTGTACAGAATCTAGTACTTCCATCAGGTTTTGGAACTAGAACACAGGGTGAACTCCAATCTGAGTTAGAGGGTCTGATAATATCATGTTCTAACATGTACTCAACCTCTTTCTCAGCAATCTTTCTCTTTTCAGGATTCATCCGGTACAGATGCTGTTTTATTGGTTTGGCATCACCAACATCTACATCATGAGGGGCTATAGAAACTCTCTTTGGAACATCAGGAAATAGATCTTTATATTTCTTGATCAACCTCTCAAACTGATCTTTCTGTGAGGGTTCTAAGTGCTGGAGTTTTACATCAAGATTTTGCAACACTTCAGAATTTGACAATTTACATGAAAGAACTTCAGCTTTAATTCTAGGTTCATCATCTTGAAACTCCCCCTCATTTTCACAAGTCTCGGCCATAGGAGGATCTGAAGTGACAGCTGCAACCCTAGCATTCCTATCATGATAAGGCTTCAGCATGTTAATGTGACACAACTGTTTTGGCTTTCTCCTATCTGGAGTCTTCACAATGTAATTGAGATCATTGAGTTTTGTCAGAATTTCATAAGGACCATGAAATCTAGCCTGCAATGGATTGGACTGCAAGGGAAACAACACAAGGACCTTGTCTCCTGGTTTAAACTCACGGCTTCTAGCCTTATGATCATACCAAGTTTTCATTTTTCCCTGACTTGATTTCAAGTCCTATTTGGCTAGGTCACAAGCTGCACGCAGTCTTTCCTTGAACTTGCTAACATAGTCTAACAGACTGATATGCGGCTCTTTCTCTTGCCATTGTTCACTCAACAATAGCAAAGGTCCTCTCACTTCATGGCCAAACATTAGCTCAAACGGACTGAATCCAGTAGACTCCTGCACTGCTTCTCTAGCTGCAAACAACAGCAAATGAACACCTTCATCCCAGTCTTTCTCATGGTCATAACAATAAGTCCTCATCATTGTCTTGAGAGTGGAATGAAACCGCTCTAAGGCACCCTGACTCTCTGGATGATAGGCACTGGAAAGAATCTGCTTCGCACCTAGTTCATACACAACCTGCTGAAACAATCCGGAAGTGAAATTGCTACCTTGATCTGACTGAATTTCCCTGGGAAGGCCAAACAACGTGAAGAACTTTATCAAAGCCTTCGAGATTGCAGTTGCCTTGATGTTGCGTAGAGGTATGGCTTCAGGGAATCTGGTAGATGCACACATGATTGTCAACAAGTACTGATTTCCAGATCTAGTCTTGGGTAATGGACCAACACAATCAACGATGACCTTGGAGAAGGGCTCCCCAAATACTGGGATAGGCTGCAATGGAGCTACAGGTGGGTCTAACTGGTGTTTTCCAACTACCTGACAAGTGTGACAGGTTTTGCAAAAGTTGGAAACATCTTTCCGAAGTCCAGGCCAGAAGAAGTGTTTCATGATCATGTCAACAGTCTTGTTAACACCAAGATGACCTCCTAAAGGTAAACTATGAGCCATTGTTAAGATCTCATTCCTGTAGACCTTCGGAACAACAATTTGCTTGACCACTGCCCAATCTGCATTGGCAGGGATATCAGGAGGGTGCCACTTCCGCATCAACATTCCATCCTTGAGATAATACCGAACTGGAACTGCGTCTATTTCTTCATCAGGAAGGGCTCTCTTCTTTAGTACACAAATTTCAGGATCATTGGTTTTCTTCTGAATCAACCGCTTTCTGGACAGAGACAAGTCTCCAGATACATCAGAATCACCAGACCCATCTGGCTGGCTGAACAGAGAACTGATAAAAGTGTCTGATAAGTCCTCAAACGGAGAAACCATAGTAGGCTGAACAGAGTCATGAGCCGAACCACCTGAGTCATGACTATACAATGTGCTGGATGGCACCACATCATCTTCTTCTTGAGCCTTCTTGGCCATAGCACGGGTCACTGCGCAGGAAGGATACAGAGATGGGTCTTCATCGCCATCTTCAGTGCTCGGCTGTGAAGTAAGATGAACAGGGGGAACTACATTGCCCCCAGCCAGGTCATTGCCTAGCAACAGAGAAACACCCTTGATACGTAGACTTGACATAAGTCCCACCTTTACCTGTCCTGTAACTAAATCTGACTTCAAGAATATAGAGCGCAGGGGTACAGATACAGTCCTCCCTTCAATACCTTGTACAAGTATGAAATCCCCAGAAGCGGTCTCATCACGTAACTCCAAGGATTCCATCAACAAAAGTGACTGAGAAGCTCCGGTATCCCTTAGGATATATATGGGTAGAGGAGGAGAATGCTCATTCAGAGCCACAAATCCCTCTGACACAAACGGAAGTAATTCCTCCCTCACAAAGTCAGCAGTATTAGGCTTCTTAGCCTCACAAGGAGCAGGCAATTTAGCAGATCGGTCATCTACTAAAGGGGTTTCTAACCTTGTCTTCACAAAGGCATTGGGTTTGGTATCCTTTTCTTTTTCTTTCTTAGCTTTAAGGAACCAACAGTTAGTTGTAACATGACCAGATTTCTTGCAATAATTGCAAACTAGACCACTTTTGTCACTGTCAGCTTTCACACTTTGATCAGCCCTTTGACTGGATTTCTGAGCACCATCACCAGATTTGTCTTTGTCTTTGGGTGAGGAATCTTGGGTATCACCGTTACCTTTCTTCTGAAATTTGGACCATCTATTGTTACTGCTAGACTGAAATTTGGACTTATGTGTGAGAACATATTCGTCTGCAAACTTGGCAGCTGATTGCAAATTCAGTGCTTGCTTCTCATTAAGGTAGGTCTTAATATCATCCTTGACACAGTTCTTGAATTCTTCAACTAACACCATCTCTTTTAGTGAGTTGAAATCATCCTTGACCTCCATAGAAGTACACCAGCGCTCAAAGCAAACCTTCTTCTCGTTAGCAAATTCCACATAAGTCTGATTGTCAGATTTCTTCAGACCTCTGAATTTCTGTCAGTAAGCCTCTGGAACCAACTCATAAGCTGTCAAAATAACCTTTTTGACAACCTCATAATCAGAGGAATCATCTGCAGACAAAGCCGAATAGGCTTGTTAAGCTTTACCCTTGAGGACAGTTTGCAACATCAGAGGCCAGTGTTCCTTTGGCCACTGACAACTCTTAGCTACCTTCTCGAAGCACTGGAAATACTTATCAACCTCCTTCTCCGAGAATGGAGGCACCAGCTTTACCTCCTGGCTAGCACGAAATTTGTTTTCAGCTTCCATTTTAATTTTTAGTTGCTCCATTTGGAGCCTTTCTTCCCTGTCTAATTTTTCTAAATCGAAATCTCTCTGTCTCTGTCTCTCTCTGTCTGCTCTTTCCTCTTTCTCTCTCTCAAACTGCCTTTCTTTCTCTCTTTCTACTCTCTCAAACTCTCTTTGTTTTTCTTTTTCCTCCCTTTCAATCTCCAGCATTTTTAATCTAAGTTCCATTTCTACATTTGGATTTTTCACTGGAAACTGTTCCAGATCTCCTGGTGCAAACACATTTTCATCAATGTAATATTCAACAATCTCTCTAGCCAGTCTTGCTTTTCGCATGGCAGGTTTTACATCTGTCAGCTCTAACTGTCTGCATATTTCTAGCAGTTCTGTCTTTTTAAAAGACTTCAAAACCTCTACAGTTGGTGATGCCAAGAAATCATCCATTGCTGTTGATCTGTCAATATATATCTAGGAAAATTCTAAAAAACAATTTCACAATTTGAAATTTTAGATTTTCAATAAATGACTCACACAATGGTCTATCCCGGACGAGCCCCCACTTTGTTATGACCCCCAATTTGTTATGGCGCCAATTTGTTATGACGTCATGGACAGCAAGGGATGACAGACGAAATTCTTAAACTTCAACAGATTTAATTAAACAAACACTTAGAACTAATCTACAATCTACCCTACTGACCAAGATTGAAATAAAAAAAGAGATATTTACAGTCCCTTGGTAATTGAGATGGGCTGCTATGTTGCGATGTCCTGGGACAGGAAAATGCTCCAACACAGGCAAAAATCCACAAAAAGCTTCACAGGTCATGAAAAAGAGTGACAGGTCTGGTCAAATGTATCCTTCCACAATTTCTCCTTGCAATTTCTCCTACTCCCTTTCAATCTCTCAATTTTTCTCCTTATATACTCTTTTCCAGCCCCCTCTGAGGCATGCCCAGGACATGCCCCAACCTAGCTCCAGACTGGGCTTAACAAAAAAAAATGTCAATACTGCCATCTAGTGGCTTTTTTTTTTCCACATTACAAGTCACAGTAGTGTTTGTTTGTTTAGGGCTTTTGTGGTCCGCGATGTTGCTCGAAAATTCAGTTAGCTAAGTCACAGTAGTGTTTGTTTGTTTATTTAGGGCTTTTTTTGTTTATAAATTAGGGCATTTCATTTAAGTTACAGTAGGCTACGGTGTTTGTCTGATGTGTCCACGTGTCGGAAAAGTTGCTAAATAAAGTTAGTTTTAGTTTTATTCTCTTACATGGCTTTTGCGGGTTCGCGATGTTGCTCGAAAATTAAGTTAAGCACCCAGTTTTATTCACTTGCATGGCCATTTCATCATGAGTTAAGTTACAGCACGTGTCTGTTCACAGCATCTACGTGTCCGAAATCGGTGTTGTTCAGATTAAGTTACCTACCCAGTTTTATTCTCTTGCATGGCTTTTGCGGGTCAGCGATGTTGCTCGAAAATTAAGTTAAGCACCCAGTTTTATTCACCTGCATGGGCATTTCATCATGAGTTAATGCCTGTGATCCACATACGCTTTTAAGGCTTCCGCACGCAAGCAATCGTGGCCTGTCGGAAGCTTTTGGAAGCGCCGGGAACCATCCGAAACTCGTGCAAACAATCCTAGAAAGTCAGAGTGATTGGGGAAAAAATTTTATCCCATGATCCACTACTGCGAACATTTCCGATTGATTTTTGCCAACGTCAACAATAAAGATGGCGGTTGCCTTTGTAAACGGTTTCTAATTGGCTAATTGCAGAGGAAATATTCGCCACCTAGTTTGCACTTGACGAACCGATACTCCTGCGTCCTTCCGACAACTCATACCTTCCAACTTGTCGGAAGAGGGATCCGCGTGATCTGATCCAGTCGAAACCTGTCTTATTCAAGCGGAAGGGTCGGGACAGGTCGGAAGTCATGATCCACCTATGTCTTGCGCGTAACAGAAATTTCCACTCGTAATTGCTCGTAACTGGTCGGAAGGGGAGAATCGGGACAATCGGAGACCTTAAAAGCGTAAGTGGATCACGGGCTTAAGTTACAGTAGGCTACGGTGTTTGTTTGTTCGCAGTGTCTACGTGTCCGAAATCGTTGTTGCTCAAATTAAGTTAGCTACCCAGTTTTATTCTCTTGCATGAGGTTTATGGCTTGAAAAAAGTTAAAAAGTGAATTATGAATTATTGAAAACCATCCGACTGTTGGACACGGAGACACTTAGAAGCAGTGTTTATGTGTCCGAAAGTCGGACAGGGTATTAATATTACTCCGCGTCCGACAGTCTGGTGGTTTCAATATAAATCTTAATATAGCGGATGCATATGCTGCGTTTGCCCTAGCTAGACCGGTTTTTAAAATGTTCCATTCTATTTTGTTGCATTACGAGCACAATCCGACCATTATTGGGCTAATCTTCTTTCACGCTAGATTGCTTCAGTTTGTTTTAGTCCTCCATGCTTGTTTTCTCTGGTACCGGTTGCGAGATTCCATAGAGATAGAGGGACGTAACACATCCTACCAATCTAGCGTGCAAGAATCATACTAATGGTCGGAATGTGTTTTTAATTTCCCTATTCAATCTCGCAACCGATACGATAGTTAACAAGCATGGAGGACAGGTTGCGTGGTTGAATAGGGAAATTAAAAACGCATTCCGACCATTGTTAAGATTCTATCACGATAGATTGGTACGATGTGTTACATTCCCCCATCTCTCTTTTGAATTTCGCAGCCGGTACCAGAATCATTTCCTTAATCTTCCTATTGAATCTCGCAACCGATACAAGAGAAAACGGGTACAATGAAGGGATTTGGGATACATTATCATACAGAGGTGTACATGTACTTCGTTACAATACTGAAGTCTTTTTTTTTTTTTTTTGGAGTAGACCTATTTGTACTTTACTTGACTTTTTTTTTTCTTTTTAACCGGGACTTTTACTTTTACTCTACTACATTTAAAAGATTAAAAAGTATACTTTCACTTCGTTACTTTGACACTGGCCACTTCGTTACTCGTTACACATTAAAATATGAATGCAATTCATCATTTAAGGATTATCTGGATTTGGCATGTTCGAGAAGAACAACGGTGCTCGGCAGGATATCTTAGCCGCTTTGTGCACATGTGTTTGCCAATGGACATGGAGCTCCAAATTTATGCACGCAGTTACAATATTATACCACTAGATGGCACACCCGGATCAGTTATTGAATATTCACAAGCAAGCCGAGCTTTTAGAATATGTACGAGTTCACTCCAATCCCTGTTTTTCAGGACTTGCCTTAATTTAACTCCTCAGCTAAGCCTGATGTGCAAACTGCGCAATATACTTGCCCATAGCAGTTCAAAAAATCATAATAATAAAAATTATATATATATAATTTTGCTACAGAAAAAATTGTTGTCGTATGTAGCAACCACTTCAGCCACAGTGAGCCAATGGTATCCCAATTAGAAGTTCAGAAAAAGCAGTTTTCTGAAGCAAAAATTCAACATGGTATCGATACCATGTCATTCTATTAATTACAGTCAATTATTGTGGTTTTTTAATCCGCCAGTAAACTCGAAGAAATATTTAAAGGAGAGACTTCCAGTTTGTTTTTTAAATACTGTATCTTTCATTCACCTGAAAATTAAAGAGCACAAGGAGAGAACAATGTGTGGTTGCTTTGCTTCTTTCTATGCGTGCTATGAAAAATACTTTGTACTTGCACTTTTGATACTTAAGTACCAAAAGTATCTTGTGAAAAAATATAATTAAGTACATTTAATGTGAGCTACTTTAAGACTTTTACTCAAATCATTTTCTTATGGGTTACTTCAACTTTTACCAAAGTAACTTTCAGTAATGGTACTTTTACTTTTTCATAACTTTTTTTCCCAGTACTTTATACACCTTTGTTATCATATTAGCTATATGACAAAGTGCAATACTTGGTCAGGTTGTAACTGTCGCTTACGAAAATCGTTCATGCTTTCTTTCCTGAATTCTTGTATTTTACTGCATTTTTTTAAACATTGCTTATATCATTCTTTTGGCTGTCTACCATACAGTGGGGGAAATAAGTATTTGACCCCTCGCTGATTTTGCAGGTTTTCCCACTTACAAAGAGTGCAACGGTCTATAATTTTAATGATAGGTTCATTTTAACAGTGAGAGACAGAATATCACCAAAAAAAGTGGAATAAGACATTGTATGCATTTTAGGAATTTATTTTCATATTTTTGGTCAAAATAAGTGTTTGACCCCCTGGACAAACAGCATGTTAATATTTTGTAGAAAAGCCATTATTGGCTAACACAGATGTCAGACGGTTTTTATAGTTGGTGACAAGGTTTGTGCACATTTCGGCAGGGATGTTGGCCCACCCCTCCCTGCAGACAGCCTCCAAATCATTCAGGTTCCGAGGCTGTCGCCTGGCAACCCGAATTTTAAGCTCCCGCCAAAGATTTTCAATTGGATTCAGGTCTGGAGACTGGCTAGGCCACTCCAGAACCTCGATGTGCTTCTTCTTCAGCCACGCTTTTGTTGCTTTGGCGGTGTGCTTAGGGTCGTTGTCGTGCTGAAACACCCATCCTCGACCCATCTTCAGCTCTCTCACTGAGGGAAGGAGGTGTTGGTCCAGAATTTCACGGTACATGGCCCCGTCCATCCTCCCCTCAATGCGATGGAGTTGTCCCGTCCCCTTGGCTGAAAAGCACCCCCAAAGCATGATGTTGCCACCACCATGCTTGACGGTGGGGATGGTGTTCTTTGGGTTGTGCTCTGTTCTTTGCCCTCCAAACACGGCAAGTTGAGTTGAGCCCAAAAAGTTCTATTTTGGTCTCATCTGACCACATCACCTTCTTCCAGGCCTCTTCTGAGTCGTCCAGGTGGTCAATGGCGAACTTCAGGCGGGCCTGTACATGTGCCTTCTTGAGCAGGGGGATATTGCGTGCGCTGCAGGATTTCAATCCATGACGGCGTAGTGTGTTACCAACCGTTTCTTTTGTAACTGTGGTCCCAGCTGCCTTCAGTTCATTAACCAGTTCCCCCCTTGCGGTTCTGGGATGATTCCTCACCGTTCGCATGATCAGGGACACCCCACGAGGCGAGATCTTGCGTGGAGGCCCAGACCGAGGGAGGTTGGCGTTGGTGTGGTGCTTCTTCCATTTCCTGATAACTGCACCGACAGTTGATCTTTTCTCTCCAAGTTGCTTTCCGATTCTCTTGTAGCCCATCCCAGCCTTGTGCAGGTCAACAATCTTGTCCCTGATGTCCTTAGACAGCTCTTTGGTCTTGCCCATGGTGGAGATGTTGAAATCTGGTTGTTTGGGTGTGGACAGGTGTCTTTTATACAGGTAATGAGGTGAGGCAGGTGTATTTGATGTAAATAATTAGTTGGGATTGAGGGTGTGTCTTAAAGAAAGACTAACTGGCTTGTGGGAGCCAGAATGCTTGCTGTTTGGTAGGGGGTCAAATACTTATTTTTCCTCATCAGATCGTTATCAATTTTTATAAATTCATGTGTGATTTTCTGGGATTTTCTTTGGGATTCCGTCTCTCACTGTTTAGAATGTACATATGATTAAAATTATAGATCGTTGCATTCTTTGTAAGTGGGCAAACCTGCAAAATCAGCAAGGGGTCAAATACTTATTTCCCCCACTGTATTTGAGGTAAAATTGACCTAAATTGCTCACTTCTCAACAAACTTTTCTTTATCCACAGCGACTGAAATAAATGCCAAACAATTCGCTATTTGGGGGCACTATAAAATTTCTAAACTTTCTTATTTCTCGGCCAATTCTCATGATCTTGGTGTCAACTACAAGGCCTTTTCAAGAGCTTTCAATAGGTAATCAATTCATTAAAATTAATTGCATTTCAATTTTTTTGTCACAGTTAACCATATTCAACCATCACCAATATCGAATAACGCTTTATGTAAACACACTTTCACACTCTCATTCTCCCACTCTCCTCACCCACTTTTTAAATAATTTATCAACTCCAGCTCATTACTCAACTTGCTCTTCATGTAACTGAATGAGCTTTGCCTCATTTAGCACCCTTTTCTTGGGCCCACATTCTCATACAGCACTCGGCAGCCCAGCCATATACTAGGTTGCACCTAGTCTTGTTTTGCAGGAGACCCATTCCAATGAAGAGCACACTACATTTTGGACTAATCAATGGGGAGATACTGTTTTGTATAGCCATGGGACCAATAGGTCTGCTGGAGTAGCCATCTGTTTAAATAATTGTCCTGGAAAAATTGTTGATTATGAAATGGACATGGACAGACACTGGATTGCTGCTGTTTTGAATATGGAGGGAACTTTTTGGATCCTTTTAAATGTTTATGGTTACCAAGGTGATTCGAGGAACAAGATATTGGTGGAAAAAATTTCATATACAATTTCAATAGACTGCCCACAAAATTTGAAAACCATGAATATAATCATATCATTACAAATTTTTGCACTAATAATTCCCTAATTGATGTTTGGAGACATGTTAACCCTAATGTAAAGCAATTTTCTTGGATTAGGCCAAATGGAAGCTGCAAATCTAGAATAGATCTATGGTTGATTACTCAAGAAATTTTAAACTATGTTACACAAGCTACTATTTCTGCTGCTCCTACGACTGATCACTGTGTAATCACTGTTACCTTGATGCCTAAAACAGAAACAACATCTCAACAGAAATATTGGAAATTTAATGCAAATTATCTAAAAGACGAGGAATATTGTTGTATGATCAAGAAAATATTATCTTCAGTAATATTAAATGATGATATTGTGTCTGATGGAAGTAAGTGGGAATTTTTCAAATACAAAGTGAGACAATATTCTATTGACTATGGAAAAAGAAAAAGTAAAGAGCAAAAACAAATAGAAAGACAATTGATTAATGACATTAATGAGCGTTGTAAAAGAAATGAGACATCAGATGTTAATAAGGAAGAAATGATGAGATTACAAGTTAAGTTGGATGAGTTGTATCTGAAAAAAAGCCCAAGGGGCATTTGTACGATCTAGAGCAAAATGGTTAGAAGAGGGAGAAAAAAATTCGGCATATTTTAGTAGATTAGAAAAAACAAGACAAGGTAGAAATGCAATAACTGTACCAAATATAGAGAATAAATTGGTCACCAATCCGAAAGAAATAGCAAATGAGATCTATAAATTTTACCAAAATGTATATTCATCATCATTCTCTGAAACAAATTCTGATGACTTCTTTAGAAAAGTAAAGCCATTTATCCCTCAAATTGATTTGGATTTTAAAACTACATGTGATTCAGACTTAAAAATTAGGAG
Organism: Gymnothorax javanicus; assembly: GCA_029692085.1. NCBI lineage: Eukaryota > Metazoa > Chordata > Actinopteri > Anguilliformes > Muraenidae > Gymnothorax > Gymnothorax javanicus. Next base: position 27,157,965 of record CM056210.1, on the reverse strand, counting down.
AGCTGGACGTAGCCATAAAGAAAATGAAATTGGGAAAATCACCTGGTCAAGATGGACTTACAGCTAACTTTTATCAGCTTTTTTTTGGGCTGACATAAGAAAACTGTTATTTGGAGCTTTGAATGAATGCTTGAAAAATAATACTCTCTTAACAACAATGAAGCAAGGAATTATTACGTTATTACCTAAACCAACACTCCATCCTTGAGATAATACCTAACTGGAACTGTGTCTATTTCTTCATTAGGAAGGGCTCTCTTCTTTAGTACACAAATTTCAGGATCATTGTTTTGCTCCTGAATCAACCGCTTTCTGGACAGAGACAAGTCTCCAGACACATCAGAATCACCAGACCCATCTGGCTGGCTGAATAGAGAACTGATAACAGTGTCTGATAAGTCCTCAAACGGAGAAACCATAGTAGGCTGAACAGAGTCATGAGGCGAACCACCTGAGTCATGACTATTCAAGGTGCTGGACGGCACCACATCATCTTCTTGAGCCTTCTTGGCCATAGCACGAGTCACTGCACAGGAAGGATACAGAGATGGGTCTTCATCGCCATCTTCAGTGCTCGGCTGTGAAGTAAGATGAACAGGGGGAACTACATTGCCCCCAGCCAGGTCATTGCCTAGCAACAGAGAAACACCCTTGATAGGTAGACTTGACATAAGTCCCACCTTTACCTGTCCTGTAACTAAATCTGACTTCAAGAATACAGAGCGCAGGGGTACAGATACAGTCCTCCCTTCAATACCTTGTACAAGTATGAAATCCCCAGAAGCGGTCTCATCACGTAACTCCAAGGAGTCCATCAACAAAAGTGACTGAGAAGCTCCGGTATCCCTTAGGATGTATATGGGGACAGGAGGAGAATGCTCATTCAGAGCCAGAAATCCCTCTGACACAAATGGAAGAAATTCCTCCCTCACAAAGTCAGCAGTATCAGGCTTCTTAGCCTCACAAGGAGCAGGCAATTTAGCAGATCGGTCATCTACTACAGGGGTTTCTAACCTTGTCTTCACAAAGGCATTGGGTTTGGTATCCTTTCCTTTTTCTTTCTTAGCTTTAAGGAACCAACAGTTAGTTGTAACATGACCAGATTTCTTGCAATAATTGCAAACTAGACCACTTTTGTCACTGTCAGCTTTCAAACTTTGTTCAGACCTTTTACTGGATTTCTGAGCACCATCACCAGATTTGTCTTTGTCTTTGGGTGAGGAATCTTGAGTATCACCGTTACCTTTCTTCTGAAATTTGGACCATCTATTGTTACTGCTAGACTGAAATTTGGACTTATGCGTGAGAACATATTCGTCTGCAAATTTGGCAGCTGATTGCAAATTCAGTGCTTGCTTCTCATTAAGGTAGGTCTTAATATCATCCTTGACACAGTTCTTGAATTCTTCAACTAACACCATCTCTTTTAGTGAGTTGAAATCATCCTTGACCTCCATAGAAATACACCAGCGCTCAAAGCAAACCTTCTTCTCGTTAGCAAATTCAACATAAGTCTGATTGTCAGATTTCTTCAGACCTCTGAATTTCTGTCGGTAAGCCTCTGGAACCAACTCATAAGCTGTCAAAATAACCTTTTGACAACCCTCATAATCAGAGGAATCATCTGCAGACAAAGCCGAATAGGCTTGTTGAGCTTTACCCTTGAGGACAGTTTGCAACATCATAGGCCAGTGTTCCTTTGGCCACTGACAACTCTTAGCTACCTTCTCGAAGCACTTGAAATACTTATCAACCTCCTTCTCTGAAAATGGAGACACCAGCTTTACCTCCTGGCTAGCCCGAAATTTGTTTTCGGCTTCTATTTTAATTTTTAGTTGCTCCATTTGGAGCCTTTCTTCTCTGTCTAATTTTTTCTAAATCGAAATCTCTCTCTCTCTGTCTCTCTCTTTCTGCTCTTTCCTCTTCTCTTGCTAATTTTTCTAACTCAAACTGCCTTTCTTTCTCTCTTTCTGCTCTCTTGAACTCTTTGTTTTTCTTTTTCCTCAATTTCTTTTCTCTCTTTCTCTCTCTTTTTTTTCTTCTCTTGCTAATTTTCTAACTCAAACTGCCTTTGTTTTTTCTTTTTTTCTTCAATTTCTAGCATTTTTTAATTTAAGTTCCAATTCTACATTTGGATTTTCCACCGGAAACTGTTCCAGATCTCCTGGTGCAAACACATTTTCATCAATGTAATATTCAACAATCTCTCTCGCCAGTCTTGCTTTTCGCATGGCTGGTTTTACATCTGTCAGCTCTAACTGTCTGCATATTTCTAGCAGTTCTGTCTTTTTAAAAGACTTCAAAACCTCTACGGTTGGTGATGCCAAGAAATCATCCATTGCTGTTGATCTGCCAATATATATCTAGGAAAATTCAAAAACAATTTCACTATTTGAAATTTTAGATTTTCAATAAATTACTCGCACAATGGTCTACCCCGGACCCGAGCCCCCAATTTGTAATGACCCCAATTTGTTATGGCCCCAATTTGTTATGGCGTCACGGACAGCAAGGGATGACAGACAAAATCCTTTAAGTTCAACAGATTTAATTAAACAATCACATAGAACTAATCTACACCCTACACTACTGACCAAGATTGAAAAGAAAATAAGAAATGAGATATTTACAATTCCCTGTAATGGAGATGGGCTGCTATGTTGTGATGTCCTGGGACAGGAAAATGCTTCAACACAGGCAAAAATCCACAAAAAGCTTAACAGGTCTTGAAAAGAGTGACAGGTCTGGTCAAATGTATCCTTCTTGCAATTTCTCCTACTACTTTACTCTCTCAATTTTTCTCCTTATATACTCTTGTCCAGCCCCCTCCCATTCTGGGACTTTCCCCTCTGGGCATGCCCTGGACATGCCCAACCTAGCTTCAGACTGGGCTTCACAAAAAAAAGTCAATACTGCCATCTAGTAGCTATTTACCACATTACAGAGCGAAACTTGGAAATCACTTCTCGTTTAAGTAGTTTCTGCTATTTCTATAAAGGAGTATGGACTTATTTTCAATTCGGATAAAGTTGCTGTTGCATCAAAACACGTAATTTTTTTTTTTTAAATCTTGCACCCTGAAAGTCTTCATTGGTGTCCGTGTGCTCCAGTTTTGTCTTTTTTGAATTTTGCATGCTGTCCTGAAACTGAGAAGAACCGGATCAATGCCTCCACCGGCAGATGTGCAGGGATTTCTCCTCACTAGAGTTTGCATTTAGAATTTGAGTCAATGTCTTGTCACTGACGTTGGATAATTTTGATTCATTTCTAGATCTGCCTGTGGGATAAGAAAATTTCACTTGCTGCATTGACAAATCTAGAATCTATGTGTAGCAGGCCGAAGGAGGGCCCGGGCGGGGACTTGAACCTCCAGACCTCCAGGGTAATAGTCTAACGCGCTGACAACGTCGCCGAAGAGCCAGGCTCGTTGGCAAGGTAGCCAGGGCACAGACTTATTAGGAGGCATTCTCGTGACAGGACCCATCAACTGTCACATCTCTCCCCCTCTTTCGGGAGCGTGTCCTCACGCTCCATGCCTTACGCATGCTGCCATCCATTCGGATCCCCCAGATCCTGCCGATTACGCCAGAATGTAGCAGGCCGAAGGAGGGCCCGGGCGGGGACTTGAACCTCCAGACCTCCAGGGTAATAGTCTAACGCGCTGACAACGTCGCCAAAGAGCCAGGCTCGTTGGCAAGGTAGCCAGGGCACAGACTTATTAGGAGGCATTCTCGTGACAGGACCCATCAACTGTCACATCTGCATTAGTGCACAATTTTTGTTTCACTGGGAAAATGTTAAGTAGACAGGTGAACACCAGATGCAGGAACTGAAGTGTTTATTGAAAAACACTAGGAGAAAATTGGCAGGCAAGCCAGAAACAAAACACCATGCACATGCACTGAACGATTGGGAAAACTAAGGTACCCTGCCAAAGGCAGGGGGAAACAAAGGTACTCACTCAAAGAGTGGCTAAAACTAGAAAAACAAACTGGACCTAACTAGACTGACGGACACACTGGGAAGACTTAAACAAGGGGCAGACAAGACGTGGGCGCAGCAAAATACAAGACTCGGGTATCATACAAAGGAAATACTCGGAAGGCACAAAGAGCTGAGATTCCACCATGCAGAGTCTAACAAAGTTCCGTCTGACGTCTCTTCTTCCTGCCCACAGATATAGACACGGAAGGAGGCGGGGACTCGGAACGCAATCTCGAATGGAAACAGAAACACCTGGGATTAATGAAACAATTACACGAGAACCGGGTTTACAATAATGACTCGAGACAAGACGCTGAGACAATCAATCAAACTAGACGGTTTAGATTGAGGTAATCTAAACGTGACAAGTATAAAGCAGCTTTAAACGCGGTTAATCAGAGAAAGCTTAGGCAGGAATTACAAAAGCTAGAAACGCTCGCGCTCGCTAATGAGTTTATTAAGGTTAATACTACGTGACAAAATATTTACTATCACCCTCAAATAAGTGCTGGTTAGTACGGTTAGAAATTATCCTATCAGAGAACGCATTCACTCAGAGTTTAGCGAGACCCAGAATCAAGCACAGGTTGAAGCAATGAATGAAATACCACAGCCGAAACCGAAAGAGGAAACGTGATTGGACAACGAGACTCAGGCATGCTGAAGGCTGTCACACGACATCACTGGAGTGTGGGCAAAGAGAGAATCGAACATCAGATGGCGGGAATGAAAGCTGAAAAATAAAACGAAAGTAAAGCACAAGCACAAATAAGCACAAAGACAACACACATGAGGCAGAATCATAACAGAAAAAAGGTAACAGAAATATGTTTTGAGTGTAAGTACAAGATTAAAATGCTTAGTGAATTTATTTATTTATTTATTTATTTTTGCAGTAGATTCTGACGGTACACACATACAGTAGTTGTTGCCAAAAGGAAAAACCTTAATTTTTGTGAAGAAAAATGACCAGAGTTAACTGAGTTTACATATCCCAGGGGATCAAATGAGGAGTCCACTTGCAAAGCCTTCTAAGTCAAGTTGGTCCATTGTTTAGAAAAATATGATTTTTTGGTAGGCATAGAAATTATCTTCCATAGATACCAATTTTCACTATACTGAAACTATTAGTCTTGCAGACATAATCCTGAGGCAATTCATTATTTTTTAAAGAAATGATTCAAATTTTACAACACAAAGTTTTGACTTAGCAGGTTTTGTAGGTGAAGTGGAAATTTTGTAGGTTTTGACAGTGTTTAAACCAGCCCCGTTGCTCAATAGGTGAAGGTATTTGACTCAGGACCCACTCTACATGCAACTCAATGCTACAGACAGCGTAGTGGTTGAATAGCTGCTATGACAATGTGTTCCTTACCTTTCAAGCTTGAGGAGCTTCCTTTTTGAACCCTCACAAGGAGATTTGTTTGCATTTTCTGCGATCAAAACGAAACTTGAGTCTGCATCTCCCATCTTGAGTTAGAAAGTAAAAGCTGGACAGGCTATAAAAGCTCGACTGTGATTGGTTCCTTCTAGCGAATGAAAATGGAATCACGTTTCCACATTGGCTAATAACTTAGCAGAATTTAACAGAGTTTCCTCCTTGGCTCGGCGGGTTTTGACAGAGTTTCGCTTTTCCCATTACAATTTATAACATGATTTAGTAGGTTTTGAAAGTAGAGCTATCAGTTGGACATGTGCAGGTGCCTGTAAGAGAGGCTAAGGGAGATAACTCATTTATTTTCAAAACTTGACTTAGCAGGTTTTGCAAGTCAACTCCTCAAATATCCTCCATTAGGAATGAATAGGTTTTTTGAAGGTATTGAATCTCATGTTCGCCTGGGCCGTACTAGATTGTGTGAGTGATGTGTGTGCCCTGCAATGGACTTGGAAACGGATCAGGGTGTTTACCTGGTGCACGCCCAATATGGGATTGGCTCCAGGATCCTGTAAGCCCACCCCAGTCCCCCACCCCCACCTCACCTGGTATAAGCGGGTTGGGTAATAGATGTAAGGATGGAATATTGAGAACCTCTAATGAAATAAGAGCTTCATTAAATATACTCATGTTTATGTCTCCCCCAGCATGCCATCATGAAGACCACTTTCTTTCTGGCTCTCCTGACCCTTTCCATCTCTTGGTCAGCCATTGCTCAGACGTACTACAGATTCTTGAATCAACATTACGAGCATGGCATGCGAGTTACAGATTGCAACTGGAAGATGGAAAAGGTCAACCAACTTTTCTTTCACAACCAGTGCAAAGCAATCAACAGTATCATCGCTGGGCCCAGGATAAATGACGTCATTAATGTCTGTGGCAGGTCCGGACGACCCTACCCCATGCCACATGTCCCTAATCTCCGTGAATCACTGCAACAATTTCCTGTAGTCGCGTGCTATTACACAGGAAGGACCGGCCGGCCACCATGCAGCTATCGAGCAACCTCTAGGTTGAGATACATCGTCATTGCCTGTATAAATGGATTACCTGTGCACTATCAGTCTGATCATTCATAAGTCAAGGGCACATCTGATGGATGTATAGTTAAAATGCTGATGACTTTACCAAAAATAAATGCGCTGATTTACCCGGAGTCAGTTGAAATAATAGGCTTTCCAATCTGTCGACATTCTACATGCAACATGAGAAATCACAGCAATAAAGAATTGAAGACCACAAAGGAAAAATTATCAGAGTCCAAATTTTGCATTTTTGTATATTTTGTATATTATTATAATATTTATTATATATTATTATGATATTTAAAAAAATTATATATATATATATATATATATATATATGGGCCAGGCTCACGAAATGTGCGCCACCCTGCCCCTAAATATGTCCACGGGCTAACAAATCTTACATTTTGCTGAGATCATTCCAGAACCACCATGAATGGATGGAGCTCACCAAGAGCAACTTGGCACACCCCACTTTTGTTGGTCTGCGATTAATATTTCTTTCTTTTTTAATATTTCTTTTTTGCCCTTAAAGTTGGAAAAGTGGCCAAAAATGGCACTTTTTTAATGTCCATGTAAAAAGTGAAATAGTTCACTTTTTGTTTTTTTATATTTAAGCGTGTTCTATATTTTTTTTCTTTTTCTGTGCATAATAGACATGTGTAGGCATGTCTGACAGTTGGCATATGTCCCTATCGTCATTTTGTGTATTGCGGTGACATTTAATAAATTGTCCACAAGGTACTGGTTTCTGACTTAGATTTTACATTTAGCACTCTAGAAAAATAAAAAAAGGTCCCTACACCCTAATAATCCTTCAGGATGAAGCAAATATATGGTGCGGGGGGAACTCCAACCTACAGGGACTGGGTGGGATTTTTGTGTCCCCAAAAAAATGACCTTTTTAAGAAAAGTTTCTGACTTAGATGTATTTTTAAAAAACTGTAAAAGATATAGCCAAGTGCAATTCAGGTATTGTTGTTGGCCTAAATCAAAGTGGAAATCACTGTTTAGATCAATTATTTATTGATTAACGACATAGCTACAGCGCGCGAAGCATTTCGGTCGGTTTCTGACTTAGGGTTTCTGACTTAGAAATCTAAGTAATCTAAGGGCATCTCAGGCAGAAACCGGGCGTATTCAGCCAAATGTGGCCCCAGTCATTACACAGGTGGTCAGGGACATGATATTCCATGTTGGTTTGATATGTTAACATGTATTTTAGCCGATTTGATCGAAAATACAACCCCAATTCCAAAATAGTTGGGACAAAGTGTAAATTGTGAATAAAATCAAAACGCAATGACTTTCAAATCGCACCGGGCAGTATTTTATTCACAATAGAACAGAGATAATGTAGCAAATGTTGAAACTGATAAATTTTACAATTTTATCCACAAAATGAGCTTATTTTGTGCATAAAAATGTAAAATGTCTCAGTTTCAACTTTTGAAATGTTATCTATGTTCTATTGTAAATAACATATTGGTTCATGTGATCTAAAAGTCATTGCATTTTGATTTTATTCATAATTTACACTTCGTCCCAACTATTTCGGAATTGGGGTTGTATAACGATGGCGTCGTCGGAGGCCCGACATTGGACTGATTGGCCCATGCTCTCAGTCAGAAACCGGGATCTCAGGCAGAAACTGACGCGGGGCGTGGGCGGCTGCTGTGGCCACAATCGGTGGCCAATCGGTCATAAACTTGGTCAAATAACACGCAGGGGTGGTGGGGGGCATGATATAATGTGTTTTCTAAACGTGTCGACTTGTATTTTTGAAGATTTAATTGAAAAATATCGGTGGCGTCGGCCCACGTTCTCAGTCAGAAACCGGGATCTCAGGCAGAAACTGACGCGGGGCATGGCAGCCACTGTGGCCGCAATCAGTGGCCAATCAGTCATAAACTTGTTCAAATAACATGCAGGGGTGGTCGGGGACACCAGACAACACCTACAACAAAATAACAATAACTAAAAGGCAGAAACATGCAATCATCATTAAAACTCCCGGGGCTCAGGCTAGGGGAACCTAGGACCCAAAAAAAAAAAAAAGAACTGTCAAGCAGCCTGTCCACCAGCCTACTAGTGGCATCTTCCATTGGTAAGTGATCAATTACCTACTTGAGACTCTTATTCTATCTACTAGTTAAGTATTATGGCAATAGCAAGTCAGTCGGATTGAGTTTGGTACACTTTGACGGGTTTCTGACTTAGTCGCGGTTTCTGACTTAGATTCGGTTTCTGACCGATATTTTGAGCTAATAGACACCTGTTCTGGCTTGGTATTGCCTAGGCTACATACTTTTAAGCCATAAGGAGTGTTTCTAGGAGATTTTTGAGTTTTGATATAGGTTTTTATAACATTTTTCAGGTATTTGCAGACCAGAATTTCTTTTTTTTTTCAGCAGCGGACGGGATCCTGAGGGAAAAAAAAAAAATCACTGTAGGGTTTCTAATTTCAGGTGATATACCTCTGGACATCACTTATATACAATTATAACACTGATTGGAGGCTTAAATAACTTAATTATCACTAGTTATAGGCCTCTGGATGGATTATAGGCAAACAGTAGGTTTTCGTGTTTCTGACTTAGACGAGCAAGGGGATAGGGAAATGCATATAACTCACCAAATATTCCACCAATGACCATGATATTTGGTATTCAGAGAGTAGACATATACCTTTATCACATACAATTACCTCTAAGAGCATAGGGTTGCCTGAATTAATTTTACACATTGTGTTAGAGAGCAGTTTGCACTCACGCAGCAATTTTGCAGCCGCACGCAAAACGTACCCCGACTTCAGGGCCATGGCAGGGTTGACAATCCCAACAGCATATTACCTATATACCATTTTTCCATCAGGTATACTATCCTTCTATACATATCAGGGCATTTTGAGAAGATATAGCTACATCTATGCATGTATGAGGCTTTAGAAGATATGCATGTCTTGAAACTAAGGCAGAAACCCGGCCCAAAAAATGAGTTGAGGGACACAACTTTGACCAGGTACCACGAAAAAATGAAAAACGTCGTCGTCGCACGGCTTAGGAATATGATCCCACAACAGCTATAGATTAAAAAACCACTCACAGCTAAGCTCTATGGGTACTTTCATTATTTTTCAGTACCCAGGCGGGGGTGGCGCACATTTCGTGAGCCTGGCCCATATATATATATATATATATATTATGGCAAGCCGTTTAGGAAATTATTATTATATATATATAGAATGAAAGTTTGAATATATAGAGTAAACTCTGAATATATTGAATGAAAGTCTGAATATATGGAATGAAGCTTGAATATATAAATTGAATGTTTGAATATATGGAATGAATGTTATGATTCTGCTCTGTCTGTTCTGTTTCTGCCATGTTTATTATGATTCTGCCATGCTTGTTATGTTTTCCCTATTCCCTGTTATGTTTATGATTATGTCTGTTAGGTTTTGCCATGTTCTGTTTAGTTTTTGTGCCATGCCATGTTTTTGTTTTTGCCATTCCCGATCCCCTTTTTTGTTATAGTCCGGTCCATGTTTTGCCATGCCCTTCATTGCACTTTGTCTCCCCTGTCTGGTCTCTTGTTAAGTTACAGCTTCTCCCCAGTCCCGCGTGTCACATGTTTAGGTGATTTCATGGTTTCTGGGTTTCAAGCATTCCTTCCAATCTCGTTTGCTTCCTTCGCCTCTCTTTTCTATATTACGAACCAATACTAACAGTTTGTTGTTTTATTAAGTTACTAACCCAAACTAACATTGTATATAATACTAACTTACTAACGAGCACCAGGGATTAGCTGCACTTACTAATTGATTAACAAGCTCTCAGCACTCGCCCTGTTCTAGTCTCCGCCTCTTGCCTTCACTTAGTCTTTGCTGCAATTCAGCGGATCCTCCGCACCTGCTCTACTCTGTCCTGCCTCTCATTATCTGTGCACATTAGAACTCCCTAACCGGAGCTGTATGTCTTGTCATAGGCTGTCTCGTGTTCTCTGTCCGCGTTTTGGCTTTTGCCAATTTCATGTGGTTAGGTTCTCCCTCATGTTTTGCTCCCACGTAATTAGTCTGATCCTCTTCACCTGATCCTAATCATAGCATGTGACTTCCCTTGAGTGTATTTAAGCTGTCTTCTCACTGCAGTTCCCCGTCAGAACGTTTCCTGTGCTGCTCTTGTTTCTCGCCTTGTACTCATTGTGTTACCTTTCTGACTGGACCGCCCGACTACCTCTTTTTGGCTCTGATTTGGCTTTAATATCTGCTCCTGTGTATCGAACCCTTTTTGTCTGACTACGATTTCTGTATTGCTGCCCTGGTTTTTCGACTCTGGATTCTGCCCCTAGGATTGTGATTTTGGATTGTGGACTTTGTACTTTTGCCTTCGGTCCTGCGGGGGTTTACCCCCTCGCTAATAAAATCACATTTTTTGCTATTTCTGGTTATCGCGACTGGTTCCTGAACGATACCTCACAATGAAACTTGAATATATGGAATGAAACCCTGAATATATAGAATGAAAGTCTGAAAATATGGAATGAAAGTCTGAATATATTGAATTAATCTCTGAATATATGGAATGCAGCATGCCGTAATCTGCTGTCAATATGTCCAAATATCAATGAGAAACATCAATATTTAAAGAAACTCACCTCAAGCTAAATAATTCAACGTTATAGACAAGTTTTATAGCATGATTGAAAGAAATCCTCCATAGCGGAATGTGTAGGTTTCTGTATATTCACATGACTGCAGATCCACTGCCTTATCAATTTGTGGATCTTTACTGTCACTTGCGGAGCACTATGGATTCGACTACCATACGTAGGTTTATGTAAATTTACCCGAGCCAAACTCATCTTGCGGAACTTTATGGCATAGTGGATCTGCCCTATCAGTAATGGGCCCTTAAAATAATAACTGAAAACTGAGGATTGATTTAAGACCAGGTTTTAGTTGGTCAATGGCACGTAAGCTTTATGCCACCTCAAGATAGCAACATGCCAACAATTTGCCTAACCACACCTCATTTTAAGACCAACATGTTCATGGGCACTAATTTTGGTGCAATTTGCTATCTTTCCCATCTATGCACTGGATTGACAAATGACATTTGCGTTGGTCATACACGAGCAAAGACACTTGTGTCATGCTTTTCTTGCGGCTTTGCACAAGCTGTAAGACAGAGCCCTTCCTCTGCTATGTAATTGTGTTTCTGTTTGTGGACATATTTTTGACGTCAAACAAACAATGCATTGTTGTCTCAAGTTAAAAGAAAATCACTAAATCAAGTGCTGTTATTTCGTAATAATCAGTGTGAACATACTAATGGAATCTTCCATCAGCTGTGCCTTTTAAACAGTGGTGAGGGAAGTACTCAATCTTTTACTTGTAGGCATGTTCCAACAAGGTGTGACATTTCGTTTAAAAAATAAACTAGTATGTAACAGTTGCTTGTCATTAATTTTCGCGGCAAAACGCCTTAATGTTTCACTCTTAGAAGTGATTTTTGGGCAGTACTGTTGCATTATGGTATACTGGACAAAGAAAATTAGGGATCACCCCAATTTTCGAATTTGAAATATTTGATAGTTCAAATTATGTTCCATATCATATTTCAATATTAAAAATCAGAGTGATCCCTAACTTTCTTTGTCCAGTATATTATGAATCAAGTATAATGGTCCCCACTTTAATTTTCTCCTTTTTTGTCCACCTCTACAACAGCAATTTTGATGGCAATTTCATACATTAATTCCGAGTAATATCTGCCTTTTTTTTTTTTTTTTTTTTTTTTTTGCCTATAGTACAAAATTGGCAATGTGAGGTGCAATTGTTTGTGATCTGGAGTTATGGCACTTCACCAAAATCTTACGTTTCAATTTGTACAACGTGCCAACAATTTAGTGAAAAAAGAAATAAATAAAAATCATTTTAAAACCAAATTATGGAGGTTTTTCACGGTTTTTTTCTGAACAAAATACACGCATACTTTCGTTGAATCAACCTCGTTATTTCTTTCCACAAGATGGTTCTTGACAGCAGTTGCATGACTTGACTTCACTACCGCGCTATCCGCTGTATTTGTGCATCAATTTTATTGCGGTGATAGTTCGACCGTCGTTTTTCGAACTGGTGATAGCTTGACCGCAGTGCACCTGCGAGGGTGAAGGCGTCTTTCTTCCAGGATTAACGCTGGCCTGAATTGTCTGACATGCGGCACTGTGGCCTGTGGCGCTCCCTGCATTATGAAAGAGTGAATAAATTTCTTCATCAGTAGAAAAAATATTGGATTCGGTTATGGGTGTTATGGCCCATACATGCGTTCGCCGAAGTGCTAATTATATCTTCATTGCTTAATATTGCTGAGACCTGATTTCGTGCTGACTCACAAATAATGTCGCACTCACTTTTGCAGGAACAGCGATAACTAATCGTCTCAAAACACAAGATGGTGACGTCAGTTTCCATTCAATATTCTCACGTTTCATTCCATGTATTCAAACTTTCATTCCATATATTCAGAGTTTCATTTTATATATTCAGAGTGTCATTCCATATATTCAAAGTTGCATTCCATAAATTCAAAGTTCCATTATATATATTCAGACTTTCATTCCATATATTCATGTTTCATTCCCTAAATTCAAGTTTCATTCTATATATTCAGACTTTCATTCCACATATTCAAGTTTTATTCCATATATTCAGACTTTCATTCCATATATTCAAGTTTTATTCCATACTTTCAGAGTTTCAATATATATATATATAATAATTTCCTAAACGGCTTGCCATGATATATATATATATATATATATATATATATATATATATATATATATATATATATAGTGCCATTAAAAACAAACAGGTGAGGTATGTACTGTATGTGCGGCAAATTGAGGAATCGATTGATTTTTATTGCTTTTCCAACGAGGCACGAGAGGAAATAAAGAAAAACGCGTGGTATTGTAATCCTGACGTGCACCACTTGCACGCGCCAAGCACTTCAGTAATAACAAACATTTAGCTGTTTGTGATGTGTACAGTGACACTTGTTCTTTTTGGCGTGGTCAATAGCCTACATAAAGCCAACAAAAAAAAATGAAAAATGCTACTGCATCAAGAAAATGGAACGGCTTGTGACACAGGAGAGAGAAAAAGAGCCTTTGGCATGTTACGGGCAGATCTTAGCCGCTGAGAGGTGGTGGGTCATTTGCACTGTCACTGTTCAACAATCAGTTGGCTGTCTCTCCGAGAATGGAACACAGGCACTGTCACTGACCGACCCCGCTTAAGGCAGCCACGAGTGACGATGGCAGCTCAAGAGCGCCACATCTGGTTACAGCCTGTATGTGACAGATTCCGGACAGCAACCAAAACTGATCATGAGATGAGGGGTCCGAGACGATTGAGGGTGAGCACAAGTACCGTTTGACGCCGTCTCCGTGAGCAACACAGGCATGCACACGGGCCCTGCAGAAAAACCAGTTTTTGCCCATTTACGCATGGCTGCCCTTACTGTGGTTGAATAGCGACAGTCCCTGTTTTCCATTCTCAGACAGAAACAGGGAAATAAAGTGCCAAAAAATTACACAGAGGCAGGTGCCCACAGTCAGAAGTGAAGAGTTCCTACTCCTGTTGATGGGCAAAAAATGGGTTTTCTGTAGGGGCCGTGTGCACGCATGTTTTGCTCACGTAGACGGTGTCAAACAGTACTTGCGCTCACCCTCAATCGTCTCGGACCCCTCATCTCATGATCAGTCTTGGTTGCTGTCCGGAATCTGCCACATACAGGCTGTAACCAGATGTGGCGCTCTTGAGCTGCCATCGTCACTCATGGCTCCCCTAAGCGGGGTCGGTCAGTAACAGCACCTGTGTTCCATTCTCAGATAGACAGCCGACTGATTGTTGAACGTCGACAGTGCAAATGACGCACCACCTCTCGGCGGCTGAGATCTGCCCGTAACATGCCAAAGGCTCTTTTTCTCTCTCCTGTGTCACAAGCCGTTCCATTTTCTTGATGCAGTACCATTTTTCATTTTTTTTTTTTTTTGTTGGCTTTATGAAGGCAATTGACAACACCAAAAAGAACAAGTCAAGTGTCACGGTACACATCACGAACAGCTCAATGTTTGTTATTACTGAAGTGCTTGGTGCAGGATTACAGTACCACGCGCTTTTCTTTATTTCCTCTGGTGCCTCACTGGAAAAGCAATAAAAATCAATCGATTCTTCAATTTGCCGCAAATACAGTACATACCTCACCTGTGAGTTTTTAATGGCGCTGATATATTTATATAGGGAAGACCGGGGATGATAGTAACACTATTTGTTTGAGCATCTGTAACTCAGGGGTTCTTTATGCCAGATCTGTCAAACTTTGCAGCACAGTACCCATGTTTGTCGACTACAAATAGCACTCACTTAGACATCTATAACACAATCACAGAACATGTGAATTAGCATCAAATATGAAGAGTGCATATGTTATAACCCACCCTGCTGCTGGGATGAGTTGTAACACTAGGTGGGGATAGATGTAACACTGAGAGGTAATCTGCTGAAATAAAGTGTTCTAAATAAAATTTCTGCAAGTACTTTAAAGAAGAATAAAGATTTAACATTATCAACCAGCTGAACCATTTTAACTCATTCCCTACGGAATACTTTTATATAAAATTGTCGCGTTTGTACGGAATACTTTTCCCGAAAATTACACAGTATAAAGTATTGAAGTACAGGTGGCCCATGACCGCGAGCGTCAACTGATTTTGTGTTTTTATCGGACTGCGAATGGTCATCCACGCCTCCGGCACTGGCTTACCATAGGGAATGGTAAAATTCGCCGCGCCGTTGGCAGCGGCTTGCCGTAGGGAATGAATTAAGTTAACAAAAAGCAAAGTTCCTCAACTTTTAATTCAGAGCGAAACAACTGCTGCATGTATGTTTGCATGAGTGCCTATTTGCATGCCTGTGTGTAATTACAGGTCTGTGTGTGTGTGTAGGTTTAAGTGTGTGTGTGTGTGTGTGTGTGTGTCCAGGACTATTCTTTCACTCACTGTTTCAGTTGTGGCAAATGTAGTGGCTGCCCCTGGGATGCAGGCTTTGTGGGCCCAGAACAGATAGTGTTACAACTATCCCCACCCCAGGCAGCCATTACACAGCTAGCTTTTAAAGCATGTGGGTTTAAAGTTAGCATGAATGCAAAGTACCAGATTAAACTACAGAAACTGCTGTTTTAGGTATAATAAATCAAATAATTGTGTACATAACACAATGAACACAAGACAAAACATAATCTTCATGAAAAATTTGCTTTCTTACCCAAAAATCAGTTTTTTGGTTATAAAATCCACAAAGTTGCACATAGAGATATGCCACTTCTCCTGTGAGCTTAAAAAGGAAGTAGGAAGTGTCCTATATTGATGACATCACTGCATCTATTTCTGATTGGTCAAAAAGACAGTGTTACATCTGACCCAGTGTTACAACACTCCCCCGTCTCCCCAATATATATAATTTTTTTTTTTTTTGCAGATTTTTTCAGCGCTTTGTTTCTAAGATCCTTTTGAATTCTTAATTCACCATCTTTCCACAACGTGAAAATGTGACTCTGATCATTTTTCCGTTGTGATCTTCAATTTTATTGCAACATTTTTTACACTGTTGCCGTCACTGATTTACTATTAGGCATAAAAACATCCATGTATGACAAAATTACCTTTTGGGTGAAACAGTATTAAATTATTCGGTTGCAGGAGCACTTATGGAGACGCTAAATTCAGTGATGATCAATACCAGTGTCCTTTTCAGAGGTTTTTTTTAATACTATTACAGAATTAGCTCACCTGTCCAAACGCCATGTGTTTCACATAACCTTATTAGTAGACTTGTCACATCATTATTAGTGCTAATATGCCCCTGTGAGGCATTTTGGGGTCTGTTGCTGTCATCAGATTTGAAATGAGCGTGTATTGTCAATAAAGAAATGAATTCAAAAGTTATTGGTACAATGCGTGTCTTTCGTATGACTGGGGAGCCTGCATGATATTTCTGATGTCGTGCCTCGGCTCGCGAGGCAAGTCAGGCTGCTCTGATCGTAGATATTACTTTCAGTTCATTTTTCCAGCCACTGGGTGGTGCTATTTTGCTTAAATAATATACGGTGCGTTGTTGCCCTTTCAGCTAAGGGACCCATATTGTTTCTCTGCATTGAGAAGAACACATTGGGAGATAGTCAAGCCAAGTTATCAACCTTAATCCTCTTCGAAATCGCTTACTTACATTGTAAGTACAGTTGTTCATAAGATGGCGATATTTATGTTGATGTTTGTATTTGTTGAGGATGTACAAGGCACATTTTTTTTTTTTTACTGTAATTGCATTACTCATTGTTCTCCATGTGATCTCTTATGCTATTAGCCTTAAGCTAGTTCTGTTAGATGGCCATGTACGTCACGTAGGCTTTATAAAGAATGCAATAAAAAAGGTGAATGTATATTAATGAAGCTCGTTATTCTCATTGTTTTCTTTATTTCTCGTTTCATCGAGTTTTACTCCAGTCCATTAGTATGATGTCAATACAAAATGGTGGTTACATTACATTACATTACAGGTTCTTAGCAGACGCCCTTATCCAGAGCGACGTACAAAAGTGCAAGAGATTGGTACAAAAGTGCAGAGCTCCAAGGAGACAAGTGCAATGCTAACAGTAAAAGTGACAGAGAACACATTCAGTTGTTACAGGTCTAGACCAATAGATAAACACCAAATATACCGATTAAAAAGACCAAGTAAAGGGCAACAAAATCAAGTAAAGGGCAATAAAAATCAAGAAAAAGGGCAACAAAATTAAGTGCAACAAAGTCAAGCGCAACAAAATTAAGTAAAAGGGCAACAAAATAAAGTGCAGCAAAAGTGGTTCTTCAAAAAATCCATCATCAGGTGATATCATGCGTGGTGGAGTTATCTGTTTGTCTAGTTAAGGAAGGGGACTTTTTGACGAGGGCAGAACAGGGGCCTGAGTCAGAACTCTGCCTTCTCTCATCCATAAGCTCAAGGCTGTCCGGTCAACCAGCTGCCTTGAATCAGTCCTGACCATACCCAAAGAACCTGAGATCTTCTGTTGCACAGTCCTTCCAGCTCTTTTTTGGGTGCTCCCGGGATCGTACGCACACTGCAAGCTTGTTGAACCCAAGGTGCAGCATCAAAATATTGTGTTGCTGTCATGTTTTCACATTATTAAAGGGTAAATAAACTTTTCGGATCACTCTTTTATGATTTTATTTGTATTGCTCATAATGTACCAACTTTTCTGGAATTTGGGTCGTAGATTCAGCTGACTGCTTTGTACAGCTGTTGGCATTGTGGCCGACTAATGGTCATATCTTAAATTTTATCCATCCACTAATCACCCCACTTATTAAAATACTACAGCAGGATTTTGGAATCTGGAAAAGGTTTAGTTTTTTTTAATCATTCCATTTATTGCCATCCTTACAGTTTTGCACTGAAGCTGAGTTTGCTTTTTGTCGCTTCTGTATCATTATAGGCTACATATTGGCCATGCTCATTCTCTTAATAACTAATTTGACTAATCAGGGTGCATTTCCCAAAAGCGTAATAGCTAAGTAAGTTAGCGACTTACATAGTTCATCCATTCACAGTCATCAGTTCCAACTATGTACAACGTAAGTTAGCATCTGTGCTTTCAGGAAACGCAACCCAGGGTAAGTAATCTTGCGTTTAAAGGTGAAGTTTGTCAGGGGCAACAATGTGTCAAGGAATCAAGAGCGCGACCCAGAGATGAGAAAACCAGAACTGTATTCTAAGTTGACAATGGAAGGGACAATGCATGGTAAACTGATTAATACAGCCATATCATACACTGAAAAACCCTGTTGGTGTGGTGAACTCAAATGTTTTGTGGAAACCGATTATCTCAAAAAAAAATTGTGTAGGCCAACTTAATTGCATTGTGTGGAAGGAACTTAAAGAAAATAAGGGAAAGTTATTACCCCGCCCCGCCCGAAGGGGGAGGGCAAGGGGTATTGCTTTTGGTTCGGTTTGTTTGTTTGTGCGTTTGTTTCTTTGTTTATTTGTTTGTTAACACTTTAGCAGGAAAACTAATGGCCAGATTCACCCCAAATTGGGTTTAGGGATTGCCACTGACCCAGAATAGATGCCTATTGAATGTAGGAAAAGTAGGTCAAAGTATGTGCGAGGGGCGGGGTTTGTTGTGCCTGGCACCACTTGTTTTTTAAAATGTTTTTAAGTGCTGTGAACTCAAGATCATCAAGCTGGCATGCACAATTTTTTTGAGGTAATCGGTTTCCGCATAATATTTGAGTTTACCACACTTGTCAAGGTTAACAGTGTAGTGCACAGACAGGCCTGGGTTGGCCAGACCATCGTCAGATATCAGAACCAAGGAGTCAGTCTGGGAGGAAGCGGGGCAGGCGAGGATGGGAAACGAGGCACAGGACAGAAAAAGCAAACTGAGACTTGGTGAGATGGACATGAATACGATCGACTGGAAGCAGAAACTTTGGGAAAAAGTAACCGCAAGAGAGCATGAACAGGTGTGAGAGCAAGTCAATCTGGTCCTGAACAAAGAAACAGGGAAACAGATATACTAGAGGGCAACAAGCAAGACAAGAACTAGGTGCTAGAAAAAGGCGCAAGGATTGCACGGAAGGCGAAAGAGGAAACAAGACAATTGATCAGGTAACAAACCCATAACCAAATCCAATATGGAGGGCACACAAAACAGCCAGAATCACCGTGAAACAGGAAAACAGAGTCAGGAGACACGACAAACGGTACTGCCGACCGTGACGGTGCGTCTGCGATTCAGGGGTGCCACAAAAAAATTTGCAGTAATGCTGGCCCGTTTCTGTGTGTGTTCCCATGCCTCATGAGCTGATACAAGCCACAAACTCACTCAGTTCCTGTTTCTAGTCAAGACTCTTCTAAATATAGCACTCACAGAAAACACTCCCCAACACCACTCTCATTTTGCTCAAAGTCTATTTTGCACTGTGGAACATTGCAGTAGAGTATCGCAGACTCCTTTCATTTGCTCCTGAGTTAAACCACAGCATCTGGCCCGTAGCGTGACACTGCAACCTTAAGACAAGGAGCCTATTCACCTCATTGCTACTAACCAACACCACCAGGATCAGAGCTTTTCTATGAAAATGAATGAATAGCAAGC
The DNA here is from genome assembly GCA_029692085.1 of Gymnothorax javanicus. Lineage (NCBI taxonomy): Eukaryota > Metazoa > Chordata > Actinopteri > Anguilliformes > Muraenidae > Gymnothorax > Gymnothorax javanicus. Next base: position 27,138,289 of record CM056210.1, on the reverse strand, counting down.
GCAAAATATAATTTGTTGAACAATTAACATCCTTCTTAATATACTTAGTCAATAATAGTAAAGCAAATGTATATTTAAAATATAGCCTTTGGTTTTTCATTTTAATGCATGCAACAATCATTTTATTTGCTAAATTATTCATTCAAAATCATCATGACTGAATAGACATTTGAATCTATCTCTTCTTCACTAATGACTTTTTCTTGCAAGGCAGTTTGATACATGAAATGTGCAGTCAGGGTGTTTGTCTTTTTTGCAGCTAGTCATGAGGCACAGAATCTGTCAATCCAAAAGCTTATATTTCGGCTCATTGAAGGCCTTTAATTTATTCTTTCGTCTGTTTTTGCTAAAATCCTTACCACTTTGTAGGGGGCTGCAGCCAGCATTTTTTGGGCTCTGTGAATATGTGACATATGGGCCTTGCAAGCTATGAGACCCCACTAACAACAGCACTTCCTGTCTCATGTGGTTATACTATTGCCTTACTTTGCATAGTTCTGTTACTTTAGCCCTTTTGGAAGGCTAAGTTATATTCTTTTCACTCAATGTACTCTCCACCTAAGGAAGTGTTGAGATCATACGCCATTCATGCATACCTATGGGCAATTTAGAGTGTCCAATCAGTCTGGCATGCATGTTCTCAGGAAAAACCAAATGACCTAAAACTGAAAGCTGAACTCCACACAGAAAGGCCTCTGGGTAGACTAGAAACCATGTCTTCGGTGTTATGAGACAGCAGCGCTACCCACTGCACCACAGTGCTGTGCTGTCCCACAATTGTTTTTAATTGAGGTCAATGAAATCGACATTTTTCTTTTGCATTTGTTTTTGAGGTTTGTGTGGTTTTGACTTTGCATCGTTACTGTTTTTGTGGTGCGTTTCTCCAATTGTAGATGTTTTGGGCCATTGCAGTACGTTTGCCCTCGTCGGCCACTGTAGTATCAAACCATAAATGGTCAAAGTTTGGAAACAGGACATGGCGTCCGTGAGAAAGAGTATGTACAAAAGTGGTCATGATAGTGATAATGTGTGAATAAGCCCAGATATTTATAGTGACAATCTGTGAATTATAGAGAAGGCAACCTTATTTGGTCAAAATCTAACTGAGCAAGCAATTTGGATAAGTATATAAGACGTAGTCTTAGACACTCAGCGCATAATTATTTACACAGGAAAAAACAAAGGCAATCTTGCTTTTCTCCATTTTGGACATGGTAAGCAATTAACCATTTTTATGCTCTCTTAAGCCATAATTCTGTGCGCTTATCAATCATTTTACATCTTTTCTTCTCTTTTTTCAGTATAGCTTGGCTACTAGTCAATCTTACTCCTGAAATTTGTTTTAACTTTTTGGTAAAATGCTAAGGATTTGTGGGATTAGCCTTTAGATTCAGTTCTCAAACAACCTTGTGACCAGTTTTAGGAGTATTGCAGAAGCAAAAATAAAGCGTCAGACTCATCTTTATCAAAATAAGACAGGTTGCATAAAAAGCTGACATGAGGTGGGAGGGTGTAAACCATTTATTACTGATAGTATAACAGCTCAAGACTGAAGATACTAAAACCCATGCTTACATATTATTTATAAACCCGGCTAAAAAGTTATGTCAAAACCATTGAATTTGTCAAGCAAGTTTACGCTTTGTTTTGGACTCTGAAAGCTGGTCAACCAGCTTGCTTGAATGTACAGTCAGATGGATCCCCAGTTTGACCACCAGCTTACTCCACCAGCTAAACTATCCTAACCAGCCTTACCCAGCAAGAGACCGGCTTTGACCTCCCACAGAGCATCTATCACCAGCTAGAAGAGTCCCAAACAGTTTGGATCATCATAAACCAGCTTGGGACCCCAGCTGGTTGTAGTTGGAATTTTCAGCAGGGTTAAGCTTATCAGTAAGGAAGACCATTTGAAACCTAGGAACTGAGCAGGACTTAAGTGAGACATGAAAGCCAAAAATTGCCCATGCGTTTTATTCTGGAATCATACATTAGATGTGCGGAAAGCAGTAAGGAGTGTGAATTGTTCTACACAATGCAGACGATTTTTTTTCCAGAGGAAACTGTAAAGCAAAATGATGGGGGAAAAAAAGGGTTAATTCGTGCCTTTGGAGATCAAGTATACTTTTTAAAGAACTGATATGTTGTGCTAATGAGGTTAATCTTCGAGTGATTTTGCCTGAATACTTGTAAGTGAGTAATACTTGCAACATGCAAGACCTCTTCTAGAATACACTCAGAGAGCAACACATTCTCATCCCAACCAAGCATCAATATACGATGGAAAAGGAGGCTTTTGGCATCCTTATTTAACGTTTAGGGTTAGGGTTCTGGAAAAAGGGTTAAGGAATGGGGGTAGGGTTTGTTTTAAACTGGTGTCAAAGAAGGACGCCAAAAGACTCATTTTTCGTTGAATATTGATGCTTGGTCAGGTAGCGTCACTATATGATCAGTCAGGATGAGACTGGGCTTGAGGTCAGCTTTAAGTTTCTTTGTGGAATCCTATCCTATGGTTGTGAAGTTTTGAAGGCCCAGAAATTGAACCATCCGGCTTGAATAAGAACCCACTAGGCTTGAAATGCACCTTTCAAATAGGTAGGTCTCCTACCTATTACAGGGAGTTGCATGGTTCCTTTAGGAACCGTTATTTTGGGAGGTTGTTTGCATTTCAATAAAAATGCTCACATGCTGTATTTGTATTTTCCTCAGAGTTTGATTATGAAGACCACTTCCTGTCTGCTCCTCCTGATCCTTGCAATCACTTGCACTGTGACTGGACGAGACAGACAATACAGGAAATTCCTGGATCAGCATTACAAATATGGAATGAGAACTCGAGACTGTAATAAAAAAATGAATGTCACCAACGAACTTTATAATGCCAACAAGTGTAAACCATTGAACAGCATCATCACTAAACCCAACTGGAGAGAGATAAAGGCCGTCTGTGATGGGGCGGGCCGGTCCTTCCATATGGCAGGCATTAGGAATCTGCGCGAATCATTGCATCGATTTGAGGTGGTCACCTGTGAATACACTGGAGAATCAGGCAAGGCCCCATGCAAATATGAAGGGACAAAAGAGTGGAGATACATTGTCATTGCTTGCAATGAGAAAAAACTCCCTGTGCACTATCAGTTTGACCATAATTAAGTCAAGGTCATGTTTGATGTAATTGATCTTATAAAATGAGCATAAAAATGAATGCACTGATCGAACTGGAGCTTGTACCTGCTTGAAACAATACATCTCCCCTCCTGCCGAGACAGTATGCTGCATGCAACAAAAAAAGAAAATAAAAACCGCAATAAAGGATTTCACTGCAACCAGTTTCTTCTCGTAGTCTAAGACACTTATACTGACACAGAGTTTGCATATTTCACTAAATAAAATGAGATGACTCGGTATGCAATAATTATCTTGTACATTAAGTAATTTGCAAAAATGGAAAGTGTGTTGATTGGTTGATTGATTTGCAAAAGCTTAGCATTTGAAAATTCCCTTCAGTGACATGTTTGTAATTACACAGGTGCCATGTTATTACAATAAATTAAGTCATTGTTTGTAAAATTTATTTGAGCCTCTAGCCTGAGGTATAGTCTATAATAATCTGATTACTTTTTTTTTTTTTTTTTTTGCACATTACATTTTGCACCTATTAAATGGCTATCGGTAACCATCATTCTTTACTTATTTATTTCACAAGATCAAGATCCAGCCCCACTGACTTTTTGGCAGTGATAAGATGCTCTTATTTAAAAAGAGGCTTATACTGCTGCCATTCTTTCGCAGGCAATTATCATTGCGCTGCAAACGTTTCTGTAAGTTCCGTTTCATTCAGATGAAAGAGCGACCTCTACTGGTAAATATATGTCATTTCAGCGGGTTTAAAGGTAAATGGCTGGTGCGGCTGCTGGCTAATTCAGATTAAAGGCCCAAACTATGACTATGGACTCATTCTCATAGACTGTATAAAAAGATGGACGCAGCACCCGGGTCTGAAAAGTGAGGCCGATGCGGAAATCTCAAAAATTTGCATTATATTTAATGGCCAGCAGATGGCGACGTCGTTGGTTGCAGAAAGAAGTTCAATGCTATGAAGTCTATGAGAAAATGACCCTACTTTGCCACCTGATTTATTATTTCAATAATGATTTTCCACATTATTTTATGGTATGTATCGCAAGTTTCAAGTCTCCTTCGATATATCGTGATGTTCATTTTTGTAAATTATGGTCCCAAGTAGTCTACAATAAAGGGTAAAGCCAGAATATGCTTCAGGGGCGAGGCTATCCTCTGGTCCTGGTCCGATACGGTCAGATCCAGAGCCACGGTCCTCCCCGGATCTTCAATTCACGCTTTCGTCCTATAGGAATCACATCCGGTTTCAAAATGAAAAAATGGTGCTGTTCAAATTGCCAAAATTGAGGCTTCCTGCTGAAACCAATGGGTGACGTTACAGTTGCTTCGTCCATCTTTTTATATAATCTATGCTTATTCCCTTACAGTTACATTCAATACACTTGCATTTGTGAATTTCGAAGTTAAAAGCCATTATGGACAGGTTATGTTAGGTATCAAACTGCTTCCAAATACTGAAATTAGCTCATACTCAAATGTGTCAAAATTCATAGGACGAAGCTCACTTTGTGGAACAGTGAACTCAAACACATAGCGAAAGCAAACAATGGGTTTTTCAGGGATAAGAAGGGGCATATTCTTGGCTGGCCAAGTTGAAAATTAGGACTGATTCAGTGTGAACATGTGTTTCACTTGCTGGGGTGAGGACTAACAACATAATTAGTATGTGGGTGTTTAGACATCATACTTCTCAAGCTGCTTTCACACCGGATGCGAAACGAATTTTTCGCACGACAGATTACATTCAAAGTCAATGCAAAGACGCGAATACACGCGTTTCGAGTATATTCGCGTCTTTGCATTGACTTTGAATGTAATCTGTCGTGCGAAAAATTTGTTTAGCGTCCAGTGTGAAAGCGGCTTGAGTCATAAAATAAGGATTTGTAGCAGGTATTCAATGTTGTTCGAGAAAAGGAATGCTAAGGGAGCCAACTCAAACTCAAAATGTTGTTGTTTTGTCAAGGTTTCTGGATGAAGTTTATGTAAGGGATATAGCAAAACTCTACAGACTAACACCTCTGGGGTATATGTCTTTTCTTATTCAATGCACTGAATTTACATTGTGCGCAGGCGAACAACGGACCAAGTTAAAGTTGAAAGGAGCAGGTTAAAGTATTACACTTAAAAAAAAAAAAAAAAAATTAAAAGCAAGTTGTCAGCATCCCAAATGAGAAACTCATGGTGTTTTTGGTCAAACTGGAAACTATGATGATGCAGCAAGAAAAAATGATAATAGTCCAGATACTTAAAGCTAGCTGGCTGTGGTACATAATAAGCCCCAGTCAACCATTTCAGTCATCTTTTTGTTTGGGCTTATGTTAATCGATGTTATTAGATGCTACTGTGCTCCTAATAATGCTTTAATCCTTTATAGGGCACTAAAAAATACCCTAAGAAGCACAGTGTAAAAAAGTACCGTGCGTTAGGCGTATGTCCATAAATAGTCTTATCATCACTTGCTGTAGACTTAGGTGAAAAGGGCATATGATCAAATATGACCTCACTACCAAATTTTTTGTTTTTCACGCAAAATCTCACTAATCTTTAGAAATCCTACACAAACAACACCTATCTCAACTTTTAGCAAACCTTTTCATCTTTTTAATCTGTGAGTTTTCATCAGTTTTCTTTCGTGAGTAATGATGTTAGTCTCTTGTGAGTGGGACTGGGTAAGGGCACACAACCGCACTGTGAGAGGTCTAGAGAAGAAAAGAAGTTTGAGATGCTCTAGGCCACTGCTGATTGGTCAAACACCCTGATGTCACTGCCTGTGATATTGCTTGATTTTCTCTGATTGGCTGCGGGTCTACTGCCTCACAAAGAGGCATGGGGGCGCCACTTTGGATGCCGACTGAAGTTACCAAATATGGTTCCTTGCCCGATAAAAGGTTAATATTATGTATTCAATGAAAATAAATGACAAAAGAACATTTGCATTTACTTTTCCTTGCATAATATAATTTTTTGTTTAAATGCAACAAAAAGGCATACAAATAACGAAGTGACTATTCGCACTTATTTAAGTGCGTCCAAGCACAAAAATTGATCGAAATTCGCGTTAGACGCACTTATAAGTGTGGCCAAGATGCACATTGCTCCATTGCCCACACTTATTTTAAGTGTGTCCAAAGCCAAAATTTTTTTCTTGGCCAAACTTATTTTTTAAGCTGTGGCCAAGAAAAAAATTCAGTGTTGGCCACACGTATAAGTGCAAATATCATCGGCCTACAAACAAATATTTTCACATTAGGGTGTGATGAGATGGAAGCTGGCGGAGACCAAAAGCCACAACGAACTGATCTTAAGGCTGACGCTAACAAATGATCAGCCACTAAGGTCTCGATAGAGAAAGAGGAATAACGAAAACAAGACAGAAAGACTTCTACTGGAAATAACCCTCCCAATAGTAACCAAAATCAGTTGTCAGGAAAGGGAGAAACTAAGGAGAATTACAAATGCAAAGATTTTAAGGGCATCTAAAGTTAATTCTCAGACGGGACGTTGAACGTCCAATATTTACAAACAAATCCATCAATGTTTAAAAACAAATCACTCGCTTTTGTTGACTTCTTGCATTGTCACATGACCAATTTCATTCATAAACCCATGTTTTGTGTACATGCATAAATAATCCTTCTATTTCAGTTCGTTTGCGCAGGTGCGGCTCACTGATTGGCCGATAAACAAAAACAATGGGAATCAACTTTAGATGCCCTTTAAATATCCTTTCTCAAAATAAAAGTGAAGACCTCGCAAAAAACCATAGAGCAAATATCCTCTAGCTGTTACCAGCTCTCATGTATAGACGACAATCAAGCAGGGTTCGAGAGCCATTTCCGCATATACAGCACATAGACTGAACGCAGGTGCTCCGAATCATCAATTAACCTGCTCTGGTAAGGCAGACATCTGGAAAGAAATTTGATAGCCGAGTGGCAAAACCAATCGGTAACACCAAAAAGAGTAAAAATAGAAGTGCGCCCCAAACAGACAAAAGAAAAATAAACAATCTCCCCAAAATTATGACATAAGGTAAACCAGCACTATGTTTGTTGACAGTTCCTAAAACCCATGATTGGCGCTTGGAATTTTCCAAAGGTCATGTAAAGTATGACTGGATGACGGTGCTGTCGTCCCTTCAAACCAAAATTTAACATTTTCGTTGGATACAGCATCGGCATGTTTGGTGTCAAAAAGGACAGGCATCTAAGGACAGGCACTTCAGACACTCAGTGAAATATGGTGAGAGATAAGTGATGTGTTGGGGCTGTTTTAATTCCAGAGATCCAGAGGCACTGGTTAAGATCAATGGGTTAATGGATTCCGCTAGGTATATAGTTGTCAGGCAATCTGGTTGCCTCTCTCAGAAGGCTGAGACTTGGCCATATAGGCTTTCAAGCAAGACCTAAAAAACCCGAAGCACACCTTAACATCCACAACGAAGGTTCCTTATGTTCTACAATGGCTATTTCAGTTACCAGACTTCAATGCATCGAAAACCTCTGGGCTGAGCTGAACGGGGTAGTTTATAAGCGCTAACCCAAGAAAATTACTGATTTTGAAAAGATTTGTATCGAAGAAAGGCAAATATACCTCCAAATTTGCATCTTAACCTTATCAAGCAGTACAGGAAAAGACACAGTACTGTTATCTAGTCATAGATAATTGCACCAGACACTCAACCAAAGGTGTCATATGTATGAGACCTTCATTTATGTAAATCTGTTCACACAGTAAATAAATGTATGATTGTGTTTGGTTCCATAATTTGAACATTTGTTTCGACTGAGCCATTATTATCTTGTTTTTTTTTTTTTTTTGTAGTAGTATTTTTAGTGCATTTCCAGTCAGGGATGCCAATAATTCTACAGCCCACTGCATATGCTTATGGGCTATGAAAAATATTGTCAACAATATACTGTAGATTCCCACAATTACCAGCACGTATCCAAATTACATAACAAGTAAAAAAGTAAGCAGAGCTTACTAAGACCCCCGACGTCCCCAATCATGCTTTTTCCATTGATGACTATAGAAATTATCACATTCCGAAAAATCAATTTTGACAAAAATAACAACACATCTATGACAATTAGCACTGCTCCTCTCCATATGTTAGAAACTATGTGTGGCAAATTTGAAAAGAATCCATTAAATAATATTTGCGATATCAATCAGACAAATTGACATTGAATCCACTTGAAAATTTCTAAGTCCAAAAACAGGAAAATGGTGATATTTTTGTGAAACTTCATCCCAGATGGCCGACACTCTGCACTGCACCTCTCCCTGTGATAGAGAATATGTGTGCCAAATTTGAAAAGAATCCAATGTATAATATTTGCGATATCGATCGGACAAATTGACATTGAACCCAATTGAAAATTTCTAAGTCCAAAAACAGGAAAACAGCAATATTTTTGTGAAAAATCATCCCAGATGGCCGACACTTTGCCCTGTACCTCTCCCAGTCGTAGAGAATAAGTGTGCCAAATTTGAAAAGAATCCAATGAATAATATTCGAGACATCGATCGGACAAATAATGTCTTCGGACGGAATGACAGACGGACGGACGGAATTCTTGGTATATACTATACGGGGGTATTGAAATTACTAAAAAACTGAAAATGTGCAACCATTCTTTGAGGTATTTGAATGATACAAATTCTTTTGAAACTTTGCTTTAGTACAGCTGTAATTTCTGTAAGGATCAACCGATGTGGACACACACCTCAAATTAAAGCTGATATGCAGGGGTTTATTTTAATGCAAGAACCAATGTACTAGAGTTCAACACCAAAACAACTAAAACTGCATTACTGTTCAAATACTGGCGCATTGCATTATATCCTTTTCACGGTCAGGGTGTAGCATTTCACAACTGGTTGGGTAGCAAAATGTTTCCAAGTTTCATTTGATAAAGCATCATTTTAGAATTTACGTGTGTGTTACAAAATTTTAAATTTACAGCAGAGCTATCTTCTTTTCTGCTCCAGGTCTATACACAAAGAACACTCAAGAATTACAGAAATGTTTTAATAATGGTCATCACATACAGTACAAGATCTGCGATGCATTTGAAAAGAAAACAAAAACCCTGTGTGACAAACTTTATTCATTTATTTAAAAGGCATAAGCCAAAAATTGTGCTTATTTTGTTAGAACACTGGAATGTGGTATTTGTCGTAAAGAAGCTGTAATCTTACCCCAAAACCTGTAAAGCTGCCCTTTTGATGTCCAATGAATTTACTGAGTACTGCCTGTTTCTTATGGTGAAAATAACATGGAGCAAGCTGCCCTACACATGCATACAATATTATATCCATGTTGGCATTCATGTTTTTACACAGGAATTCTAAACCCCACCCTTCTTGAGCTTTTATGGGTATCTTTCTTCACCCCAAGCTGTAGGCCCCTGGAATCATAACCCTCTCTTTCAATCAAAAAGCAATAGCCCTGCTCCTATCTCCCCCTCCATGACATTTCCATTTCATTTGAAGCTATATTCATTGGTCTCTCCCCAGCTCACAGTCAACCAAATGCCAAATTGCCTTCACTCTACTAGTTCCATTACCCTCCTCTCTCAGTCCTTTATTCTTTTGTTGTGACGCCGTATATGGCCCATGTAGTTTCCTGGAAGAATATTCGCAAAGTGGCCTAAGAACACACACACATGTGTGCACCCACACACATACACATACACAGAATAAAAAAGCCTCCTCTTCAAACACTGCTAAGTCCTCACGGCCAACCAGTAAGCCTGTGTTACTGTTCTGCAACGGCACAGAGGCACAACATCAACCATATTCATGTACACAGAGTCACCAAATTCATTAAAAAATAATAATAATAATAATAAAGTCCACTGAAATAATTTAAGATGCAACCCTGTGACCAAACTGGTAACACAAGTCAGGATTTACAATGATGGAACTGGCAGTACAGCCAGGCAAACCTATCTATAAGCACTACCACTGACAAACAGCTTGACAAGTCTAGAATATATGAAAATCGAGTGACAGTCCAACAAGCCCACACAATGGACCGATCAAAGTCTTGGACACTGATGTTCTCATTGCGTAACCCTTTGAAGAATAGAATGGGTTTTCAGGTAGTTTTGTTTTTCAGAAAAGTCAGCGTCCTGCAACTTTCAGCAATCAAAAGTCATCGTTACGTTGGCATCAGAATGATAAAGCAAGAGCATTCTTAATGCTTTTGAAGGTATGATAACAAATGTTTGATTAGCATGTTCTGAAAAATACATTTAAATGCTGATGTAACGATCACTACAAGTAACTTGAAGCAATCGAGGTCTAGAGCACTTACTTGGAATGCTGATAAACACTGAAAATAAAAATACTGGACAGATGATGTTACAGAAGAATGAAGAATGCCGAAAAAAGAACATTTTGAAAACAAAAATATACTCCAGGAAGGTATAAATTAATTTCTTAATCAAATTCTCTAGTAAGGTATTTGCATTTTCAGGTAAGAGCATTTCAATCACCTTTTATGTTATCTGACCTCTTGCAGAGATAAGAAGCCCATTTATGCTGATATGTTAGCATGTCTTGTACAGATTTTTCAAACGATCATTTGAATGATCGTTTGCGTATGAAAGGCAGGATGCTTAATCTAAATCCTTGAGGACTGCGGTGGCTGCCGATATTTGATGAACTAAAGAGTATGCACACCTGGTTTCCAAGGCCTAAATTGGCTGCAAATTGAGAAAATAACAAAACTCAGCCGGGACTGAAGCCCATCAGGATGATCGTTTTTAACTCCTGGATATAACAAATACTCTTATTTAGCTAGCTGGCTTGGTAGCATTAGCTAATTATCTGCAACATCCCAAAGCAAAAGCATGATGTTCCAAGGATCAAGAGAAACTTAATAATATTAATAATTCAAACATTTCACTAAACCAGACCCCACCCCCGCTGTGCTAACTAGAAAATTCCAGTTATTCAAGTCCTCAAGAACAGCTCCCAGTTGAATATGAAATCAACTCGGTGATTTTTACGAAGGTGATCAGGTACGAAAGCATCCTGATATTTTGTTTGGCTGGGATACAGGAAAACCTTGACATCAGTAGGTTTTCTCAGAGTTGGACTAAATGGCATCAGAAGCCAACAGAAATTAATCTTATTACATTACAATTATTTAGCTGCCGCTAGTATCCAAACCCCCAAACCCCACCTTGGAGAAATGAGAGGGAAAAGCGCTTCACTTAAAGGTGCACTATGCAAGTTCGTTTACTTTCTGCGTGATTATATTTTTGTCTCAATTCGCCGAGATCTCTCCACGATCTGCCAGCTGCCTGCCCCTAAATTCACTGTAAAAAAACCCGGGCTCTGGAGAACGCACAGGTGTCACAAACTGCAAATAAACACAAGGGGCACAGGCTGTGCCCCATAACATAACAAACCGTCCTGGCCAATCACCGACAAGAGTTGACAGTTATGGAAGCATGGGAAGGAGGGAACTATGGGAGGGAGGGGCGGGCTATCTCGGTTTTGTTTGAGTTTGAATGTCAACAGAAGTGAAAGTAAACAAACTTGCATAGTGCACCTTTAAGGGTCTAGAATTGGGGTTCAAACCAACAACCTTGACTAACAATCAAGCACCTTAGCCACAAAGCCATGGGCTAATACTGCAAAAACAAAAAATAAATGCCTCTGCCTAATAAAATAAGGCTAATACAATAATACAAATATTCATAACAATAAATACACCACCAATGACAAATCCAGATCATTCAATTTTATGGAAAAAATCCTTGAACCCCTCCTTGAAAATTATTCGCCCGAGTACTCTATACTTGCCATTGCGTACAACATGGATGACGGTTGATTGCTTATTTGTTCTTTTAGGCTGGTTAACAAGATTTTACCTGGTTTCACATAATCAAAAACTATAATTAAAGTTATTGGCTTCAGCTGAAACCACTAACCAGATACAGTAAATAATACAAAACTAAAAAAAGCCTTTCAACGCTGGTGTGGATTTTGGTCAATAATCTGTCACAAAGAGCATCTCTCAAATTTGATGCCCAAAGTGCTCTCATTGACAGCATTTTTGATTTAATAAGAGACGAAATTGAACCCACATTTTCATATCCTAAATATAAAAACTGCTATCAGTAAAATAAAATAAAATAGATAAATAAAACACAATCCATATACTGTAGCATGACAGCAGCATAAAACAATTCGTATGGCAGTTATCATCAAATATGGCCCTCAAATCCAAATCTAGCCCTGATATTCTTTCCTTCCAGGTAATAAACCAACCAAAGAATGTCACAAATTGGCAAACTGGCTTCATGCTTAACTCCAACGCAAAGGAACGGTGGAGAACCGGCAGCGTCTGCTCCTAGTAGACTATGATCTGAGGATTCCTGCCATATACGTCTAAATAAAATTAACAGTGCTGTAGTGTACTATCTCCACATAGACAAGGTAATGAAGACCAGAAATAGGAGGGCAGGAGCACTGACAGTTGGTCGAAAGACCCCTGACTTCACACGGTTGGGTCGGGTCCTCTTTGGACCGGTTCTGTCCCTGGTGTGCGGCGGTCTGTTTGGCCCGGAGGGGTTCCGTGGGGGTTTGCCGTAAGCCGGAGGGTTTGGCCCATAGCCCGGCCAATCATCGCTGTACCTCTCTCCCCCAGCCCCGCCCCCTGATCCACTGCCCTCTTCGCCTGAAAAGCAGAAAGATGGTCAGTTTTTGTTGGAGTGTTTAGGCTGTTTCACACTTAAGAGAAGTTCACGTGAAGATGGGTTCGCGTAGACGCATGCGTAAGTGCCATGTATGCAGAGGAGGTTACATATCGTGTACTGACTCAAAAATTTAAAGCGAGCAGTTTACAACCTGTAGTCGTCTACTCTGAACAGACAGCCAATGATTGGTAGCCTGGTGAGATAACGATCACTCCTATGAAAAATTTTAAATGACAATTGTAAAGCTCTTTATTCAAAGGCTAACCAAAAAGATTTCAAGGCACTGGCATACTTAAGCTATAGGCGCTAGTCTGCATCACATATAGCATGCATATAAGTAAAAATGCTCAGCGTGTTTGTGAATGCCACACTGAACGCTAATCAGGAAAACTACTCAGTAGTATAAAACAGCCTTCACTGTGACTACAGTAACCATTGATTACATCGATTGCTCCATTCCTTGGCTCTCCATTCTTCACGAAAGAATAAAAACACCTCCTGTGTATATACACACGTATGTATATACTTGGGATTGATACAAGCTCCCATATTTCATTTAAAAGTTTGAATAAATGCAGTCACGTGATGCTTACTTATGCCTTCAATTATACAGGTTTCAATGGGCTTCAGTGTTGCGTCACTGCATAGCCAGTTGAACAACCCAAAATAAATCAGCCTAATCTATGAGAGACAGTTAATTCCCAGAGACAGCATCTGACTACGAGAAGCTGCATTTTTACTTCAGTTTTATCATACCTAAGGCTCAAGCTGACACACAGCCCACTACCCCAGCAGAAAAAACCTTGTGAAAAGACAAGTGGCTGCGAGCATACTGTTTCGGCAAGCCTATGTACAAATATTTGACAGTGTGTGTGTACATGTGCGTGCTTGTGTTTGTACAGTACTATGCAAAAGTCTTAAACACATTTGAAACAATTCTGCAAGGCCAAGATGCTGGAAGATCCAAATATAATGAAGTCAAAAGTTTCTAAATATCAGAAAAATGTATTATAAAGAGCCATAAAACTGATGAAAAAACAAACTCCAATCACTCGAGACAACCTGGGATTGCACCAGCCACTACAGTGATGCGGGTGTTGTTTACAGGATAGCAGTCCTCATTATAATGCGTTCGGTGAGTGCGTACCCAGACCACACCTGTTTGTGAACTAAGCCTTTGGTTTGATCCGTACAACTCACCTGCAAGGTTTCGTGACTGCATCTTAAACAGCTGCGATGCTGTCGCATTCACAAGCATTACCCACAAATGCGCCCACATAAATATAAACGGAATACAATACCAGCATCGCTATCGCAGTTGGTAAATATTACGTGTGGCTACCCATTGACTAAAATTAGGTACACACACTGCGCTGCAGTTTTATAATTTTATAAAATTATTTTATGTAATATTATTTCCAAGCATACAGCAGAACGTGAAACAGTTCTGCTACAGACTGTCTTCCATGCTTCAGTCTCTCCAGGTAATCTCAGAAAGTTTGATGATGCGGAGATCAAGACTCAGTCAAGGCTTCATCTGGATCAACTTCCTTTCATGGAATTCAAACCTTTATGTTTTTTTTTTGAATAATTTTTAAACTCGTATTAGGTGTTTCACATGCCTTTTAATATGCAGAAACACTAAAGTGGAAAAAATAAACATCTACGACCAGATTTTAATGGAAAAAACTCTAGTGTGCACAGTACTGTAAATGTGCTCATGTTTCACTCACTGTCGATGAATTCAGTGTCCTGTCCGGCTTGCGCATTCCTCAATCTGTTGGTAGCGACACGGAGTTCCATGATAAGCTGTCGAATACGAACATCTGGCCGGGCGATGTCAACCTCCACCTCTGGGTTATTTATCTGACTGACCAGCCCGTCCCCAGTTACATCCGGTAAGTACCTGACAACACAGTCCGTCCGTCCATTATGTGACTGGCTTGTTCCTGATGAAGGTCACAGGAGCGGGGAATGGGGGAGGATAGGTTGGGGTGTCCTGGAGCCACTCCCAGCATGCAATTGGTAAGAGGCAGGAATACACCCTTCCTCATGCGCCAATTCAGCACAGTGATGACACACCATTCACTCTCAAACTCAAGCCTATGGGCAATTTAGAGGCTCCAATTAGCCTGACATGCATGTCTTTGGACTGTGGGAGGAAACCGGAGTCCCCATATGAAACCCATGCAAACATGGGGAGATCATGCAAATTCCACACAGAAAAGCCCCAGGATAGATGGCGACACAATGACCTGGTACAATGATTCTGCTGGATATCCACAATGAGGTCCACAAGTATCTGTACAAAGCCACCATTTTAAAAATCCTTTCAGTGCTAACAGGACACATACATATGTCCCACCAGCATTTGTCAGTGGGACATATTTGTCCTGCAAGTTTTGTGTTGATTCCTGACAGGTCTGGTATGAAAATTGATATTGATTAAATTATATTTTAAGTATAAAAGTCACAAATGTATCCATTGGGTAACTCTGTTTTGTTTTCAGTTTTTAAAGGGTTAAGAGGCTGTAATTTCTACCTGATTCACACAGTTTGGATGCAGATACAGACAAATTCAAGTGTAGTGACTGATGGCTTTAATACAGTACTGGTTCTCACTCCCATATCAAGTGATCAGTGTGAAAATTTCAGCCTTTGTGTCCCTGTTCAAGTACTTCAACTACCAAGGTCTGGGTTGAAAACCAAAGGAGACTGGTCCAATGCTGTCCTTTGTTATCTGTTTCCTGTTCCCGTTGATCCTCACCTTCCTCTAGTCTGTCCATTCCAACACCTGTCTTCATTGGTGAGGTCGGCAGCCATCTTGTCATCGTTGCAGATCGTGTACGGCAGAGAGACCCAGAATCCTCTCATGGGCCGCAAACGCTCCCTCAGGTCCGACACCTGCAATCCCAGAAATAGGGGTACAAAAAGAGTCCACTTTGGTTCTTCAAGGCACAATCTACACCAATGTACCCTAAAGGGCTAATTATTAGACCTCAAGGTAACTATGTGTACCCTTTCGCAGGCTAAAAAGGTACATGTACATTTTCAAGGGCATGATAGGCATACCTCAGAGCAGGGATTGGTTACTGTGGTCCAGGTAGGGCCACAGTGTCTGCTGAGTTTCAGTGTCCTGATTGGCTAGTCAGTCTAAACACCTAGTTCTCCAGGCATTAATTTCCTGTAAACTGAAAGGCCTCCACAAAAGCTCGAAGACACTGCCACTTTCCTTGACCAGAGTTTCCCATTCCTGGCTTAGAAGGTATGCAGAGGAGCCAGTGTGAAACCTGGAGGTACAGTGATGCATTTTATTTTTTTCTGAGGGGGGGGGGGGGGGTACGGGGGTGGGAGCACAGGAGATGACCGCCATTATGACCTGGCTCAAGCATGAGCGTTATGACAGGTGGAAAACTCAAAACACAGAGTCTGGCCTGCTGGGCAGCTCTCTTACTGAAACTAGAGGCACTCCAAGAGAGTAAACCTCCGCCAAGGCAGCACAGTTGAAATCTTGCTGAGTGAACATTGCTCTTGAGAAATTTAAGGTATCTGCAGCATAGAATTTCAAGATGGCTTGCCACAGCGATCATATTGTTTGACTGATCACAGTCGAAGTCAATAGGGTCCATCCCTGATGTAATAGCAACCCATCCATAAAATTTCAGAGATATCTCTTCATTATTTTTTAGATGATCTTGTACACAAACAGGCAGACAGACAAACCAATGCCGGCAAAAACATAACCTCCTCGGCGGAGGTAACGAGGGCACTCAGATCGAATCAGGCTGGGCCAGTGCCGACTGTGGCTTGTAGCCTCAAGGGAGCAGCGGATACTTGGCCTCATGCTGCCCAGGGATAAAGCGATAGGATACAACGATTGCTCACCAGCGACTTCCACTGGGCATCCGGGGGCCCTTAGGTTACTCTCCAAGCAAACACTTTCACAGAACTGTACCGCCCTTGTTCTGTTGCACATGAGGTTTGCAACTATGGTGCGCCTCAAAGAGGCAGGGCCTGACACCCACAACTTTTGCAGGAGAACAGTCGACAGTCTGCGCTCTTCCAAGCCAAGGTCAAGAAACGCACTTTCACACACTTGCGCGCAGTTTGCAAACTGGACATTTCAAATACCTCTGAGACTGAAGGGGCGAAATGTGGAGATGCTACAAGCTAAGATGCTAAATGGATCCCTACCAGGCGGTCCAGATTAGTCCCGGCGGCAGTGGTGGGCTTCTCCTCCGGGCTGTAGGTGCGGAACGGCCTTCTGTTTCCGCCCTGCTCTCTTGGCGAACGTTGAGACCTGCCTGGAGCCGGCCGAGGGCTGCCACAACCCTGGAAGACCTGGAAGAGAGAGGATTAATATCAAAACATTTAGAGCCTACTATAACTGACTGGCCACAGGACAAAAAAGGAGTGAGAGAGAAAGAGAGAGAGAGGGAGAGAGTGAGCGGGAGATAGAGATTAGGCCCGTTTCCACCAAAGAAGTTCCTGGTAGTATTTGGGGGGCATGAACTACTACAGGAACGTCCTCTCACTGGCCCTCTCAACTGCCGTGTCTCCACCGAGAGGGCGAAGTAGGAGGAAGGTTCCTGTAAAGTTGTGTGACGTCCTTTTAAAAATGCGACCCCTCGTCGTCTGCTAAGTTTTAAAAATGCCGGCTACTTTGTTGTTTTCTGTTGACGTCACATCCCGCCCTGAGTAAATCCAATCAGCGCCAAGTAAACCCCAAACCCCACCCAGGAGTTTTTCGGGGCCGTTCAGAGTACCTACTCTGAGGCAGGGACTTTTTAAGCCCCTGTAAAAGTTTCGGAACTCTGTCCTTTGGGGGTGGTTCCGGCGGTGGAGACACGCAACAACGGCCCCGGCCCCGTAAAATTACCCCGAAGTTCCTGCGGTGGAAACGGGCCTATAGAGAGAGAGGGAGAGAGGGACAAGACCTGCCCAGAGCAGTTGAAAGGCAGCTACAACCCCGAAAAACCAGAGACAGTGGTTTTCAAAGCAGGGTGCTTGCAGTATACAACCACTAACCAACTAAACCTCCACCGTTTTTATCCCCAAGGGTGGAGGATTAGTCCCTCCACTTTATTTACACTCCTGGACAAAAACATGGACCAAGCCCAAAATGGCAGCATAGGAAGCTTTTAATGATATTAATATTCATTAGTCAGGAAATTAACAACAATTGAACCAATAAATAAAGTAACAGTATGGGATAACTTCCCTTTTCAATGCTTAAGTCTTAAGGGTAAATTTGCGGACAGCTTTTTACTAAACGAAGAGTTGAAAGATACCATCTAATCATTCCTCTTTGGAAAACAACCTCTCATTGGAGGAAGCAAGCCTTCCTACGGCATTCTTCTATACAGCAAATCATTAAGTGACTTTTCTCAGTGAAGCAGTTTCCAACTTTTCCCCAAACAGTTCACTGCAAAGGTGACACAGCAGATCTCAGGAGTGCGTTGGTTAAACTTTTTGACCAATGATTTCTTATTAGGGCCCATACAAACTTAATATTTTACCACTTTGGGCTTGGCCCATTTCTTTTTTAAGCCAAGGAGTTGCCAAATACAAGCCCGCTCACCTTGGTGGAGATGCTGACGCTGTTCTCCTGCATGTGCATTATGGCCTCAGACACCTTCACAGAGATGGAGTCGGTCGCCAGCTCCATGTTAAACGGGCCCTCCAGCTTCTCCGCAATCTGCACGAGAGCATCTACGAGAAAGACAGACAGAGAGACAGACAGGCAGATTAAATTAAACCTGCATTCTAAGACTGCTCTGAAGAAGCAACATAATTCACTATTAGCCTTGAAAATTTAAATCTCTCACAGACAGAATGTCACAGCCCCTCCCTCCCCACCTCCCCTCCCCATAGTCCTTCCCCTCTTCCTCTCTCACCAATGAAGTTGTTCCACTCGGTGTCCAGGTCGGCCTGATTGGCCAGGCAGCCCTTCATCACGTTGAGGCAGAAGCCGCGGCAGGGCCGCAGGTTGGGCGAGCCGCGGCACAGGGGGCAGTACCACTGTCGCATCAGCGCCCGAACGCACTCAGCTCCCACACTGAGCTACAGACAGGAAGGGATGGAGGGAGAGGGAGAGAGAGAGAGGGAGAGAGAGCAGGGTGAGAGGAAAATGGCACGTCTACTGGAGAAATACACAAGGCTGAAGGGGGGAGAGAGAGAGAGGGAAAGAGTGCAGGAGAGAGGAGTACCGCATAATTAGGAGACAGATACACAGGGCTAAGCAGGAGGAAGAGAGAAGAGGAGGGAGAGGGAGGTGGAGGGGGGAGGAAAGGAGAGTGGGGGGAGAGAAAGAGAGAGAAAGAGAGAGAGCAGGGTGACTGGTGTGGTGCACTCAAATGTGTAGTGGATACCAATCACCTCAAAAAATTGTGTAAGCCAACTTGCCCACTTAATTACCTCTTGCGAACAGTACTAAAAAAAAATAGTCTATATTTTGAAAAGTCATTTTGCCTTTTTAAAATGCTTTGACCACAAGATCATTTTGTTGGCTTATACAATTTGTTGAGGTAATCCGATTCCACAAAACATTTGAGTGCACCACGATACAGCGCTAAGCAGGGCAGTCTGATTCCGAGAACGTCCCTCTCTGGGGATAGAGATAGGGGAAGGATGGGAGAGAGGGCGAGAGGAAGAGAGGAAGAAAGAGAGATGGGGAGACAGTAAAAGGAGGGATACAGATGAGAGAGGAGGAGTGAGAGAGAACTGGAGGAGAAAAAGAGAAGATTAGTGAGAGAGGGAGAATAGGTGAGCAGTGAGCAAGAGAGAGGAGCCTTTGGATACTCAGAAACTGACTAAAGGTGAAGTGGAAAGATGAGGTTGAAAAATACAAAAGAAGAAAATGAATGTCAGAAAAAAATATGTGGGTACACACACGCAAGCACATACATACACACACACACAGAGATGCACAAACGCGCGAACGCATGCAAACACATGCAGACACGTATGCACGCACTCGCGCTCATGCACGCGCACACACACGCACACACATGCATGCACATACACATACGCAAATACGCCCACACACACACACACACCTTGGCTGCCTTGCTGACAATATCCCGTCCAGTGGCCAGACCCTGTACCAGAGCCCTGGAGGCAATGAATCCCCTGGACACCTTAGAGTCAAAGACAGACAGATCTGCATTAAGGCACAGTTCATTCAATCTGTGTGCACAGCCACTCAAACCTGTACGCATAATCACTTCCTCCTGAATGCGCCGTAAGGCACAGAACAGTTACTTCCACCTGTATAGAGTAAAAATCCATCTCTATCAGTAGTCAGTTCCATGCACGTCTACATTTCATGACCCTTGTATAAGCACTTAGTTCCACCTGCATGTGCAGCTAATTACACCTGTATAAGCACTTAGTTCCACCTCTATTAGCACTTAGTTCCACATGCATGTAGAGCTATTCACTCCTGTATAAAAATTTCACTAGTATGTACAGTTAATTACACCTATATAAGCCGTTAGCTCCACCAGCACGTGCAGTTAATTACATCTTTATAAGCAGTAAGTCCTACCTCGGTGTGCAATTAGTTCCACCTGCATGTACAATTAATTACATCTTTATAAGCAGTTAGTTCCACCAGCATGTACAGTTAATTAAACCTGCAGTTAGTTACAGCTCTACATGCCCGGCAGCCACACGTACACAGGTAATCTGTTTCACCTGTATGCGCAGCTTGCGAGGCAGGTCTCCGAATGGCTGCAGCTGCTCCGCATGCTTGCTGACGCACTCCAAGTACTCCTCGTTGAACTGGTACTGCGGGTTCACCAATGAAAACACCCTCTCCACCAATCGGGACCAGAACTCGGCCAGAACCTCCCCTAAGATCACATTGCCCCCTACAGCCACAAAGATTAGCACAGGGCAGTCAGCAGCCTAACAGATTTACATGTCATACAGCAGTTTTACTATACGCTGTAGGAAGTCTGCATGGAAACCTGCTCATGTACCATCTCTTTGGTAAATCATGGAAATTAAGCTGCTAATAATTTGGTCCTCTTTTTGAGGCTCTGACAGCCTCTATTCGTCTGAGAAGACTTTCCACGTGATGACAGAAAATTTCCCTGAGATTTGCTTCAGTCCAGCCTGAAAACCAGTAGTGTGGTCAGTCAGTGACAGTGACGTGCCGTCGTAGGTCAGTTAGGGTAGGCAGAATCCTCGCCATTAAACAAACGATAACTCTATTATTTTGCTTGATTAGCAATCTGAGGATTGATTAACTAATTTACAAGACTAAACGGCAGAATGGCGTGCCAGTTCCATCTACGACATTATTGCTCAGTGCATCGAACTTAAAATGCTCACGAGACAGCAAGTTTGTTCATATTTGCTTAGAGGAAGCTAACGCAATGCCGTTAACAAATATTAAAACCTTTCTTATGCGGCGTTCAATGTGTGGTCAATATGTTTACGATCATGTTTCCCCTCTTAAACACGTACTTTTTAATGCCATTTTTTAAAAAATAGGGAGTTTATTTTCAGTCTTCTTTCATAATCCGATAAACAAAAGATCAAAACAATATACGGAATTACCGAGAGATTTGAGATTTTTTCCTAATTAATTATTAAGATTAACTTCCTTGCAGTCTCCAATCAAAGCATAAAGGTAAATTAATCTTTTTGTCACCATCACCTCTTAATCATTAAAGGCTTAATTGACCAGACAAAAAGGTCAAATTGACTGCTTGACAATCAGGCATAGTACGTGGAAACAGGTTGACAAAATCTAGCGATAAAAAAGGAGAAGTCACTGCCTACCCTGACCGTACGTCCCTGGGCAGTGATGATAGCTTGAGCTCAGGGCTATGAGCAGGCCAGTCAAGTTCATTGCTGTCCATTGACAGGAAGAGACAGAAAGTGACTCCATCTTCCAGACTGATTAGGGGCGGGCTCTTACCAACGATGGAGGACTCAAGTAGTGCAGAAAAGTGACCAAGAACTTTTCTGGAGAATTATTCATAGCAACCTTATGAGGGCATAAGTAAACATTTCCAGGTAGGACATTTTCTAGCTCTGAAAGTTACCCTTACTCATCTTGACATATTTTGTGTCAGCTTGAAAAGTTTACTTTGAACTGAACAAAGGAGTAACTTACCAGTGTAGTAACGCCGCAGATCTACAAACAGATCGTGAAACACGCGAGCGTTCTGAGTGTACAGTTTGCCATATGTCTTTGTGAACATTTGATTCATTGACTTTTCTGCCAGGTCAATCAACTCGCGGAAGAATTCTGAAAAGGAAGAGGGAGGATGCACAGAATAAGAATCTGGACCAGTGAAAAGACGATTTCAATATCCCCCTGCGGGGGGCACTAAAAAAAAACTACTTTCTATTCAGGTTAACATATTTTTTAACAAAACACTTGAAAACTTTTAAAACTTTCAACAATGAAACGAAGCATCTTAACATTGCTGGCAAGACATTTAATACGAGCAATAGTGGTGTATCAAATGATAAGCATATTTCGATAACTAAAAGCCAAAAAAAAAAAAAAACCAGAAGTTTTCAGACGCTCTATTGAAGGTCCCTTTTCATGTCACCAGGTGCACAGACAATTAGCTATTACAAGCCATTTCAAAATAATTTGCTGTGTGACATCACAAGGGGCAGGGACCACCCAGAATGAAAAAGGAACCGATTAACAGGCTGGCAGAAGTTGATCAGTGTTTCTTGCCTCTGGGTGGTCACTCCACCATGTGATGTCACAAAGAGACTGATTATGAAAAGGCAAGTAATGGATAATTGGATGTGCACCAGGTGACAAGATAGAGGAACTGTAAGATAAAAATTATTTGTCACACTAAAGTGTTAAGTCAAAATAAGGGTAAGCCAATATTTTTCTGGTGGTTACCATCAAATCTGCGATGCCTTTGTGTGAAGGTGGTGAGCAGGAACTGGCTAGTGTCGTCAACGGCCGATCGGAAGTCGAGCTCGCTTTTACGGGACAGTGTTTCCTCCATCGCACTGGAGCAGCAGGTGTAATCCTGAGGACACATCCGAAGGTGTTCACCTAAGCCAATCACAAAGAGACCAAGCATCAGCCAATGAGAGAGAGACAGAATTGTCCCTTTAACTGAATAAATCAATGCCCTTTACAATCAGAGCAAAAATTCCAATGGCCAGAAATATTTTTATTATAAATTGAAAGATGGTAACTTGTAGCAGCTAAAATTCTGTTTTTCTGTGTGTGTTTTGTGTGTGTGTGTGTGTGTGTGTGTGTGCGCGTGTGTGTGTGTGTGTGTGTGCGTGCGTGCAAGTGTGTGTGTGCGTGTGTGTGTATGCTTGCTACTATGTACACATATCAGTCCACTAGACTTAAATTACCTCTGAAGCCTATGTAATCGGCACGTCACTTTAACCACACAATACTTCATTCCTTTGTACTCAATTCACAGTGCTTCAACCTCAGAAGAGCTCTCATCCCCTCTCCACCCTTCCTGCTTTCCCTCCATCCCTTTGTCCCCCCATCTTTCTCTATTTCCATTTTTTAATTCTACCTCATCATCCCGCTCTCTCCCAGCCATCTGCTCCCATGACCCACGGGACAGCACCAAAACGCTGATTACACTGATTATCAGCATTCAAAGCAAACATACACACACACGCACACACACACACACACATGCACGCACAAGTGCTTGAGCACACATCTTTGCATCATTCTGCCCCATACAATCACACTCTTTCAACATATACAAATGGGCACACACACTGCTGAAGACACACTGCTGCTCATGCAACAACCTCACCAACATGACACGGCCCTGATACCAAGCGTCAGTGACAAGAAATAGATCTCTCTCACAGAATGTTGATGGATAGACAAACGTACAGCTTGTTTTGACCTTCAAAGCTCAGAAAGAGAGCCACTTCTCACAGTTTATACAGGCAGACAGGACTGACGTATTCCTATTAACAGAGGTACAGACATATCTCTGACATTCAGTAGCATGGTTGTAAAGACAAAAGGACTGTCTAAACAACAAGGATTTAATCAGTTATGCGTTTCACCTGTGCTAACAGCATAGTAAATCTACTATTGCCCTCAACGTACCAAAACGTTTAGAAAATGAATTCCCCGCAAGCGACAGAATACGCGCAATGTATACGCAATCTATAACCTGCCTTGATGGGTATGACCTCTTTGTGAATCACACCCAATCAATAATGACGAGAGAGATGCTGGCTGGGCTTTGTTACTGGGTGGACATAGGCCAGACAGACAGACAAACCATTTACTTCCATGGATCGTTCATACAACACCGACAATGAACTCGTTTGCTTTGTTCATCTATCCACACGGACTGTCTCCCCCTTTCACTGTCTTTCTGTCTCATAGACTGGTCCCATTAAAGGGTGAACATTAATAATTAATCTACTGGCACAGCCAAGGATATATAGCCGAAAACGGCAAACACATTGCGTATTTCTTGGCTGAGAAAATTTCACATTTGGCCCAGAAAAGAAATCTTACCTGAGATCTGTGTCATCGGGGCTGTATTAAGGTTGTACCCTTTTTCTGCGTATACCTGTCGACTCTCAGTGCAACTTCGACCCGCTGTTACCGGTCGCCAAGTCACTCCCAGAGCTGCCAGCGCAAAAGACAATGCCAGTAGACACCGGCCAGGGCATTTTAAGGAAAACATTCTTAGCGCAGAACCAAAAACCAAAAAAAAGCGCCTCCACCCCTGCTCGAAAAGCAAAGCGCTGATTAAAATCTATTGTGCCAGCAATACACGTGTGGTTAGCCTAAATAAAAATGTTATATCATTTAAAAGCAATTAGATCGCTTCCAGAACTTTCAAAGAAATGTTTCTTTACACAGAACCAAAATTGGTTTCCCCATAGATTACACACAGATGTCCCGATTTTATAAGTACAGCATCATTCATTCGGTGCAAAACCCTATCTGCAAAAAGCCGTCGCTGATATCCCCACAGCTTTCTTTGTTGTAGATCCGTGCATGAGTGCGAATGAATACTGAGACAAATCTCAGGTCTGGACGCGATTTGGCAGCCACCCTCGTCCCGACTGTCTCGCGATCTGTCTCGGAACAATGAGCTTTACAGCACGAGGGTTGAGAGGGGCTATAGGTGTGGGAGTGGAAGGGGGGTCTTCCGGTTGAAGAATTCGCTGTGTTCCTAGGCTTGACCGCACCAAAAACAAAATAGAGCTCAACTAGGTCGCACATAACCTGCAACTTCGCTTCCCACCACCTAGGTTCATTTATCTCCCGTGAGATGATATACATTTGAATGATAGGCAAGCGAGTTTTTTTTTTTTTTTTTTTTTTGTGAATATTAGCAATCAATGTGAGCGCTGCGTTGTTTAAGGCAATGCTGAGCAGAATACCCGGCAAGAATTGGTCCTGAGATGTGCATCTTGTCCACAGACCAGGCCTACATGGGTGGCTAAAGAGTTTTACATTAATTCGTTGTTATTTAAAACGTTAAGAATAGTGTATGGCATTAACAATGTGCCATGCATTCTGCCTATAGGTTACCAGAACCGCGTGCGATTTTCTTCAATGTGAATACTTTTTTATTCAGCCTATTAGAGGGTTGAAGCTAAAAAATCCCCCACAATAAAGAGCACGGGTAAAGACATTCTTCGCTTGAGAACAAGCTGCATCTGAAAGACCTTATATCGCGATATCATACCGTGGCAAGACTTTGCAAAAGGCAGAGGCTATTCGCCCCGCGGCGGTTCAGCGTGAAAGATCAAAGAGCGGGCGAATTATAAAATGAAATCTCTTATTGGCCCAACTGCGGGGCAAATAGCAGAAGTGCTTCCCTTATCCGTTCCACCGCGGGGCGAATAGCAGGACTGATTCTCTTGTCGACCCCATTGCTGGGCAGACAGCAGATCCCTTTCCCCCAATTCATCCCGCTGCGGGGCGAATAGCCACTGCTTAAGAGGGCTGCAATGTTCTTGAGAGTGCTTTTAACGCTGGTTACGCAGAAACTATAATGTCACAAGCCATTATTAATGGAAAACGATACTTTAAACAGATTTCGATACTGAAAAAATAACGTTTTTAGCGCAGTTGAAGCTGATTAGTTAAAAAAGAGCATTCAGGCTCAGCTCCCAAAATAGCCGTTCTTAGGCCCATATAAAAATGAGCGCAAGTCATTCATCCAGTGAGCTATTCTCAAGTACGCCTGCACAAACCCATGGATGTCAGTTGGGGCATGCTGTTTCGCCATCGGGCGTCAGAGGGTCGACTCAAGAAGCAAAACATTATAAGGTACAGAAAAAACATGGCTTACTAGTTCAGAAAGAAAGTACAATCGAATAGACACATTTTAAGGTTCCAGCATGACTATAGGCCAGCAGGGAAAACACGCATTAAAGGGTCCGTATAAAGCTGTCCCAATTCAGACCCATTCGCCCGTGTGTTTTTTCCATATTTACTCGATTTAGATTCCAAATTCACTCACTGGCCCAGCGCTGGCGTCCCATTCCACGTTCATGCGCGTGTGAAACAGCTGTCACGCTCTCCAGATGTCCCCTGGGGCGTTCCATGTCGGATCAGCATTCCGCTTTAGCATCAATTTAGATTGGAAGGAGTAATGAAGGGATGATGGGTGGAGGACCTGATGGTGTTGAGTATGTGCAAAAATAAATAAATAAATAAATAAATAAATAAAATAAAATAAAACAAAATTCCATTTTATTGCTATGTGTCAAGAAAAACAATCAACCAATTGGTTTGTCCATTGACAAAAAAAGGAATTCCAAGTTCATCCTTCCTAAGTAATTAGGCTGAGTTTAAATGGAATGCAGTTTATCTTACGCAAGGGTTTCTGAATCTGCTCTTTTTTTGTGCGTAACCATGGACTTCCATATGCGTAACACTGAAAGCTATAGCTAGAAGAATTTTTAATGTTCCAGCCCTGGGGCCCTATTTATAAAAATTTGCGTGGATTCCATACCTAAATAATACGTATGTACAAAAAAATAAAAATGACATTTTGTGGAAAATAACTTAATTTATAAACCTATGGGTAAAATAAACTGCATGGAATTTTCATGTATTTAATCAGGATGGGCTTGGAATTTATCGACATTGCGCATAATCTTAATAATTTCCCTTTTTAAATGTCACGTTTGTTTTTATAAATAAGAAATCTTCAAAGAAAGTGACGTATCTTTTTTGTGCCTACGCACACATTATTATTCTACATAGATCAGTGCCTACGCACCATTTTTAAATGAGGCCCCTGGTTACCACGACGAACACCAACGAGCAACGAATCACCGCTCATTCCGTATTAGCTAATTGAACCAATCATTGTTGAGCATATGCGCTGCACACAACCAATCAGCAGATGGAGTTGCTCGTCGCTTTTTCGCGCCTCGATTTTCACTTTTGTCGCCTTCTGACGAGGAAAAGAACGGGGCGAAAGTGAGATCGTTTTGAACCTGAATTACACAGCGAGAGCTGAACGCAAATTGAAAGGCAAGAACATTTAGACTGGACGTTCTGACAGCGGACATCTGTAAATCCGCTTTAACACTGGACGCGAAACGAATTTTTCGCGGGACAGATTACATTCAAAGTCAAAAGACGCGTCTTTGCATTGACTTTGAATGCAATCAGTCGTGCGATAAATTCGTTTCGTGTCCGGTGTGAAAGCTGCTTAAGATATCCAAGCAGGCATATAGTCGGCCATTTTACTGGGGAAGTATTTGGTTTGCACTTGCTGCTGGCTGAAAATTTCTTCAGCTTGCCCGTAGATCTTACTAGCTAATTCGCTAGCCAGCTAGATAAATTGCGACGAAAATGAGTTGACGTTATTTTCTAATGCTTAACTATCAATTATGCTGTCTGTAATGCACATATAAGTAGCCATCTTGACATTTTAGTTTCGATCAGTGATCTTATGTTAGATGTGAGTGCTTTGTAGTGAATGCTTGTCAAGGAGACATATATGTGTTTATAAACTTGCTAGCGAGGTACTTAGGTAGTGTGAACTGTTATCTTATGGGGAAAATCACCAATGCTGCATGCTCGGTAATGTTAACTCATTTGTGCGTTAGCTACGTTAAGTTCAACTGAGCAGTGACTTTTGTTGACTTCTAACTTTTAGAATAACTTTTGGCCCGAGGTAGTTGAAGTGTCTGTTAACATGAGTGATAAGTTAATCAGAGACGAAGTTGGAAACTGATATTTTTCTTAACAGCTACTCAGTGACTGAATGTCAAGTAGAAAATAGTGAGACTCCGTGATACGGACTTTCACGCCAATTTTGGCGAAAATTCAGTTACGCAGCGGAGGTAATGTCAGAACCAGCAAGCAAATTCGCCAATAATCGAAGTGGCTTTTTACATTCATGTTACAGACTCGCTGGAGATCCAACTAGCGAGCTAATAACAATGGACCAATCAGAAGAGAGAGCCGTTGACAGGTGGGTTTCTGAGACTAGGTCGGCATTAGATTCCATCCTCCAAGAGCACGAGCCTGTGGTAGATTTATATCTCGTGACATGAGATTATCAGAAATTTGACGGATCGCCTCACCTGAAACAGAATATGAAAATAATTATGATCCCCAAGCCGTTAACCTGACCCTAACTCCGTCGTCCAAGGTCCTTTGGCTGGATGGAATCTATTTTCCATCCTGAAACTACAATTATAATTGCAGAAGTTGAAGGGTTGGCAGAAATCCCAGCGGACAACAATTTATTGGAGGGGATATTGAAAATGCAATTGATGCATTTGCACCACATGAGAGGGTTAAGCCAGGTCGGCATGCGTAATTTCATTCATGCCCCTGTACAGCAGCACTGAGGAGAGTATTCACCTGTTTTGTGTTTTTGTTTCTCTATGACCTGTTTATCCGAGACATATTTTGACTGATTTTAGTATAATACTGTGTCCGAAATGAATTACACTGATCCTCTGTGAAGTATCTTTTGATTGCGGTTGTCAGAGCAGAAGGCCTGGTGAGGCTTGAAATTGATCTTTAAATAAGAAGTTGTGTTGTATGTCGGTAATCATACTGTTTTCCCGTAGTGCTGGTTAGCTCGCTTGCTGTCTAGTGACTGAACAGCTCCCATATGGTTATGCAGCTGGCTAGTATCAGCTAGTGTAAAGATAAAGCACTTAACTAGCTTGCTGCACTGTAAAACCAAATGTTTAAGTTCTAAACACTTTTTTGTAACACTTTTTAAACATGTCACAGTGTTTAGATTCAGTTTTAAAGTGTATTCAACAAATCTGAAAAACCTCGATCGCAACATCCAATAAACATCAGTGATTTGAATGAGAACACCTACAAACAAAAATAATCACTAGGTATTTAGTTTTTACACATTGGTGTCTAGATTATAAACATGTCACATGTTCTACAGTTTTACAGTGTAGTACACAAATTAGAACACAGCTCGTTATTGTTCAGTAGCATGGTGTCTGTCTCACACCTGACTCTGAAATCGATCTAGGTCAGCCCTCATTATGGGGACTCCAATCTATTCAGTGAATGAACAAATGAAAATAAGAAGTTTCTTAAAATGCAGGTCTCGAACAATCGACCTGGGTGTGTTCCGCTCCGCATTTGCCAAAAATCCGATACACCTGTCGCTGGCTTTAACTGACGTCACTTTGAAGTGACGTTTGAAGTTGATCACATTCACATCGGTTCCACCTCACTGCTGCCTTTTTTTGTCTATTTCCTTGCCTCCAAAGGGTAGAGCCAGTGGTAACAAAAAGAAAGATTAGAGGGAAGGATGGCTGTGGAAAGTCAGGGATTGTACTGAGACTGAAGTCTCGGCTGTGCCCCCCCCAAAGGCATTTTAATATCGATTCATGATTGGCAGGTGTAGCCATGTTTTTTCCTCCTCTACTGCTCTACTGCCTCTCTCTTTCTCTTGCTGTCGCGCCGCAGTTTGGAGGAGTTTGATGAGTCCGATTCGGGCAGCGACTTCGAAGCGCAGCTGAAGGCCGGCAAGAGGCGTCCGCTCAGAGCGGCTGCTGGAACCCCGGTGGGTGGTCACACTCGGCAGTGTTCGGGGTGTGGGACACGCGGGGTTAATGTCACGTCTGCTGATTCGCTGGCCGTGCTTCCTCCTCCTCAGGTGCGGAAGCGGTCGCAGCGTGCTGCGGCGGCGCGTTCGGGGGCCTCTCCCCTGCCCGCGTCTCCGGCCTCATCCCCGCGGAGCCCCCGCAGCTCGCCTCACGAGGCCCCCACGAGCCACATGCCCCCCGGCCCGCAGACCACCGCCAGGCACCTGTATGAGGCTGTGATGGGAGGCAAGAGCGCCACTGTGGTGAGTGTTGAGGGAGGGAGGAGAGGAGGGTGGTGCGAGTTTGGAGGGGATTAGGATTTGAAGGTAAGATCAGAGGGAAAGTGGTCGAAAGAGCGTAGGGTTGCGCTGAATCAGCACTCGTCTATACTCCTGTGCTTGTTGAGAATGTTGAATGAGAAATTAAGTTAATGAAATTTTCTCCAAACTACGCATGCATAAGTACTTATGATGTTTTTGTATTGTTGAGTATATTTGGCAGCTTATGTTCTGGGAAGTACATTAATTGTAATGCATAGCTCCTTTATAAAAACGAGCTACATCCTCGCGATGGTATTGTTCAGCGCCAACAATGCGTGAGAAAGTGTTGCATGCTCCATGTCGTACTGAACAGTCTGCAGTAAACTGTACATTCATGCTACTCCGAAGTACACTGGATACAGTGGACAGTGCTGATTGAGATGCACAGGCCAGGTGAAGGAGGAAGCAGGGAGAGTGGGTGGGGGAAGGAAATATTATAGGGAGAGGACAGGTGAGAAGGAGGTGATGGGATATCCTTGTCAAATAATAAGTGTTTATTATTGAACCGCACTTTTAACCCCTTACGCTCTGACTTTGTCATGTTAGTTTTCCCTTAAAGCTGACCAATTCGTTCCTTATCCTCAACTGTTTTTCGCATAATTTGCCAGGCTGTTCCAATAAGAAGATATGTGTGTAAGTTTTAATGTCGTCCTCGACCCCTAACAAGGATAAATTCCAAAGGAAAGCAATCACTCGACTGTTAAGATCAGCCATTGTGACTGCTGGACCGCGGCCATTTTGACGTGCCTACTACTTAATATGCATGAGCGATTTGCGTGAAAAGTCACGTCAGATCAGTCATCAGATTCGACTGCTAGTAAATGAATTACGTTTATGCATTAGAAATTCATTACTACAAATGTCTACTTACAAATATGGGACGATTTCAAGTACATTAACGATCTGAAAGTGCTAGGAAACAGGGAAATTGGGCGTTTTGCACCAGGCATCAAGTGTACTTGCATATCCGGCAAAAGTTTGGCCACATCTTCACGTAAAAAGTTTGTTCGCGATCACTTTGGCCTTTTATATTTATTCTGGTCTTTAATCAATCTCCTTCTTGGCCTTTTCTAGCACTTTCACGGGCCGAATCGGTCAGGTATTTCTCTGGCCACGGCATTTTGGTGTTGGCCAACTTCTCTTCATTTCTGCGTCCACCGCGCACATCTGCTTTCGCGTGACATAATTTTTGCATACTCATGAATACGAATGAGGTATTTCAAACGGCACGGGAGTTTTTGCGGGTTGCAAAAACTATTTTCATATATATGGGGGATTGCAAGCATTCTTGGAGAAAACATTTATTTATTCCTATTTGTTTGGGTCATATCTATTAAATTATATCAAAAAAGAACACATTGATTACCTTTATGTAGATTCAGCATTAAAAAAAACAAAAAACTTCATATTGCAGGAAAATGTCATTTACATGTTCTGTATCTGCTGGTTGCTGTGCTTCGCTGAAGCTACATCACACATATTGAGAGAAATATTCAAACCCAGGATGAAATTTTTTATGGCCACAGCATTACATCAAATGGAAAATGTCTAGATCTTGTACATCGTTTTATATCCATTTCCCCGTAATTCAGCCGACAGAGTTTGGGATCATTGGATGCCTTGGGATCTCCACTGGAATTTAGAATAGGTTTGAAGTTCCTCAGGTTTCTATACAGCAGCTGCATTTGTCCGACCCAAATATAGATCTGTAGGTTTTATGGGGTTAATGCTTTCCCCAAATTTAGTGGGGTAAATGGTCATTTTTACTTCTTGAGTAAAGCATTTCATCTCTGAATGTTAAAGCCGGAGGTCTGATGCTGCATGGTCTCAGTGCAGTGGGCTTTTCCTTGAAGTTTGCCCTTTTCAGGCCACCCAGTATGCAGACATACCGCTTGTCAGTTAAAATGTAAATTGCCGCATTGCCTTTGTAAGCAAGTGTTGTCAGCCTGAGGAGACAGAGGGCAGCTTTGGGCCAGCTGCCACAATGAAAGGATAAGCTCTGGTTCTGGTTCCTGATTGGCTCTTAACCCCTCAGGCTGTGGTTGATGAATGGCTGGACAGCTACAAGCAAGAAAAGGAGGCGGGGCTTCTTGAGCTCATCAACTTCATTGTGCAGTGCTGCGGCTGCAAAGGTCAGTTGTCATGTAAGGAGGGGGCTGTGCATCAGAGGTTAAGGGCACAGGTCACGCATCGATTACCTAGGCTGATCACATGCTGTCAGCTACCAATGAGACAATCCCCAGAGCTGTGAGACTGAGCCCAGCAGCAGAGACTCCTCCCATTTACTGCAAGTGAACAGCAGGAAGCAGTATGCACAGTGGGCTCCAAAATTACCGGCACCCCTGACAAACAATACAAAAAATATATAAAAAATATAATTATGTGTAGAGAAACGGAATATACCAACATGTGTGACATACTTTATGAATGTTTCGATGGAAATAACCAAAATCATAACAGTCATGTAATTCAAAATAAATAACAAGAAAATCAAGGTTTTATAATAATTGGCACCCTACATTTAGTAATCAGTGCAACCACCTCTGGTCAGGATAACAGCAAGGAGTCTTTTCCTGTAATTTTTGACTGGGTTAAGGCACACATTTTGGGGAATTTTGGACCATTCATCTGAGCAGATCCTTTCAAGATCCTTCGCATTCTTGGGTTTGCGTTTATCAACCGCCCTCTTCAACGCAGCCCACTAGTTTTCAATTGGATTGAGGTCTGGCCACTGAGATGGCCATTGCAGAATGTTGATTTTGTTTTCATGGCAGCATTTCTGTGTGGATATTGCGGTATGCTTTGGGTCATTGTCTTGTAGGAAAGTCCACCTATGGCCAATTCCCAGCCTTCTGGTGGAGGCAACCAGATTGTCAGCCAAAATATCCCGACACTTGGATTCATTATGCCATTAATCATAGCCTCAGCCCCTGAACCTCTTGAATTAAAACAGCCCCAAAGCATGTCTGACCCACCATGATATTTCACCGTGGGCATGAGGTGCTTTTCCTTGTATGCATCTCTGTTTCAACGTCAAACATGCCAATCCTGTGTCTGACAAAAATGTGCAATTTTGTTCTCATCTGACCAAAGCACCTTGTTCCAGTCATAAGTTAAATGAAGTTTGGCAAATTCCAAGTGCTTGCTTCAGTCTTCTGGTCTGACAAGGCTTTCTTCTTGCAACCCTTCCAAAGAGCCTGTGGTTGTGGGGGTAGGACCTGTGATGGTGCTTTTTGAAACCTGGAGACCCCAAGATGCCACCAAGGCTTGCAAGTCCTTCACAGTGATTCCTTGGGATTTTGTTGCTTCTCTCACCATCCTCCTCAGTATCCTGGAGGGCAAAAGGCAGTTGTGTCCTCTACGCTTGAGGTTTTCAACAGTTCTATATCTTTGGAATTTTTTAATAATTGTCCTGACAGTGCTCAGTGGCGTATACAATCGTTTCTGAATCTTCTTGTAGCCATCACTAGATTTATGAAGGTCGATGAACATCTGCCTCTTTTGAATGGACAGTTGATTTGCTTTCTTCATGGTGTTGGATGACAAATGGATATTACATGTGTGTTACCTCATTTTTATACCCTAGTGAAACAGGCAGTGATGTAATGGCTCACTAGTTCCTTACCATTTGGATAAAACTTTAATGAGTGAAATTTAACACCTGGTTTAATGTGGGTTGATGTTATTTACCGTAATCTTTAAGGGTGCCATTAATTGTGAATCCTTGATTTGGAGGAAACTGATTTTCAATTAAATTCATCAATGATTTTGGTTGGTTCCATTGGAACATTAATATCGTACAGTACTTTTTCACGTTTTAACTTCGAGTTTCCTTATAAATATATATTTTTAGAATTTTTAAAAGTATTTTTTGTGCATTGCCAGTCAGGGTTGCCAGTAATTTTGGAGCTGACTGTACTTCTTGACCTAAGGACCTTTGAGTTTAAAGCTGGTCGCAGATGAAGGTAAGGTGGGGTAGGCAAAATCTTCACCTATTGTCACATGATCGCTCTCAGCCTGTTCCTGTTTTTGCCTGTTAGCAGTGCAGCATTTGAAGTCTAATTGGTAGAATGAATGGCCAATTTATATTGAGACGGGATCATTGTTCATTGCATGGTGAAGTTTTGAAGTGTTTTTGACATGAAAAGGTGAATGTCGTCTGAAGATGCCAAACTTCAAATGCTCTTGAGGGAGCTCGGAGTGGTTCGCTGGGCTTTTAGATGAGCCGTTTTCGCCATTTTGAAATCATTTATGTTAGGGTTGTAACGATATCCAACGGCGGTTTTTTTAAAACGTAGTAAGATCCCCTGCTGCCATGGGGCGGACATCCGAGCATGCGGAATTGCTTTATTCAACTCGATGCAGTCTTGAACGATTGGCTGGCGAAAGTGCGTAACATCAGAGGGCATGTGAAGTGCTTCCGGAAAAAACTTTACTGACATCAGTATTTTTCGGCGACATGCTGAACGGAGCTGAGTAAAGTACTACAGAATTGTCTCCTTTTAAACAAATGGGCGACACTAATCCTGTCCCCGTTTACTTTGCTCAATTAGCAATCAAACTGTGGATTCCTTTATTTACTAAGTTGAATGACTGTGATTAGGCCATTTCATGGGATTGCGATAATTTATATCTGGCATTCACGTTTCATCCGCTTTACAGAATGTTTTCCACCTTGTGTATTTTTTAAGACGCCTAAAATTCATGGCTGCACAGTACCAGATAAGGCTCTCCTTGCGCTCGGAGTGGCGTTATGGGTTAAGCCATCACAGTGCGTCTTCACTCTCTTGTCATACCGGTGCAAATTTGTGTGTAATGTATTATGACTGTGTATACAACTGTTTGGTTTTTTTTGTAGGGATAGTGAGCAGGGAGATGTTCAATACAATGCAGAATGCTGAAATCATCAGTATTCTGACAAAAGAGTTCAATGAGGTGAGGGTATGAGTGTGTGCGCAAGTGATGAGTGAGGAATAGGATTCAGGCTGTGGTGCTGGATATGTGTCTGGTTGTATATGTGTGGTGTCCTGAACTGTGGTGGGATAGAAAGAGTATTTAAAATATTTTGGGATAAAAATGTTTTGAATACTCAAAAAAAGCTAATAATTCAGTTCCAATGTTTGTGGTAAGCTTAATAACTTAGAATGTCCTTTATTTACAGTGTAGTGGTGGTTATGGATGCTGACCCAACAAGCTTTTACCCCTCATCAACCAATAGTTGTATTTGCAATGAACATTATTTAGAATGCAATCTGGCATACACTTGTACTAAAAAATATTAATTGGTTTTCTGGCCTAATTGTAGCTCACTCAGGCTGAATATGAGGTCCTCACCATAGACTGTATGAAAAGATGGATGCAGCACCCGGTCTGAAAAGTGAGGCCAGTGCGGAAATATCTAAAAATTGCATTTTATTTAATGGCCTGCAGATGGCGACATCGGTGGTTGCAGAAAGAAGTTCAATGCTATAGAAGGCTATGAGAAAATGACCCTACCGTCCCACTCAATTTATTATTTCAATTATGATTTTCCACATTATTTTATGGTATCTGTCACAAGTTTCAAGTCTCTGTCAATGTATTATGATGTTCATTTTGGTAAATTATGGTCCCAAATAGACTAGAATAAAGGATAAAGCCAGAATATGCTTTAAGGGCGTGGCTATCCTCTGGACCTCGTCTGATACGGTCAGATCCACCCGTAGATCCACCCCTCGCTCCTCCCCGGATCTTCAATTCACGCTCTCGTCCAATAGGAGTCACATCCGGTTTCAAAAATGACAAAATGGCGCTGTTCGAATTGCCAAAATAGAGGCTTCCTAAATGCTATGCTGAAACCAATGGGTGACATCACGGTTGCTTTGTCCATCTTTTTGTGCAGTCTATGGTCCTCACCAGTGTTTGTCTAGTGTCTGAAATGACTGAAATTTCCCCGCCTTGCACCCCCACTCCCTCAGGACTCGGCGAAGTACCCCCTGTCCTCCACGGGGCCGCAGTGGCGGCGGTTTCGGGCTGGCCTGAGCCAGTTCATGGTGGTGCTGGTGCGCCACTGTCAGAACAGCCTGCTCTACGACGAGTACCTCTTCTCCTCCCTATTGGCCTTGCTCACCGGCCTGTCTGACTCCCAGGTCCGGGCTTTCCGCCACACCAGCACCTTCATCGGTGAGGCCACCCGGAACATCTGGCTTTGTAAAGGGTACAACATATCTGTCAGGGCACAATATGGTCCATGATGCGAGACCTACTCTACTACTGAGTACTTACTTGGACAATGACATTAAAAGGCTGTATACTTACAAAATTCAATATGGATGCTGGCATGCACAAATTAAATCTGCCTCTCTGCTCTGTAATTTGAGAATGCATCCATATGGATTTAATGGTATGGAAATTTAAGCCCTAAAGATGTAGCCACTGCTCACAAACACATTGCTCAAGAGTTGCGCGGTGACAGAATTTTGTGTTTCGCGGTGCTGAAGCCAGTGTGTGCCCACCTGTTCTTACATCTGATGGTTGTTGGTTATTCAGTGCTGAATCTGATTTGTTTGCAAGTAGTGTTCCGGGTGAGTGTACTGTATAATTACCTTCTGATGAAGCTTGCACATGTTTGCTTCTCTGGTTCAAACTGACAGGTGTCTGCTTCCCCAGCGATGAAGCTGATGTTTTTGCTAGTTTTGAAACTGACAGTTGTGGTTCAAAGTGCCAAAACTTGTGTACATTTCACAGTTTGGAAGCTGGTTTGCTGGAACAAATGCATGTGTTCAGTTTTGAGGACGCTTACCGTGTTTCTCAGTCCTGAAGCTGACGTTGGGTCCTGTGATTCTACTCCTCAGGGATGAAGCTAATGCGTTCACTAGTTTTGAAAGTGATGGCTGCGTTTCTAAGTGCAGATGCATATTTATTTTTCACTTTCTAGAAGCTGGAGCCGATGGTTGTTTTCAGTTCTGAGTTTGCCCGGTGCGTTTCGGTTCTGAAGCTAACACTGGGCTCTGTGACTCTGCTCCTCAGCGATGAAGCTGATGACGGCCATAGTGGGGGTGGCGGTGGAGGTGTTTAAGGAAACGGAGAGGACTCGGCGACGGTACGAGGTGGAGCGGGCCAAAGGGGTGGAGCACAGAGCCACGGAGCGGCTGGAGGAGCTGCAGGCCTCGTACAGGGAGGTAAACACGCCTACGGCAGGCTTTTATACTGCGAGGACCGTATGTATTATAGGACAGTAGTCCTCCCACAGCCGTTACTCAACCTCCTCACCTCTCTTTCTCAAGCAGCTCTGAACATTTTCTTTGCCTCTTTCGACAACAGTGTACCCTGACCTTACTATATGACACTTTTGCCATGACGGGACTAGTTTAGGTACATCTGATGAAACGCTTTCAGGCACACTGTGGGATAGTTTTTGGGCGCCACCATATTGAAAAATGTGGAGCCAGATTCAGCAGTGATGTTACCTGCTCCTGAATCATTCTCAAAATATGTTCCTGCAATCCAAAAAATAGGCTAACATAAACGGTCACATTATTATGACCACCAGCTAATATCCAGAGTATTATATCCATGGACAGCAGCTAGATGGGCTGGGAGTGTCTCAGTAAGATGCTGGAAGGTTGTCACAGGTATCTAGAGCCATACTGACTGCAGTGCATCTGACAGCTGCTGTAGGGTACGTGGTGGAGGATCCATAGAGCGAACATGACGGTCGATGTGGTCCCACAGATGCTCGATCGGGTTCAAGTCTGGGGAATTAGGGGGCCAGCGAAGTACTTGGAAATCTCGGTCGAGCTCTTCCAACCGCTGTTGGACATTTCTAGCTGTATGACACCTCGCATTGTCTTGCTGGAAGAGCCCATCCGCCCCAGGGAAGCCAATCAGCATGTACGGGTGTACGTGATACACGACCGCAACGAGTGATATGTTTGCAGAATACCTACAGTGCATCTTATATACCCATCAAGCCAGCTCTCGACACTTGCCTAATTTTCATTGGCTACGCTCTGCTGACATCAAAAGTTGGAGGCGGTCATAATAATGTGACTCGACCGCGTATCAAATTTGTGCACAGGGAGATGGTAAACCAGGGGTACTCAATCTTATCCAGAATGAGCCGGTGTGGATGCAGGCTTTCATTCCAACCATGCAGTTTCACACCTGATTCAACCAATCACAGTTTTTCGCAGAAACTCGTGTATAAAACTGATTGGTTGGAATGAATGGCTGCACCCATTTTGACACAGGAGGGCACGCACCCCTGCATTAGACAAAAAAAACAAGTCATATTGAGAGTGTCTTTTTCTATATAGAAACTTTTCTGTATTTGCATTGAAATTGCCATTGATTTGGATGCAAAACAGCCTGCAATCGACTCATACTGGACCAAACCACGGTGGCGCTTGTGAGCGACATGTCGAAGTTAGACCTACAAGTAAGCTTTTGAAGGGTAATTCTGGCCATGTTAGCTGGGGTCTACCTCCTGCGTGGGGCCATGCTCAAGGTCGCTGCAGCTGCACCGGTCTTATTGTGGCTGTAGCCACCAAAAGCTGTCTGTTACCCAGTAGTGTCTCAGCCGCTGGGCTACGATGGTTGGATTTACTGCAGTTCTCGGTGACTCCCCTGTGTCCGTGTGCCGGCGGGCAGCTGCTGGAGCGCCAGGAGGAGCTGCGGAACCTGATGAACGGGGTCTTCAAGGGCGTGTTCGTCCACCGCTACCGCGACCGAGTCCCCGAGATCCGCGCCATCTGCATCGAGGAGATGGGGGCCTGGCTTCGGGAGAATCCCACCGCCTTCCTGAACGACGGCTACCTCAAGTACCTCGGCTGGACCCTCCACGATAAGGTTCGCAGGAAAAACTGCAAAAAACAAGGAAATGGATGTTGTTCTCAGGCACTGCGGACGTCAGCCTGGGCTGATCAACCTGTAACTAATCAAGTCATCTTTATTTTTGCAGCGCATTTAAAAACATCGTACGTTGGCTTAAGCATTGCATTATTTCCAGTAAAACAGGATAGTGAGCTGAACATTGTGTGTTCGTAACCTTACATGTTGACTCACTGTGTGTGTGTGTGTGTGTGTGTGTGTGTGTGTGTGTGAGAGTAGCAGGGCATGGTGCGTCTGCAGTGTGTGCTCGCTCTGCAGGGGCTGTACCAGGAAAGCGAGTTTATTGGCCGCCTGGAGCTCTTCACCAATCGGTTTAAGGTGCGTCCCCTCTCAAAATGTCCCCCCACACCTTCCTACCGCTGTGTGTGCGGACGAGGGCTTACGCAAGTCCAAAGACATTTAGCTCAAGGGCTGCAGATTAAAATTAGCACACATGGAATTGTTCATTAATGTTCACTGACCTTGTCCAATAAGACAAATTAATTGAATGCATTAATTTAATTAAGCTGCGGTGCAGTGCTTAGTGTGTGAGAATTGTTATGTGTTTATACCACTCTGAGTGTGTACGTGGCTATGCTACTGTACGGCTACGTCTTTGAGTCTGATCTGAATGTGTGTTTGTGTGTGTGTGTGTGTATGTTTATGTGTGTGCACAGGAGCGAATGCTCTGTATGGTTCTAGACAAAGACAGCGACGTTGCTATGGAGGTCATTCGGCTACTGCTGCTGATCCAACAGTAAGTGTGTGCCCTACGACAGACACAAGCAGAGAGAGATCATCACAAAATGCACATATTTCTCCATACACAGGGATGTCCAATACATACTATCTCCCTGTAGATGGTGAAAGGTTGTGTGTATGCAATGCAACATGGGAAATGAAAGCAGCTTCATATAAGTCAGTTATGCTGGTGCCGGATAAACTAATGTGTTTGTTGTGTGTGTACGTGCATTGGTGTGTCTGCATGCGTCTCTGAGCGACGCGTTCATCCACGTAAGTGTCTGGCCATATGCGCGTGTACATGAGTGTGTGTGTGTCCTCATTTGCACTTCCTTTGTCTCCCCGGTGTGTCTGTCCTGCGCTTTACTGTCACCATTTTTTGTTTTCTACGGTGCCTCAGTAGTTTATACCTCTGGTTTTCTCTAATTATTGTCCTGTCACCTTTGTTTTACACTGATTTCCGCATTTGAGTTTGCCATTTTTGTGCCCCAGAGGCAGTATGTTTCTGGATTGTCCCATCAGGCCGTCTGCACGTCCATCCATCCTTATCGTGTTATCATGATTGTGTGTGTGTGTGTGTGTGTGTGTGTGTGTGTACGTGTGTGTGTGGTAGGAAGACGGAGGAGAGCTTGTCGGAGCAGGACTGCGCGCGTGTGTACCCCCTTGTTTACGCTTCGCACAAGGGGCTGGCCTCTGCAGCTGGTGCCTTCCTGTGTCACAAGTGAGTGTTGGTCATCAGCACAGCCTCCATCAGCTCCTTCTGCAGTACAGACGCGGCACACGTTAGCGCGCACTGTCTGAGAGCTGATGTGCAGCTGCTTGTGTTACACGCATGGTAGTACCAGACCTGGCTAACAGCTCTCTCTGACCAGAGATCTAGTTTGTTCAACATAAGCCCAGAGTTAATCAAATCAAGCTGTACTGAGTAAATACAAATCCTGCATACTTTTGAGGAAAAATTTGTAATGAGATGGAAGACAAACTTTGAAAAGTTGTATTCTGACTAAAGTCGCTGTAATTTGGTGTGAGGATAGGAGGGGAGCGAGTGAAAGAGGCCGAACTTACAGCTATGCAAAGATATCCAATGATAATGCTGGCATACCTGCTGTAGAAGCTTTATTACACCACTAGGGGGAGCCAGGGGACACTGTCCTGTGCAGTGCCATTGGGCCGTGCTCGAAACCGCGCACTAACATACTACTTGCACTACCGACGACATCAGAGTTAGGGGGTAGGGTGTTCACTATGCCTGGGGAGCGAGTTTGTGTCCGCGAGAAGTTCCCGGATGTATACTAGATCGGGCAGATATTTTGTGGGTGCATCGTAAGCTCACTATTAATACACAAATTGCCCAAGATGCAACATGACATAAACCGCCAGAAAAACTTGCTGAGGAATAATAGGGAAGAAGCAACAGGAGGAGTTTGTTCGTAGTGAGTAGCGTGTAGTGTGACTAGTGTGTAGTGAGGATAGTGCATGTAGACCGTAGAGCGCGGTTTCGAACACGGCCTTGGTCATGAACCAGGCTGCGTGATTTTTTTTTTTTTTTTCCCAACGAAGTTGTGGTACCACTTTCGCTCGAGCCAAACTCCCATAAATAGCAGCCAATGAAACGCGCTTGAGCAGTTTGCCTTTGCAAACGGGAAAACTCAGACATTACCCCCTATAACTTCTGATGAGTTTTGGTTGTAGTCTACAAGAAAATCGTGATTGATAATCTCTGTTAGGCTGGAATATCAGTTGTTTATTTCAGAGTTAAGAATGACGTTACTGGTTCAGGTGCAATCTGATTGGCTTACTATTTATGGAAGTGTGGCTCAGAGCGGAAGTGGTACCACAACTTGTTTAGGAAAAAAAAAAAGTCATGCATCCACGCCAGATCACATAGAATGTTCCCACAGTGGTACTGGAGCATTTTGTTTTACATTTGCACAACATGGCAGCATCATGGGAAGGATTTACGTTGGCTTGGTGTTAAATGATGGATGGGCATAACATCGATTCAATTTTGTGTACCCAGTGGTGTGGCAATATTTGTACTCAGCTGTGTGGACCTTCCGGCGTTTCCAGTTGCATGCGTCTGTGTTGTGTGTGTTTGCTGACTTGTGAATGGTTGCATGTCACAGGCTGTACCAGGAAAGCCAGGATGGAGAGGCGGAGAATTTCAGAGAAAATTTCCTCATCCTGCTCATTGCCTTCTACATCCAGAGCAAGGTGACAGCCTGCCTGTCTATGTGCCGCTACACAGACTGTCTGTCTCCTTTTAAGCCCCTGTCACACTGTGGCGACTTAGTAGGGCGAATGCCTGCGAACTAGAAAAAGTGAAAAAAATCTTGGCAATTTGTATTGGGCTGGTGGTGGATTCTCCCTCATTCGCCGGCATTCTTGGCCAGTCTCAGAGGGGCTACAACTGTTTTGAAATGTTCAAAACATTCGCGGTCCAAGCGCGATTTATTTTTCATCGTACTGCATTCCTACTGCATTCTTGGAGCCAGTCGTGGCGATTGAGATATATTCTTGAACATTCGTAGGGGATTGTAGTGAGGCGCGGGAGCAAGAATGACCACGACCAATCACGACAATTTGACGGTTGGATTTTGAATTTGGCGCATGTAGTAGGTATACCTACGAAGAGGGAAGAATAGGCACGTATGTTGTACGCCTGCCCTATGTATTCACTACATATGCACCACGAATGCGCTGAGAACCTGGTACGCATTGACGCGAATGCAGTAGGAATCGAGACGAATGGAGGCGATTGACCGTGAACCCTATACGCATACGCCATTTAACCACCAATTAATTAGTTACGATTGAGCACGACTCCAGTATGAATGAGTGCAAACCGTGGGAAGACCCCCCGCGAATGGTGGCGAGTGTATAAATAGTCGCGTTCAAATTGTGAGACTTCAGTTGCCGTTGAGATTTTGACAAATGCAAACCCGTGTGTGGATGAAACCTGTGTCGCTGAAGCCGCTGACATTGCTGCATTTCACCAGAAAAAAATGCAGCCGCTTTATATACCCTGGATCTCTCCAGAAATTGACCCCTGTGACGTCATGATCCCATAAAAAAAGTTGTACATTTCGGGGCGTGCACATTTCCTGCATTCGTTTTCAATCCTACTGCGTTCGTACTGCATTCTCGGTCAATCAGACTGCTTTCGACTCAAGCGTAGTGAGTTCAGACTGCGATTGTATACATTCGTGGTGATTCTTCATGATTCCTACTCCAGTCTTCTAGCTTTCAGACAAAGTTAAAGACGTGATTCTTACTACATGCGTAATGATTCTTGTTCATTCTCACTGCAATCTTACTCCCGTCGCCGACATACCTACGGCAATCTTACAAAACACCTACAGCATGCGTACCACAATCTTAGGGCATTTGTGTATAGGTCCAGACAGGCGAATGACGACGACAAAAATAATCCCCCCAGTTCGCGGGGATTTGCCACAATAGTCGCCACAGTGTGACAGGGGCTTTACATGCAGTGCAAGCTTACTGCCTACCTGTCTGTCTGCTGCTTCTATGTTCAGGGCACTATCTGTGTGTCCATGTGCTGCTATTTACAGATCAAGAGGTCCTTGATTACATACTGCAAAACAAAATGTTACCAAGCATTTTTATCTTTTATTTATGTATAAATACTTTTTTATTACCTGTTTTATAAGCAGAAAAATTCTGCTACTGATTTAAAGTAATTTTGAATTATTTCTGGATTTTTCCATGGGGTAGGCCCAAGTGAAATTACCTTACTCCATGGACAAATCTAAAAATGAGTCAAAATGATCTCACATCAGTGGCAGAATTTATTTTTCTAAGAAAAAAGGTGATAGAAATAAGTATTTACAGTAAGTCTAAGTA
The DNA here is from genome assembly GCA_029692085.1 of Gymnothorax javanicus. Classification (NCBI taxonomy): domain Eukaryota; kingdom Metazoa; phylum Chordata; class Actinopteri; order Anguilliformes; family Muraenidae; genus Gymnothorax; species Gymnothorax javanicus. Next base: position 27,094,608 of record CM056210.1, on the reverse strand, counting down.
CAAGATTAAAATGCTTGGTATCATTATGTTTCTGCAGTGTAGTGTCTGTCTGTCTCTGCGTTTCTGCCTACCAGCCTAACTGTGATTCCTTTACTCCATTTGCTTCCCTGTCCATCTTTGTTGAGTTCAGTCCTTGGAGTCCCTGCTTTGTTGGTCTGCTTATAAATACACAGGGAGGCGACTGATTGCCTGTCCATCTGTTGCTGTAAATAGAGCAGGGATTGTGCAGCCATTAACACTCTCTGTTTGTCTGCCTGTCTGTCTGTCTGCCTGCCTGTTTGCCCTACACAGTGAGAGAGCGAAGAGCCAATTCCGACTGGTTCATTATTTTGTCTTTTTCTCTTACTACATCTCTGTCATTTCATGGGCACTGTTGCAACCTGTGTGAAGTCCCTCAATATGCTATCAGTCACCTGTTATAAATGAACAGGACATGGCGAGAGCAGTTTTGATAAATTTTTTTAACTTCTGCCAATGAAGTTGGGCAGAGATTGTGTATTTACCCAAGTCTGTCCGTTTGTTTGTCTGTTTGTTTATTTCTCCGGACAATATCTCTCGAATTATTTGATCAATCTAAATGATGTTTTATGGAAGTTTGGGCCATGGGCCAAGGAACCATTGATTAAATTTTGGGATGGATTCATATTTGGGGAGTCTGTGACCCCCTTGTTCAATTCCTCATGACAAATGCATTGGCGGAGGTATGCGCTCTCTGAGTGGTATATAGTTCATTATTGCAATAATTTCATGCCATTTGTGAAATGAAAAGGTATTAGTCTGTCCATTCATTCACACTTTGGCGAAGGGTTAGTTTTGATTTGTGTGATTACTTGTGTATCTCTTGCCTCTGCCATTTTTACACCTCTGCCATGTTCTCAATTACTCACACTCTCTTAATTACTCATGCCCTATCCCATTCTCTCTCTCTCTCTCTCTGTCTCTCTCTCTCTCAGTTACATGAGCATGGGGCGTACCTGGTCGACAGCCTTTGGGGCAGTGCAGGGGCGGAGCTTCGGGACTGGGAGACGATGACATCATTGCTGCTGCAGGAGAAGGGGCAGGATCGAAGTGAGCAGAGCTTTGTTCACCTGGGATGTCCCATTGAGCCTTTAGGGTAGTTCAACAAACCACTCACAGTTCACTCAGACGCGTCGCCAACGCTCCATTCAAATTTCTCTATTCAAATTGCTTATAAACCTTGTTGTTTAAAAACCTTTTTTAGGCGCGTCCCGTTGATATACGGTTGCATTTCATTGTGGGAGATCAGGGCTCTTTAAGCATTGAGTCAGTTGTTAGAGCAAACTGCCAGCAGCATTTGAAATGATGCAAGTAGGATGTGGGGATATTTGATGAAATGCGGTGTATTATTTATTAATGAGGAGGAGGCTGTGACTTGTTTTTGGGCAATGGTGAGTTCATTGCATTCATGTTATTTTCCTCCCCTTGGCTTTCTTGGGTTTTTTGTTTGTTTTTTGCACAGGGGTAGATTTGCAGGTAAAGCTTGTCTGAATCTCCTCCTACCCAAATCATGGTCCTCGAGGGTCTGTTTGTTTCTTGCCCTCCCTTTATCTGGGAGTCAGATGTGACGACACTCTGGCCAAGCAGTCGCAATAATTGTTCACTTAATTGTCTGCAAAGGGAGGAAAACCAGGGCTGGATTTGGATTGGAGGGCCAGATTTGGTGGCCTCTTTGAGGAAAGAGTGGTTATGTTTCGAGTAGAGACCATCTGGGATCGCGCCAGCTGCTACAGCGATGCTGGCGTTGTTTTCAGAACAGCAGACCTCATTATAACGGGTTCAGAGAGTGCGCACTCAGACCACACCCTACTGAGTGAGTGCGCACTCAAACCACTTCCTGTTGAGGGAATGCAGGCTCAGACAACGCCCATCTTCAACACCCATTTTGTTTTATGACTGCATCTTAAAAGGTTGCAGCGCTATCCTGTTCACAAGACACACCCACATACATATAAACACATACAAAAATACTCAAAACAGCTTTAATAGCTATTGTTAAGTGTTTTCAGACTAGTCCTGTTGAAGTTCGCCCTGATGACACACACAGACCAGCTGAGAACTATAGCAGCATGGCTTTTCCGGCTGGCAGTAAGTGAAAGGCTTTCCCTCTCCCTGTCTCTCTCTCAGGTCTGCGGGATGAGGAGGAGGGGGCTCTGATTGAGCTGATGATATGTGCCATCAGACAGGCAGCCGAGATCCACCCCGCTGTGGGGCGGGGCCCCCCCAGCAAGAGGGTGAGGCAGGGAGAAGTGTGGCCCTCAGGTTACAGGGGCAGGTCCCACAGGGTAGTGGGGCGGAGCCCACAGGGTTGAGGGGTGTGTCCCGCAGGGTAGAGAGGCATGACGTATAGGTTAGAGGGGCGTGTCCTACATGTTGGAGGGTCGTGTCCTCTATGTTAGTGGGGTGTGTCCCGTAGGGTAGAGAGGCATGTCCTACAGGGTAGAGGGGGCGTGTCCCACAGGGTAGTGGGGCGGGTCCCCCAGGGTGGAGGGGTGTGTGCCATAGGGTAGAGTGGCATGACCTATAGGTTAGAGGGGTGTGTCCTACAGGTTGGAGGGGCGTATGCTATATGTCAGTGGGGTGTGTTCCATTGGGTAGAGAGGCATGTCCTACAGAGTAGAGGGCGTGTCCTGCAGAGTAGAGGGCGGTATCCCACAGGTTAGAGGGGCATGTTCCTCAGGATAGAGGGGTGAGTGCCATAGGGTAGAGACACATGTCCCACAGAGTAGAGGGGGCGTGTCCCGCAGGATAGAGGGGCGTGTCCCACGGGTTTGAGTGGTAGATAGATGAGAAGAGAGTGGAGGTGAGGATGTTTTAAGATAAGGTAAGCACAGGTGGAATTTCTCGTCAGTGACTGTGGTGTGAAGATGTAGATGGTGTCTGGTGTCTTTCAGATGCTGAGTGTGAAGGATAGAAAAGCCCAGGCGCACGACAGAAGACGCCTGACCTTGCACTTCATCCAGGTGCTGCCGCAGCTGCTTGCTAAGGTGTGCTCATGTGAAAACACACATCCACAATCACCTGTGTGCTCCGTGCATATACACACACATGCACTCCGCGCATACAAGCATATGCACTCAGACTCATGCTACGTTCACACACAGATGAGTGTGCGCACTAGCAGTCCACCATGTTCAATCAATATTTTTTAGTGTAATATGACGAACTGCCACCATGGTGCGCTGCGTTTCACTCAACTTGAACCTTGCTTTCATACCAAAAGCAGGCTATATAAAAATGAAAAAGATTGCGGACGGACGTACGGATGGACTTGCTGTGCTATATCCCCCATATTCCATACTGGGGGAGAATATAAATCATTATTCAATGCTGTTACCCCCGAATGTGCACTCTGCATCAACACACATCACACACATATGTGCATTCACACTCAGACACATCGCACACGCACACATCACGGCACACTGCTCCCAAACACATACTTCATACGCCATACGGTTCTGGATGTATCAAAAGAATACAGTATGACATTAAAAATTTGTTGTGATACAGCAGTGTGTCGGAATTTCGGTTTCTTCCTGAGATTACAGCGAGGACCTTTTCCTCGAGTAAGTTTTGCCAGCGCAGTCCAAAAATTTTTGGAGAAAATTTACAAAAATATTTCTTTGACTGCCAAACTTTTTAAGGGGAACTTTGCGGAGTTGTCCTCCTGTAGAGATTTAGTTGGATGTGTGTGGGTGGATGAGGCAGTGTTTCTTTCACGCAGTATTCGGCAGATGTGGAGAAAGTGAGCTGTCTGCTCCGAGCCCCGCTGCACTTTGACCTGGAGATCTACAGCACAGGCCGAATGGAGAAGGTCAGAGCACCACCGCTATATCCAGAGCTATTGAGAGTCGCAGTGTGATGTAAATTCCTACGCGGCTTTGTTAGCATTATTTTAATTTTGGCTTTTGATGGTCCAGCATCTGTGAAAAATGTATGGCATTTTCACAAAATAAGGTTCATGAGTGAATTAACCTCCTTGCGCAGAATACAAATAATGCCATTTTTTCCTGTTATGCGTGAGCCTATTTAGGCTTTATAACTCAGTATTTGTGTCACAGAGACTGTGGAAAATTATTCCAGAGAAGCAAGACATATGGAAATTCAATTACAGAATTATTTATTTTTTAAATTTCGGAATTTACGGACGCCGGTGTCTATACCTACGCAAAGGGGTTAACGCATCTTCAAGCTTAGAATTTGAAGTTTCTTAAAACAGTTGTGTGGAACCAGTTGACGTAATATTTTCCAGTAAGTCTAAAACTTCATTCTTTTTGAGTGAATCTTTCCGAGTCTCTCTGAGTTTCCTGCGGTTTTACTCGTCCTCGGTCTGTGCCGTCTCTCCCGTCAGTACCTGGAGCTGCTGCTCTCCCAGCTCTGCGGCATCGTGGAGAAGCACACGGAGGGCGAGGTGTTGGAGGCGTGCGCCCGCATTGCGGCGGCGCTCTGCTCCGACCGCTACACCTTCTCCGCCCGCGCCAACCTGGTCATCGGGCAGCTTCTGGATGCGCAAGTGGAGAGATTCAGCTCTCAGCTTAACGACCTGCTGCAGGTAGGCGTGGACCATAAGTCAAAATGAATATTGATCGCAAAAAAAGATATGCATCAAAAACAATATTTTTTAAAGTACATTTCCAGCATTTTCAGTATACTTTAGAGATGAAATGTGGACATTTTTTGTGCTTTTTTGTTTTTTAAGTTTTATAGTTGTTGTAGATTCAGCACTTTCGTTTTTCAGAGATGTTTAATGTGGTGCAGAGATCTGCTGTGATGTAAATGGTCATGATTGACAGTTTTTCTGTCGGATTTGTAGTGTTGCCGCACTAGCTCCTGATATTGTAATAATTATATTGATTAATAAGAAATAGTACATTGTGACATAGATTTTGGCCGTATCGCCCTGTCCTCACTGCAGTTAAGATGGCGATATGAGACTTGCTGCGAGTAAGAGGCTGATTACTGTGTGTTTAGGGCAGATCTCTGGGGTCTTTGTCTTCCCGTGCCCTTGAGATATTTCCGCCATCAGGATTGCTGATTTGACCCAAAAACTGCGAAGTGCAACCCAGAACCGCTCCTGTTCTTGTTTTAGATTTCGGGGTGTTCTCTCGATTTTATCATTTTTTTTCTCGAGGCTATATCAGGGGTCCTGCTCTGAGAAGCAGAGACCTTGGTCGGGCCTGATAGTTTTCATGCAGCAGCGGATGACTGAAAACTGTGTGATAATCGTCTCTTTTACCTTCCAGGGCAGCGCGGATGATGATGAGCTTTACAGTGCTGCGAGCACTCTGAAGCGGATCTCTGCTTTTAGCAGGTGTTATGAGTGTGTGTGTGTGTATGTGTGGGCATGTGTGTGTACATGTGCGCGTGTGTTTGTGTGTGTGTGTGCTGGTTTATGCATGTGTGTGCGTGTGTGTATGTGTGCGCATGCGTGTGTGCGCAGGTTTATGCACACGTGTGTGTGTTTCTGCGTGGGGGGGAGGGAGTGGGAGGTATGAAGGAAGGTAGGGGGAGAGGGGGATGGAGTGGGAGATAGAGGGATGGAGAGGGAGGTCAGAAGACTGTGTGTTTGGCTGAGGGATGGAGAGAGGGAGAGACGGAGAGGGGGAGAGTGGGACTGAGAGAGATGGATGAGGGGCAGGGCCTGAAAGAGGGAGAAACAGAAAATTTCTGAAGAGGAGATGTATAAAAATGGAACCTGACAAAGTTATGCTATTTTTTGGCTTGATTCAAAATCCAATATGGCTGCCATGGCCTCTGATTGGCTGACTTGGTGATCAGACGTGGCACAAATGTCTGTCTCTTGGATCTGACATAGGGTGCTTCTCATTATGCTAACGTATCACCTCGCCTCCCTCACTTGCGTCTTTTCATCACATCTTAGCTCCTCCCAGCGAGGGTCTGCAGTGGAGATGCGAGGAGGAGCAGCATGGACGGGGGAGCTGAAAGCTGCCAAATGAGAAATCCTTAGTTTCATTAAGCGACATCAGGTGGTGGAGGTGCCGCCGGTAAACGTCATGCTTTGAGATGGAACGCTTTGGCGCAGGATACACCTGTTTCCTCACTTTAAGCTCCTCCAGAGACCTCCCCTCTCCTCTCTTTGCGTCTCCTCTATGTGCATTTAAGGAATCGGAAGATCCTCCTCAGTAGACGAGACTGAAAGATTTCCAGGTCACGGAAGAGGAGAGGACGCGAGGAAGCATAAGTTAACATAAACAATAGCACCCTATGTCAGACCCATCATATAAACATTTACACCAAGTCTGATCAAAATCTAACCAAGTTTTGTTATTTTCAGGTCTATGAGGGATCCAATATGGCTGCCCTTGCCTCTGATTGGCTGACGAATTTTCGACTTTGTACAACTTGGTAGATTTGGATCAAACTTGCTGCAAATGTTCACATCCAACCCCTGACCAAGTGTTCCTACATATTGGGGCGATGTAGAATCGGTTGTCCTTGTGGCTGATTGGCTGACACATTTTGGACAACTTCTCAAGTTGCAGTGGGTGGATTTGGACCTGCTTTGTTCAAAGTTTAAAGTCTTGGTCCAGTTGAAATTGAAAAGTCTATTTTTTTGAATGCATGGATTAAAAATCTCTTTCGTATGGAACTCTCGATGCTGAGACTCTAATCCTCATGGCCTTCACTTAGAGTGACCTCTCACCAAGTTAATAGTGCATTTAGTGCTACAACTGATCATTTATGGTTTAACATCACTTCAGTTCTTGCTTTAGATGATAGCATGACATGTCAGCATGTGGTAGAGTGGATTGATGTTTACTTTATAGTATTGCATAGTACATAACTGAAAATAATAGTTATGATGGCAAGCCAGGTAAGCGACTCAGGCCCCATGAGCCTCTTTTATGTACACACAGAGACATAGAGATGGATAGATCAATAGTTAAAAAGCATGTATTGATAGGCAAGTTGGTAGAGTGTCGGTGATGTTTGAATGAGTGTGTCTGTGTGTCTGTCTCAGTGCCAAGGATTTGACCAGTTGGCAGCTGTTTGACCCCTGTGTTCAGATTCTCAAGTGTGGGGTGGAGTCCGCAGACTTCGACAAGGAGGTCATACGTTCATCGTGTTCACACACACGTACACATTTAGCTCACACTCACTCACTTTCTCACATGCACGCTCAAACTCACATGCATACTTTCTCACATACTCGTTCACTTTCTCACATGCACGCTCAAACTCACATGCATACTTTCTCACATACTTGTTCACGTTCTCACATACGCGCTCAAACTCACTTGCATACTTTCTCTCTTACTTGAACACTTCCCTCATACACTCTGAAACTCACTCACATTCACGTTTGAACTCACATACTTTCACAAACACAGCCAAATGCACTTGCATACTTTCTCACATACACACTCAAGCTTGGTTGCATACTTTCTCAGATACACACTCCAGCTCACACACTCGCTCACATACACACTCAGACTCGCTTGAATACTTTCTCACACTCAAACTCACTCACATTCTTTCTCAAGCGCACTCACATACCTTCTTTAAATAGCTTGCATTACAATACATTATGGCAAACCCCAGAGCGACTTTAACACCCTTCGCATTTCTTCATGATATATTAGTGGGCACGTACTGAAGCAACTCAGGTTAAGCATACTGAACAAGGGGACAATGGCAGTGTTCTTAATGACGGCATACAACCAACGACTTTTACAGTGCTAGCCGTGACTGGAAGTGTGTCTCTGCCTTTCACAGTAAAGAACTGGAGGTCGCAACATATGGTGCGATATGAAAGTATTTGTACAGATACACGATTTTAAATGGCGGCAGTTCCATCTTAGGCCACAGCAAATGGATGTGTTACAGGGTAAAGCTGACATGTAATTGTGTGGGTATTTTATCTATATGGATTGAACTTAGCAGGAAGTTCAGCCTTTTGAAACTGTGTCCTGTTCTGATACTGTGGACCTCAGGGCACATGCAGTCTGTTAGTTCTGTGGTGAGCTGTGTTTGAAGTTAACAGTGGAGGGCCGTGATTGGTTGGTTAAGTGGGTTTTACGGTAATTGCCGTTGCAGCTGATGGTTCCTGCTCTGAAATGCGCCTCCTTCCATGTACTCTGGGAGAAAGTGAGATTCAGTGACTCCACCCCTAACAAGGTACTGTTTACCCCGCAAAACACACACACACACACACACACACACGCACACACACACAGAACATGCACGCACTCACATACACAAGCAGAAGAACACATTTTTACTTATCATTTATTTGGGTTGTTGAGCTATTTGGTGCAATAAATGTGCCTCTCTCTCCCCTCTCTCCTCCCTTCTCTCTCTCTCTCCCTCCCTCTCCCTCTCTCTCTCTCCCTCTCTCCCCTCTCTCTCTCTCTCGCTCTCCTCCCCTTTCCTCACAGGTGGAGGAGAAGAGATTGAAACAGGAAGTGCAGGCTCTGTTTGCCCTGCTTCAGGGCTGCCTGTCATTGGCTGAAGCGGAAACAAGGGATCAGGTGAGTGGCGAGTTCATTCATGGCTGCACTGCAGGCTTCTCCAGTCATTTCATCCCTCAGGTCAGTTATCATATGAGACTCCCAGTTTAATAAATCCTGAGGTCTAAGGAAGCAACGAGTGAAGCTTTTGCCCTGAATCTGTTCAAATTAATTATTTCAGTTCAATTCAGTTGATTGATTCAAGTTATTTTAACTTTGGCTGATATCTCATTCACAGTATAGCCGAGTGAACAATATACCCAATCCTAGACACCAGAGACATCATTCAAAAGTTAGATCAGAATGGCGATAGAAAGTAAACTTACTACAAAGCCAGATTAATGAAATAATGAAACCAGAAGAGTAGATGAGGCAGGTAAGATTAAAACAAATTAATCAATTTAAACAAGAACAGCAGGAAGTGAAATAAGATTTAAATTGCCTTAAAGGTAAAAATGAGATGAGTTTCAGAATATTCTGCATATCATTCCCGGTTGCCGGTAGCCTGGTAAAACCAGACTCTGCTACTTCGCTTTGCTTCATACACAGAGTCTGGACAGTTGTCATTGACAAGTGTTTACTTCCTGGTGGGTGGGCACTTGTCTGAAGTTTAAAATCATTGGTGTACCCGTAAACTAATCACTAACGTTTGGCGATGACGTATGTTATGCGCCGGCTCTGCTGGTTAGTACTTCCGCTGTAAACGTAGTGCCTCATACCAGGAATGCAGCAAAAACAAACTGATCAGTACAATAAAGTTAATACTGTACCCATACGTATGTCCATCTACCAAATTTTAGCCTTCACTCATTCACTTAAAAGAACCAAAGGTGCTCTTTCTGTTCTCCTTACAAGAAACAAACTGTTGAGCTATTGTTTCTCCTACCGATACTGCTGCTATTAAAAAAAAAAAAACGTAAGTGACCCGAAACCAACGGCAGAATCGGTGAGAATAACGCATTGTTTACATTAGTACACGAAAACTGAACCGTTAACCATGCTTGTGCTGACATCATACCCAGCTCGCTATCTAACTTCATAGTAACACAGTTTGGCTCTCAGCGTTTGGCTGTCTCAGACAGCCATCTCATTCATGGATAATGACAACATAACACTGAGACAGCTAATAGGTCTGGTGACATCAACAAAAACACGGCTTTTAAAAAGTTCGCTGCTAACTTAAATAGTGTGAAATTCGCGGGCAATGTAACACTAGAAGCTACAAGCTAACTGAGGTGGTTCGGCTGTCTCTCACAGAGATGAACAGGGTGCCTATTTCATATGTTTCATGATGGATATTAAGTAGATATGACAACTTTTCTGGAAACCTGTAGGGATTAGCGCTACAACATAATTTCCATTCAAAAAACTAACCGAACATTCATCTTCTTGTGGCTGTAAGTCGCTGATACCCGGGATTTTCTCCGCAACAGAGCAAATGGCCTCCTGTGTATCTATGTCTGTGGCCATTGTTGATTTCGGAGACTACAATTTCAAACTCGGCGCAGCGGCTGCATCATGGCTCTCGGCCACGCCTTCTGTTTGTTGGTTGGTCCGGCGTGTTTTCTGCCGAGGTAAACGAAGCAGAGCTCTGAGTGACCAGACTGAGTAGTGAAGCAAAATGAAATTAAGCGGAAGTATGAAGGCTGGCGGAGTCAGGCTAGGTTGCTGGTGCACAGTAAGAAAAACTGTTTTGTTTTTTTTTTTTTAACTCAGTAAAAACAGCAGCACCGACAGCATGATTCAATCATTTGAGTGTGTTAAGGTCCCACATTAATTTACCCTAATATATGATGCCACTTGGACATCTTTTTACAAATGAAATGGAATTGGTTTCTATCCATGATACTCAAGAGACAGCATGCTGTACAAATTTAGCCCTTTGACACCCAGATTTTACTAAACCAAATATGACTGCTCTGCCCGAGTTTAATAAGACTACTTGTATCCCAGCTGCCGGATAGCTCACTTGGTAAAGCAGCGCGTTGCGAAGCAGAAGTGACTATCACGACGCGGGTTCGATTCCCGCCTCCCAGCCGGCAGTGGTCGGCAGCTCTTTTCAGAGTAGCGCGCAATTGGCCAATGCGCTACAGGGATGCAAATTGGGAAGGGTATGCCGGGATTGGGTATTGTAAATAAGTTCTCAGGCGCCTCCTGTTGGCCAGGCGGGTGCTCGTTAGGAAGATTCTAAGCTCGTTCATGTTCGGGTATCCTCCGCCATCGATCTGAGCTTGCGAAGTTTCAGCCAATGAGTGTATAAGAAGCGGTGGCGACGGGCGCGTGCTTCGGAGGAGAGGCGCGAGCTGTCTCACTCTCCTGAGTTGGCAATAGGGGGCCGCATATGCGAAAGCCTTGTACATCGTTCCCCAATTGGACATTCCAGATTCGGATGAGATTGGAGATGCCAAATTTATGATAATAATAATAATAAAAAAAATAGACTATGGTATCCAATTCAGATATGCTCAAAGTTTTTGTTGAATTCTGAGTTAACCATAGCATTTGATGGTATGAAATGGTAAAATTAAATGTTGCTTATACATTTCGACACAAGTTGGATGCATTTATTCACAGCAAAGGGTAGCAGAGCTTACATATCAAGAGCAAATATTCAGAGATTCATGATCAGTTTGAATTTGAATCTTTGCTGAAGACCTTGATTAGTAGAATCCAGTGTGTAACTGCTTAGTTGGTATGAAAGCCTGCACCCACACCGGCCCTTTCTGGATAAGGCAATCGAAAAACATGGAAAAATCTGTATTCCAGCCGAGGGGTCAATAAGCAAAATTTGGAGATTTCTGCTTGCGGGTACGAAAGGTTTAAAAAGCAAAATGCGAGTGCTAAATGTTTAGCGACGCACAGTGCTGCATTAGCGTTGCTGATACTCTTGTACTCTGCACTGGCCCTCCCTACAGGCCTTCATGCTGCTGTGTGACCTGCTGCTAGTGTTCTGCGCTGGGGCATCAGGGTTCCCCGTGGACATGTCCCTCAGAGCTGAAATGGCTTCCTTCCTGCTGGACTACATCTTCACCGACCCTGAGGATGACCCCAGCAGTAATTTTCATTCACTCAGCCATTCACTCAGTACACGGACGTACACTAGTCAGTGTGTATACACACGCACGTGCGCACCTGCACGTGCAAGCCAGCATTGACACTTGCACATGCAGTCTGGCTCAGAACTATTAGTACCCTTGATGGAAATGGAAAAAGAAAAGAAAAAAACAGTGGCTGCATTTAAAGTGCAAGCCCATTGAGGGTTACGGGTAAACTATATATTTGCATGTTAATATGCTTTTCTCATGTTTAAGTGTTTCGTTACTAATGTGTCTAAGTTTTTATGAAAACCTTAGGTATTGAAATGAACAATTATTCACCTCTGCCAAGGAAGTGTATGTTTTTACTGGCGTGCGTTTGTCTGTTTGTTAGCAGGATATCTCAAAAATGGCCAAATAGATTTTAACCAAAGTTTGCAGGATGTTGGCGCTCTCTGAGTGCTTTCTAGTTGTAAATGAAATCATTGTACGTAGGTGTCTGTACACGCCATTAGCCAAGAGATTTTTGGCCATATGCACCATCAGCATGTTTCAGGAAAACAACAGAATGCATACAAGACGGAGTACCTCATACCCACAGTTATGTATGGAGCTGGGTCATTGATGTTTTATGCATATTTTACAGCCATTGACACTAATCCAGATCGTAGGCATAATGAATACTTCCTGTATAAATCTGGAAGAAAGTGTGGTTGTAATTACTTGCAGGCCAAATCTTGATGGATTTTCCAGGGGGACAATGACCACCAAAATGCATTTAAGTCCACACGGAAATGCGTTAACGAGAAAAACGTCGGTGTTGTTTTTTTTGCTGGACTTAAATCAGAATCCAGGGGTCAGAACTGGAGACAGCAGATCATAAATGTAAAGCTGAGGATAGAAATTACCTTGAAATATCTCTAGAGGAATGATGAAAAATCCCTCAGAACATATTCTCTAACCTTCACAGACAAGAGGGAAAGATTCAACCTTCATCTTCACTAGAGTTGTTTGTTCAAACAAATAAACCAGTGCTGCCAATAATTTTAAAAGCTGTTTTTTGTAAAACAAATTACTGAAAGGAAAACATTGAACTGAGAAAATAAACTTATTGAAATATTAGGATATAGTTGCCATTTATGTGAGAAATTTACACATGGAGTATTGATATCAGCCTTTTATCTTCATATTTATCTAGCGCACCAATAATAGGACCTGGCTGTGAATACAATCACTTAGTGACGCACCGATCCAACTTTTTTCGTACCGATACCAGATTTTGATTTCGGCCGAAACTGAATACCGATTTTATACCAGTGCTTCATTAATAAGCTGCATGCCTTCATGTGTGGCAGATTGGGATCATTATTTTATTTGTTAGGCATCATCAAGCTTGACTTAAACATCGCTTTCCAAATTTTGTAAAACATAATGTAACAAATAAATACATTTCTGTCAGCCAACTCAGAACAAACGATAGTTTGGTATCTTAGCTCTGACCCTGACACGCCCTGCAGTCTGCTGAGCTGGAGGAGAAGAGACATCCCACCATCACCCCAGAATCCACCTGTGTGCTCTGAATCTCCCCCCGCGGAGGTGATTCAGAGCCCACAGGTGGATTCTGGGGTGGAGGGTGGGATGTTAACCAGCAGCAGGCAAGTGTGATGCAGCACAGCAGCAGGCGGAGGCCTGTTATGCTGCCGAGGGAGTGTCGGTGGGAATCTGCGCATGTCTCGGGTTGTCTGCCAGAACTAGCTCCGCAAGCTGAGCCCCAAAGATGGAAAATGCACTGAATTGTTATTTATTAGCACCCGATATCGGATCGGCCCATTGTCACCTATACCCGATCCAGCTATTTGAGTCTGTATTGGACCAATATGCGCTATCCATAGAGAATATCATATGGGCATTTTCATATCAAACGCTGTATCAACCCGAGACCCCAGTATCAGCCGGAGAGCTTTAGCTTGACGGCTGATACTGGTCGAAGGTTGATACACATGGTGTGATACGAAAATGCGCAGGTGATGTTCTATTTATCATATACTCATTTTGACGATAATTAATGATGCATTTTATCCAAAGCATTTATTTCAGGTTATTATTGTCATCATTACAGGACAGTAGCGCTAGCATTTACTTTTAGTCAGCGATGTATTCAAGTCAACGGAAAGGCTAATTAGCTAGCCAGCACGCAGACACGATATTCTCCATTGAGGTATTAAATTTTTGTTTCTACGATAATTTACTCATGAAACGTTTTACCACAGCCCTTCACATGAATGTTGCTGCAAAATGTGGCATTAAGCATACTGTTTACAAATAATTCTGTATCAAGTACCTTTTCTATGACATAGTCCAGTTCAGAAATTTCAGCCGCTAAGGAATTCATGAGTCTCTCCGCCGTGACAGCATCTAATCAGCGTCTGCAGCGATGTGTTGCCAACGATGCTTGTGACTGTTGCTATGGCAATGGTTGCTGCCACTGATACGGGATTTTGCCTGGCAGGCAGATACGGGTGATGCAGGATTTTTGCCCGGTGGGCTGATACAGCCTCGTGTCTCAGGCTTGTATCACATGGGCAGATTCCCCGTATTTATAAGGAAGTATAAGATAAATATTGGTATTGGTATATCTCAAAACTCACTACCACGAGCAGTTGCACACTTATGCAAGAACACACACATAATACCTTTTCTTCTGCATCGCCTGTTTATGTCACAGTATGAATCTATACTACCTCTCAAATCTTCAGATGAGGATGAGGAGCAGGAGATGGAAAGAATCGCAGCTCTCCAGCGGAGGCGGAACCAGTTGGCCGGATACTGCAAACTAGTGATCTACGGCATACTGGAGCTCTCCTCTGCCTCCGACATCTTTAAATACTACAACAAGGTGAGGGGAGGAGCTTGACACAAAGTAGGCGGGAAAGAACTGGGTGGGAGGAGCCAGGTGTCATCCATAGGATGTGTCAGACCATGTGACTTAGCTACGTTATTTCTCGTAAGCGCGGACGTTTGGTGATCGGGGTGTCCAGGTCGTTAGGCGGTGTTTATGTTCTTATGTTTATGTTCTTTCATTTTTCAGCCTTTGCCGGGGTAACTTTTTGCTCTCGATAGATGCTTCTGTTTTTTTCTTCGTTGAACTGATTAGAGCAACCATGCACAACACAAGCACATGATGTTTCGGAGGACAAATTTTTGTTTGGCTACCCAACTGTGCTGTTAACCATGTTTACTTGAGCGCCATCTGCGTCATTGTTTCACATCCGACTGTCTGTTCCCTCAGTTCTATCGTGACTATGGCGACATCATCAAGGAGACGCTGAGCAAATCCAAGAACATCAGCCAAGTAGAGAGCGCTAAGACTGTGTGTCTTTGCCTTCAGCAGGTGTGTGTATCTGATGTGTCTGTGTGTGCATGAGCGTGTGAGTGTGTGTGTTTGTCAGTATGTGCTCTTATCTGTGTCTGTGTGTGTGTTTGTTTGTGTGCGCGTGTGTAAGAAAGTGTGTAACATTTTTTGACTTGCTTTATAGTGTTAGCTTTGTAATGACTGCTTTGGAATTCTAATCCTTCAATCGATTACCTGTCTTTTGTGTTATTGTATTATATACCCAGTGTAGCTTATTCACTTTTTAATTACTCAGCTGACTGATGAATTGTACCTTGTCTGTTCTGTTGTGTAGCTTATTTATAAACTTCTGTACACTACAGGCCAGATGTTTGGAAGCAAGGCCAATACAGGTCAAAAATTTGGAAGCAACTTCAAGTTTCTGTTCACAATGCCTTTCTTAAAAACCAGTATGAAATCTATGGAATTTGGGATGTATTTACTGCATGATTAGACTTTTCTTTCATTGATATGCACCATTTTCCTCTATTTACCTTTAGGTACTGTATACATTGATGTTACCAGACCATTGCTGAATAAATGTTAATAAAACAAAGGAGGGGCTTAGTTTTTGGGTTGAGAAGATTTGCAAGAGTCACAACTTCAGTGAAAAAGTAAAAAACAAGATGGGCGCCCCGGTGGCACATCGGTCTAAGCACGCGCTCCAGAAAGGCTGAGTCCTTTCCGCGGCGACCTGGGTTCGATTCCAGCTCGGGTCATTTGCCGCATGTCATCCCCAATCTTCTCCCCCACTTTCCTGTCTCTCTCTGCTCTGTAACTGTGAAATAAAGGTGAAAATTCCCCAAAAAAATCTTTAAAAAAAAGTAAAAAACAAATCACAGTTTGCATTATTCACTTATTGTCATGGTTTACAGCCCACCGGATGCCAATGGCAATCCGGCGGGCACTAGGACCGTGGCCCTAGTGATATGGGCCTGATAATTTGTGTAAAAATGTAGTCAGATAAGTGACTCTTTACGTAATAATCATGTTTATTTTGTTACAAACTATGCCAATGAAACCATGATTTTTTTTGTACAAATTTGATCTTGCTTCCAAACTTTTGGCCTGTAGTTCACATCACTTTCAACAACAATGTCTGAGCACATGTAATGTAACGGGTGTGTGTGTGTGTGTGTGTGTGTGTGTGTGTGTGTGTGTGTGTGTGTGTGTGTGTCACTGCCACTCCTCTCCCCAGCTCTTCTCCGAGTGCCCCCAGCCTGAGGGGGAGGAGCAGGAGCTGAGGGAGATCAGGGAGCTCGCCCGGCGACTCGCCATGACCTTCGGCGTCGACCTGCACCGAGTCCGCAAGCCGCTGGTGTCCCTGCATGAGTCAGTGCTCTCCGCTCCCGCCCCCTTGTCTTGCATGTCTGTCCTGCCCTGCGTGTGCCCTGTCATCTGTCTGTCAATCTGTACGTCCGTCTTGATCCCCTCTTTGCATCGGTCTATGTGTCTCCCTGTCTGTCTGAAAGTGTTGAATAATAATTCAGAATAAGTTCATTTCATGCTTGATTCAAATATCTGTACCATTAACTCGTGTTGACAAGTAACAAGAAGGGATTTGGATGATTCACCAACTACAATGAATTGCATAATTAAAAGACACCAGGAATCTGGAGGAATTTCTTGTGCGAGAAGGGCAAGGGTGCAAGCCTTACATGAATACAAGAGATCTCCGATCACTCAGACGGTGCTGCATAAAGAACTGACACATACATACATTAATGACATAACCACATTGGGTGAGGATTACTTTGGCAAATCTTTGTCAAGTACTTCAATAGATTGTTAGATCCACAAATACCATTTAAAACTTGCACGTGCAAAAGGGAAGCCTCGTAGGTAATCTCCAGACGTCTCGAAGTGTTGTCGACTTCTCTGGGCTCAGTGGCATCTGCGATGGACCATCATACTGAGGAAACGTGTATTGTGGTCAGACAATAGAAATGGACACTGTGCTCCGGACCAAAGAAGAAAAGGAGCATCTAGACTGTACCAGCAACGAGTCCTCAAGCCATGCTTTATCATGGTATGGGGTTGTGTCAGTGCCCTTGGCAAGGGGAACTAGCTCATTTCTGAAGGCGCCATTGATACTGAAAAGTACGCCGAGATTATGGAGCAATATATGCTGCCTTCAAGACGACATCTTTTGCTGGGACTCCCTTGAATATTTCTACAGGACAAAACCCCACACATTGTCCAGGCATAACAAAGGCAGGCTGTGTAAGAAGATGGTGCGGGCGATTAAGTAGCCTGCCTGCAGTGCCAACTCGTCCCCATTAGAGATGGTGTGCCACATTTTTAACCTTTAGGGACTGAACTGAAGACACCAAGTGATTTACAGTTTCAAGTGTAATTTTGTCCAGTTCTATCTGCAAAGAAGCCATAAGGTGTGCAATAGTACGGACTCTTCATTTTTGCATTTTGCATTTATCAGGTGTCGTGACCGCATTACAAAGTGGTGTATACTTTCCTGTTCCTACTTTTTCAAAAATGTATTTCGCAAATTAAAATTTTAATCTCATTTTGAAAAATCAATAAATTTGATGTAGTAAAACATCAAATAATGTGATTTTGTGTTGTTTTCTACATAATACAGGTTGAAGATAATTTACAAATCAGTTTTAATATTAATTTAGCATAGCATCAAAACATTTTCTGATTTGGGGGAGCATTTTTGGAGCGAAGCGATGCTGTGGCTCTTTAGTGACATCATCTCTGTCTGCTCAGGGATGGAATGAGTTTCGCCTTTCAGGGTGTGGATGATGGGGACGAGCCCCCCCCTAATCTGCTCTTCCTGGAGATCCTGAGCGAGTTCAGCTTCAAACTGCTGCGACAGGATCGGGCCCACCTGTGAGTCACACACATCTAACGCAGACATACACACACCCCTATATACTCGCACAGTATACCCACACAGGTACATACGCTCCCATGCACTTACACTCCTGCATTCTCACATATGCTCACACACTCCTTCACTAAAGCTGACACACATACACCTGTTCCTTCTCATGCGCAGCAAAAAAAGTTGAGGAACACTTGATTTTGACCCGAGTATGTGAAGTATAAAAACTGAACGTAAACCCCAAGTGTTGTTTAAGTCATTGGTGCTAATCCAAGACACAAAATGTGTCAAAACATTTTATCAGGTGACTTTATCACCCCAAAACAGGGTATCTACAGTGGAGACCAGAATCAGACCAAGTCCAGACTATTGAAACAAAATGTGAAAAGTGTCCATAGTCCTTTCAGTATCGTGTGTGTGTGTGACCACCACATGCTCTCACCACAGCTTCACTGTGTCTTGGGCAGCTCAGAACAAGAGAACAAAGAAACTCAGTGGCCCGTACCTTTTTTGTTGTGTTTATTTACACAAAAGCTAACATTCGGGGGCTCTGAGACACACAGACTCCCATAATAGCACACTTACACTCTCAGGTGCGAACACAGTCTCACACTAAACACTAAAACAGTCCCTTAGCTCAGATACAGGTTCAACCGCGCTCTGTGTCTCGACTCTCACACACACACACACACTCGCTTATCGTTTCACACAGATTTTCCCTGCAGCACTCATCGGCGCTCAACCTCACACACAGTGTCTCCACCACTCAGGCTGGCCCAGCTGAAGCGCGTCTGTCCCACTCCCGTCCCGGCCTGGCCGTCTCTCGCCATGTACCAGCGCTCACTGAAGGGCGGGGCCAGGGCAGGAGAAGAGGAGGGGCCGGAGGACACGCCCGCCCTCAAGCGCAGGCGCACTGTGGCTGAGGGTGATGGACAGGCAACAGTGGCTGTGATTCATGAAAACCCTTCCATACGTGTGATCACAAATATGTAGTTGCAGCGTTCTTAACAGAGCTCTCTAATGCTGATGCCACTATTAGTAATAGGACGACAAATACGCAGTTAACCTTGTTCTTAACTGAGTATTCTTATAGAGATTTCACAAGAAGGTGTAGTAAAATCCAAATATGTGCTCGCTACGTTCTTACTTGAGCGTTCCAATCTGGATACACGAATAAGGTGTTGGATCACAAGTATGTGGTTTTTTTCTCACCTATTATAATGCTGAAGTTATAATAATGTATAAGACCACCAGTAAGTGTTTATAGTTTTCTTAATGCACCGTTTTAACGCCGATGTCACCATGAGGTGTTATATCACCAATATGTGGTTTCTGTTCTCTTAACTGAGCATTACAATGCTGATGTCACAGTGGTGTAAGATCACCAATAAGAATGTGCAGTTTTCTTAACTTAAAATTTTAATGCTGATGTCACTGTTACTGAAATTTGGAAGGAACGGCATAAATCTGCGGAGGGTCAAACGTGCTGTAATGCAGCATTTTAAACGGCATTCTTACTCGTCTCCATCCCTGATACTCAGGCTCCAGCCCTCCGGCGGGCGTTTCCCTGGACCGGAGTGAGCTCCCCAGCACCCTGCCCACCCCTACCCTGACCTCCACCGCAGTGAGAGGGCCCTCCAGGCCCCCGCTCGGCCCACAGCCCCCGGCGAACAGCGAACAGGGCACCCCCGAACTTCAGTCTGAGGACGAGTTCGAGGAGAGGTACTGCTGCGAACCTCACGCACACACACTTATCCCCACACTCGGCCACACGCTCTCACCAAATTTAGCTCTGATATTGGGAAATATTTTTTCACACAGAGTAATCTGCGTGGAATAGCTTGCCTGGCCATATTGTGAAGACAGGAACTCTGGGAGTTTTCAAGAGCAGGCTTGATTTAGTACTGGATACCATTTAGTTCTCAAGCATCTGAAGTGTTAGATTCACTTTAGTGATAGGAATATGGCGAGCCTAGTTGGGCTGAATGGCCTGTTCTCGCAACTCATGTTTTATGTTATGTCATGTCATGCTATGCTATACTACGCTATGCTATGTTCACGCACAGGCACCTGTACTTGCACATGGGCACGCTTATACAAGCTCATATTAACTCTCACACTCCAACGCATGCACGCTTATACAGTACCTCAGCTCATTCTCTCACACACTCGCACACACGCGAACTCTCATGCGCTGCAGACGAACACATCTGCACATACTCGCTAAATTCTAAAACGACACTCATCAAAGGAATCAGCAGCGTCTAGACACTGACTGGTGCCCTGTCACACACCCCCCCCAAGCCCGCTGATTCGTCGGAGAAGCCATCGCTCATCCGTGCCCCCGGCCCCCAGCCCCGCCTCTGCACACGATGACCTGGACTCCCACCTCAACTTGTGAGTGTCTTTATATCCGTGCGCTTAAACTGCCCGTCAAACGTCTGGAGATAAGAGGCCCATTTTCTGTTCATTCAGCTTTGTACTCCAGCACACTAAATTTGGTACTAAGACGATAATAATGAGGCTATAGTGTTGGCTGCCTGCTTTATTCGGTGGATCGTTATGTCCTCATTGGATGTTCAATGCAGGAAAAAATGGGCCTTATATATTTAGCCCAACATTTTAGGGGACTAAGTGGTTGGACTTTGACACAATCGTAAAGTGATTCATTTACTCAGTTGCAAATTTTTGGCATGAAATGAATGCCCCATAGATATCACCAGACGATAGGTATCTTGTTTTCTAAAACTACTGTCTCCCATACTTGCAGGACGGGAAAGCTTGATAGAAGAAAGCCTTTATTGTCATTATACAGGGCACAAAGAAATTAGAAAAGCTTAACCTTTAGAGCACAACATTCAGACTTCAACAGTTGCAGACAACATACTGTACATCCAAGTAAAGGAAGTGTTTAGCAGCAGGTGTGTTGCAGCGCTGGAAAAGAAATAATTTTTATGCATAGCACAAGTAGAAATATAATTTTATTAAACAGTGGGGGGAAAAAAGCTAGTTTAACCATCTTTTTATTTATTTGGCCATTTTAACCAATCGCTATCTGCTAACCATCAGCGGCTCAGTAATCGTACAGCATCTCAGCCCTTAAGTGCGGACTATGTGCTGTGCATTGGCGTCTCGCTTCACATCTCTCGTGCAGACTGTCCCTCATTGAAGAGGATGAGGAAGAAGAGAACGAAGAATATCCTGAGATTGAAGACTTTCCCAGCGACGAGTCTGACGGGGAGACGAGGGTTACTCTGGTAAAACTCCAGTCTTTTTGCATTGAGAAATTATCTTCCGCTAAAGGTCAGATATGATGAAAATCTCATCATTTCCTTGGCCTTACACTGATAATTGGGGGTCCTCCCTCTGTATATCAGCTTTCAAAACATGAGCCCAGA
The DNA here is from genome assembly GCA_029692085.1 of Gymnothorax javanicus. Taxonomy (NCBI): domain Eukaryota; kingdom Metazoa; phylum Chordata; class Actinopteri; order Anguilliformes; family Muraenidae; genus Gymnothorax; species Gymnothorax javanicus. The sequence continues at coordinate 27,073,444 of CM056210.1, read as the reverse complement.
CTGTTTCACTGTTGTTGCCCTAGCGCCCTTCCTAAGGAAACGCGCTTGCACGGTCCATTCCGATTTTGTGCCCCCATCATCAACAATAGGGGATTCTTTTGCATAGTAAAGCCCGGCTCTGAAAAGTTTCTCACTTTGCACTGTAATGAGACAGCCAGCCAGCGAAGAGCCTCATTTTCATCAACCTCTTGAAACCTATGAACCCTGACACAGGTCTGTCAAATGCAGCTGCTGTACCCAGACCTGTGGAACTTCAGGCCTTTTGTAAATTCTAGGGGAGATCCCAAGGTTTCATATGATCCTGAATGCATCCTGCTGAATTACAGGGAAATGTGTGTTAAATTATGTGCAAGATCTAAATATTTTCCACTTAATGTAATGCGGTGTTTGCAGTGTTTGTGTGTGTGCAAAGCGCTTGTTGGCCTTGTCGACACGTATACTGGTATTTTTAAAAATGCAGAATTTTCTACGTGTTCTGGCCTTTCGTCTACATGCAAAGTGCATTTTTAGTCACTGAAATCAAACCTCTTGGATAATGCCCCCCAGAGTGAAGATTTCTAGAATCTCCATTTTTACTGTTTGAGTCAAGAGGGAAAACTGAGTTTATGGCTTGAGACATCAGAGTGTCTGCACTTTATAGCGAGTTTTCAAGGCTTGTGATTGGCCTCTCTGGTCTTGCATTATTATGTCATCACCGCCTGTTGTTTTGGCATGCTTGACAGTGCTTTCATTGTGTTTTCTATGTCTTTATGTGGACGGAGATTCTCTTGGAAAATGCAAGTGGAAAAACCCTGTTTTTAAGAATGCGAGTGTACGTGTGGACTAGACCTTAATCAGTTTGTGAATGAGAGTATACAATCTTGTGCAAATTAATTGGATAAAGGTGCTTGTCAATTGAATGAGCTGAATGGAGCGCAAATAGTCGTGCCAAGTGACGGACGTTTTGCATAACCACATCAAAGATCACTGCACAGTACCTTTTAATCAAGTTTCATTAATTTCCTTGACTTGTATGATGCAACGGATGTGATTGCATCATCAACACAGTACTGTAACTGTGTTGGACTGGCCTGGTAATTCACCTGACCTCAATCCTATTGAGAATCTCTGGTGCATCATCAAGTCAAGGCTGCAGCAAAAGGACTGCACCGCAAAAGCCAAAGTCATCGATGCAGTTGTCCAGGTGTGGCATCACAATGAAGAGATCAAGGCAACCTGCAAAACCTGGTCAGCTCCTTGCCAGAATGGGTGGAAGAGCTTATCAAGAACCGTGGAGGACACATCTCGTACTGAGTGCTGAATGCAGATGCTATTGTAGTAACAAAAAGCCTGAAAACCTTTGTTATTTGGTTTTTCCCACTCCAGCCTGCTTTATCCAATTAATTTGCTCAAGACTGTATGTGTAGGAGAGACTGGAGTCCGATGAGCCATGGGGACCAATGAGCCGTATCACACACAGTGCCGAACAAATTTATTTGACCACCTGTCATAAAAACGAGAAAACACAAATATTTAAGAAATTTGTCAAAAACTTGTTTAAAACTAAAAAAAATTTTGCTATTTCTTTGGCAAATAATGAACTGAAACCACTAAATAGTCCTTATTCACACATAAAAACAAAAAAAAAAAAATTTTTATGGCCTCCCTTGGCCTTGATTACAGCTTGAACTAAAACTAATTTTTGTTTTCAGGAGTGCAAGAAAATAACTTATTTAGCATCTTAATCAAAAAAATAATAATGGGCTTAACTATTTTTTTTCTGCTTTTTTGTAAAACAGTAAATTTGAAAATTCATGGATAAGAACAATAATTATATTTTAACATTAAAAATATCATTTCAGTTAAAGAGCTTGCACTTACTGGTGGATTAACCATTACAGAAACATAAAAATGATTTTGGTAATTACCAACACTGTTGATTTAGGGCAGCTGTGGCATAAACCTTACATTGGGTGGTGGTCTAATAAATTTGTTAAGCACTGTACATGTATTGATGTCAGAGCTTTGACCAATGAGCCATATCACTAGTTTGCCTAGTTTTAGCAGCTTTGACATCTATTTATTAAAAATGTGATACGGCCTCATTGGTCCATGGGGTCCATAATAGACTGCAGTCTCCCCTCATTGGCCTTTATGTTAGAGTCACTGAACATTTTGTGGAAGAGCACCAGAATGCTCATGTTCGATATGCCCAGTCTGTCCTGTGTCCTGCTTTTCTCTCTCCAGCCCTCCACTCGACGGTCCAGCAGCTTCCTGGAGGGCCTGTTTGACTGAGAGGATCCGAGAGAGATTGTCTGAAGGACCACTAGCCTCACAACATAAATCCACAATGGTCCGCAACAGTCCACAGCTCAACATCAGTCAGCCCTGTTCTCTGCTTTGAGTTCTGCAGTTATGACCTGTTGTATTTTCTTGTGTAGCCGACAAATGTTTCTTCAAAGAGCGTTTTAAAACTATTTGACAGGCGTTGTTGGTGGAGCAATGTTCTCGCTGCTCGACTTGGACCCATAATGAGGTTTTTTTTTGCCATGTTATCTTTCAGGTAAAACCATCTTTACTCGATGCAAAATCACCGCGAACTGGAGAATATTGCACTGCGAAGTTAGCTTGTCTTTGTTCTGAACTGTTTCTAGGCTTTCTATGGTATACAGCTAATTTCTAAACTCAGAGAATGGATCTTTGTTCTGTACAGCTAATCTGAGAATTGTGGTCAAGGAGGTTGTGACTAGTGTATGGGTAGGTTGAAGAGGAGGCTTGGGTTAGCACAGCAGATCAAGCCATGCACTCAGCAAAACAGACATGCAAAGCAAATCTTGAGATCAGTACATAATAAAGCTTGTGATTGCACACAAGAAAGCTGAGTTAAGCGATTAATGGCACCTCTGGTTTAAGGCAGAATTGAGAAAGTTACCATGGTGAAATTGAGCAATTGTAGCAATTGGTTAGGGTGTGAGACTGAGTAAATGTTAATCTCATTTGATTACTTTTCACGCCACATTATCCTTCACATGTTGTATTATTTGCGTATTCCCATTGTGCTTGAGCTTTAAAATAAAGTATTTACTGTGAATGAATCGGTATTATGCGTCTATAATGGGTACATTAACATATTCCTCACACTGTTGGACCACACTAAACACGTCCTACCGCGCCAGGGGTGGTGCTAGGGCGGTGATTGACGGGTAAGACCATGTGATAACAGCGATTTCGCGCCATTACCAGACCCCTCCTCAATCAGGAGATGCCGAGAATTTGATTGGTCGAAAAAGAATCCGAACTCGCGCCAGTTTTTGCAGCGGGTTTTGGTGCTCTTGGAAGAAGTTTCAGGACAGTACATGCAATAGAATTATTCCCAGCCATTGAAAGAAAACTTTGTGGAGATTTATACAACTTTAAAGTAAACATTCCCAGTGCTCTCAGAGTGCGTTGGATCTTCGTTTGGAGAAGGAAACATGCCTCCCAAGGACTACTTGGCTGAAAAGGGTACGACGCGTTTCACAGCTTTGGCCATCTGTAACATTAGCCGGCTACTTACATGTGTTGCATCTTCAAGCTTCTTGTTCTGCTGCAACGGAAAATCAATTTCAGATTCATAGTGAAGTTGGATAAATGCATGTCAACGGCCATTATAGTTTGTAAAAGTACATTTGTAAGCGAATTTTAAAAGCGCCTGCTGTGTAAATCAGCCCTTGTTCCTTGGGCGAGAGAACGCATGTAGGTTCTGACTTGATGAACTACCTGAGCAAGCTGGCCGGCTGCAACTTTTTTTTTTTTTTTTTTTTTGGTAAACTTGCGGACTTAAGGAATGTCGCTTCATACTGGCTTCCCTGTCAGGTTATATGCGTCATTTTGCCGGGATTGTAACTAGTTGGTTAGCGAGCTAATTGTTTTACTTTAATTAGCGCTGGTTTTGGAAGTAGTTGTCAGACTGGCTAGTATTAGCGAAGTAGGCTAGCTGCATTGGATTGCCGACGTTAGATTTCCTTTTAGCGTTGTAGCTTGGTTGCTACTTTTTCTCCTTAAAAATGAACCTCTACCTGACTATCAAACTTACGTGACACTGCTAACTAGATGGTTAGATTGATGGAGATGTACGCCGACTGCTTGCCATCGTTAAGTTGGCCATAACGTTACTTGATTCCCGTTTCTTTATGCAACTTGCACCTAACTTCGCCGAGTGGGCTGGCTCGCTAACTGTTACCATATGCTAATATGGCTTACAATGACCCGGATGAAGCTCAAGAGACAAAGGATTAGCTAACGTTGCTCACGGCAAGCACATGTCACCGATGGGGCGATGATTGATGAATTGTGGAAGGATGTAGCAGAATGTTAACATTAAAGCTGCTTTCACACTGGACGCGAAACGAATTTTTCGAAACCAACTAGTACTTTGGTAGCTACCCCACCTCAACCGAACGCCGTCATGAGCATTCATGAAAATTCGTTTCGCGTCCAGTGTGAAAGCGTTTTAATGCATCTGTAGTGCGTCCGTCCACGGACTTGTAGCTCACTTGTGTTTTCAAAGTAGGAATTTTTGTCGGGCTGCTATTAAAGAGGCCTCGGCTGCGAAATGTCAACATGCAAACCTAGACTACACCTGCCGTCTGTGATCTCTCGCTGTGCGTAACTCCACGAGATCAGCGCAACGGCAGACCTTGTTTTATCTGTATCTGATACATATTTGCAGTCTGCAACATCTGGGTTGGGCTAATCTCCTGAAAACATTCTGCTGAAAAACTACAACCATCCATACTTTCCTTCATAATTTCTTAATTTCATCACAATGTATTAAGAAATATTCAACAGTTACTCTTGATGTGTATATTTATCAATATTTAGTTGAGTTGATGAAAAAAAGAAATAGTAAGCGAATTTTCAGCAGATTAGCCCTACCCGTCCATTCCCGAGTAATGAGTTGGGTGGCTTGCCAGTTCAGCATCATCCTCGAATTAAATGAGTGGCTGGATTAGCTAACTGTGATTTGGTTATTAACCGAAATGAGCCGCAGTCACGATGGCTTTCGGTTGAGGTGGGGTAGCTACAAGAGTACTAGTTGGTTAAATAACTTAATGTTTTCAGGCTAGTTTCAACCCAGTGGTATTTCGTTCACGTTGTGTACAATGAGTCTAACCAGTTAAGGTGATGGAAAAATTGGACATCGACCCAGTGCCCCATATTCAATATTCGACCGTGATACATCGTAAATTATTGTGTTTTCGTGGTTGGATTTAGACGCTGGGCGCCCTTTTCGATTATGTATTGGGATCTTGTTACCCTCGACAATTACAAGTGATTTTTTTTTTTTTTGGTAAAATTTTACTGGGTGATGTTAAAAGTTGTGCGGATCGGCAGTTTTTCAATAATCATGACCTGTTTAGTCTACTCATCCGTCATGTTCCGTCGGTGTGGATAAGGGGGTTTGGAGAGCATCAATCAGTGTGCTTGGGTAGTGATGGGCGGCCTGCGCTTACAAATGGCGACACTCATTTTTAAGTACGAAACCTCTCAAACATGGCCACATCCGCTATTAGCGGATGGCAGATATTGTTTTCTGAAAAAGAAGTTACACTGATATTTTCTGCAGCGTTTACATTGTCCAACTTGGCTAATATTTAGGAACCTGAAAGTTCATAAGTTATCTGAATAAAAACATTTTGCAAATGGGAGTTCTGTTTGCTTTGGTCGCCAGGAAGGGTGGTCCTTACACAAGGGCTGTGTAGTGAGCGGAGGGATAGCGGAAGCGACGCTGGGAGTGATTGGGCTGAGAAGCCATGTGCTCTTTTGTTTACAAAAACATTGTTGACTTGAGAATAGAGAGAAGCAGGTGAGATTACTTTTTGGGGGGCTGAAATCAGGGGAATTTTTAACCGTCTTAATATGGCGTGCGAACAGTTACCATTGTCCGTTTTCCTGCGTTTGTGGAGAAAATGGATGCACCTTTTAAGTAAGGCACTGGTACTGCTCTAGCCGATTACTTAACCTCGTGAAAACGAAGCGTTGTGTCCTCCAAGAATGTATTTAATTGGTCTCAAACAGGAGCAATCGTGAATTGTAGCTTGAAATGCAAAGGTACAGGCATTGGATGGGTACCCTACTTCGAGCGAATCCATCAACACAGGAAAGCCAAGTGGCTGCTTACCTAACAAAGGAACCCGTAAGTAGATGCATTGTCTTTATCTGTCCACTTAAGTATTTTCCTTTAATCGGAGGACCTTAGATGGCATGAACCTATAATTTCCAGAATTGTTTGATTCCCTCATTTGGGCGATCAGCGTTTCTCCAGGGCTCACTTTTCTAAACCAAAAGACAAATGATATTCACTTAGTCTAGTAGTAGTTTAAGCGGAAGTTGCTCGAGCTTCACGCTTGTGATGGACGTTTTCCACTTATGCTTGTATCATGTTGACTTTCGACGAGAAACGCAGTTTTTTTTGGTTACACAATTTAGCTTGTCATTATTGGCCAGTTTCCCCAACATCAGTTTTTCCGTATATAGAATTGATTCCTTAATTATTTTCTGAATTTGGTACACTACGTTGATGTATTTATCTAGTGTGTTTATTAGGATAAATTAGCGTGATTTGATCGGAGGAGTCGGGGAAAGTGCGATGTTCTATTCATTTATTGGGCAAGGGATGTAGGGAGACGATCACGTGAGTGGGGTTTGTTTATATGCACTGATCGGCCAGTTCTGGTTCGAGAAAAACTACAAAGAACGAGCAAAATCAAGTGTTTAGTAAGAAGAATTCTCTCGAAGGGTGTTATGGTTACGTTTTGGGGCGAAGTTGCGTTTGCATCCCGTTGCTCCGTACCTATTCCATCTCCTAATGCCGTGGAACCTTTTGTTGCTCTAAAATGGATTCGTGGGCCTATTCAGTGCCTCTTGTTTGTGTTGGAAGGTGGTCTGCTCATAGCCGTTCTAGGGGCCAGGAAATTTTAGAACAATAATCAGAAATTGGAAAGAAAGATTGGATTCTATATTCCTCTTCTGGTGTCTTTTAGTGACTACCGTTACTTGTTTTGATCAATTTGGGAGAATTGGTCAATTAACATAGTGCAGTTAATTCATTTAGTCTTCATTAGGTTCAATACGATAATCCAGTTCAATGTAATGAAGGGTAAAGCCTAACGTGATTTCACAAGCTACCCTTCTTGAGTAGTTCAAATTTGCTTTTGTTAATGGGATCTTGTAATGCTGCCATTGCTTTAGTTTCATTAATATTCAACATGCCTGTAGCTCTAAATTTCTAATTGCTCTTGACTGAAAACATATTTGCTGTTGTCTTTAATTGTTTCTAATTTGTCCATTTAAGAGAATTTATCATGTCCTTTGCTTTTCATTAGTAGCAACTTCAAGTTTGATCTCAGGTGTTTCCCAGACACTAACTTGGCCCAAGGCAGAATAACTTATTTTAGGCCATGGACTAGCTTTTTGGATTTGTATGCATTTTGTCTGGAAACTAAAAAAGTGGGACAAAATGTTAATATGCTCAATAAATATTCTATAACGTTTTTAGTTATGGGGTTGTTGAAAAATTCTGCTGCTGTCATAGCTGCTGTGTGCTTTTTCAGTCACTGCCTCCCTTCTGGCAAAGCTGAAGTTTTGTTACGCTGTATTCGATATTGACCTGGATTTTGGCCAGAAGGGTCGAAAATTGCCCCCTTTTAGTTAAACATCATCCTCTGATGAGCATAACATGATTGTAAAATCTGTATGATCATACTTCATCATTTCTGCTCATTGGGTTGTTTCAGTGACCTCCATGTCATGATCTTTGATTGAAAGTATATGAATGAATGCATCTATATTTGCTTTATCATTACACTGAATTAAATGGACCCAGCTCCACATGGTGGTGGACTGGTGATTGGGTTTGGGTTTCATTGAAATGTCCAGCCTTTGCTAAGCCATAGGACTCGATGTTAAGTCAGAAATGGATCGATCATTGATCATTGTTCCTCCATAGAATTTGTCCCATGTCCTTGATGCATTTACTGTATTTTTAGTCTGCCATCTAGCCAATCAACTGTGAAATTTACATTGAGGGCAGCTGGCTGGTGTCTGTCAGGGAGCTTGCTGTCATATTTGATTCTAGGATATTCACTCCTCAGTTAGCTGGTTGTTGAGGCCCGTTGGCTGTGTTGTGCAGAGTGGTGTTTGCCGATGTGTGTTGATACTTTTTCCCAGTTGCTTTCTCCCTCTAAATCACTATTAATACCACTATTACAGACCTTTGCACCTGTAACTCGAAAGTGCTTCACAACAATAATCATGTAATTGTAAGTGAATTGGCTGATTAACCTTGGCAAAAAATAGCTGCAGTTTCTCAATTCTGTGCGCTTAATTCATTCATTTTTTCATTGAAAAGTTGTAATTACAGAATTATGCACTCATTAACTTGTGCAATGTACACCTCCGGTTCCAAGAAAGTTGGGACGCTGTGTATAATGCACGTAAAAACAGAATGCATTGATTCGCAAATCATTAAAAGCCATGGAAACGGGAGTGCATATCAGTGCTTAAACTGAATATCTGTCATATGGGTTATGTATTAATTTGTGATTCTTTTTCTTGTGATCAGTTGCTGCTTGTTAACTTTCAGCCCTGTATTTTTTTTCTTTTTTGTCTTGAATTCCTTTCTTTTTCTTCCTTTTTAGAAAAGTGTAAGAGATTCCTCCAGGAGTTCTACACTGAGGATGATTCTGGGAAGAAAGTCTTCAAATATGGAGCCCAGCTGGTAAGAAAGCTCTTTGCACTCTTCAGGTTTGCTGTGCTGACACAGTTACGATGAGTTTAACCCTTAGAACGCTGAAATTAATTAAAAAGAAATATTATCTTCTGCTATTGCAAACGTATTGTGGAGACTTTTTTAAAAGGGCTCCCCTGCGGGAGCTCTTTTAAACAAGTTGTCACATGATAGGTTTTCAACAGCTTTGATTTTGATACCTTGCATCATTGAGCAACAATAGCTGCATTTAGCACTCAAAGGTTAATGAAACGGGCAGTACCGATAATGGGGTTGGGCAATCGGGGTTTCCTCCAGGATTTTTTGAAACTGTGGCGGAGGGCTTCAGCGTCGGGTCAAAACTCAGCATTATCAGCTGTGGCCAGTTTTCATTAATCAGCATGTAGGCGATGTAATAATTGAAGTCTATGTGCACGGAGGTTTATCAGTTTCACGTGCGTGATGGTGGATTTCACATATAATATGAAAACCAATTATGACTTCAGACTCTGGAATTGGAATTAAATAATCATGAAGATATAATTAGGTAGAGCAGGATGTGCTCACAACAAACACAGAAGTTAACATCGTAGTTTAGCGTTTTGCAAAGTGAACAAAATATTTTTTCTCTAATTGTTGCACACATTGCATTAAGAAGAAAACAGCACCTTTTACTGCCTATGGCTAATTTTTATTCATTTGAAAACGTACTCATCAAGCAAAATGATTGACAACAGGTCAAGAATTATTAGCGCTCATTTTAACTTAACAAGAACTGGTGACACCTGATTGTCCTTAGGATTTTTTGAGTTTATGTAAAGTCATTTTACATAGACGTGGCAGCTTTTATTTTGCCGTGGCGTTGTGCCAAGATCAATTACATGTAGCGGAAACCCTGGCAATATATTGATATTATATTGATATTGTGATGGAAGATCAGATTGCTTGTGAATTCGAATGGGGTAATATTATGATTCAATTTTTCTGCTCTTAAAGGCTGCATTAAAGGAAAGGTATGCAGTTTTCTGCATTTAACTCTTGTAGTTGTACAGTGTGCCGGCTTATTTATCACATTAATAATGACAGTTTATTATCAAACGCATTAAGTATTTTTTGAGGACATCAATGGTTATTCCTACAATATCGTCACGATATCGATATTGATATTTTAGGTCAAAAATATTGTGATATTTGGATTTGTCTATTGTCATGCGGGAGTTTAGCCTGCCACAGGTCTACCAGTCTTTTGGAGGGGAATTTTAGAATTTAGACTGGTATAGATGGATGTGAGTTTTACGTTGCAGATCTTGATTAGTTTTTTTTTTTTTTTTTCTTTTTAACTTGTCTTGAACTAATCTAAATTTTAAATTGCCCTTCTGAAGGAGGGGTAGACTGCTGCTTGTCTAGACTTCACCAGGCCCAAACCTATCAAGATAAAATGGGGTAGAGGCAGACATGGGAGGGCATTGGGCAGTTTGTGGCAACCCAGAACCAGGTGGCTTCATTTGTTTGAATGGCTCATTTACCTCTGTGTTGGTTACTTTAAGTGTATATTCTTAGCCTCATAGCATAGTTGCCAGTCTCATTTTTTAAGATTAATTAATTAATTTGTTTATTTATTTGTTGTTTAAGAGAATGAGTAAAAATTTTTTTAAGCTTTTGAGAATAAAGGAAAAAACACTTTTTTTCACCAGCATGAAAGAACAGGCAGCCGATGCCTCAATTTGGCAAAAATATCACGGGGCAATTATGCTATGAGGCTAACGATATATCTGTACACCATTTTAATTTCCCTAGGGACCACAGATCCATAATCCAAATGTAAACGGCTAAGATAAAGTCCCTTCCTCCGGAAAATGTTGAACGCCTGAAAACCAATATATGCTGATAGTCAACTGGTGTCATGTTTTAAGATTCTGTGACTCACTCCAGTAATGAATTAACATTCTGGGAGGGAAATTATGGTGCCTTAGAGTGGAAAAGAGGTACGTGGAGAGTGATCCAGTTCCTCTGTGTGTGTCTGTCTTTTTCTGTGTGTGTGTCTTGTTTCTGTGTGTGCGTCTGTCTGTCTCTGTGTGTGTGTGTGTGTGTGTGTGTGTGTGTGTGTCTGTCTGTCTGTGTGTATGTGCGCTGTCAGGTGTCACTCGCGCACAGAGAGCAGGTGGCCCTGGTGGTTGATCTGGACGATGTAGCGGAGGAGGACCCCGAGCTTGTGGAGAACATGTGTGAGAACACGCGGCGCTACACGGGCCTCTTCGCCGATGCCGTGCACGAGCTGCTGCCGGAGTACCGCGAGAGAGAGGTGAGGGCAGCAGTGTGTCGTGCAGTCCCGCTGCAGTGTATCAGTGAACATGAGCACGCTTGTGTATATCCCATGAGCTTATACCAGCATCCAGGTAGTACGGACTGCTTTTGTGTCAGAGTGATTTTTGTGGGAATGTCCCCCCGAGCATGTGCTGGCATTGTAACTTGGGCTCAAAAAGTCATGAAAAAAAAAAAAAAACCGCTCAACCCTCAAGCTGAATGGGTGCTGAATCCTCAAGTGATTAAGTCAAAAAATGTACAGGACAGCACTCCACTAAATAAACTCACTTTATTGCCAATATGTGTAACTTTGGCTGCCATATTGCATGTGTGTTGTGAGCTTAAGCCAGCACCAGGCTAAGTTAGGCTGCTGTTCTTTGTGATTACCTCAGTCTGTGGCCAAGGACTCCCTGGATGTGTACATCGAGCACCGTCTCATGATGGAGCAGAGAAATCGCGATCCCGCTGACACCCGGGATGCCCGAAATCAGTACCCGGCTGAGCTGATGAGGAGATTGTAAGACGCCCCCTAAACTCGTTACGTTCTTTAGGGCAGTTAATGACTCGCTCTGTGGCTGTGCTTCCCTGGCTCAGGGATAGTCTATATGGTCTGTGCTCGGGGTGGGGAAAAAATCGACACTGCGTAATATCGCAGTATTTTGCTTGGCGATATTGTATCGATTCAGAGACGCCCAAGTATTGCGATTTTATTACATAAATTCTTAAGTGTTGCAAATGCAAACCCAACTTCTGGGTACCAGAATGAGAAGAATCAATTGACCTTTCAGTCCAATGCGCTTGTGTTTGTATTGGCGATGGGAAGTATGGCCTATAAGTTGCATCACCCAAAATTTTGTGTTTTGGATTATAACTGTGCATGTCTTGGCATATACTACTTATTTCAACATAATGTGTTTTCAAAGCAGTGCAGGTGTTCAAAAAGAATTTGAGTTCCAGTTTTATTTGGGTGAACTTATCGTTATCAGTGAACTAAATTGTGCAAATCTAATATTGGCACTAGTCGAGTGGGCTTTTCCTGAATGTTCCGCCATATTTTATTGGCAACATGTTTTGCACTGCTCTTTCAGCATCACATTTTTCTTTTTTGCTAGTAGGGCTCTCATCGCCAAATTCATATTGTGGCACCCATTTCTCCCAATAAATCTTTTATACCAATTTGTCACCCACTCCTAATTTATTTATTTTAAAGCCCCTCCCAAAAGTGTCCGAATAGCTTTGGGTGGATTGTGAATTGTGAGCATTGCCATGGTGTAAAATCCAGGAAGTTAAAGTCCGCCTCACTGTTTTTGTTTTTGTCAAATTTGCCATCTGGCTTTAAGATTGAACTATGGTCAAATGAGTGGGCTGCATGGCAGGAAGTTTTGCCCCCTGACCGCTGGTCCTCCCCTCGCAACACTAGTAGCTTCTGGTAGGGTGACTGAAGGTCATTATGCTGAATAACCCCCTTTGCCCTCTCCCCCTACAGTGAGGTGTACTTTCGCCCTCCCAGCACGGCTAAGCCATTGGTCGTGAGGGAGGTGCGGGCTGATAGTATCGGCCACCTGGTGACCGTGAGAGGCATCGTCACCCGGGCTACGGAGGTCAAGCCCATGATGGCCGTCGCCACCTACACCTGCGACCAGTGCGGTGCCGAGACGTACCAACCTGTGAGTGGAGGGGAGGGGAGAGGGACATTCCAACTTTTTTTTTTTTTTGGGGGGCCCTCAATGCCACAAGGGGTCATTTTGTGGAGGCTGCAGTGTTTCACTGGGACTTATTTGTTTTTTGGCAGCAGTATTCATGCTGGCTCGGTATTTGAAGGTATGAATGGGACTAGAAAAAAAAATCATATCTAAAACAAGGAAAGCAAATGTCTCAAAAAGGAAAATCAATCACTGGAACTTAATTTGATCATTGTAGATATTTAAATGGCATCATCCAATTTGGTCTGATATCATGGATGAATTCACAGTTTTGATTGGACTTGATTGGAGTAAGTGGCTGTTTTGGCACTGTTGGCGTCTGGATGGTAACCCCTTAAGCCGGTATGGGGAGGTCAGGGCTGGGGCGTGACGGCTGTGCAGTTGAAGCGTCCGCGTGCTTACTGCCTCCTCCTTGGTCTACCTTTCTTTCAGATCCAGTCTCCCTCCTTCATGCCCCTCATCATGTGCCCCAGTCAGGAGTGTGTCACCAACAAGTCTGGCGGCCGCCTGTACCTGCAGACCCGCGGGTCAAAGTTCATCAAGTTCCAGGAGCTTCGCATCCAGGAGCATGTGAGAATTTGTCCGTTTGCACGTGGAATGAATCGCTAAACATTTTTAACAAATACTGAAACTGAGGCCAGCTCCTCTTGTTTAGATCTGTTTCTTGTTCTGTGATCAGTGTCAGACATTATTCTGTGACGCGGGCTGGCATACCCATCATCCTCTGTGTTCCCATTCCAGAGTGACCAGGTGCCCGTGGGTAACATCCCTCGCAGCATGACCATATACGCCCGGGGCGAGAACACCCGCCTGGCCCAGCCAGGTGACCACGTCAGCATATCGGGCGTCTTCTTGCCCCTCCTGCGCACAGGCTTCAGGCAGGCTGTGCAGGTGAGAGCCCCGCCCTTCGTCCCACTGTTGACCTGTTCCCCTTTCCTGCCCCCGTCTCTCCCGATTGGCCTTTTCTTCCTCCTCTTCCCGAAGGCACCCAGCGCTGAACTAGTTAACCTGTTGCCTTCAGCAAAACCGTTTAGGAGTAGCGCTGCAATGATTAGTTGATTAACCGATTATTTGGTCGAGCAAAAATTGGTTGCCAACTATTTTTATAATCGATAAACCATTTCAGTCATTGTACAAGCAATAAAGTTGTTGCTGCTCTTTTAACATTTCATATCCAACTTGGTGTGTTAAAAGCTGAACAGCTCTGTACTCGCTGACTTTCAACTCTACTATATGGAACCATTAATTGTTTTTATCTATTTGACAAGCATGCATTCGCTATATGCCACTGTGTGCACCTTTTGTGTTGTGTGTTTTTGCGTGCTTTTTAAAAAATTTTAGTCTACTGTTTCAGTGGTTTCTTTGTTTGGACCTAATGAGGGACTGCAGATTAGCTTGACGCTATAATCTGCTACGGCGCATCAAATGTTGTCTTAACTGTGTATGGTCCCTTGTAAATAAAAATAATAAATGAAAAAAAAATGAACATTTGCTGGTTTCAGTTTTTTAAAATTAAAGGGTTTCCTCCATTGTGATTTATGATAGAAAATTAAGAGTCTTCCAGTTGTAGGCTCTTGGTTGGTCAAAAGAAGCAGTTTGAAGTGGGCATGATGGCAATTAATGGATGATCGACAAATTGGTCGGTAAGACTTTGCTCGATCACGTGAGGTTTAATCGATCTATCAAAATACGGATCTGATATATAAACAGCAACAGTCTCCCATTTCATTCCCGCAGCAGTCAGAGGACTGTTTCAATGATCCGCCAATAGAGGGCGCAGTAGGATTATTTCAACAATGAAGAAAAGGCGTAATATGTTGCCGTGAAAATTTTGCTTGAGTGGAAAAAAACGCATTTGGTATTTCTTATGAGTAGTTTTCCATTTATACGACGGATTGGTCTGTAATTTTACCACTGATCGATTTAAGGGAGGTGCTTGCAGTTTGAACTCTTGGAAATGGTGATGAGCTTTTCAGTTTAGTGACATTTTATGGACTAATTGATTAATGGTGAAAGTGATCAGCGGAGTGATTGACGAATGTTATTGTTAGCTGCTGCCCCATTGTGGAATCGAATTAAGTACGCGGGTGCACCCTCATTAGCTCTCTCTGTATAATATTGTCAAAGCTGGTTTAAGATCAGAGCTTCTCCACCCCCCCTTTCCCCAGGGTCTGCTGTCGGAGACGTACCTGGAGGCTCACACCATAACCCTGATGAACAAGACTGAGGATGATGAGCTGGGCATCCAGGAGTTGAGTGAGGAAGAGCTGCGGCAGATCACTGGTACGGTGGGGCGGGGTCAGAGGCGAAGTCTGTCTGAAAGGTGGAAGCAAATCAGAACCAAGCTTGGCAAGATGCATGGAAATGATCTGGCATTTACTCAGGAATGTAGATTTCTAATCAAGTATTTACATTTGCTGAAAACCTCAAAAGATGGGAAATTAAATTGATAGGCCCTTGTGGTAACATCAGCTAGCCCTCCATTATGGTGCATCTGCTCAGATCTATGTCCACTTCACTTGAAACAATAAGATCGAAGTCTCTGGGAACTTGAATAATCGATCTTTTATTTACCTTTTTTGGATCTTGGGGGTATACTGCATATGTATATTGATGAAGTATGAGAAGATTTTCAAATTTACAAATTGTCCTTTTCCACTGGCTGGATCAGGCCCGGCGCTAGTACAGGGAAGAGGGGGGCGCACACAGAGACGTCCCTTTATGACAAGAATTAGTGCTGGCAAGTCCTCAATTATTTTCCTTTTTTGACGCGTTTTCCAATTATTGTAATTGGCATCTGAAGACACGGTTTCTCTCCATATGCGATCTAACAGCGATGAAATCATGGGCTAAATTCAGTTCAGTGGCGGAACCAGAACTGAGAACTGGGGTGCACAAAACGTCCGTTTAAAACAATTATTAGTCCTGACCTGTGCTCAGTCATTTTCATGATTAACAAAAGGTTCACTCCGAGAGCACTCCACAGTTAACAGGTGCTGCTTGTTCTTCCTGATCGGGTAAGATGACAATCATTCATCTGGACGCATATTTGCTCATTTAAATCAATGTTATTCAAAATTGCATACCTGTGCAAATGGCTTGAGCCGCATGCTTTTTATAGCCTATTTAACTGCCGAAAGTTTTTTTTTTTTTTTTTTTTTTTTTTTTTTTTAAATCAACCCACACAATACCATGAGTGAAAGGCGATATTTCATTGGAATGCGGACCAGTTCAATCAACGCAAAGCATTGGCCTATTAATAAGTAAATTATTTTTTTTGTACTGAATTTAGCCCATGATTTCATCGCTGTTGGATCGCATATGGAGAGAAACCGTGTTTTCAGTTGCCAATTACGATAATTGGAAAACCCGTCAAAGGAAAATGATTGAGAACTTGCCAGGACTAATTCTTGTCATAAAGGGATGTGTCTGTGCCCCCCCAATTCCCTGTTCTAGCACTGGGCCTGGGCTGGATTCAAATTGGGCATAAAACTGTTCATCCCAGGGTGACATTTTCCACTCAGTCAGCCTAACTATGTTAGTTGGTACAACCCTCCACCTGAAACATTGATTTTGGCCGTGACCATACAGTCTTTCAGAAAGCTTTCATGAGCCCATTTTGCTATCTTTGTAGGGCTTTTTTTTTTTTTTTCATTTTTTCCCCCCCATTCAAACTTTGGTGAATGCTACAGAACAGTCAGTTTTGAAATATGTGGTCAATTTTAAAGACTGATTCTGTGTTCCCGGAGATTTTGTTGTCTGTTGTCCTTGTGGCAGCATCCCCAAGATGGTCGTGATGGCATTTGAAATGGCTTTTAAAGGGCGTAGGATTGCATGTACGGTGGGGGAGTCAAGGCCTTTATAGTGGAAGCGAGTGAATGTGGCTCTTCTCTGCAGAGGAGGATTTCTACGAGAAGCTGGCGGGCTCCATCGCTCCGGAGATATTCGGTCACGAGGACGTGAAAAAGGCCCTGCTGCTGCTGCTGGTGGGCGGGGTGAAGCAAGCTCCACGCGGGATGAAGATCAGGGGTAAGAACAGGGATGATGGCGTGCGGGGGGCGGGGGGATTTTGGGCAGCAGTTCCCAATACTCTGGTGTGTGTATCCCTGGCCAGTTCCCCCAATGCTGCTTGAGTACCTTCGGCTAGAGCATTACTTTTTTTACTCCACTCCAGATTCTCCTGTTGCGTATAATTCAGAGCTATTTTGATTATAACCTGACCAAAGAGCCTCAAGAACAGGTTTGGGAACTGCTGCATTATAGTAAAATCAGGGATGATTTTGGCAGGTGTAATGGATTTAGGTGTTTGGTGTTTGTTAATAGACTGTGGCTCAATACTTTTAAAACTGGTTGGGTTGAAATCTGTCTGAACTTTGAACATGAGATTTCCCCTCAACCCCCCTACAGGGAACATTAATATCTGTCTGATGGGTGACCCCGGTGTGGCCAAGTCTCAGCTGCTCTCTTACATCGACCGACTGGCTCCTCGCAGTAAGTATGGTCCTCGTTTATCCTTCAATATCTCTACTTCACCTGTCCTTCCATCTTTTCGCTTTGATTCTAGCAAATTTCACCTTAATGGCTTTATTCTCCCTAAAGCTCAGACTTGGTCCCCACTCAGCCAATGGCTGTCAACCATTTCTGTTGAAATAGTTGGCTTTTTTTTTTTTTTATAAAGGATTATTCTTGGGTTCTTAAATCCTCATTGTTGCTGGGAGTGAGTGAGGAAATAACCTGATAAAATTGGTGTTCAGTCGGCCAAAAACGGTGGACTTTGTCATTGTGCTTTCAATGTGCCCTCAAAATGGAACCCTTTGCCTTTGGTTGAATAATGTGATGCTGTGATTAGTTGGGGAACCATTGTCCACCGTTCGTCTGTGTCTAGGTCAGTACACGACGGGGCGGGGTTCATCTGGCGTTGGGCTGACCGCGGCCGTGATGCGGGACCCCCTAACGGGAGAGATGACCCTGGAGGGTGGGGCCCTGGTGCTGGCCGACCAGGGCGTGTGCTGTATCGACGAGTTCGACAAGATGGCCGACGCTGACCGCACGGCCATTCATGAGGTCATGGAGCAGCAGACCATCTCCATCGCCAAGGTGAGGTTTCTGCACATTTGGAGCGTCTCACTCACTGCCTTCTTGCTCTTTCTTTTAATTTTATTGTCACCAAGCACTTGTAGCTGGTTTATCCATTTGTTAACATTGCTAATGTAATCATTTGTTGCTTTTTATTTGAAGTCCTGACTTGGTTGTTAGCAGTATCTGTTGCTAGCAGTATCTGTTAGTCTCAAGGAAATCAGTGGTAGCAACTGTCGAATGGCTAATATTACATGGCTGTGGATTATGGGTGACGAGGCTACAAAAGAGACCTCAATCTGTTACTGGCTGGAAAAATACTTGTTGTTTTGGCACTTCCTTATGGGCAATTCCAAAGGTTCTTTTTTTTTTTATTTTTTGATCTGTAATATATAATGTATCAAGTAAGATATGATTCATGAGGAATGTGAAAATAATTATCCAGTAATAATGGTGTTGACATGTTGTACAATAGAAAAGCACAACATGCTAGATGATCTCGATGTTGCGTTGATGCTGGTGCTACCAAATGCTGCTAGACCGTCGCCCATTGCTTCCTCTCTGGTGCTCGCGTACCGTCTCTGATATCGCCCTCTCACTCCCGTTAGGCCGGGATTATGACATCGCTGAACGCCCGCTGCTCCATCTTGGCCGCGGCTAACCCCGCGTACGGGCGCTACAATCCCCGGAAGAGCGTGGAACAGAACATCCAGCTGCCCGCCGCGCTCCTGTCCCGGTTCGACCTGCTGTGGCTGATCCAGGACCGGCCCGACCCGGACGCCGACTTGCGCTTGGCGCAGCACATCACCTACGTGCACCAGCACTGCCGCCAGCCGCCCACCCACTTCACACCCATCGACATGAAGCTCATGAGGTGAGCACAGGAGCAAAAGTGCTTGCTCGAAAGCCCCGCTGCAGCATTGATATTGTTGTGGTGACCACAATACTAATTGTGCTGAACCACCCACTTGAAGTCCTGGTGGAACACATTAGCCATAAGGTCACAGGCCTCCGCAGTTTGTTTGTGCGTATGGGTCTGTGTTAATTGGGCAGAACGCTGCTGTCATACAAGCAATCCACAACACAATTTCCTTGGGAGGAGCTCCTGGTGTACCACGCTTTCCAGTAACTGATGTACAGACATGACATCATCAATAGGTCAAAGGTTAGAGCAGCTGGGGAGGCTAGAGTGATGCTTTAATGCAGGGGTTCTCTGTCATCCAGAATGGGCCAGTAGGGGTGCAGGGTTTTGATTTTGTTCTATCTGTACCCAGTTGTGTCTCTACTAATTGACCCCTGGAGTCATTGCAGTAAGCCTTGGTTGGTGGAATTGGGTGTATATCCACGGGGTTGCAGAATGCCTGCTGCCACAGTGGCCTTTTCTGGCCTAATGAAATGAAAACTATTGTTATATGCAGAGGTGTAAAGTGCAGGAGGCAGGAACCAATGGTCTAGGCTTTTGTTTCCTCCACTTGCAAACTCAGCCTGCAGAGTTCACATGGTTCAGCCTACAGGCTTAAGAACTGCGCTAATAAGCCAATCCAGTTTGCGGCTAAAGCAGAATACTGGGAACGATTTTTACTTTCTAATCTGAACCAGAATTTTCTGTCTGGTGTTGAGTGTTCATCGCTTGTGTGTTTATTTTATTATGTCTTTTGTCCTCCCCTCTTCTCTTGGGCAGACGCTACATCTCCCTCTGCCAGAGGAGGGCGCCGGTCATCCCTGAGTCCCTGGCCGATTACATCACCGCGGCGTACGTGGAGATGCGGAAGGAGGCCCGGGTCAGCAAGGACACGACCTTCACCTCAGCCCGAACCCTGCTGTCCATCCTGCGGCTGTCCACTGCGCTGGTGAGCCCGGTCGGGACGGCCCAGTGTAACGGGGGCGTTTAAACGCTCTGCTGCTGCTGTTCAGTCAGTGCTGTCTCTGAGCCAAAGGCACCCTTTCTCACAGAAAGCCTGGGGTGTACACAGCTGTGGCGGCGGCTGCACTGCAAACATAGGAGGCAAAAAACATCACCTAACTGTTGATTATTTACTGGTGAACAGTTTAGTCATTACCAGCCCCGTCATAACACTGCATTAAGATGGAGGCGTTGTGTTTTCCTGCCGATGGATGAATCTGATCTGTGGAAATTATTGATGAGTTGTCAATTTTCATTGATCACAACAAATCATCATTTTAAAGGGTCATTTTGTGCCCCCTCTGATTTCATCTGAGCAGCTACCTCTGGTATATGGGATTCTGACCATGGGGCTGACACACAGGATCATTTTGGGAAGGTTTTGGGGCATTACTGTTCCCGCAAGACCTGGGCTGTGAAATTTAACGTGTGTTTGCATCACAATTGAACAGGATTTTGGGGTGTCATGTCTGTTTTTCTGTTTCCGTCTAAAATCGTGATTTGTAAAACTTACGGGTCCTTGGAGTTTTTAAGGGGGTCAGTATCAATATTGAGGTCATTTAGAATTGCTCATTGGACGAAGTTTGTGACTTTAGTTCGGGGAGCTCAATTAATCGAATCGCGATTATTTTATGCGCAATAAAAGTAACTGCCACTATGAGGCAGGCAAACGAGCTTGCTTATTACCTTTTCTATGACACATACCTAATGCGGTTATTTGAAATGCTTCCGAGAAGAAAACTGTGATTTGAAGTCCGCTAATTACTAGCGAGGTTGGGCAGCCTCTCATTATCTCTTCTTAATCATTATCGGCCACATTTTGGTTTTGATTGGTCAGTTGGCTGAATAAATGGCTTGATTGCAAGTTAGACAAAGTACACGGGAATTGATTTAAGGTAAGCTAATTATGCCAAGGCGATGGAGGCTGTCCGACCTCGCTGGTAATTAGCGGACTTCAAATCAGTTTTCTTCCCGGAAGCATTTCAGATGACTGCATTAGGTATGTGTCATAGAAAAGGTAATAAGCAAGCTCCTCTGTCTGCCTCATAGTGGCAGTTACTTTTGTTGCACTAAAATAATGGCGTTTCGATTAATTGAGCTGCCCTAACTAGTTATAAATCCGACCAGTTGACTCCAAATATGTAATAATGCTTGTGATGTTAGGTATGAGTAGGGCTGTGGACCCGGGTCAAATATCCCGGGACACTCTCACGTCATGGGTTCTGTGGGAAAGGAGAATCTGTCAGAGCCCACCTTTTGTATACTGAAGTTCTATTGCCTTGAAGGATCTGCCAAAATGAGCCTTTGCTGTAATGGAAAGATGATGAGCAGTATTTGGAATTAAGGGAAACTCTAGTGGAGTGTGCTCTTGTTAGCAGATAAACTGCTTGTTGGCAGTGAGCTCTTGTTAGCGGAGTGCATGCTCGTTGGCATAGTGCGCGCTTGTTCTGATGCCTTGGCAATCAGCCCTCTTGTTCTGGCTTCATTTCTGAATGTCGGAAGCAATCCGTTCGCATGTATAATGTTTTAAGGCAAAGACTTATTGCTGAAAGGATTTCTTTTGTGTAGACACAGTCCTGTTTGAGATAAAGTGCTTACAGTGCAGGTAGCGATGATTTACGGCCTACTGCAGTGTGAGCACTTGATTCTCACGCTGGACGCTGGGCTACGGTGGAGGCTACCGCAAATCGTCAAATTTCAAGAGCCACTGTACGGCAGCTGTGCCAGCTCATCCGAACTTAATGGGATGTTTTCCTTGCAGGGCTGCATTATGAATGTTTGTTAATGGCTAAATGTTCTTCCCTATAGGCTGTGAGTCAAGGCCTCTGTGGGTCCAAAGTGCTGTTTGTGCAGGTAGCATACTTACTGGACCTACTGCAAAATCAGCACTTCTTGACCCACTGAGTGCTCTGCTCTGCCCTGCACTGCTGTACTTAGTCCACCAGAGGGCAGCCGTTCTCTAGCTTGGATCCAATGATGACCCAGCTGGCTTGCTTTTGCTTCGAACTGGAATGCTGTACTGTGTTCGGTAGTTGGGGTTAGATTTGCCCGGAGATGCCCTGGGGATGAATTGTGCCACCCATGTAAAAACCTTAAGTGGAACTTTAAGCTACAGAAAACAAAGTCCTCAGTTTTGTTTTGTTTTTTTTTTTTTGGTTGTTTTTTTCCTCCCCAATTAAAAATTATCCGCTCATTTTCACAATTCTTTGGCCAGAAGATAGTATTTGGTCAGTGACGGAGGTTCATTGGTGGAGGAAATTTATGGAGTCATACAGTTCGAGCCCTGGGCTCTCAGCTTCTGGTTTAAACCCATGATGTCTTTGTATGGTTTTTAGGACGGATGGTTTGAATTTCCCTTTTCCTTTTTGACTTGTTTGCATATCTCTGCTGGTGTACACTGGTCAGCCAAAACATTGAAACTTCTGACTGGTTCAGTGAATGACACTGATTATGTTGCTACAATGGCACTCAGTCAAGGTGGAATGTATTGGGCAGGAAGTGAACAGCCAGTTATTGAGGCTGTTGTGTTTGAAGCCGGAAAAACGGGCAAGTGTGAGCAATTTTGACAAGGGCCAAATTGTGAATGCGAGATGACTGGGTAAGTGCATCTTGAAAATGGTCAGTCTTGTGGTGTATTCCACGTATACAGTGGTCAGTGCCTTTCGTCTTCTGATTGTTGTGCGATTTGCCATGGGACGACCTAGCAGCAGAAGGTTCAAGTGTTTTCAGAAGACGGAGTAGATGAGGGGACAGGGTTTTTCGAACACCACTTGTTTTGAGAAACTTCATGGGTGGTTTACACCGTTGCAACCTCAAAATGAACCACCTGACACATTCATTTTACACGCCACAATCTCATTGGAATCTTTAAATTCACCCCGGTGAGATGATTGCAGTGACTGTGATTTAAATTTGGTTACCGCCTCCTCCTATTGCAGATGACACTGATGAGGACATCGGCGGTCGCGTTCAGCTTTGCGGGGTCGGCAGTCAGCTTGCAAGAGCCCGAGTCGCTGTGCAAACCCATGCAAAACTGACCGCGGTGGCGCAGAGCCCAACTCGCCCCCCCACCCAGAAAAAAATACCCTCCACAATCCCTGAGCGGCATCTGAGTGACGAAACCTCCGGCCAATGGGGAAAGACTAGCTGGTGTTGACAGGCGGAGACTTGGGCAATTGCTGCCAATCCCAGAGGGCATTGCACTTGTCTCGGTCTGACAGTGCCGGCCCAGCTCTGCTTCCGCTGCGGCGTGGGAAGTCCTCGCTGAACTTGGGGTGGAACGCGGGGGTCAGATGACACAAATTGTGTAAAAGTACTGTTGTGAAATTGGTTAATCATGGAATTGATAATCCGTGTGCTAGAGCAGGGATCCATGCGAAGCAGGAGAACTGTCCGTAGTAAAACTCAAAACACATTTTTTTTTTTTTTTTTTGGTTTTTCAATGTTATCCCTCTTTTCAAATCTGTTAGGCAAACAGGTGGAGGAATGTTCTAGGTTTTACTTGGTGCTGTTGGCCAGCTCACTATAATGTAGGTCCTGGGGATTGCTGCTTTTGTACAGTGTGTTGGACAGTGAGGGCTCTTTTTATGCAGGGTTGTTTGGTCTCCATGAGACGCCTGCAAATTCATCTAGCCAGTCCTGATCGCTTCTGACTTTGTGTAAACGCCCGCCCCCCCAGGCTCGTCTGCGATTGGTGGACGTGGTGGAGAAGGAAGATGTCAATGAGGCCATGCGACTCATGGAGATGTCGAAAGACTCGCTGCAGACCGACAAATCTAACGCCACCAGGTCAGTTCTGCCCTGGACACTTTCGCTCTCTGGATCTCGGGTGGACGTGGTCTTATTCATGCAGTGAAGCTTTAGTCGAGTTGAACTCCAACCATAAGGCTAAATGAAGAGGAGCACTGCATTCTGACCCTACATGTGCAGTTCTACTAATGATACTGTTCGTTCTGGTCTCAAATCCTGTGTTTCTTCCCTTTAAGTGTTACATGGCTGCCACAAGTAACGGCAGTAAAATGCTGTCTTCTCTGGACCCAGTGCTGTTTTTGTCAATCTTTGGTCATACTGTTCTCTTCATAACATGAGCCCACTCAGGGCTTTTTTTGGGAGGGCTAACATCACATTGGACGTGGGACTTCATGGGTTCTGTCCCAAAATTTGCTGAGAGTGCATGAGGCGGTAACGAGAAGATGCTCCGCTAGGTTGCGCCTGCGTGTGTATTTGCCGTATCGAATTGAGTTTCAAGAAGTCTATTGACCAGATGTTTAACCCTTTCTCTCCTGAAATGCCTCAGAGCCCAGCGGCCCTCAGATGTGATCTTCTCCCTCCTGCGAGAGCTGGCGACGGAGGGCGGGAAGGGCCGGGGCGGCCCCGGAGGAACGGTTCGCATGGCGGAGGCCGAGCAGCGGTGCGTGTCTCGCGGCTTCACCCCCGCCCAGTTCCAGGCCGCGTTGGACGAGTACGAGGAGCTGAATGTGTGGCAGGTGAACCAGGCGCGCACCAGGATCACCTTCGTCTGAAGCCGCGACGCCCGGGGGAAGAGGCTCTGCCGCTGTACTCCTCCTGTTTGGATCTCCTCTGTAACGTCGCTGCCATGGACGTGGCGCCAAGCTTTCTCTATACATTATGCATGATGCACCCCACAGTCGCCCTTTAAGTGAGGTTTTAACTTTGGACAGGCTGGTATCTTGTGATGTCATTAGGGGGCGGGGGGGGGGTAGTGATGTTGAACATACCTTTGTAAATATACCAGGGTTTATTGATCAAGAGTTCTGCTTGTCTTTTGTTCTTCTGTACGGAGTCTACAAATGTCTGAATTAGCGGAAAGTGGATGCAATGAGCTGATTTTTATGCTGATCTGATTCATGCCTGTTTGCATTTAACTTTGTGGAAACGTGCTTTGTTCTTGGTTATGAATTGCCAATAAACTCACTTTTTTCAATATGGTAACATTTCTCTTCATTTCGGTTGGGGTGGAAGGGAGACTGTGGGCAATCGGTCTGTATGTGGGATGCTTGTAAATAAAGATCATTGGCGCTACAGACATCGGTGGGCAGGAAAGGCCACTTGCAAACAAGTGTGATTGTGCATTATTTTTGGATCAAGCTCACCCATAAGGTCCTGGTATACCTACTGGGTAAATGTTGCGTCACGGCTCGCAGACCGTGAAACCGATGGAAGGCGTCATTCACAAATGATGAAACGATGCGTGTAGCCCAGATTTAGCGAATGTGCAAAGGTTTGCGCAAGCAGTGTGCTCAGTATTGGATACCTGTGTGGACTGGCTGGAGGCATCAAAGCTCGGCCTCATTTGCGATTACCTTGGTACCTTATTAGGACCCATCTTTAGTGGTAAGCTGCTGTTGATGCAATGAAACAATGGCCTCATTAGCGATGCTTCGCCTGGAAAGTGGGCAGGGTTGGGTGGGGGCAAAAAATCAAGCCCTTATCCTTGCCATCACTGCGAGCTCTGCAACCCTTACCAGTTCTCGTTCCTGCGACCAGACTGCCAATAAAGGCTTTTCATTTGTGGAACATTTATAGCAATGTGATGATGTAAACAGACATTGCTGTTAAAACTGGGGTGAGAACATCAACTCTGAATCATCACACCTGATTCTTCCTGCTATAGAGTAAGCACAGAGCAAGAACTGAAGTCTGTGAACAATACTCACCCAAATAGCCTTAAAAGACCCACAGCATAAAAACCTTTCTTCTAACCCTTTGGCTAGTTTTCACCACTGTTTATAATCACTTTTAATCTCTCCAAGTCCTATATGGAGTGAAACTAAAATTTGTCTGGGTCAAGGCATGCAAGAGGGAGTATTTTCTTACAAATGAGTATCTATAGCAGGGCTATTCAACCTTATCCAGAAAGGGCTGGTGTGGGTGCAGGCTTTCATTCCAGCCAAGCACTTACACACCTGACACCACTGATCAACCCCAAGAGTCTTTGCTAAAGAGGCTGATTAGTAGCATCGGGTGTGTAAGCGCTTGGTTGGAATGACAGTCGCACCCACACCAGCCCTTGCAAGATAATGTTGAACAGCCCTGGACTAGAGCATCTAACCTTAATATAGTAATTAGAACCGTTTCATATCAAGTGCAGCTATGCAAACCGTGAGATTGAAAAAAATGGCACATGAAAAAAAAAATCAAATACACTTCTTTTGTATGCAGCTCGAAATAATTTTTTATCCATGCCATAAATTACTGGACTGACTTACTGTAGTTGAGGTCATTGAAACAGGATTTTCTGGTCGAGCTGACGACGAAATTTTTAACAACCTGAGGAGTCAGTGGCTCCTAGATTTTGGAATTATCAAACAGCATTTGTGAACAGACAGGCATTTCAATTGCAATTTTGAAGTTAGTTTTAATTCTATTTATGGGTTTAAGACAAATGTTAACTTCTAAAGCATTTGTGATTTGCTTGTTCCTGAAAGGCATTGTTTTCATCCATCCATCCATCACATAACTCACTTATTCATGGTCACAGTTGCTGAAGGCTGGTGCTTACCCAGTATTTATGGGGACATGTCCTGGACAGCTCCCCAACCCATAAACCTGCACATCCTCTCCCAACATAATTTACTTGTACATATTTGAATGGGCAGTTTTGTCTCAAATTAGATTTCAGTGCACTTCTTGGGACCGTATGAGGAAATATGACCACAGAACAGACTTCACACAGAAAAGCCCCAGTCAGCATTTGAGCCTGAAACCTTTTCGCTGTAAGGCAATGTCACTATCCACTGCCCCACCGTGTATGTGTTCTAGGAAACAAGGGAACCGCAGGGAAATGGGGGGGTTAAAAAAAGGCATATTCAGGAAGGAGATGGGGTGAAAGAACTAGGGGCTGCTTCTAATTATCCAAGTAACTCATTACCTTCCCTTTGCCTGTGAATAAACTCTGCTTTTATCGGAGACGTGCTCTTAAAACCACATCAAACGCTCCAAACGTGGTGAAGGAGCTCACCTCGAGGGGACTGCAAACCCAAACTCCACACTTAGAGTTCCCCCAAGGGCAGCACCATTAAGTGTGAAATGCGTTTTTGCCGTCTTATCATACGCGTCTGGGTAGCGGTGGATAAATACAAGCCCATTCCTGCTGATAAAAATGTGAAATGTCTGCAATGGGAGGTTAAAATGGACAATTTTAAAGAAAGGAAAGCTTCATACAGAGGTTTTTTGTTTTTTTTTGTGGAAAACCGCATCAAAGAAATTGGCCCAAACAGAAATTACACGCAAATTCACTTGAAATTCTTCAACCAATTGAAGGCATGTAGGAATTCCCCTGACTATCACTCATCTGCATGAATAGCTTGAACGTGTTTTGAGATATAAAAGCGTGTCATTTAAAAATTCTGGGAAATCAGCGTGACACGAGACTGCCGAGCCAACACAACAGCAGAAATGTTTATTTTCATATCTCAACAACAACAGCAACAAAAAAGAAATCAGACGGGACAGGGTAACATTTCACGGTCGTGGGGGCACGCGTCTGCGCATTGCACGCTCTGCTATGCTGCTCACGACGGCGCATTCCACATACATCTGTAAAATGTGAGTGAACAGGTAAGCGCATTTACATGTACATCAGGGCAGTGCTCAACAAGCCTGTTCCTGGAGATCTGTTCTTCCGTTGGTTTTCTCCCCAACCTGAATAAACCACACCTCCCACAATGCAATGTTTTTCCCCCTAGGATAGAAAAGTCATGACCCATCCTACTCTGCCCCTGGTTGGCTCGTACTCATCTTTGTTGGCTGGATTGGTTTGATTCAGGTAGGAGGGGAGAGATTGCTTGGGTTAAGAATATTAAGAGTAAGCCAATCGGGCAGAGTAGTAGGGTCAGTCGTGCCTTCTCCATCCTGGGAAAAAAAAAATATTGCAACAAAATCAAGGGCATCCTGTTTAGCTACAAATTATCTGAATCAGGTGTAGCAGATGGGAAAACCTTCCGGAAGCTTGATCGCCAGGCGCCAAGTTGGTTATTCCAGCATGAGAGAATACTGCAAAGCAAATGAACGTCTGCAATGAGTACAATCTCTTTTCCTCCCTTTCCCCCGCCTTAGAAGAACAGTCCTCTCATCCTCCGGCCAATGCCCTGCCGGTCGTACAGGACGTTGAACTTGTTGATGAACTGGTTCATGCTGTTGCAGGTTTTCGTGATGGTGCCCAGGTACGCCATGAGCCCGACGTCGTTGCATTGCTAGTGGGTGCACAGAGACAGACGGTCATAGAACTCATGACGCAATAAATTTATATCACTTGATAACTGTGGATATAGAGGTTTAAACAAGAATCATCAGAAGATGACGTATTCCCCCCGGCCCCCGCATAAATCCCAAAATATCAAAAGGCACCAGTCTAGGACCTTATTAATATGCACGGCAAGTTCCATTAAACAATATTGAACCGTATTCGAATTCTGCGCCAGAAACAAAATAACTACAGACGAATGGACAGACAAACTGATGACTATATTCCCCTGCATTACATGCCAGGGGGATAAAAATGTACTAGAATTTCGATGTAATTACCCATCAATAATGTAATTAATTATTCTGCACGTAACAATCAATTTTTCCTTATAATGTAACAAGTTACTATATTATTCACTGAATATTTTGCCACTGCAGTCATAATGTAATCAGAAATGTGCAATGCTTATACTATGTGTTGCATGACATCCAAAATGGTCTTATGCGCTGACCATTTTATAATACATCATAAATAGGTTATAGCATTACGAGTCAATACACTGAGTTGTTACATTAATTCTTTAAAGAATTTATCACAGTATGAGCTGTTAAACAGGTTATTGTGCTCTGGTTCAGCAATGACTGAGAAGAATCGCAGAGTTCAAGACGAGGCCAACCTTCATCAATAAGGGCTGGATGATGTACCATAATGATAATTCTGGCATGTATTAACGCATAAAATACTACTGCGATGCCAGAAAGTATACATGCATTTGTTGCTTTTTTATTTTCTCCATTAATCAGAGCAGATGAGGTATTAAACATCTAAAAAGCTATGTAAAATGCCTTCAGGGAAAAATCTACTGCTACTAATGATTACAAGGTACAAAAGCCAGCCAATCAGGAGCAGGACCCTGCTGCTTTCATACATCTGAAAAAAACATCAAAAGTTTACATGGAGTCTATGCAATCTTGCTGGTGAGTGAACGAATGGTGCTTCCCCCCCCACCCTCAGAAAAAAAAAAAAAAAAAAAAAAAAAAAAAATCAGCTGTTCTTTCCTTATTTTTTTGCACATGAAATGACTTCAGTGCATAAAATATAGGAGGCCAATTGGTTTTGGGTGAATTCCAGACCTCAGACCACATTTTAAAGCTGTCTTGACTGATTGATCACTGACCACAATGTTTTATAATTGAGTTCCAATGCCTTTGTGTTACATGATTTTATGGCACTAGGACCTGAACAATTTTATGTAACAAGAAGGCATGCTGTATAAATGCCTTCCCCAAAACCAAGGGGTCACATTGCACTTGATGCACCATTAAAAATCTGAGGGTGGCCCCACACTTTTGGCCTGTAGTGTAAGTAAAAGCAGTATACCACATGGCAGCGATGGTGTCATTATTGTGGTTAAATTCATCTATTATTTTGCGGCAAATCACCCAGGCCTGCTGTTACCTTGTTTTTTCTTTTAACTTTCTTTTCCATACAATGAAATACTGAAAGGTTTTCACAAGATGTATTTCCAAACGGAGAGTTTCAAAATGCAGCCGGAGCATTACACTGAGCTATGGGAGAGGATCAATGCGTAATAGAACCCAGGAAAAGTCATTGGCTGCACCACAAAAGAACCCATGCCAAACTGCCCCCACACAAAAATATAACCAGGACTCACACCACACTGATCACATTTGTCCTTCCTTCAAATTCCTACACTTTCCTCTTCTACCTCCCGCACATTGGGGAAGAAAGATCGGGAGACAGAATCACAGGTCAATTTTTCATACTTATCAAATTCTAAAACAAACAAAAAAAACACTTTTGCAAAAGGTAGACTCTTCTTCCCTTGCTCAAGATATCCTTGAGAAACCCATTATGCCCTTTTTATCCCCTCGATGATTTTAGCCGTTAAGGAATTGTCATCCCCTCCCCCGTCCTTCCGTCCGTCTTCCCATCGCTTGTTACCATGGTAGCTGATGAAACCCTGCAGGGACAACCCTTAAATTTACACAAGTTATGCATCTGCAGTGTCCCCAGAAGCCAATTTAATGTCAAAGTCATTGCTCCTATTTTGACCTAATTTTACGGCAAGCCGAGGGGGTACCTAGTGCCGAACGCAATCTAGTTAGAACTTATTCACCAGATTGGAATCTCTGTCCTGACCCCAGACTGATTTCGAGAGGCATCGAAGAAGGGAAATAAGTGAAAAATTAGGCGAATGGAATGAGCCGTTGATCTTTCAGAATGCAACAATCAGCAGTGCAGCCCAGGGTAGCTCAGGAAAGCAGGGTGCGGCTGGCCAACCAAATGCTTTCCATGGATTTAATTTTCACAAACAGTCCAACTTTTACCAGGAAAATGACCAGGAGACGGGGGTGCCACTCACATCGTAGAAGTCTGTCTTGAACTTGAGCGTGCTCAGAACGGGCAGCCTGTGGCAAAGTGCGTTGGCCTCCCGGAGGATCTCGTGGTTAAATGGCACCTCACCTAGAGGAAGAGGTAATGGGGTTAAATAGAGTGTAAGCAAGGGCTGCATTTAAATAGCCTTTTTTTCATCGGAAATTTCCTAACTCCTAGAAAATGACCCATAAGTATTTACGAGGCAGCCTTTTTGAGCGTGTTTGAATGCTCTTAATGTTAAGGTGCTTCAATGCTTCCTAACTTATGTCCTTTAGCACAGGGCACACTGAACCATCCTTTATAAAAATAAAGGAAATAATGTCATCCCTCAATTCTGTGTGGCAGCAGTATTTAAAGCGACGACCATCTCTCTGGCCGACCACGAAAACAAACCAACACGACAGGCGAGAGACGCAAGATCATGTTGCCCAGTGTATGTGCATTCGGATTCTCTTATTAGCGTGGTTATCTCCCTAAGCGGTTATGAATTCCCCTTTACATCTTTCCTTTATCTCATGACGTTTTCCAACGAGGTTAAAGAAAAGTGGTTGGGAATTAGACAATAGGACACGCCAAGCTAACTGGAAACTCTGAAATACCCATAGGAATGATTGTGAGAGTGAATGGTGCGTGTGATCCTAGCAATGGATGGGCAAACTGTCCTGGGTGTGTTCCAGCTTCTCGAGCATTGCATGCAGGGATAGACCTCAGTCCCCGAGTAACCGTGATCGGGGATAGAGAGAGTCACGACAACTGAAGAATAGGAGCCATTTTGTTTCCATCGCACGATACCGAGCCGTTTTGCACAATGGAAATTGTTAGATTTTTTTCTTCTTCTCAGAAAGGTAACATATTGATTTCAGGGAAAAACAATAAACCACCTGGCAATGGTTTCAATAACCATAAGAGGTGAAAACGTGCAGACATGAGAAAAGAGAGAACTCAATCACTTTGACACAGTGCCCGATAACGCGATGGAAACAAAATGGCTCCATGACCAGATTTTTCTGGAAACCTCATGTCGCAACCCTCTCCACGTGGGAAATCTAACCAGGAATGAGCAGGTTAGATAATCGGGATGGATGATCTGTACCGACTGCCCCCGCGCCCCCTCTCACCTGCTTCCACCGCCTTCACATACTCCAGGATGACCTTCACCCGACTGTGGAGCATTTTAATAGCACTGTGCTGAGCTATGAGGTGTTCTGCCACTGAGAGAGAGACAGAAACTATCTTTACTCATTATTCCTTTACCGCATATAAGTATTATAATTTATTAGCAGCTGTTATAGGGATGCTGGTATTGTTTTCAGTTGATTTGTGTGTGTGCGTGTGTGTGTGCGCGCGCTCTATCACGGAAAACTTCAGAAAAAACCACTATAAACTACTATGAAAACCATTTTCTGTATTTTTCCAGGTGTTTATATATATGAGGGGCTCATTTGCATAAACAGCTATGAGCATTTTGATTAATTTTCCTAAATCAAATTTTTAAATTGTGCACTCTAGGTAATATCAATCAAAGTAATGTTGGATTATTTTAGTAAGATATCTCAAATTTTTTTACTTTTCATAAATGGTTTTTTGATTGCATAGTCGAAGGAATATTCATCAAACTGCGATAGTTTATTCATTTTAAGAATGGCCTTTATCTGTTTTTGCAAGTGAACTCTTCATATGTGGGCGAGTCCGCTTGCGGACAATTCTTGTGAACACCATAGCATTGCGACCTGTTAAGATGCAGACAGATAAGTAGTCAGGATAGAAAGGAAAGCCGAGTTTGTAGATGGGTGTTGTCTGAATACACACTCGCCGAACAGGGTATGGTTTGAACACACACTCGCGGAACACATAATAATAAGGACTGCTATACTGAATTCAATACCAGCATTACCGTAGTGGCTGTTTTCTCTCTGCATTAGCAATATGAATGTGCATGTGAATTTCAAGCCAACTTTGTACATCCATTAATGGTACGGACAGGGAGAGAGAACGGTGTGCCCTACCAGTCGAATTCTCCCCAGTGCCCGTGGCAGTCATTCGGGCCACGTGATCGACGCCGATTCGCTCCGCTTCCTCGGTGGCCAGAGTGTAGGTCAGCTCCGCGAACAACATGGTCGCCTGTGTGGGCGGGGAGAGGGCGGAGTCACACACAGCTGTGACAAGTCACCTGTAGCGCAGTCTTATAATATTTGGACTGTGACACAGTGAGAACAAGAGTCATCAGGAGATGGCATATCCCCCCAGCCCCAAGTCACCAACTTTGGATTAGCAAAAGGCACCACGTCAGGTCATGATTAATGTGCACACCAAGTTTTGTGAGAAAATATTGAACGGTTTTCAAATAATGCGCCGGAAACAAGATGTTCGCAGACGGACATGGACAGACAACCGCACCCATGACTATATACCCCTGCATTATATGCCGGGGGGGATAAAAAAGGCAGCAATTCCGAGACAGCTCACGCAATATGGATGCCGATTTCAAATTAAAGCCAGAAGTCAGTTCATTCAATTCAGCTCATTGCCTCTTAAATCCAACGTGATAAATATCAGGGACAAAAATCTAAATTTGCATCATTTCCCAAATATTAATGGACTGGACAGTAACTGCTTTAAATCCATACAAGAAAATGAACAGCCAAGTCTCAACGAAATTTCCAGCTGTAGCTCATCATCAAATGACTTGCCTCTCTGGTGCATGCATGTTGCAATGTCAGATCAGCCATAATCACCGCCTAATGGGAAATACCATTTGAGCCACTGTCAATGGGGGGAGGGAAACTGGATTTTAAAGGAGGAGGGTAACCTGTGGTCAGTGAACTCGTGCTGAATACTACTGTCCAAATCTCAGGACTATTACAGTAATGGAATTTATTTCCCACAACCACGATTTTCATTAAACTGCCCTAGATAATGTAAGGAAATTTCATGCTCTTGACTCCCAATTTCAGGCATATTAATTATTATAGTGCATTGAAAGAAAGGCTGGGCGAAATACAGAATCATGATCATTTCAAGCAGACCAAGATTAACTGCACCCTTGCGGCAAACAAATACGCTTACTCTTTTTGTTTTCCATGAGTCTGATACTTGATACGGTCTTGAACAAACAGCAGCCGCCAAACATCAGAGTCCACGTGAAATGACAGAACTTCACTGACTTAGCATTCATCGGCGACGTGCTGAACAGAGCAACAAAGAGGTCTGCGGAATCATCACCTGTACGATTGGTCTCACCCCGTTCCTGTTTACTTTGCTTAAACCGATGATTTGCTCAATTACCAATCTGAATCAGAAGACAGTCCAATTTACTTACATAACATTTCTGTTAATCGCATTTCGAAATTCAGGGGGCCATGATAAAGCACAGATATGCCTGAATGTAGTTTGGTCGATTTTTTGCAGGCTTACATTAAGCCATTTTATGCAAATACAAAAATAATTTGTTCATCGCTATCATACTTTAGCAAATCCAGGGCCATCGTTAAAATGAATTTCTTTATTTTTAAATGATCTTTAAAATTATGCAAAAATGCAACACATAGAGATGGAATTCAGAGGAAGATTTTTTGCAATTATTCAAATTGTTGGAATTCTTTCAATCCATTCTTTTCAATCTTTCAATCCAATCCATGGGTCTTGTTAGACCCATCTGCTACTCATTATCACTTCTCTATCATTACAGACCACATAGTGATTTTGATTAGTTGGTTGGCTACATAAATAGCTTGACCGTTAGGAAAAGAATATGGGAACAGATTTAGATTAGGCAAATTATGCCTTTAAAAAAGGTAATAGAAGCTGTCCAACCTCGCTGTTAATTAGCTGACTTCATGACACAGTTTTCTTCCTAGAAAACATCACAATGGCCTCTGAAGTTTGATTGCGATTTGTTCAAGACAACATCAAGTATGATGTCATAAAAAGAAAAGGAGCAAGCTTATCTCCTCACCCCAGGGTGGCATTTATTTTCTTGGGTTTAAATTATCGTGATTGGTCCAGCCCAAGGAGACATTTATTTTGAGGGCCATGAGACCAATATTGACTGAACAGCAAAAGAGATATACCACCCACCCACGGACGCACGCACGCACCCACCCACCCATGCACGCAAGCACACACGATTACCTCTCCATTGATGATGTCAATCACGGACTCAAAAACACTGACTGGTAGCTGAAAAGAGGAGACAGAGACCATATGATGTTGAAAAGACAGCAGCCTCCATTTTGCACCTCAATCAGATAAACAAGCCACAGAATTGCCGATGCCACTTGCCAGCACCTGGGCAGCTCTGAGGCAAACAATAGACAAAGTAAGAGACTTTATGACAGCAGCCTGTAATCCTGGTCACAGAGAGCTATAGAGTCTGTAGGTTTTCGTTGCTACTCAAAGAAAGCAGGTGCCTTCGTGTAGATTCACATTTGCCAGGGCCCAGAGAAAAACCTGAACAGAGGAAAAACAATCTGTTCCAGGTTTTACTCAGCATCGTAATCCGGCTTTATTCCTTTATTCGGAGCCCCATTAGCTGCCACAAATGCAGCAGCTACACTTCCTAGGGTCCACATGCAACAATCATGACAAGAAATACATGAAACACAACATTCAAAATGTACACAAAATACAACAACCAAACAAATAAATACATGCAAGAATACAGCATACAAAGTGCACATAAAATACACCAAGCATAAAACACAACACGCATATCAAGAACACTCATAGTGCGAGTAAAAGAACATCAATATATACGCATCACATCAAACCACAGTAGTTCATCAATATTCATTAATTTGTGTAAAAATGCCTTATCAGTAGTGTCTTAAAACTGGCCTGACTGGAAGCTTCAACTGTGATAATTGGTAAATTACTCCGCATTGTGATGGCTCTATACATTACAGATCTGCACACTGCATTAATCCTATGTTTTAGTTTAACCAGATAACCACAAGCAGCCAGCCAGGTATTGTAACCATGCTGATCGCTGACGTAATTTATTTGAGAGTGCAGACAATATGGCTGCTCGCAAACATAGACATTCCAAAAGAAATTCACATGGTTGCAAGCCAACCTCTTGTCTACTCTGAGCCGTGAGAGTCTCATGCATACTCTCTATACTCAGCCTCACACCTAATGGACATGCCAGAGCGAGTCCTGCAGCTTTATTTTGAGCTATTTGGAGCTTAGAAAGATCTTTTTTTGGCTGCATCCGACCAGACTGGTGAGCAGTAATCGAGGTGAGATAAAACTAATGCCTGTGTCACTAGCACTCTATTGGCAGGGGTAAGAAACGGGGAGCATCTTCTAATACAGAATATCCCATGACCCATTTTTTTAACAATGTCACTAATATGCCTCTCCCATGTGTGCTGCCCTCCAAGTGTGACACCAAGCAAAGTTGCCCCCTGAACCTGCTCAATATCACAGCCTTTACGTGATAGGCAGAGCCGTTTACCACTGTTGGTTGCATGTCTGGCCCTGAACAAAATAATTTTGGTTTTCGTTACATTCAAGACAAGTTCGTTTTCACGAATCAAGCCTGCAGATTGAAGCGTGTTCCTTAATTCATTTATACTAGTAGATGCAAAATAAATAGTCGTATCATCTGCAAATAGAGTAGCGCTACAGAAATTCAACACGCAAGGTCAGTCATCAGTAAATATAGAGAATAGTAACGGCCCAAGGCAACTCCCCTGGGGCACTCCACAATGCAAATATTTGGGGAGGGAAAAACCATCATTAAAGAACAAATACTGCATCCTATTGGATAAGTAACTATTCATCCAGTGATTGCTGAAGGACTGAATCCATAAGCAGGTAACTTATGTAATAATTACTGATGGTCTACAATATCAAATGCTGCACTAAAGTCAAGTAATACTGTTCCAACCATTGTCTTATTATCATTCAATACATGTCAACCATTTGTCTGTCAGATCTGTCAGAGCTGTGCAGGAAGAATGATCTGCTTTATAAGCATGCTGAAAATGAGAATGTAAATCATTAAGTGAAAAATAGTGCCTTATTTGTTCATGAACAACTTTATCCATGAGCTTGTTCAGCACTGGAAGAA
The DNA here is from genome assembly GCA_029692085.1 of Gymnothorax javanicus. Classification (NCBI taxonomy): domain Eukaryota; kingdom Metazoa; phylum Chordata; class Actinopteri; order Anguilliformes; family Muraenidae; genus Gymnothorax; species Gymnothorax javanicus. The sequence goes on along the minus strand of CM056210.1, from coordinate 27,037,045 downwards.
AACTGATAGATCTGCTATTGACAGCTAAGAAACTCTCCCACTTATTTTTCTGAAGAGGTAAAACCTTGGCAGGTTACCAAACCTGCAGGAATAAACCCTCCTTCAGACTCAGGTTGAAAATATGACATAATGGCAATGATATTTTTGAAACAACTTTAAGTAGCCTCCCATCCAGATTATCCATACCAGCTGGTTTATCATTATTCAGGTCATCAAGTAGATTTTTTATTTTTTTAACGATATCAGGTTCAATAGATTGAAAAGCAAAAATACATAGGGTTTTTTTTTCATGATAGAGTTAGTTATTATGTGAGATGACATACTACCCCCACTAGGGGAGCCCATTTTTCTTCTTAACTTGTCTACCTCATCTGCGAAATGGTTTGCAATGTCCTCTGCTCTCGCTAAGAAAATTCCATCCCCATCAGTGAAAGAAGAAATGTTGTTTTAGGCACAGCCCCTTATTTGACTTAAGGTTTTCCAAAGTTTTTTACCATCATACTTTTGCTGCTCAATTTTATTTTGATGATATGCTTCTTTCTTCTTCCGATTTAACTTTGTAACCTTACTTTTCATCACAGTATTTTTGCCACTTATCCGTTCCTTTAGAGGTGATTTGGAAAATGTCCCTTGATTCTTCAGGCTGACTTGGCTGTTGATTTGAAAATAAGAAAAGTAGCAAGACCCACAGATACGAATGAGGGTAGCTGACAACTCCAAGTACTGTAACATCTCTGACCCCCCCAGTATCTGAGCTAACATCTTCTGCAAGGAGCAAGTGCACAGGTAAGATAAATTATTCAGGAGCACACTTATACATCCCCATTCTAAGTTGTCTTGCAGTAATTTTTGACAGGTTATAATGCGTCTATTTCCAGTAAATACTTGCTCCTGAGCTGGGAGCTCTACGGAGCCCTGCTCCAGGTCTTTTGATCAGATAGGACCACAGAAGGACATGCAGTAACAGATACTCACATCAGTGTGTTTTGTCATGGGATTCAGCTTAAGGAACAATGGACTCTCAATGATCTCGCAAACCTACAGGCAACAGGAAGGAACGCAGAGATGAAAATGGAGTAAGAGGCAAGGAAACATACAATGACAGTCACACAGACAAAATGACCTCACCACCATTCAATACTTTTCACCGCAGCAGCCAATTCGCTCCAAAATCTCGCTGGCTCTTTCTCAGAACTGGCTACGTGTAAATAGACAGTTCACAGCCCATGAATGTAAACTGTTGTTAGAGGACTCCTTGGGAGAGTGATGGCTCCCTCTACATTATGCGGTTAGCAACAAATTCATATTCCCATTTTAGAGTTAATATTGTTCTAGCATTTAGCTAACAAATACAGCTGATTAGCTGTTTACATACCCAATTTATAGACCTTTTCAGCCAGCATGCAAGAAAACGTTCAACTCAGCCATTTTGAAAAATCCTCCCTTTGGAACAAAAGAAACCTAAGATTCTAAGACATTTAACTCCTACTTTATACTCGTGATTAAGTTCTTTATTTATATGCATGCACACTTGCGGTTATCTGCCATTACAAAATGAAGGAAAGGAACTAAATTCAAAAAGTCAACATAAGCATATTTTTGGGTCTTCCATCAATGGGAATTTCAATTCTAAAATATCGCTAACCAGCAGAAAACAATCTCAATTAACAGAAGAGGAAGGATATATTGGAATGTATGACCATTTTATTTTGAGGACTTTTTTTTTTTTTTTTTAACATCAAACCATTTTTTTTCCCCCACACATGGAACCTGGGCTGCTTTGCCACTCAAAGCAGCAAACCTGGGCAAGCTGGCTCCACAAAACACATTCTCTGCTCACCTGCTTATGAATATGAATATCCGATTGGTCGGGTGGGCCACCAGTAGTGTACCAGCCAAGAAACTCCATGTCTTTGAAGACCTGCTTGACTAAAAAAAACAAAAGATGGAGATATGGAGAAAGGTCAAAGCGTTTGTATGAAAGGTGCAAGATATCAAGATAAACGAATCAACAAAGACACGCATGAAAACTTCAAAAGTTACAGCTGAGAGTAAACAGATCATAAAGGGACTCTTACATTGCTCTTCCTTAGTGTAATAATATTCTTTGTCAATGTGTGTCCTGTCATCCACAGTGTGTGAGAGAAGCTCGAAGGAGTTCATGACCTCTATGTTCCTGCCTTCCTGCTTCCCGATCAGAGCTCCAATCACTGTTGAGGAAAGAGTAGTAAACATCCACATCAGTGACATCATCTCCAGTAAACAAGCAAACACTACAGGCTGTATGTAGTTGCAGTACAGATTTTCACACACTGCTGCCACACACACACACACACACACACACACATTTCAACGGGCATTTACTGTAGCAGATACTTACACCCAGAGACTGGGTGCAGTTTGTATCTTTTTTTTTTTTTTTTTACACACAATAAACTCATCGAGTGGGATCAAAATGCATTTGCATTACACATTTCATAAAGTATTGTCACGACACAGCATCACAGAAACGTTGTGCATCTTATATGCTTACACACATACAGCTAGTCCACTAAGACACCTTTTCGCAAGAGGAAAATAGTGGCATTACCGCGATGAAAATGAACCAGCGAACTTCGAAAGCCACACTCCCTTAACATCAAACTACTTGATAGTTTCAATCCCAAATAAAACAGGTTAGTATATCACACCCCAGCAAGACCACAGGACATCCAGAAAACTCCAGTACCCTGCATGGGCCTGCCTTCCTGTGACCGGATCCGGATCCAGTGGTCTGAGATGTTTAGGATGACAAGGGGATGCAAGGCCACCGACACACTCCCCGTCACCCCCGACGCCATCACACTGGGGCCTGCTGATTGAGTGATTATAGTAAAAAATAAATAAGTAAAGAATATAAGCACTAAGTTCACCTCTTTGAACCACAGATTATCATCTTCAACCATCAACCAAGGACAGAGAACCGACTTCACTGTAGAACGAGGGGTGGGAATCACCAGAGGCCCCGCGATATGACATCATCACAATACTTGAGAGTCACAATATGATGTTACTGTGATTTTCCAATTTATGTTTCACCAGTTGCACATCTCAATCCTCCATCTTTGTTCTGGCCAACTTCTGGCTTAATCTTGTGAGAGTCACACCTTTGTTAGGCTGACCTGACCAGAGAGTGAGCACTTAGCACCATCTAGTCACTCATTTGTACTGAAAAGTCAACTGTTTTTTTATAATTCTTGTACCCAAAAGTTTTTTATATAATTCATTGAATTTACAATACAAATCATAATACTCGGGGTCTTGAGATATGCCACGCAAAAATATCACAATATGCTGTAGGGCCATTCTCAGTCACGTGTGTGACCAAAAATGTAACAAATAGTAGAAAAAATCTCCTCCAATTACAAAAGCATTGGAGGTTCATGATTGTGGACCTTGTATAAGAGTACTACTTATCCAAGTCTATCAAGTAAAAATGTTATTTGTTACATTAACTTTAACTACTTAAGGTCAGAGGTCAAATACGACTTGTCACGTGTGTGACTTCACACGGAAACAGGTTTTTCATAACTCTATTTGACTTCAAAAACTCTGAAGTTGAAAAATCTAGAATTTTCATAGTTTTGGGGTATGGAGAATAGCAAGGAATAAATTTGATACCTTTCATTAATTTACAAAGTATTTCTTTATTTGATGACATCTGGTCATGTGTGTGACATTTTGGTTCACTTCTCAGAGAATGGCCCTGTATCAAAATAGCCCCCCACCCCTACGTAGAACCCTTGGAGTAAAAATTACAACGTTTCAAGCGTAAAGTTGCCAGAATCAGCTTTAATTTTTAGTACTCTCTCAAAATGCTTCAGTAAATGGCAGCTCAAAACATAAACTGTACCCTTACACTGTTATGCAGGACATACAGTATATTTCTTCACATGGAGCAATTTTGAGGTGAACGGTAATAACTGAAAATCACAACAGCGTGTTGTGTATGCATGGCACATATTAACAAAAATAGCAACACATCCACTTTCATGAGACTGCCATTTAATATTTCAGGACTTTTAAGCTGTTGCAGCTGACTGCAATAAGTGAGACCACCATCAGAATCTTGACGCATCGTTCACCAAACCTGCTCAAAGACTCAAATGTCTCAGAGCTGAAATCTGCTATTAGAAAAACAGCAGGCTTGAGTGCATGTTCAAAACAGACTCTGTGACAACTAGCTAAAACTAGTGAGACCTGAGCAGGCATTGGTTAAATGCCAAAAAGGTCATTATATTTCCTCCAAAGTGACCAGCATAACTTCAGCATTAGAATGAATACTGATACATATCATGACACGCAAAGGTGGCAACCTCAACCCTGCTGAAAATTCCAGCAAAGCAATTACAATTCTAAGCTGGTCTAAGCAGTGTTTGAAAAGGACAGCTAGTCTTTTGCTGGTTATAGTTGGTCTCTATAGCAAGACAAAGGTGGTCAAAGCTAGTTAAGCTGGTGGAGTGAGCTGGAGTCAACTGATGAGGGACTAGTTGACCAGCTGTAACTGTCAAAACACTGCTTAAACCAGCTTGAACTGTCTGGTTACAGCTGAAAGTTTCAACAGGGCACTTATTGTGGTCCATAAGAAAACAGAAAATGTACAGTACACGACCAACAGGCACGTTCTAGTAAAAAAAAGAAAAAAAAACATCCGCCCTCATCTTGATTCGTATTAGAATGATGTAACGTTAATCGTCTTTGGTTTGAACTTGGCAAATAACAGAATTCAGATCCGTTTATAGTATTTTTATTCGTCGTACAATCACCACTCACAAGCCAACTCATAATACAGAATCTACATAAACACCACGTACATTTAGACTGAGAGAAGTTTACACCCCCACGTTCATTTTATGCCAGAAAAATACATGGCCTGTAGCCGGATTGCCCGATTGGTGATAAATGCTTGGAAGCGCCTGCACTGGCCAATTAAGACTTTCAATTTCTTGTGAAGGCGGGCGCTACAGTGCAATAGAGCAATCATCAGCAAGGAATGCCAAGCGGCATACAAGATTACTTAGGGTGACTGCATACCGGCCAGATATTACATTGCAAAACAAATCTCCGAAAGACCTATTCATTATATATAAAGATTTATAACAATGTCTATACTCCAGAGGAGGTGTATGGTTTAATCAAGTTGAAAATGCAAAGGAAACTGGATTCATTTGAAGAATTATGCTCACCAGCACCGTCCACTTCCATCCCACCACCATTGCTCGCCGCCATCTTGTCCTATACAAGAATGACACTTCGGCGCGCAAGCGCACTGCATCAAATTTCAGATAAGGCCACTGGGGGGCGACTGAACACGTTCAAGTCAGGAGCATTTCTAACAAGTTCTTCTTCTTCTTATTTGAGTTATTCTGACTACCTGCAACTCAGGCACAAATCTGCCATCTGCTGTTCAGTTCTGGATCGTAATTACGTACTCATAGTTAAATTCTTTTAAGGAGACCAATTCGATGTAGATACACCAATAAACTGTTTATTTTAGCAGAACTGTCCGGACTCATCGAGCTGCGCACATTGAAGGCAGACACTCGGGCTGCATCCATGTCTCTGAATAATTTCCTCCGATGATGGATATGAATTTCGCACGGTAAAAGAACGTACTACATAGTCTCATTGTAATTCCTCTTTTCCATCAGGGTGTTTGACGAACACACCTAGCCCCCTCCTTCACCCACAGTGCACAAGTCTCAGCCTCGTTACAATAACGGCATCTTTTCTTTTATTACAGACAGGACCCGCTTCCCTTATTACAGTCCCCTGATGTGCCAAATAAAATCCTCCTTTCCCCAAGAGATGGCAATTTCGACAATGAAGTTCGAACGGCTTCAAAACTTTCAACACTTCCGGTTCCGACGCGGTGTTCGAGAGAGGTTTCGAAACGTCACGTGATCGCAATCCGTCTACCGCGAAAGGTTGTAAAAAGCCAAGGGAAAATACAGGTGTTTGAGGTGTTTTGTTGCGTTGAGTTGTGGTGAGAGATTTTGTGAAGATTTTGCTACAGTTGCTCAAAATACTAGATATAGATAGATAGATAGATTTTCTAAAGCTTATCAGGTATTTTCCAATGTGCCAATAAGTTGAAGCATGTTTGTTTATTTTTTTTTTTTTTTGTTTAACTGAACTTGTAATTTGATTTCAGATGGTGGAGAAGCAGAGAAGCCAGCTGAATCAAAAAAAGTGCAGCAAATATTATCCCTGAATAAAAATCTTTGAGCAAAATGTTTCGGAATCTAAATCTTTATACAATATTTCAATGAGGTGCAATACCAACTAGGCGTTATCAAAAATTGTAATTGTCAAGTCCATTTATATATAAAAGGCTGACCTGACACAATCATTCTCAAATATTGAATGAATGAATGAATGAATGAATGAATGAATGAGAACATTTAACGGCAAAATAAACAAACAGTGCCATACAATGTGAAATAGTAGCCATATCGTACAAAAAATAAATAATTGACTTATCGTGCCTATGTCAAAACTATTAATATTTTTGGATTTATGAAAAGGGGGTCTTCAGCACATCAACACCAACAATAATTGAATGCTGCAATGACAACTTCTGCCAGTGGATGCCAATGTTGAGCGAGCAAGTTTTGAAATGTTTCAAAACATTTCGAAACAATTGTTTAAATGTTTTGAAACGTTTCGAAGCTTCGAATTTGCCATCCCTACTTTCCCCTCACTGCACATTTATGGGAGAAACCGCACATCAACTCTAAAGAAGAAGAAGAAGAAGAAGAAGAAGAAGAAAATTGGAGAGTGACGTCGCTTCTCGGTTGTTTACAAGATGGCGGACTTGAAAACTTGCTCCATTGAATATTTCCCTGAGAACATTATAATTGACATTTTATCATATTTAAGTGTAAAAGAGCTCGTCCGATCCGGCAGGTAATTAAGACTTCGCTTGACTGTTCGTCTATTGCAGTTATATACTCTAAATAGTTTTCTAGTGTTTGTAGCTAACGTTAGTGGTCGCAGCTTACTTTGTCTGTGCCTTTCCATTGTGAACTAGACCAGCGAGCTAACGTGAAGGTGAGTTTCAGGGCTGGAAGGGAAAAAAGTTAGATTAGCTTTTAGCTACCCGGGCAGGCTGTCGTAACGTTTGTATGTGACTGTAGCTAATTACGGCTTTCCTTAATTTCTAGCTAGCTACATTCCTCAAATGTTTACCCCCACGATTTAGTTCGTTTGCCAGCCGAACGTTAGCTATTAATTTGCACATTAATTTATATAGATGATATACGCAGTTAAAGCAGGAAGTAAATCTGCGGTGGTATAGTTTATTGATGTGTCATGTTATGTGTTATAACTACTGAGGTTGATGGCAAAAGACATTGCAGCTGTTTATGAACAAATTGAATCACGTCCATTCAAAGGAGTATTGCGCGTTTGCGAAAAATTATCAACAACTGACTGTGCAGCGTTGAAGAATCAAATTCAAAGTTATAGCTGGGTCAATGACGTGACATGCAGATTTTTGAGTCCGAGCGCACTACTTTGGTTTAAAATAATTTTAAATGATTCATAATAAGCATCATTTTATTCTGTAAAACCTGTTTAATTTTAACATGTTTCCAGTTTATGATATTTATGTTTTGCCATCTCAAACCCTCAAAATGTCAGGCGGCGCAATTGTCCGAGCAAGTTAACACTAAGTGAAATGTATTAAATATGTAATTTAAAATATGAATTAATATAATATTAATATGGGGACATAATTTAATATTGAAAACCTTTCAAATAAACAAAGCTTAATAGTTTAATTGTTCTTAAATTGTTTGGAAAACCAAAATACCCGCCCCCTACAATAAAGAATCCACAAGTTACTTTTAATACCCAGCTCAACTACAAAATAGTAATGTTTTAGGCAGAGTAGACACACTCAGGTATATTTACGAAAAAAAATCTCTTAGAAAAAAAGGAGGGAAGTGTGTTTTTTTTTTTCAAGAAACTTTTGTTTGTGCCACCTGACATTTTTTGGCTGGTGAAATTGCAAATACAGTCTAAAACTGTAGTAAAACCCTGTAAATGTTGTGCAACCATTAAGACTTGTTTAAACACACTCTTCCAACTTCAAATAAATGTGTATTCTGTACATTTTTAAAGATTTATTAAAAAATATATATTTTAAAAGGCTTATTTGTCATTGACCCTGCTACATGCGTGTAGACTACATGTAAGAAATGTCGTGTCTGCTACCGTGACTTTTTCATGATTTATTATCTCCCACCACGGAGCGGGACGGGGGATATTGGATTGGGGTCCGTCCGGGCCTGAATGGGGACAGGATTTCTCTGAAACGATTTTACCTAGATGCATGAAAATTTGTTTGCTTAAAAAGCTAGTCATGATCTACGTTGATTTCGAAAATGGATGTCGAAGCACATTTTTCTACGGAGTTGTGACCCTTGATCGTGATGGGGGATGGTAATGACACTGTCGTCTTGTTATGTTAAAGTCAGAAATGTCCTCTGACTTATTGCCGAATGTGGAAGTCATGAGCCCAAGAAAGAAATTTGATAAATCAACCAATGGGTAAAATAAGCATGACTTCGTGTGACAGATTTATTTATTATCTTGATGGTGATATTGAAGTTTTCTAACGTTGTCCTTGTAAGTAAGTCTGTTCCGAGCCTTGTGGCTCATTAGGCTTAACCCTGGTTTCAGTTGCATGAAGCGACTAGGCGTTATGCTCGTCCATTGCTGCTTCCCCCCTGACAATTTGCTGGTATTCAATTATATACCTGGGTTGAGTGAGGCACTGTGGGAGTGAAGTGTGCACAAGAACACACCGTGAAAGCCGTGGCAAGGACTCAAACTCAGGACCTTTCGGTCCAGAGTCAAGCACACTTAACTACCGCATCCCCTTGTGCCTTTGTGTTGTGCTCATATTTGTATTTCAGCATTGTGGAGGACTTAGGAGTTGTTCTTTCGCCTGAGATTTGTTTTGTCACATCTGTGTTTCCCACTGCAGGGTATGCAAGCGGTGGAGACGGTTGGTGAAAGACCAGAGGCTGTGGCGCACTGTAGACCTTAGTGAATGGAAAGGGGTAAGAACTGCATGTCACCCAGTAGAGCTACATACGATGCATGCTGTTTGCTTCACTTGCAGAATAAAAAGGCGTGCAGTGTTTGCAGTTGTTGTTCCATGAGTCTCTCTTCTGTGCGGTTAGGTGACCTCGCGCACTCTGTGGGTCCTGCTCAGGCAGTATCTGGGTAGCGGGCTGCGCTGCTTGCGTCTGCGAGGCTTGCTCCTCTCCGTTCGCGCCGGGACCTTTCTGTCCGAGCCCTGGCTTCAGGCTCTGGCCTCTCGATGCCCCCGACTGCGCAGACTCTCCCTGCTCCACGCTGACCTGGGGGGGTTGCGCAGCTGCCTCCTCCTGCCACGCACCCTGCAGGTCCTGGAGCTGCGCAGCTGCGAGCTGCCGGCAGGATTCTTCTCCCAGAACAGCTCCGCCCTCTCCTCCAGTGGCTGCGATGTCGGGGGTAACGACGCTGGGAGCCAGGCGGGAAAGGGGGGCTCGTCTCCGCCCGGGCCAGCGGCTGGAATAGCTGTTGAGACCCTCATCCTGGAAAACATACCTTCCTTCACAGACCAGCACTTGCAGAGTCTTAGTTCCTGGGAGATGCTCAGGCAGCTAGAACTGAGGGACGTGATTCGGTTGACGGCCGCGGGGCTGCGGGGATGCGCGGCCCGGGTGGAGGCGGGGGACGCAGGGGCCGGGCTGTCCGGTCTTCGGGCCCTGGAGCTGGGGAACTCGGGCCGGCCGGGGTCCCAGACGCAGATGGCCTCTTTGGGGCTCGGGGAAGGCTGGGTGGGGCTGCAGGAGCTTACACTGGGCGGGAGGGAGGTGGGCCCGGGGCTCTTGTGCGTGAGCCGTCTGCGCGACCTGAGGCGACTGCGACTGCGCAACTGTCCTCTGAGCGAGGTGCAGGTCCTGCGCAGCTGCAAGGGCCTGCGCGGGCTGCGCTGGATGGAGTTCTGTGAGGTCACCTTTCAAGGCCAGCAGCGGAAACCGGAGGCGGAGGAACATGAGGAAGAGGGCAGCGGTGAGGATAAGGAGGGCAAGGACGGGAAGGAGAACCCCGTGCCAACTCTCCGACGGGCTCTCTCAGCCCTGCTGCCCAGGTGCTCTCTGGTGTTCACGCGATGCTCTGTTACCGTGCCAACTGACTAGTGGTGCGCACCACCCGTAGACTGTATAAAAAGACGGACTCAGCACCTGGGTCTGAAAATTGAAGCCCATGCGGAAATCTCTGAAAACAGCATTCTATTTAATTGCCAGCAGATGGCGACATCGGTGGTTGCAGAAAGAAGTTCAATGCTATAGAAGTCTATGAGAAAATGACCCTACTTTCCCACCTGATTTATTATTTCAATAATGATTTACCACATTATTTAATGGTATGTATCGCAAGTTTCAAGTCTCCTTCGATATATCATTATGTTCATTTTTGTAAATTATGGTCCCAATGGACTAGAAGTCTAACAAATAGACTAGAACAGTGGTCTTCAACTTCGTTCCTGGGGACCCACTGTGTATGCTGGTTTTTGTTGCAACCACAATTGTAATGGCAGGATTTTAACAAGCTGTTAAAGTCTTAATTAGGTGTTTTTCATGTTTAGAGTTGTTAATTACTCCCTTTATCCAAATGTTGCATAGAAACATCCATACGTACTATGAAGAATAAAATACCCCAGAAGATAGTGTGTTTATTTTCATACTGCAAGAAATGTCAAGTAAGATAACATTTCAAACATGAAATTAGACACTGAGGAAATCGGTAAATCCCAAATTAGGCTGTTGGACACAACTGTCCCAAGTTCTTTCAGTAAACTTCAGGTGAACTTAATTAGATTGGCATAACACAAAACTGGTTTGACTCTTTACCATTTGCTTGTCAAATAAATTTGTCATGATGTGCCAATTAGTTTTCACCAATTAGGAGCCTAAGTACATCTTTAATTTGATTGGTTACATTGTTTTCTCTCATTTTATGCTGTTATTTCCAATACATCACAATGTGGGCATGGTATTTTTTTCTTGTTCTTCATGGCAAACATAGATATTTCTGTTAACTTTTGAGGTAAGAGGGCAAATAACTGCTCTAAACATTAAATGCACTTAAGACAAATTAACAGCTTGTTAGAATCTTGTTAAAAAATTGTGGTTGGAACAAAAACCAGTGTAAACAGTGGGTCCCCAGGAACAACATTGAAGACCACTGGACTAGAATAAAGGATAAAGCCAGATATGCTTTTTGGGGCGAGGCCTCTGGTCCTCGTCAGATACGGTCAGATCCACCCCTCGCTCCTCCCTAGATCTTCAATTCTCGCTCTCGTCCAATAGAAATCACACCCGGTTTCAAAATGACAAAATGGCACTGTTCAAATTGCCAAAATCAAGGCTTCCTAAATGGTACGCTGAAACCATTGGGTGATGTCACTGCTGCTTTGTCCATCTTTTTATACAGTCTATGGCACCACCACAGATGTGCTATAAAAATAAAAAAAAAACACACCAGCAAACACGTGCGCTTGTAGCACCCTCATTGAATACATGCTGCACTGTGTTGAAGTTATGGGTACATTTTAGACAAGTCACTGAGGCTAAGATGCTTCCAAAAATTATGGAATTCTAAATAATAAATGATGCACAATAAAGAGCTTTCAACTGTTAAAAAGAAATTGGCTCCGTATTGGTGTGACTACCTTTTGTTTAAAAAAATACAACCCCAATTCTGAAATAGTTGGGACGAAGTGTAAATTGTGATTAAAATCAAATTGCAGTGACTTTCAGATCACATGAGCCAATATGTTATTTACAATAGAACATGGATAACATTTCAAATGTTGAAACTGAGACATGTTACATTTTTATCCACAAAATGAGCTTATTTCAAATTTTCTGGCTGCAACAGGTCTCAAAAAAGTTGGGACACAGGCAAAAAAGGGCTGAAAAAGCAATTAGTATATAAGAGAATCAGCTGAAAGAACATTTAGCAAGTAATTAAGTTAACTGGCATCAGGTGAGTAACATGATTGGCTATAAAAGGGATGTCTTAGAGAGGGTGAGTCTCTCAGAAGTAAAGATGACCAGAGGCTCTCCAACCTGTGAAGGCTTGCGTAAAAAAATAGTGGAATACTTTAAAAACAATGTTCCTCAACGTCAAATTACAAAGGCTTTGAGGGTCTCATCATCGACAGTGCATAACATCATCAAAAGATTCAGAGAAACTGGAAAAATCTCTGTGAGTAAGGGACAAGATCAAAGACCTTTACTGGATGCCCGTGATCTTCGGGCCCTCAGACGCCACTGCATCACTCACCAGCATGATTCTGTCATTGACATTACTAAATGGGCCCAAGAATACTTCAAGAAACCACTGTCTGTAAACACAGTCTGCCGTGCCATCCACAGATGCCACCTAAAACTCTATCATGCAAAAAGGAAGCCATTGTTGAGCATGATCCAGAAGCGCCGCCGTGTTCTGTGGGCCAAGGCTCATTTAAAATGGACTATAGCAAAGTGGCAAAGTGTCCTGTGGTCAGACGAGTCCAAATTTGACATTCTTGTTGGAAATCTTGGGCGTCGTGTCCTCCGGGCTAAAGAGGTGAAAGACCACCCCTCTTGTCATCAGCGTTCAGTTCAAAAGCCAGCCTCTCTGATGGTATGGGGATGCATTAGTGCATATGGTGTGGGACACTTGCATGTTTTAAAAACCATGAATGCTGAAAGGTATATAAAGGTTTTAGAGCAACATATGCTCCCCTCCAGAGGACATCTATTCCAGGGAAGGCCTCGTGTATTTCAGCAGGACAATGCAAAACCACATACTGCAGCTATTAAAACAGCATGGCTTTGTAGTAGAAGAGTCCATGTGCTGAACTGGCCTGCCTGCAGTCCTGATCTTTCACCGATTGAGAACATTTGGCGCATAATTTAACGAAAAGTCAGTCAAAGGAGACCCAAAACTCTCCAGCAGCTGGAAGCCTGTATTTAACAAGAGTGGGATCAAATTCCAATGGCTAAACTCAAGAAACTTGTCTCCTCAATGCCCAGACGCCTCCACTCTGTGTTAAAAAGAAGAGGGGATGCGACACCATGGTAAACAGGCCCCTGTCCCAACTTTTTTGAGACCTGTATCAGCCATCAAATTTGAAATGAGCTCAATCTGTGGATAAAATTGTAAAATTTTTCAGTTTCAACATTTGCTATGTTATCTCTGTTCCATTTGTGAATAAAATACTGGCTGGTGTGATTTGATAGTCATTGCGTTTTGATTTTATTCACAATTTACTCTTTGTCCCAACTATTTCAAAATTGGGGTTGTAGAACTGGCCCGCAGTTTTGCAGTTTTATTAGACTTGAGGGCACGCGGTAGAGTGCATACTTCTGCCACACCATATATCTGTTCTTTTGTTTACAGAATATGTTCCAGATCAATTTGAAAATTAAATCAACTCTTCCTTGGACTAACACCCATCATCCTGCCAAATTTCATAACAAACTGTTCATAACTTTTTGAGTTATCTGGTCAGAAATATCACACAGACCCACATTGGACAGATATACTTTAATTTTTCTGGATCCACAATCCAGAATATGTTCCAGATCACTTCCAAAATTGAATCAACCCATCCTTGGACTACCACCTATCATCCAACCAAATTTTATGACAAACCGTTCATAACTTTTTGAGTTATCCTGTTAGCAAACAGACAGACAGATAAACAACGTGCGAAAACACCTTGACAGAGGTAATAGACTTCTTGGTTTTACCAAGCATAGTGGAGAACTTGCCTTTGTTCTTTTGTTTTTCTTTGGTCTAATTTGCTACACTCTCCAGGTAATCCCAGACAGCCTTGCTAATGTTCAGATCAGGGGTCTGTCAAGGCTACATCATCTGTTGTCAATTGTCTTTAGTGAAATACAAACCCTTTTTTGTAAGATTATATTTGCAAATTACCATTTGTTGTTAGAGATATGCTTTTTATCTGCTTGCGATGCCCATATAGGAAAAAAAATAAACACCCTTGAATGAGAAAAAAATTGAGGATTCCTAAAACTTCTGCACAGTATTGTACGTGCAAAACGACCTAGAACACAGTAGTACTCAGACACAAATCTGATCATCTGTAAAACTCTGACTAACTCTCCAGCATACAATGTGAAAGAAGCCCAAATATTCATCAACACTTGCGAAGGACCATCAAACATTACAATACTGGAATTTTTGTGGAGCAATTTGCGAAATGGAAATGGTCAGTGGGGTAAAAAAAAAAACAAAAAAAGTTTGCGAGTGCTTACTTGTGCTCATACTGGCTTGCAGGTGTGCGATTGTGGCCGCATGTGTACAGCTGCCGTGCAAAGCGGAAGACTAACTGACGCCCTTGCACACCTGCCTGTCCTGAAATGAGACGTTATCTTGAGAGCTGAGCGGAACGCCAGCTTCCTGTGTCCCGACCACAACCAAACGAAAAAGCAGGAACTGTCTGATGGGTGGGTTTGGGGGAAAAGCATCTGGTTGTCACGGGAACCTGCCAGAGATATCATTATCATAAATGAGCTAAACCATGACCAGATGAAGTGTGACCTTGTTTGTTTGCTTGAACTGTGCAACTGTGTTCTTTGCCATATGTTCAGTTGTACATGAACTGTTAAACCTGGGTGAGCGTATCCTGTAAACCCAGAGATGTATTTGCTTTAACTGGAACCCCCCCCCCATACTCTCAGAGCTCTGTCTGTCTGGTTTGTGTCAGGTTTTTTCCTTTTTAAATGTTTGAACTGCTCCATATGGTTTCTTATCAGGTTATACCGAGCTCCAGCGGTCATACTCTCCTTACACCATAAATGACTCCACATACACCCGTCAGCTCTCCCACTTTCTACTAAAAATTCCCTCTCAAGATGACCCATGCTGGTAAATTTATGCTGTGTTTTCAACACCTCAACTTGCTTTTAGCCGACTGACCTGCTGCTGGTCATTGTCATATAGTCAGCTAGCCCTCCAGCTCACTCTGCCAGTCAGCTCAACTGGTTTTAACCAGCTTTGACCAGCTTGTGACCAGCATTCGCCCGCCTCGGACCGCCAGGTATGACCCAGCCACAGGGCAGCTCCAAAATGATTGGAAATGCACTGAACATACAAAAAAGAAATAAATGAAGCGCATCAGAGAGAGAAACACAAGATGTGAACATCTGAGAAATGCTCTACTTCATTGATGTTTCAATGTAACCAACCAAAATTCCAAAAATTGCCACATTATGGAAAATTCTGTGAAAATAAGATAGGAGTGGTATGGAAAGTCTGCTACTATATTGAAACCCATATTCTAACGTGAATTTAAATGACTAGGCCTTATTTAGAAGGTCAATTTATACTATAACATCATCTCACCTGTTGAGTATCACCTGTTTTTACCTCTTTATTATTTCAGCTTGTTACTTTTTTTTTTCCTGAATTGGCCCTGCTCTAACTTTTTTTTTTGAGACTGTTAAAGTCATCAGATTTGAAGTAAGCTTACATTTTTAATGAAGAATTGAATTAACTTGTTAAAGCCTCAAGTAATGTGCTATCGCCATGTTTTTAATCTAATTTTCCGATTACTAATAATTTATTTGCATTTTCCACAATGCGAATTTGGTTCGGAATGAAAAAATAAATTGCCTCATAATTAAGGTTACAAAATTAACGGCATCCCAAAAGATTATTGCAAATCAAATCAACCTAATTTAAATCAAGAATGGAGTTCAACATATTTAAGTTAATGTAAGCTTTAGGGAGCTGCATTTCATCAATACATCACTTCCTGTTTCAGTATGGTATTAAAAATGAGATAAGATGCATTCAAAATCCCTTTGTCATCCAGCACCATAAAGAAAACAAAAGAATTGGCTGTTCAGAAGGGATGATCAAAGACCTTCACCCATCTAGTAATGGCTACAGGCAAATCCACAAATTAAATATACCTCTGAGTGAGGTCAATTATTAAAAAATGCAAAAAGTACTGTCCAGGACCCGACAGGTAGAGGATGCGAATGCATTTTTCGCTCTAGGATAGAATGAGTGATGGTGAGCAGAACAAAGATCCTCAAGAAACACTGAAAGAAATGCGCGCCTTGGCGGCATCTTGGGATCGCCCAGGCTTAAGCCTTTGAGCGCCATAGGCAAATATAGTTGCCCAGTGGTGTAAGATATCAAAACTAGATGCTGTTGAAAACCTATCATGTGGCAACTTGTTTAAAAGAGCTCCCGCAGGGGAGCTCTTTTAAACAAGTTGACACATGATAGGTTTTTCAGCAGCTCAGGATAATTACATTTTTAATTCCTTGAAAATTTATTCAGCGCTCAGAGGGTTAAAAAGCATCATCAGCTGCCTTCTCCATTACCACATCTTTGGAAGGATTCAGTGAGGAAAGCTTTTTCTGACCACAAGACACAAAAGCAAACATTTCAAACATCTGCAATTCTCCAGAGGTCATTGAAATTATGACTGGGTGAAAGTGCTGTGGTCAGAGGAACCAAATTTTACCATTTTGGTCAGATGCAACATTGGTGTGTTTGCGTTGAAATGGAGATGCATTGAAGGAAAGGCACCTCATACTAGAGGTAGAGGATCAGTGATGTTTTGAGATTATTTTGATTCCCAGATTCAGGGACACTGGTTGGGGTTAGATTCCACCAGGTTTCTTGTAGTTTTGGCTGCCAATGCGGTCAACTCGGCCAGAGAGATGAGACTTGGCTGTCGGACTTTTCAGTGAGACAATGGACTGAAACACACATCTTAACACCACACAGAATAAGTTCTGAAGAATGTTCTGCAAAGTCCATCTCAGTTACCAGACCCCAATCGGATCAAAACGGTGCAGGGTGTATTCAAGGAGGGCAGTTGACTCAAACCTAAGAATTTGGCTGATCTTTGTAGAGCAATGATCCAGAATCCCTCCAAATGTTTGCCAAACAGCTGATTTGCAGTGTAAACTCTGTGCGCCGAATGCGTACGAATACCTGAAGTGCCGTGGTTAAGGAAATCTAGTGCAAAAAAAAGGAGGCTGTCTGACGGCAAAGTAAAGCAGTGCAAAAAAAATCTAGACATAGTTTACACTTGAACTTATACTGGTTTTTTTTTTTTTTTTTGGTTAGCCTACTTTTAGGTGGTTAAAATCATAGACTGTATAAAAAGATGGACGAAGCAACCGTGACGTCACCCATTGGTTTCAGCATACCATTTAGGAAGCCTAAATTTTGGCAATTTGAACAGTGCCATTTTGTCATTTTGAAACCGGATGTGATTCCTATTGGATGAGAGCGTGAATTGAAGATCCAGGGAGGAGCGAGGGGTGGATCTACGGGCGGATCTGACCGTATCAGACGAAGACCAGAGGATAGCCACGCCCCTAAAGCATATTCTGGCTCTATCCTTTATTCTAGTCTATTTGGGACCATAATTTAAAAAATGAACATCATGATAGTTCGAAGGAGACTTGAAACTTGGGATAGATACCATTAAATAATATGGAAAATTATTATTGAAATAATAAATAAGGTGGGAAAGTAGGGTCATTTTCTTATAGACTTCCATAGCATTGAACTTCTTTCTGCAACCACCGATTGCCATCTGCTGGCCATTAAATAGAATGCAATGCAACACTCTGTTTCTGGCCCAGGCCACTGCTAGTGTCCATGTTTTTTCTCCCGCCGGATTCTCCTAACTGGGGGGCCTACCGCCCGCCATCTGCTGTAGGTAATACATTGAATGTGGATAAGTACCTCATACAACCCCACTTCAAATAATCCCCAACTATCCCTAAAATTACCTGCCAGGAATTAGTAAGAGAAGGTCTGAGTGCAGCATTGTTCTATCTAATGCTGCAGTTTTTACAAATATGTTTGGTATATTTTTAGTAGTGTTGTCCCTGCATCTTGGTTATTTGTCTTTTCTTTCAGCCAGAGAGAAGCCTTTGCTACAGATGTATTCCCAAGTACCTATTTGGTTTGGTGATGCTCTTTTTTCATCAATCTGGTGAAATATCCAGCTGTACCATGGTTTTAAAAAAGACCCTTTGGGAGAGACCGGATGCAGGAAATGCATATATTGTACTTCACTTTTATCAGGCAGGCTTGAACTTGCAATAGCGTTTTCTTTAACTGTTTGTTTATGGGGTGGCGCACTCGGGAGCACTGTTGCCTTACAGCAAGAATGTTGTGGGTTCGCATCCAGCATGGGGCCTTATTGTGAAGTTTTCGTGTTCTCCTTGCGTTAGCGTGGGTTCGCTCCGTTTACTCCAGTTTCCTTGCACAGTTCGAAAGCATGCATTCTCGGTTAATTGGAGACTCTAAATTGCCCATCGATGTATGTGAGCGTAGACGTGAATGGTACATTGGCCCTGCGATGGATCAGCGAGCAGTCCAAGGTGTGATCCTGCCATTCACCCACGGTCGCCTGGGATAGGCTCCCACTCTCCCCGCAACCCTGTTGAGGAAGGATGTGGTTTAGATAATGGATTGGTTGATAAGTATGTTAGCGTAGTTTCTGTGCTTGGTCATTACCTAGTGGAAGGACAGAGCCAAATGCAGAATAGAGGAGTTCAAAACACTGAGATTTATTAGGTGAGTAAACAAATCAGGGTCGAGAGCAAGGAAACGGATAATGCAGGATAGTCGAGGGGCAGGTGGAGGTCAGGCAGCGGCATTCCGGTGGTCAGGGGAATTGTGGTCAGTGGTGGGGTCTGTGGACAAAGCCAAGAGATAAATCCATGGGGAATCAGGAATCCTCAGGAGAGGAATCTTGGAATGAGTCAGGATGCTAGAAGAGAAAGACCACAGAACACACTCAATGGAAATGGGAGAGAATAAGGAGAATCCAGGCAAAGCGAGAACGCTGGAAAGTACAACAATACCAAGAGCACGTTTAACAGTCTGGCACTGGAGAACACTAAGACCGGAACTTAAATGCACTGTGACAAGAAGTAACAAGGCATTTACACCAAATTTTATAGTGCCCTTTTTTAATGTGTAAACCTGATAAATGTCTGACATTTTTTTGATAAATGTCAATGTGGATCGGAGTTGTGCCATGAAAAGTGAAGGAGGCCATTTGAGGCTGAGAAATAAAATAAATAAAAAAATGGCATCGGCCAAAAAAAAGACTGGTTTATCAGAATGATTAGTATAATTTTAGTGTTCATACAGTCAACTGGCATCCAACTCTTTATTTTTTTTTTCTGGAATAAGTGTTGAAGAAAGTATGGTTAATTTGGTAATCATAACAAGGTAGAAGTGATTGCTTTGAGTTGAATGTGACACTTCCGCCTACCATAGCATCATAGGTTCTAAAATTTGATCTTCGCTCCCCGCATTATGTCAGTCTTCGGACTTTATGTGACCTCGACCTGTGACCTTGATCACTGACCTGTTGACCACAAAATCCCAACCCAACCAGTTCAGTTACCCTTAATGGGGAATTACCGAGTCTGATTCGGACCAAATCCATCTTCTCCTTCTGTGGACATCATGCACATAATATGTGTGAAGGCCGGACGGTGAGACAGATGTATGGATGAAAATGGTATGCCTCCCACCCACTGTTCATGCCAGAGGCATAATCACAAGTTGGCTTGTTATGGATGGTGCAAATAAAATAAAACAGGAGTGATTTGACAGGTCCATTCACCTACCATATTGAAAACATTACAACACATTTGATGCCTTAACTTCAATTGAATTCAATTGAAGGCCTGTGTGCAAGAAGTACCTAAGTCACAAAATAACACTTTTGAGATTTTGGGGGTCAAAGTTTTCAAAACATGTTGCAGATCATGACAATGGAAACACCAGTACACAAGACTGTGTGCTTCTTTGCAGAAATCTTTGGTAACAGATGATGCTCTGGCCATTGTGGCTTTTAATACTGGTATCAGCTCATTTTTTGCAAAATATGACTTAAGTACTTCTTGCACACAGGACTTCAATTGTACACACTGATCTATATAGAATCAGTGATTGAACATTGAAAATATACACTTATTTCGAATATAACTACAGTTGACCCCCCCAAAAAAAAAGAAGTTGGCGCTGTGGCCATTTAGGATTAATAATAGTATGTCAAGTTGCAATGATGGGGTGATGTGAAATGAGGAGTTTATCAAGTGTGGTATTGTCGCACTATAGTACAACCCCAAATCTAAAAAATGACGTGATGGAAGATGCAGATGAAATCAAGAAGGATTGATCTGACAAGTCCTTTAACCCACTACTATAATACTGCTGGTTTAGGGGTGTGCACTTATTCAGCAGTAGTCCGTACCTACCATACCTACCAAAAGTTGTTCCGTGGCTTAGTTGGTTGAAGCATTCATCTAGTAAAGAAGAGCTCTTAGGTTTGAATTCCAGGAGTGTCTTCTGCCGTAATTTGAGGCTTTAAAATGACATCAGTAGTAAGATGACACCAAGGCACTTTGGAACCACTGCTTTGGCTACTATTAGTTGCCTTTGTTTTTTCTCTTCTTCTTACTAGTTTTCTGAGATGTAGCCCCATCTTCAAGTGCAATCCCGCCACCTGCTGGGTGTATTTACCTTGTGTGGAAAGTTACCAGTGATGTATATTACTGGATTGCCACTACCTATTCGCTAACACCATAGACTGTATACAAAGATGGACGACGCAACCTTCACGTCACCGATTGGTTTCAGCATACCATTTATGAAGCCTCGATTTTGGCAATTTGAACAGCGCCATTTTGCCATTTTGAAACTGGATGTGATTTCCAGATTTCCAGCTCCAGATACCTGTGACAACCTTCCAGCATCTTACTGAGACACTCCCAGCCCATCTAGCTGCTGTCCATGCTGCACATGGTGGTTACTCTGGATATTAGCTGGGGGTCATATTAATGTGACTTTGCCGTGTATAACCAAGTAAACTTCGAATAAATAGAGTTTATGCAGTAATGGTGTCCAAATGAGTTTTCAGTGAGATTTTAGGCATCAGGAGACTGTACAGTATCTCACAAAAGTGAGTATATCCCTCACATTTCAACAATTGATTTATTATATCTTTTCAAGGGACAATGTTACAGAAATGAAACTTGAATATATTCTTGAGTAGTCATTGTACAATATGTGTAGCAGTGTAGATTTACTGCACTGTCCAAATAACTGAACAGTCACTATTTCCAAAATGGGTAGCAACAAAAGTGAGTACACACCCCAATTGGTGATGGTCAACCAAGCAATGAAACGTGTCTTATTCATCATGTTAATGCTGTCGTCTGTTCGACTGGGCCATATGAGGTTGTGTAACGCGTTGAAGGTTTAAATTGTGGTGCTTTGGGTGCAGTGCACTCATTCTGGCCACTGGATAATCAACATGGCACCTCATGGGAAAGAGCTCTCTGAGGATCTGAAAAAGAGAATTGTTGCTCTTCACAAAGATGGTCCAAGCTACAAGAAGATCGGTGAAACCAGGAAACTGAGCTACATCACAGTGGCCACGGTTATCCAGCGGTTTTCCAAGATGGGTTCTGCTCTGAACAGGTCTTGTCAGGGTCAACCAAAGAGGTTGAGTCCTCATGCTCTGCGTCATGTGCTCAAGTTGGCTTCAGAAAACAGAAGCAGGAGTGCTGGCACCATTGCTAACGAGGTTGCAGCAGTGGGAGAACAGCCTGCCAGTGCTCAGACCATATGCCATACCCTGCACCAAGTCGGTCTGTATGGCCGTCGGCCATGACAGAAGCCTCTTCTGAAGCTAGCCCACAAAAAAGCCCGAAAACAGTTTGCTGAAGACAAACAGTCCAAGAACATGAAATACTGGAACCATGTTCTGTGGTCTGATTAGACCAAGATAAACTTGTTCGGCTCAGATGGTGTCCAGCATGCGTGGCGGCGCCCTGGTAAGGAGAACCAAGACAAGTGTACACTGCCTACAGTCAAACATGGTGGCGGCAGCATCATGGTCTGGGGCTGCATGAGTCCTTCTGGTCCTGGGGAGCTGTGCTTCATTAATGGAACAATGGATTCCAACATGTACTGTGACATTCTGAAGCAGAACATGATGCCCTCCCTTCGGAAACTGGGCCACACGGCAGTTTTCTAACATGACAATGACCTCCAAGATGACAACTGCCTTCCTGAAGAAGCTGAAGCTGAAGGTGATGGCATGGCCGAGTATGTCTCCAGACCTGAATCCCATTGAGCACCTGTGGGGCATCCTCAAGAGGAAGGTGGAGGGGCAGCAGGTGTCCAACATCCACCAGCTCCGTGATGTTGTCATGGAGGAGTGGAGATAGATTCCAGCAACAAACTGAGCAGCTCTGGTGAATTCCATGCTTAGGAGAATCAATGCAGTGCTGGACAAAAATGGTGGTCACTAAATATTGACACTACGGACACAATTTGGCATGTTGACGGTGAGGTGTACTCACTTTTGTTGCCACCCATTTTGGAAATAGTGACTGTTTGTTCAGTTATTTGGACAGTGCAGTAAATCTACACTGCTACACATATTGCACAATGGCTACTCTAGAATATATTCAGGTTTCATTCCTGTAATGTTGTCCCTTAAAAAGATATAATAAATTAATTGTCGAAGTGTGAGGGGTGTACTCACTTTCGTGAGATAGTGTATGTTGTTTGAAAAGATCACATCACTGCAATTTTTTTATTTTTTTTGTTAGTGTCTACTTATTCATAACAGACTGTACTGCAAAAACAGTTGTTTGGAACTGCACATTTCGTACTCAAGGTGTTAAACATATTAATTTCAATTAATGAATTCTGGACCACTCCCAAAGTAGAGGAGAGTATTGGATGGGATTGCGGATAGGAGATCAGCGGATAAGAGATCGGGCGGATAAGAGATCGGGGCAGGTGTGGTGTTGGACTCGGTCTGTGATTGTGCGGACGTTGGGCGCCCCCTGGGTGGCGAGACTCAAAGTGGGGCTCGCATTTCTTATCAGAGTCCGTGTGGCTCCCAAGCCCCCCGGGGTCCCAGTTGGTGGCTGTTTCTTGCTTCCTTCTTGGAGAGGGGAAGGGTGGGAGGGATGTAGAAATGAGACGAGCGGGGATGTGGGAATGTAGGAGGTATACGTAGACAAAAAGTTATCAGTTTTTGAGATATTAATGAAAGACTGAAAAAATGAGCACAAGCACTGATTTTCTAAGTCCAAAATGCTGAATTTCTCAAAAACCAGGATGTAGAATTTTCACATTTTCGCAGGGGATAATCAGAAAATCATAAGGAAGGCTCACACCAAATTAGAACAAATGTTATCAGACAGTTTTTGAGATATTCAAATTTGAAGTGAAAAGTTGACGCTGGGCAGACAGACAGACGGACGCCGGACGACTCTGTATCAGAAAAGCTCCGCTGACTGCTGACTATGGTCACAGCGGAGCAAAAAAGTTATCAGACAGTTTTTGAGATATGAATGAAAGATTGAAAAAATGAACACAAACACTGATTTTCTAAGTCCAAAATGCTGAATTTCTCAAAAACCGGGACGTAGAATTTTCTAATTTTCGCAGGGGATCATCAGAACATCATAAGGAAGGCTCACTACAAATTAGACAAAAAGTTATCGAACAGTTTTTGAGGTATTAATGAAAGACTGAAAAAATGAGCACAAACACTGATTTTCTAAGTCCAAAATGCTGAATTTCTCGTAAACCGGGACGAAGAATTTTCAGATTTTCACAGTGAATATTCAGAATATCATGCGGAAGGCTCACACCAAATTAGGAAAACAGTTATCAGACAGTTTTGGGATATTCAGATTAAAAGTGAGAATTTGACGCCGGACAGACGGACGGACGGACAGACAGTCGGCCGCCGGACGACTCGGCATTAGAAAAGCTCCGCTAACTGTGACTGTCATCACAGCGGAGCTAAAAAGGTGGATACAGTAGTGGGATTCTATAACATAACATGCGGCTGTTCCTGGACTCTGGTTTGTTTGTCCTCTCTGTTTGTCCACCTGTCTCATTTGTATTTTTCCTGTGTATTTCACTCTCTTTACCTCTCTATTCCATCTACCTCTTGTTTACTTATCCTGTTCTGTTCTCTCTCCATCTCTACCCCGCTCTCTTTCCCTCACTATTGTGCTCTCATTCTCTCAACTTGGTTCCTAACTCCCACGCTCTTCCCGTCATTTTCTCATTCTGTTACCTCTGTCTCATTATCTATCTATCTATCTTTCTTTCTATCTATTTATCTATCTATCTTTCTCTCTCATTTTTCTGACTGTTTACCCTCCTGTTTGGCCTGCCTGTCCTCCCCAGCTCCTGAGTTGTTTTTTGTCTGCCATTCCGAGTCCAGACTGTTGTCTTGGTGTCCGGATACTACCTTATAAGGCAGAACCCAGCATACATCTGTTGTTTGCTTGCCTTCGTATTTTATCACGCATACATTTTTTTATGTCCTTCTGTCGATGCATTTCGATTATGTTTCAACAGGTTTGAATGCAAAAACAACAGGCACAGGTATAAAACCATCGTATTTTTAGAAAAAAATCTAAAAAAAAAGTCTGCACACTCAGAATGCATGATGTTTATTTTCCAACATTTTAGCTCTCTTTTTATCAGTGTCACATATGTCATTAACAAGACCTCACATAGGTCTTTTCAAACCCAGTTTTAATGCAGGTCAGTGGTGGCTATGAAGAAAATTATTTTCCCACAAGAATATGTACTGCACATACTGAACTCAGCACTCAAGTGTCTGTGTATATTCTCTGGGAAATAAATCCAAGTGGTTTGATTGGTTACATTTTAACATTTTCAAAATAAAGAAAAATGTTGACAGCAGGTCACATGACCGTATCGCATATCTTTTGTAGTTGACTCTGACTTATGGCACAAGTGAACTTTGGATGGAAATTTTGCAATATGTACTAAGAGTAATCCCAAAGAAAACACAGATTGTTGTCAACAGAAACTTGGGCTGCGTCCGAATAGTAAAAAAGTTATGTCCTATTGTCTAATTCCTAACCCCTTTTCTTGAACCTCTGTGTAAAATGTCATGAGGTACAGGAAAGGTGTAAAGGGGACTCTTTTACAGCTTTGGAAGAGAACCGCGCTAATAAGAGAATCCGAATGCACTTACACTAGGCACAGTGATCACCCACCTCCTGCATGTCATGTTTGTTTGTTTTCGTGATTTGCCGGATGGATGGTCATCACGGAATTGCGGGATAGCATTTCCTCCTTTCTTTTCGAAAAGGATGGTTCAGTGTACCCTATGCTAAAGGTGATAAATTAGGAAGCATTGTAGCACCTTTCCTTTACGTTTAAAGAATCTGAACACACTTATCATGGCTGCCACGTAAATACTTCCGGATCATTTCTATGAGTTAGGAACTTTCCTAAGCAAAAAAGACTATTCGGACGCAGCCCTGGTCTCCATATGGAAAGGAAGTGGCTGTAACCACACCAAAAAAAATGTGAATTAGCAGAGCACTTAGGCTTATGCTGGAGAAGAACACAATGCCTCACCACCTCTTACGTCATTTACTCATTTCAGTCACATTCCCTGAAAACGCATCATACTACTGGAGGGATGACTTGGACTTGAATGGGGAAATTAACTTAGGCTGAATGAAGAAATTCATAGCTCACTGCTCAAGTTTACTGCTCAATATGCCGCGTCAAAATGTCAGCTAATGAGGAGGAAGTTAGGGAGTGGTGACAGATGTTCTCTCACTGGTTGCCACATTTAACTTCATCATGCCTGCCATGACTAAGAGTTCTGAACAGCAGTCATCTAAAGACTTGTCACCTGGCAGTCACTAATCTGAGCTAACCTACGTCCTCTATTCAAGATTTGGTAGTAGTTTCATGAAAAGAAGACTTGTTAATGCCCATTCAAGACAAGAAAAGACAACAAGAAATGGTCTGTTGTTCCTTTTTTAAGGCAAAAACTTATCTAAAGATTTTTTTAAAATTAGGTCTTCATTATATTAGCCCAAAAAATATGATTATTTGCTTATGTTCCCCGCTACAGTGGAAGTTTAAAATGAAAATGCCATTCGATTCAGCATAACTTCGAAAACTGAGGAAGAGAATGAACAGAGAAAGTGTTATCTTCGATCATAGCTCTCAAAATTATGGTCTTCTAGGGCTGAGAACTGCTCATTTTCCACCCAGTCTTTACCTGGGAGTCAGGTGTGATCACAATCTGGTCAATCATTGGCAATAATAGTTCTCCAATTTGAAGGAGAGAGAACCAGGCTGGTTTTGGATTGGTGGGTCAGATCTGGGCAGCCCGGTCTTAAATGAAATGCCGCTTACTCACTCCCCTGTGAGACAGTTCAACATACACATCAGTGAGGCTCATCAGCCCAAAACAAGGTTCTGAGTCATTTTCAGTGACATGAAAAGCTCCTTCACACAGCTACAGTGCCCTCCACTAATATGACGACACTTGGTAAATATACTCAAAGGCAATGAAAATGCAACACTCTAAATTTTGGTTTATTTTTGCTCAGGACCTGAGTAGTCCAATTTGAGTTCTTAAGTGATCATTGGGGTCACAATGTGTACCTCGTTACAGATGAATGATCATCATGTAACTCAAAAGTGTGAGTTGGACTCTCATCAATCCATATTGAGTACAACATATGGGATTAGGAGTTGTGCAAGTACAGTGGTTGAAATGAAGGAGGGGTTGTCTTCCCTATATAAAGGCATGATAAAAGCCACACAAAAAACATTTTTAAGTGTCATAATGCCACGTCTGTCGACGAAACAACAGAACAGGGCCCTGGGTATGCTAGAGGTGGGAGTAAGTGCCCGGCAAGTGGCTCACCGTTTTGGGTGTAGTACGTCCAGCATCAGTACGTTTTGGGTGTAGTACGTCCAACTGGGACGAGCTCTTTCATCAAGAGTACCCAGACCTCAAACCAGGCAGCAACTCCAGAATGCATTACAGGCAGAGTGGCGACAACTTCCCCAAGACAACCTAAGACGCTTAGTCAGGTCCATGAGGAGACGTTGTACTGCCTGTGTGGATGTTCATGGGGGTCACATCCGATACTGACTGTTCTTTTGAGTTCATTTTTAAATGTGTGTTCCATTCAGTCTTGTTGTGATTTTTCATTTTCAACTTGTGCTCGTTATGTTTAATGCATCTGTTTATTATTGTCCAAATCGGCCCATTAACACATTTAATTCATCAAAGTCAACCCACCCAACATATTTGAATTGTTAAAATAAGAAAATAAATTTGAGTCACAAAATTATTTGAATCCAAACTGGTGTTGCATTTTCATTGCCTCTGAGTATATTAACTTAACAGCCAGTGAATGTGGTTGCAGTTATTCCTCCCAAGTTTAATGCAAATGGCAATGTTAAAAATATGCTTGAAAGAGGATGTGTGCCTATGATTGCACGCTCTGAGGTGGTTAATTCAGGTGGTAAAGGAAATTCCAGCTTCAAAATGTTTGGAAAGGTTGCCAGAAAAATGTGTATGTTGTCATTAAAAAAATAAGCCCATGGGCCAACAGTTTGCCAAAGGGAATCAATATTTCTACTGGAATTATGTTCCTTTGTTAGATGAGACGAAAATAAAACTCACAGGCAATAAACACCAAAAGTGGGTTTGACTTAAAACTAAAATAGCCATTCCATAAAGAACCCCATCCCCACTATGAGGTATGGTGGATCTTTGATTTTGTGGGGCTGTATTTGAAGAGTTTCATAGCAAAACACAATGTATCAATTTTTAGACAAATGCGGTATTTTGTCATTGCGATGACCGGTGCACTGAAAGGTGGGCATCGGTGCAAAATGAGAGTAGAAGATTCAAATGCGAAGCAAAAACAGGGCTTTTAATGACTGAAGCATAGCGTCAGTAAAACAGGCTTCCACATTGAAGAAAAATATGCAGGAATAATTAGCAAATAAGACTGTGACACAGTCTAGGAGGAACAGCAATTCTAGCAGAGGACAAGAATCAGTATACAACACTACACCCTCCTCAGCAATTCTAAGGCTTTGTGACTAGAAGCTGGGAGAACAGGGGTATACATGCACAGACTAGGGTAACTGGATAATTAGCAACAGGTGAGAGTAATTAACAAGCAGGTGTAGGAACAGGCCGATGGTTAAGAGCCATATTCTGAGAAAATGACACTTTTCAGATACTTAGTGGAGCTTACATCTCAGAATTGTATGAAATTTGGCAGAATGGTGCCCATATACGTGTGAAAATCCCGGAGTTTGAGCTCACAATTTTTATCGATATGGCTACAGCGCCACCTAGAAGTGGACGAGTCAGGTACCAAATTGAGCATTTTTGAAGAAAAATACCTGTTTTTGACGGAGTATTGTGGATAACTAGTTCAATGTGCCAAAGAAGTTATGATTGTTTTTGATACTGAGATACCCAAATTTTTAAAATGTGAAAGCACTCTCTGGTGATCATGTTGGTTATATGTGCAACGACAAGAAATCTGTGTACAACGGGAAAAAATATTTTTCCAAATTCAGGCTTATTTTAATTTTTAAACCAGAATAGTGCCAAATTCATCTTACCTGTTTCCTTTTCAGACATCAAAGGTGAGAAAAATTTTGAGGTATTTAGTCTAGCACTTTTTTGGTTTTTCGAGTTATTTGTTCCCAAAGTTGGGTGTGGGCTAATTTTTTCCTGTTTGTACAGTGGATTAACATCAATAACCAGACACCTGTGGGGATGGGTAGGCCATTAATTTGAACCTTCCTTTGGGCTAAACAAAGGACACCAGAAACATCTTTGGCACTATGCCCCATCTTGGAGCAGCGGCTACAGACATTTTGACAAAATATCCGCCTATTTGCAGTGATGTTCAGGGGCCCATAAAAATGTTAACCAAGAAGATAGAGCCTTGAAATTAGCTGAGTCCCCAGGCCTTTCTGGATATATTAAATTGCCAAAGGAAGTTTTATGGCACTCTTTGCCAATGTCTGGATATAAGGGGACAAATGTTCAAAAATACATCAGTATAGGGGGTGCTGGTACCAATATGTCAGATCTGACAAAACCAGACATGTGCCATGGAGAAGTTTCTTGAAATGGAATATGTCTTATGTACATTGTGAAAACACTGATTTTGTTTAGGCACTATGTTTGTTTAACTAGTAATGCCAATAGGTGGCGCCCCGCTGTACCACCTTATTTAGATTTCGCAAAACCAGACGTGTGCCACAGAAAAATCTCTTGAAATGAAATATGTGCAATGTACACATAGCGAAAATACTTGCACCAGTACCTGTATGAGCACCACCTATCTCTGTAACTAGTTAAAACAGCCAACTGCCAAAGCAAAATCAGGGTTTTTTTCTGAGGTGTCCACTTCACTGCCAGTGCCATTCTCTCAGAATATGGCTCTTATTACTTTGGCGAGGCTGAGTGATATGCGGGTGAGGCATGACAGTCATGGCAGAAGTAAATATAGAAGAGATTTCTCATTTGCTAATATGTCTTGCTAAGCAAGTTAAAACGCTACACCATGATGAAATTAAATCTAAGAATAAACACTACACCATGATGAAATTAAATCTAAGAATAAAGAATTTTGCCAAGAAGTAAACTTCATTGTGATTATTTGGCATAACACAATATATCCACAGAAGTGTTTCTTTGCAAAATACAGCATATCTATTTCTTCAAACTGGAGTTAAAATTAACTTTATTTTCTCAATTTCATGTCATGGTTTTACATCCCTGATCATTGTCATATGAACGAATATTAAATGGACACCAAATCCTTAGAAAATTTCCCTTAAAACACACATGGCCTGGCCTCCCTTCCATGTTTGGCAAATATCTGTGTGGAGTGGTTATGATAAGAAAGAATGTTGATGGAGCCAATACACAACGGCATGAAAAAATCGCTTTAAATTAAGGATGAACATATGACATTCAATGAAAACAAAGAGACTCAGTGCTGCAGTCTTTGCTAATAATACTTTGTAACAAAATTTTGACCTCTTGTTCCTGGGCGGAAAGTGAAATTTCCCAATTGCTTATACCTAAAGTAAATGGAAAAGACCAATTTTTCTCTTCAAACTTCGCTTTTGTGACCTGGGTAATTAAATTTTCCAATTTTTCAATTTCCAGAACATTAAAGGGAGAATCAGCGCTAACTTGCCGGTAAAGAATTTTATAGAGCTTACAACAGTGGCGGCTGGTGAACTGGCGATAGGGGAGGCTCAAATCGTCCCTTAAAAATAATGATTGGTCATGACTTGTTTTCAATCATTCATTTAAATTACCATTACAGCAACTCCGAAAACTCTCAACATTATCAGGTGTGGTCAATTTTCATTAAAAACGCACACCTGTCAACTCTCACGCATTTGGCGTGAGTTTTAGTGGCACAGTTACGTTTCTCTGCTGTAGTCAGCAATTGTTCAATCAATGCGTATGTTAGAGATTCTCGGCCGGTGGATTTCACCTCTAGCAAATGGAAACCGATTATAACTCCAGACTTCTCACGCTTTTCTTTACTCAGGGGTTGAAGCAATGCATGTGTTTCATTATCATTTAAATTGTTTAAATGACATAAGATTATTTAAAACGTCTTTATGCAATTCCATTGCTTCAAATGATCTTATTTCATTTAAATGAATGAATGAAAGCAAATGATTGAGCATGCTAAATGCTGGGATATATCGCTTTGCTAAGGCCTGAATGAGGCATGAGGACAGGCCTGTAAATAATGATCTTCTTGCAGTGGTGCTTTAAAAATTTTGAAAGTGGCATTCATTGCATTTTGACATTAAAGTCTTCATTTCTTCCAAAGACCTTAGACAATTTGTTAGAATTCACAGTATGATGGATTCCATCATGCACCTGAAAACATTAAATGAAACCTCACTGCTTCTGTCAGAGAGATTAAACTCGGCCATGGTTTGGCCTTCCTGCCAGTCAATGATCCACAGCATATATTGAAATAAACACAAAGACAGTTCAGCGACCACTGCATCAAAGTTTTCCCATGGTCATCCTAGTCCCCTGACCTAAAATCAATTGAAAACCTGTCGGACGAGCCGAAGAGGAGACTCCATAAGTGTTGACTTTGGAATTTGAAACTCAAGAGATTCTTCAGGAAGGCATGGGATCAGATCCCCTTCCAAGTCCTCTCCAACCTCATTGTACAATATAGGAGAATACTCAGTGGTTATCTTGGCAAAGGGAGGCTTCACAAAGTGTTAAATTCTGGCACAGATAATTTTGAGAATGTAATGACAGGCCGGCTATGCCCCTCATCACCGCAGTACTAATCACCAGCCAGCCATAGCTCCTGCATTCCATTAGCCTCACCTGTTTCTAATTGTCTCATTAGCCGAGTTCTTCTACAACCCTAATTCTGAAATAGTTGGGACAAAGTGTAAATTGTGAATAAAATCAAAACGCAATGACTTTCAAATAACACCAGCCAGTGTTTTATTCACAATAGAACAGAGATAACATAGCAAATGTTGAAACTGAGAAATTTTACGATTTTATCCACAAATGAGCTCTTTTCAAATTTGATGGCTGCTACAGGTCTCAAAAAAGTAGGGACAGGGATCTGTTTACCATGGTGTAGCATCCCTTCTTCTTTTTAACACAGAGTGGAGGCGTCTGGGCATTGAGAAGACAAGTTTCTTGAGTTTAACCATTGGAATTTGATCCCACTCTTGTTTAATACAGGCTTCCAGCTGCTGGAGAGTTTTAGGTCTCTTTTGACAGACTTTATGCACCAAATGTTCTCAATCGGTTCAGGCCAGTTCAGCACACGGACTCTTCTACTACAAAGCCATGCTATTGTAATAGCTGCAGTATGTGGTTTTGCATTGTCCTGTTGAAATACACAAGGCCTTCCATGGAACAGATGTCGTCTTGAGGGGAGTATATGTTGCTCTAAAACCTTTATATACCTCTCAGCATTCATGGTGCTTTTTAAAACATGCAAGTGTCCCACACCATATGCACTAATGCATCCCCATACCATCAGAGATGCTGGCTTTTGAACTGAACGCTGATAACAGGAGGGGTGGTCTTTCTCCTCTTTAGCCCGGAGGATACGACGCCCATGATTTCCAAGAAGAATGTCAAATTTGGACTCATCTGACCACAGGACACTTTGCCACTTTGCTACAGTCCATTTTAAATGAGCCTTGGCCCACAGAACACGGCGGCGCTTCTGGATCATGCTCAACAATGGCTTCCTTTTGGCATGATAGAGTTTTAGGTGGCATCTGTGGATGGCACGGCAGACTGTGTTTACACACAGTGGTTTCTTGAATTATTTCTGGGCCCATTTAGTAATGTCAATGACAGAATCATGCCAGTGAGTGATGCAGTGGCGTCTCAGGGCCCGAAGATCACGGGCATCCAGTTAAGGTCTTCAGCCTTGTCCCTCCAGTTTCTCTGAATCTTTTGATGATGTTATGCACTGTCGATGATGAGACCTTCAAAGCCTTTGCAATTTGACGTTGAGGAACATTGTTTTTAAAGTATTCTACAATTTTTTTGTGCAAGCCTTCACAGGTTGGAGAGCCTCTGTGCATCTTTACTTCTGAGAGACTCAGCCTCTCTAAGACATTCCTTTTACAGCTAATCATGTTACACACCTGATGCCATTTAACTTAATTACTTGCTAAATGTTCTTTCAGCTGATTCTCTAATATATTGCTTTTTCAGCCTTTTTTTTTGCCTGTGTTCCAACTTTTTTGAGATCTGTTGCCGCCAGAAAATTTGCAATAAGCTCATTTTGTGCATAAAAATGTAAAATGTCTCAGTTTCAACATTTGAAATGTTATCTATGTTCTATTGTAAATAACATATTAGCTCATGTGATCTGAAAGTCATTGCATTTTGATTTCATTCACAATTTACACTTCGTCCCGACTATTTCGGAATTGGGGTTGTACTTGGAAATTCTTGCTAAATATACTGGACAAATAAAGTTAGGGATCACCCCAAATTTTGAATTTGAAATATTTGATAGTTTGTATTTTTTTCCATATCATATTTTAATATTGAAAAGTTGGGTGATCCCTAACTTTCTTTGTCCAGTATACATTTTCAATGTTCATTAAAAAAATGACAAAATTTTGGAGTCATGGTAGATGATGTTTGGAAAATATCAGAATTTTATCTCAAAAACTGATTTTTTTACAGCATTTAGAATTTTGCTCTCATGCGAACAATTGGAGTCAATGCAAAAATGGCATTTTTAAACATCAGTTTTTCCCTTTTGAAGCCAATAAATCATTTTTAAAAACAAATTACCAACATCTCCATGCTGTCCAGATGCAATTTGTGTATTTTCGGATTTTTGTCTTCATAACTGAATTTTTGACAGCCGTTTGAAATCTGCCTTTACATGCTAACAGCTGCTGTCTTGCACAGAGGTGACTGGCTTAGTCAATTTGTGAAGCTAAATGTGACATT
Organism: Gymnothorax javanicus; assembly: GCA_029692085.1. Lineage (NCBI taxonomy): Eukaryota > Metazoa > Chordata > Actinopteri > Anguilliformes > Muraenidae > Gymnothorax > Gymnothorax javanicus. The sequence continues at coordinate 27,003,564 of CM056210.1, read as the reverse complement.
TCCATTTGCCAATTAGCTCAGTGAGATAGAGGATGTTTCTCGGTGTTGAAGATTGTGAGTTCAAGCTTCAGATTTCCATATGAGAAATCTACCCAAACTTTTCACAAAGGTCCAGTCCCATGCCAGATGTCCTCAGCTGGAAACACAAGACAATAGTCCTGGTGGTGGCGCTACAGCAAGCCTCTAAATTTCAAAACTTTGAAAATTCATAACAAATCAACCATATGTGCTACAGCTTTGGAACTTTCACTTTGAAATTTGCTTTTCCATGGCATGTATGGCTAGTTTGGCTACTGTCTGGCACCCTGATGCTTGGCTTAGTCAATTTGTGAAGCCACACATGAACTGCCACTTGCCAATTAGCTCAGTGAGATAGAAGACGGACCTCAGAAATTGTGAGTTCAAGCCTCAACTGATGTAAAATGCACATTAGAATGCCACATTTTTTCATCTTCCTACACTCTGCTTGTTGCTCAGAATTGCCTAATTTTGCCAAAAATTGCCCGACCCCGACCATTGCTGCACTGCAGCTATAATTTTACTTGTTTGTATTTTTAATAAAGTATATCCAAATACAGTACACATTTTCTGTAGTGCGCCACTTGTTTCAAAAACAATTCCAGTGCAAAATAAAACATAACCAATTCCTTGGTATCAGAATTTTTGAAATTCTATTATACACAAATATCCATGGTACATATTTTATCACAATAGGAAACAGCTGTTTCACATTGCAGTGTCAGTGTGTCAATAAATGTCAATATCCCAGTCCATTGTGGTCAAATTCCATATGCCAGCCCAAGCAATTTAGAAGAGACGGCATACACCATACTACATCTTAAAATTTCAATGTCGTTCATGAGATCGCTACATTCTGAGACTCCTAAAACTGCTGTGTTTGTTTAACCATATTAACCACATGAACAACATGCTGGTATTAACCTCCCGTCCACTAACAGTGGCACAGTACATCCGTGCCTAGCTAGCGCTAATGCTCGTTGAGTTTTGTAATGCATATTTTGTCTCCCAGGTAAGCTCATCTCGATGATTCCCCAGTCATTCAGTTGCCTTCTCTTTTGGGGATGGCTTTGCCTCTGCCTGCTACGCCAGCAGATCTGCACCCCACCTTGCTGAAGGGTCCTTGAAGACGCAGTCATCACCAAAGATAATATTGAATTTATTTCGTTGTTAATAAATCTTTTCAACTTTAATTCCAGAGTCTTCATGATTGAATTACTTTTTGCAGATTTCTGTAGAACTAATAAATAATTGATCTATAAAGAGAATGCGAGCATATACCTTTCTGCCTTAGTGTGCCATCTTCTGGACAATTACTTTAGGACCAAAATGAAAGGACAATGAAAGACTGCTTGAAATAAAAAATTCTTTAGCACATTTTTACAATACTACTGTCAGGAGACACTAAGGGAAGTGGACGTGGAGCCAGCAGTAAGTGAACAGAGCCGGAGATTTAATTTAAAAATAACAGAAGTAACAAATGGTCATATACCCGGAATTGACAAAAAAACAAGGCAATTCTTCAATATAACACAATTCGGGGTAAACCGCAAACACAGGATTAGAATACTGAACTAAAATGCCTAAACACACTTGAGGACTAAACAAAGGCCAGCAAATACAGAAATAAATCCCAAAGTGACAAAAGAATGAACAAAGTAACAACAGAACAAACTTCAAAAAACAAAAGGCAAAAGCCAAAGAAAAAAAAAAAAAAACTGCAAAGTATCGAAGTAAAAGCACATATACAAAGAATAATGTTTTACAAGGATCTGAAAAATATTAAACGCGAATATAAACAAGACCAGGAAACGCTGGAGCTATGAAACACAGGAGTACATAAATACGCGAGAATAAACAAGACTAAGAGACACAGGAGCTAGGAAAACCAGTGTGCAAATGACAATGCCCAGTCAGGGGCGATTCCAGGAATATTGAAGTGGGGTAGCACGGGGGGGGACCAATAATCAGTCGGGGGGGGGGGGGCATGGGGCGGCAAGCATTTTTATCAGAATACAGCATTGGAAATGTGCTCAGAAATATAGGAAATATATGATAGGATAGACCACAATGTAATTATACTAAATTAGACATCATTTTCATTCATTTTACTTGTTTGTATTTTCAATAAAGTGTATCCAAATACAGTACACATTTTCTGTACTGCATCACTTGTTTCAAAAACAGAATTTTGGAAATTCTATTACACACAAATATCCATGGTACATATTTTATAACAAAAGGAAACAGCTGTTTCACATTGCAGTGTCAGTGTGTCTATAAATGTCAATATCCCAGTGCATTGTGGTCAAATTCTTTGTGCCAGCCCAAGCAATTTAGAAGAGAGAGAAATAAATGTATTGGTAACGGCATACACCGTACTACATCTTAAAATTTCAATGTTGTTCATCTCACTACATTCTGAGACTCCTATAACTTCTGTCTTTGTTTAACCATATTAACCACATGAACAACATGCTGGTATTGGCCTCCCGTCCACTAACAGTGGCACAGTACATCCGCGCCTAGCTAGCACTAATGCTCGTTGAGTTTTCTAATGCATATTTTGTCTCCCAGGTAAGCTCATCTCGATGATTCCCAGTCCTTCAGGAGCCTTCTCTTTTGGGGATGGCTTTGCCTATTACTAACTTAATATTTCTATGATTGTGTGAAGATTTTGTTCTCAGAATGGTTCAAGTTCCTTTCTATGTCCTGATGACAAATTTGCACCTATTTATCTAGCAGACTAAGTTAGCCACACTGCTACTTTCATAAAAAGAGCCACAACTGAGTCTTTCTAGCAAGCTTGGGACCCGACTGACCTTGAATTAAGGAATCGTTGTTCTGTAAAACAGAATGGCCGTGCCTAAATGATTGAGTAGCAGAGGAATTGAGTTATCTTAATGCTAACACATTGCCATTAAGGCACTAACAGAAATTAGCAATGCCAACACATAGTGGGAATCACCTTTAAGGCGCTAATGAAAATTAGCATCGCGATCACAGTAATATTAACATTCAAGCCATATACTAGCAATGATTTGACCTAGCTAGTCTTGTTTAGCCAGAGACAATAAAGAGGCATGTTGAGAGGAATAATTTGATTGGATGAATTCAGTTCAGGAGTAGTGCAGCCATTCCAATAAATTGAATGTCAGCTAATGGTTGTTATCATGCAGATGCTGGCCATGGATCAATTTTAATGTTAGAGACTGAATTTCAAACGAGAATGTATGACAAATTTCTTTAAGAATGTTACTTCTGTTCTTGTTTAGCCTGCAGATGTCATTTTCCCATACTCATTGAGTAGTTTAATAGCTAGCTAGCTACTTATTCAATCATCTGTATTTAGAGACTTGACAGCAAAGACGGAAAAGCATAGCTTCCATCTTTCGGTCTCACCGTTTAATCATCTAACGAGCAACCACTTGCCAAAATAGCTGCTGAAAATACTGAGAAATGCTCTTTTTAAGAGACCGGAACTATGACCAAAGAATCCCATTCATTTTTACATTATTCCCCATCTTGTCTTTAGAAAATTGAGTATCTTTGGTTACACAATAAAAATAAAATAAACACTCTTTTTAATCACCCTGCTTTGAAAACCCACCTCTTTTTCTTCCAACTTTATATCCCTTGAATTTGACCCCCACCAAATACTCTCCAAAATTTCCTGAATGAATGAATGAATTCATATCGAGGGTTTGTAGTGCAATGGTTATATGTCCATTTTAGAGGTTTTGAGAAAAACTGATTTTTAGGTTTGCAAATGTTCTATTAAAGGAGAAGTACCATTTTTTCAGTTTTGACATTATTTGTGGCATAAAATATGATCATTTACTCACCCATATAACTTTCGTGTCACTAGAAGGTCTTCGGAAGATATTTAGATCCAAAGAGAGCCGCGTATATCCGTATAATGGGAGTGAACGGGGCACCGAGAGCGCAGCCTCTAATGCCGCATTATCTGTCGCAAAACTCATTCATTTCACAAATATTTTGTTATGATTCGCTAGTGTTGTTCCCCTTTTGAGTCCGGGGTTGCCTGTTATCGTCATCCGGCGTTGTAGCTGGACCTTCTAACCTCTGAACTGGACGTTGTCATCTCAGGTGCCGCGAGTAGGCGCAGTACGGCTCATTAGCTCAGCAACGGTCGGCTGCTTTACGTGCTGGTAAAACATCATGGTTCGTGTTTGCGTTTTTCCGAGTTGTTGCAACAAAATGACCAGTTGGACAACGTTTAGCTTCCATAGGCTACCTTCACGCAATTTGGAATTGCTAAAGCTCTGGCTAGTTGCGCTGAAAATAGACCCGAATACTGAAGTGGAAGCATTGAGGCGTGCGGATCTTCGGGTTTGCAGTGCTCACTTCGCTACGGAAGACTTTTTTCCGCAAGGCCACGAAAAGAGGGCCAGAAAGTGCAACAGACGCCGGATGATGATAACAGGCAACCCCGGACTCAAAAGGGGAACAACACTAGCAAATCATAACAAAACATTGGTGAAATGAATGAGTTTCGCTACAGATAATGTGGCATTAGAGGCTGCGCTCTCGGTGCCCCGTTCACTCCCATTTTACGGATATACGTGGCTCTCTTTAACCTGCGAGCAGGCTCTCTTGTTTACGATGGGGGAGAGGGAGTGAAAACAGAACCCGCACGAAAGCCAGGGTTTTGTGAGTGCCCCGCGTTCATCCACGAACGCAGCATTCTGATTGGTCGAATTTGACAGCTCCCAAATTCAAATTTGACAGTTGAACACTAGCAGGGCTGGCGTTAGACCTGAAAATTCGGGGACAATTATGGACAAAAATTAGTCCTTGCTAATTCTGGATGGTTTCCCTTTATTAACACGTTTTCCAATTCAAGAATAATCAAGTGGCAATTGAAGACACGGCTTCTCTCCCCCAAGCGATCTAAAAGCGACAAAATAATGGGCTACATTCAGTACAGAAAAATAATTTAATTATGATTAGGTCTATGTACTGGCACTCATTTCAGAACTCTTCAGCGAATGAAGGTAATTTTGGTGACTAGTAAGTGGTTTCGTCCGTTTATATTTTCCAATCGGACAGCTGTCTATTTTTTACAGCAAGTTGCGTGACCGTGCTGCAAAAACAGGTGTAAATGTCGCTGAAATTACCTTCATTCGCAAAAGAGTTCTGAAATGCCGCTCTCGCAGGAAAAAAAAAAAAAAAAGAAAGAAATTACCCTTGCTGAGTGCCAATGCATAGACCTAATTGGTCTAACCACGCTGACAGCTTGTTAGGGGCGGAATTCAAAAACCCCTGGCTTTCGTGCAAGCTCTCTTTTCCCTCCCTCTCCCCCATCGCAAACAAGAGAGCCTGCTCGCAGGCTAGGCTCTCTTTGGATCTAAATATCTTCCGAAGGACTTCTAGTGACACGAAAGTTATATGGGTAAGTAAATGATTGTATTTTATGCCACAAATAATGTCAAAACTGTAAAAATGGTACTTCTCCTTTAAATCAGGTACATCATTTACATAATTTTTAATGTCAGTCACTCTTTTACTGCATGGTTCAGAAGTATACTGAACATGTAAGTTTTCATAAGTGTGGTACTGCGACATCATGGCAAAATTGCCAAAATGGACATGTCACCTCCGTGCTCCGACATTTCTAGCACTTGATGTGACATAACACAATGGTGATAGATTGAAGTTAAGTTTCTTTGCAATGGAAGACAGAAGATTCTGTAATACTATTCATGTTTATTCATCAAAATATCAATGTTAAATTCATATAAGCAGATTTTGTTGGACATACCACAAAATGAAAATGAATTCTGTTTAAAACTGAGGAGCATGGACATATAATTATTGTGCTCCAAGAATTAGCTGATAGAAATGTGTGACAGGAGGTAAAAATCTCAAAATCACAAAATTTGGACATATCACCATTGTGCTCCAAACCATCGATATATGCATTTATGTACTGCTTTCTTTTAGATGCTCAAAGCACAGAGACAGAGTAGGATGATTTTGCTATCCCAGGAAGAAAAAAAAAAACCTTTACAGTATGTCCCCGCATGACTGGTGGAGGCTGCACATCCATGGGCCTCTATCAAAGCTAAGTTCTGCAGATACCAATAGTTTGTCAAATGTCCTATTGGTGCCAATAAGTCAGCCTAACCGATTAATCTACAGACCTTTAAGTCTCATCTCAGTTTCTCTGAACACAGCTGGGATGAGAGAACTAATTGGTCATAAGGTTTTTGAAATTTGCATGTTATTGAAGAATGCAATGGCTGATGTGCCAGTAGAAATTGACTTCTATTGCTGAGCTACATAACTTACAAGTTACATAACTTGTGGACTAATGGTCAGAAAATGATTAACACAGCTGAACCCCTCTGTAATCTTTTTATGACAGCTAGTAAATATAGAGGACTGCCTGATTAAAAAATAAATGAAAGATCGTTCCTAGAACAATGACTTGCCGAAATTCTACCCACTTACATCAGAGTGACATCATCTCGAACTGTAACCGCTAGAATCGCATTGCGTTGATGGCAAAAATGGCGTTGGTTTCAAGTCTCTAGCTTAATTTGAAACAAAAAAATTTGGATCAAAATTCGTTTTGGATCATTTGTGTGACCTTGACCTTTGACATAGAGGGCTCTAATTTCTTGGCGCAGCGCAGGGTGGCGCAGCCCACGCAGTGGTAATTTCGTCCGGTGCAGCCCGCGCAGTGGTATTTTTGTGTGGTGCAACACCATGCGCTGCAACTTTGGCAATTTGGTAGACGGACGTGCGCCGAGATGGGCGTGGCAGCTTTGTAGGGGGAGATGTCACATATTCATCATGATGCATTGACAATTTCGTGGCAAAAGGCTCCGCCGAAAGTGCGCAGAGAGCTCGCCGGCTCCAACCTGGTTTACTTTCTGTGCAGTGGTAATTTGGCTGAACGGCGCACAGTGCGTACACGTCACCGAAACCTCACAGGCAGGTTTCCAGAATGTCAGGTACATTTCAGTGCAATAAATAATTACAGCAACCACTATTTAATGTAACTATCTGAATCAGGACATAAATTATAATATCTATATCGATTGTCCTGATGTCAGATCAAAGGCGGTTGGCACGTGTGGGGAAAATTACCTCTTGTTACCCGGTGGTGTTCGTTAAGGGTGGAAGACAATTGAAATAAATACTTGACCAGATTGTGATTGAAATATAGTAAATTTATAACAGACAAAGAGTAAAAATTACAAACTGTAACAGAGGGATGTTCTTGGCCACAGTTTGGAGAGCGCTCTGCCCGGGCGTTGCCCAGGCATCAGTTCTTATAATCCACAGTCCTTTAGCTGTACATCAATTGGCTGTAGATCTGTCTATAACCGTAGTCTAATCAGCTCCCGCCTTACTTCATGGTATTGTCCAGTCTACTTTGGACAGGTCACAGAAAGGCGGTTACGGGATACCTGATGCCACTTTGGACTGCGCTTAGGGCGTTTTCTTTCTTGGCAGAAACTGTGCATTCCTGTGCCACTCTTGACCTTGGTCCTCTGTACAGTTCCTCTCACACACAGACACACATTCTGGGTAAATAGGTTTATAAGCTTTGAGGTATTGACATAAAAGATGTTTTAAGCAGTAAAAGATAATAATAATACAAAAGATGTTTTGATAATAATACAGATGATAATAAGATGATAAGAATACAAAAGATGTTTTGTATTATTCCACACACGCGTAACGGAAACTCAACTTGGCTTAATCAACGCAGCTGAATCTGTGATGCAAACTAACGACTTCACATCTTTCTCAGCCAACCACAAACTGCCTCGGCATCAGGTCGTGCGTATATATATATATATGTGTATATATATAATGCTTGCATTCTATGCTCAGTAAAGCCGCTTGCACACTGGACACGAAGCAAATTTTTTGCACGACTGATTACATCAAAGTCAATGCAAAGACGCGAATACACGCATGTATTCGCGTCTTTGCATTGACTTTGTATGTAATCTCATGCGAAAAATTCATTTCACATCCAGTGTACAAGCAGCTTGATACTATTATTGTCAGTTAGGTTTTATCGTTTTTAGTGGGGGAAAGGAATACAGCCTGACTGCTATGATCTCGTGTGATGTATCTTGCATTGTTGTCCATGCATGTTAATCCCAAAATTTTAAGCAGCAACAGGGTGTAATAATAGGAACACGCTATCCATCGTTTCTCTTCCCAATGATGCAGGCAGAAGAAATAAATGAGCAAACGTCGTACTTCATTCCAACTTCATAAGTTTGAATGATCTGACGTACTTTCGTTTTGAAATTCCATTCAAGTTCGCTAATGGTAATAAATCGCGAATGCCCTAGCTAGCCAGCTAACTCATATTCGTAATGCTTAATATAGATGTAAGCGGTGCAGAAAACATGCCTGAAGCCGCAAAGTAAAATGCAACATTAACGCATCATGCAGATATAGGACAAGGCTTCTTTATTCGCCCATTTTAAAGGTGTGGAGAGGAGCTCATTTGATTGGTGAAGATTTGACTCCGCTGTGTTAAACCCACTCACGCCTTCTCTCCTCCCTCTTAGCCACTTGCGCCGGCAGGAGGGACAGAGGCAGGACAGAGGAGTACTTGCGCCGGGCACGAAATTGCAAAATACGCCTGGATACACCCCGTTGGCGCGCCGCTCCCCCCGTTCACCGCGCCTGCGCCTGGTCAACAAATTTAGAGCCCAGAAACTTAAATTATAGGTCTGTGATGAGAAACCTATGCTAACATGTCTCCAAGTTTTGTTAAGATTGGTGCAGGATAAATGGCTGAAGGGTGCGTAACTAACAAAGTGACAGGCAAACAGACGTCTAACGCAGCCAACTGATTTAAAAATAAATAATAATAATAATAATAATAATAATAATTATTATTATTATTTTTTTTTTTTTAGTATATAAATTTAATAATAAAAATTAATAAATTCAAATATGATGAGGGTGAATTGTGATATGTGATCTCCAAAAATACAAAATTTTACATTTTGACCAATTTGAGTGCCTCCTATACTCTCGCACCTTTATTATCCCGCATTGATATCATTTGGCATTGTTTAGGTTTGGCAATGGAATCACATAATGCATTGGCTCGCTTGCGATGTTGAGTGCAGAGTCCAGAAATGACTTAATTATAAGAGTAAATTCTGCAAAAACCACTGTTTTACAGTGGCTACAACTGCCCTCAAAACAAATTTGCAGTTTTCCCAAACTCTTTGACTGCAGTTTGACATAAATCCTTTGTGCAAGAGCTCCTGTCCACTCCCAAGTAATGTCATTGTGCCTAAGTGGCTGGAATTCACATGGAGGGCGCTTACGAGATAGTCCTCAGTGAAATGGAATGAATAAATCTAAAGGGCAAAAATTATAATTTGCAACTGCTTTTAGACGAAAGGCCATCAGACTGCACTGCATCAATAATTGTCTTTTACCCACTGGTGATATAACCAAAAGGACACAGGATAACTTTGACAAGCCTTTGTCAAGCATTACAGTGCGGTGTTACATCCACAAATGCTGGTTAAAACTCGAGGAAGCCTTATATTCTCAGTGTTCAGAGGCACTGTCAACTTGTCTGGGCTTGGAGGTATCGGTGATGGGCCATCACACAGCACAGTTGAAACATGAATTTTAGTCAGACAAATTAATATTTAAGGATTTTTTAAAGAAATGGGCGCCATCTGCTCTAGACCAGAGATAAGGACCTTTCAGATTGTTACAATCCAGTCTGAAAGTTATGCACCGTCATAGCATGGGGTTGTGTCAGAGCCATTGACTGAAGGTCAGAGCCCCTGGCATGGCTTAGTTGCATTCATGTGAAGGCACCATTAATGCTGAAAAGTACACTAAGATTTTTGAGAAAAATACACAGCCTTCAAGTTTACATCTTTTTCAGGGACACAATGCACATTTCAACAAGACGACAGGAACAAACTAGTAATTCATGCATTACAAAAGCACAGCAGCTTAAGAAGATGGTGCGGGCACTGGACAGGCCTGCCTGCATCCCTGACTTGTCCCCAATTTGGAACGTGTGGAAATGCATCGTGAGACAACAAAGGCCCCATACTGTTGCACACCTTAAGATTTATTTGCGAGAAGAACGGGACAAAATTTTACCTGAAACACTTAATCATTTGATGTCTTTAGTCCCCAAATGTTTGTTAAGTGTTGTGAAAATGAATGATAACATTACAATGTGGTAAGTCTTTCACTGTCCCAACTTTTTTAAAATATGCAAATCAACACATATTTCAATATTTTAAAGTGCTTACTTTGAAAAAAAAAAATCATATTGTAAAGCATCAAATAATATTTAGAATACAATATAATTCAAGGGAAAGATAACTTAGAATTTGCTTCTTTCAGTTTTAGTTTAAAATACTGTCCCAGCTTTTTCTGATTTGAGGTTGGAATCGGGAGAATAATCAGTGCCATGAAATATAGCCTTCTCTCTTCAACAATGCCATTTAGCAAAAAGAGCAGTGAAATATTATTGTGCAAAGATAGTAACAAATAAAGTTTCTTTGCTTAGCAAAATTTTGCATATTTTACCACGATTAGTATTGATACTTGCTGCTCTTTTGCATCTCTATCGTTCAATTAAATATGATATGATATGAAAGTAATATGAAATAATATGAAATTAATCGGTCAAAAATTGCAGCATGTACTGCATCCACAAGGAAATCTCTATGTTTTGCCACTAATTTGCATATTATTCGGCCAATACTGTTGCCATGAAAATCAAAATCGATAGGTGTCATAAGTGAAGTGTAACACACGTCCATACCAAATATGAAAGTAGTCCGTCAAAAATTGCAGCCTGTACTGCGTCCACAAGGAAATCTCTCTTTTGCCACTAATTTGCATATTATGCAGCCAATACTGTCTCCATGGCAACCAAAATTGACTGGTGTCATGAGTGAAGTGCAACACATGTTCATACCAAATATGAACATAATCGGTAAAAAATTGCAGCCTGTACTGCGTCCACAATCTCTGTTTTGCCACTAATTTGCATATTATGCGGCCAAGACTATTGCCATGGCAACCAAAATCGATTGGTGTCATAAGGCAAATGTAATTCATGTTCATACCTAATATCAAAGTAATTGGTCAAAAATTGCAGCTTGCACTGCGTCCACAAGGAAATCTCCCTGTTTCGCCACTAATTTGCACATTATTTGGCCAATACTGTCGCCATGACAACCAAAATCGAGGTGTCATAAGTGAAGTAGAACACATGTCCATACCAAATATGAAAGAAATCAGTCAAAAATTACAGCCTGTAGAGTGTCCACAAGAAAGTGTCTTCAGATGTGGTGGCAGCGGCGTCGGAGACGACACAAGTGAATCCATAGTAGCTGCCCGACTTCGTCCAGGGGCTACAATAATTTTGAACTCCTTATAGAATGTGGTAGAAAATGGTAGGACAGCCTGTACAGCATGTTCAAGGAAGCGTCTATGGACACAGACGCGACAGCGGCAACGGGGATTTTTTAAAAATTTATTTAACCAGGCAAGTCCCGCTGAGATTGACATCTCTTTTTCAAGGGAGCCCTGGGGGTTGAGGGGAAAAGGGAAAGGACAAGTTGCATAGCCAATTAGATCAAGGGATGATTAGGTGGCAGGTTGAAAGAGCCAGGTTGGGAATTTAGCCATGACACCGGGGAACCCCTTGCTCTTATCGAAGAGTGTCATAGAATCTTTAATGACCACAGTGAGTCAGGACTGCAGTTTAACGTCTCATCTGAAAGACGGCGTTCCCATCACTGCACTGGGATACTGCAGATTATTTTGCCAGAGGGAAGACTGCAACCAACTGGCCCACCAACACCTCTTCCAGCAGCAACCTATTTTTCCCAGATTGTCTCTCATTCTAGTACTAACCGAGCCCATGCCTGCTTAGCTTCAGTCACACGGCTGGTGCAGATCAAGTAATGGTATGGCTGCCAGTTACAAAACTAGCATACACATTTCATTGTCATCATATCAGGCCAGATAGCACTTAAGTTTCCAGTCTTCTTAACCTCATGTATGAAAGTACTGTGTACATTTATCTGTGATTCTGCACATAATGGCCGGCTAAATTTAACAAGGATCTCAACTAAAACACAGCAACGTTTGGCACAGGTACAATATGCAGGGCTTTGATGTCCACACTCTTGTTATAAATGATTAAATCATTTATTACCTCCACCAAACGAAACTGGCAGGAGGTTATGTGATCGGTGCCGTTTGTTTGTCTGTTAATTTGTGAACAAGATAACTCAAAAAGTGATGAACGGATAACTGAAATTTTGTGGGTGGGTCGCTATTACATCAGGGATGGACCCTATTGATTTGACCGCGATCAGTCAAACAAGGCGGCCATCTTGAAATCCTATGACACGCTATAACTGAACTTTGCTCCCACTCACCAAGATTTGGACAGTGCTGCCTTGGCGGAGGTTTGCACTCTAGAGGTGCCTCTAGTTCAAAATAATGTACAATCTTTCTAGTATACAGCACCGCTGCATCTTTTCTTTAGTCCGTCATATTTTTGACTGTGATACAGAACTCCATTAACCAAAAAAATAGCTCATCAGTGTACTCATTTGGAATATTTCATCAGCCTTTGCTAGAGTTCTTTAGCCTACTGGTCAGGCTGAAGGCATTGCTAATTCATATTTTATGCATATTTCTGGTTCCATATGACAGAAAGAGTAGTTTTTTGTTTTGAAATGGGATTTCGATAAGAGTTGCCATTGCTGAGTTCTTATACTTTGGCATCCAATACAATATTGAGTTTGAAAATTTAATTTATAAAGGAATCAATTTTGGTTTCAATCCTGAGTATGTGTATCATTGCAAATTCTTATAAGTACCTTTATCAGAAAATTAAAGCAGAATGCATTTAAGCATTGTCTACTAGTAGAGTACATGAGCTAACTTCTAGTCTACTTACGCGAAATATTATCTGAATTGCAACAGTAATATATTTTAGAGTGCAAAAATCATAAGCTGTGAGTATGATGTTAAGTTAACTTAAAGAAGACTTTGAAGTATACTTGCAGTTTAAAAACTAAAAACTTTTAGATCTCTGAAAGTTTGAAACTACAGTAAATTTAAACTATGAAGAGCTTGCAGTTTAGAACTAGTGGACTAGTAGCATACCTAAAAGTATACTTTCATAAACTAAGAAGTTGGCTTGAAGTATATAACTTAGTATAGTTGTAGTATATCAGAATTTACTTGCAGTATATTTCAAAGCATACTTTTATAAACTAGAAATTGTACTAGAAATAAATAAATAGTGAACAAATAGTTCATCTTTAAGTTTACTAGCAGTATACTTCGTGGTATACTTTCCTGAACAGGAAAGTTTAATAGAAGTATACAACTAGTTAGGTCACGGTATCCTTAAAAGTTCACTTTTAGTGTACTTGCAGTACAAAATAAAACTTAGATGTAAACTAGATGTGTACTTTTAGTTTACTTTGCTTAAACTTGAAGTATACTTCTTTTTTGAAAGGGGAGCTATATACTTTTCAGTTCATGCCAAGTACACTTAATTATAATTTTGTTAAGTATATCTTTGATTAGTTCATAAAAATTAAACTCAAAGTATATTTTCCCATTTTTAGTTTAAAAGAAGTATAAAAGTTGTATACTCAAATATACTTCTTTTTTGTAAGGGCATTGACATTAGGAATGTTATGCGAGTGAGAAGGGATAGCCAATGGAGAAGTTGTTAGCTTCTTCAGGTAATTGTGGAGATTACCGATCAAGTATGGTGCTTTTCCACTACGCGGTACCCCTAGCAAACATGAGACGTCTGCCTGATGTGCAGATCATGTCTATATCACGTTATATACGTCATCTGCACGTCGGGCAGACGTCTCATGTTTGCTGGGCCGGCTCTACTCTACTCTACTCGCCTTTTTTGCTTTTCCATTAGGAAAAAGTACCTGGTACCTGGTACCAGGTACCAGATTTTTTGGTCCCTGCTCTCTTGTGGTTAAAAAAAAAAGTACCCGCTCGGCTAACAGGTACTAAAGTGTGATGTGACAACATAGCAGCCAGAGAGAATTGTCTCTGCGAAAGACAACTCGCTTCCGCATTATAGCTAGGAAACTGGCTTCACTTGCCATCATTGAAACAAGTCTTCAATTTGTGTTTTTGAAATGTGTATTGTTTTAGGCTGCTTGATAAATATAATGTGCGTTGCCTTACCTCTAAAACAAGGTTGCGTTTGTTCACCGAAGCTGCTGCATTTATGAAATGCGTTTTTTTGTCCGTGCCCCTGTTCGTAGTGAAATTAGAAGCAACGGTGTTGTGTCCAATTCTGTTCCCCTAATTCCCCTTGAGAAAGTTATTATGCTGTCCCTATTTTACGAAAATTGCGCCTTTTAGGAAAGGTATCAGATGAGATGACGCATCATAAAGCGATAAATTCTAGTGCTCTGCCATCTCCTGCGATTTGCTTCATGTTTTGCCTTCAATTTCAAAGTGAAATGTTTCGTGAAGCCTGAATGTCAAGATAATAAACAATAATTGTTTTGTCATATGTGTTATTTGCTTCTTTGTTATGAAGGAAAAAAGGTAAATTTACATCCTTGGTGTGTGGTGATTCCATAATTTTTGCCAGGGGTTGTAGTTACATTATGGAATACCGATGGTACACAAATGCCTTGAGAATATATTGCCTTTTTCTATGAATACTCTATGCCTTTTACGGATATCATTGCTTTGCGTTTTTGTGCAACCGAATTGGACACAACACCAGCTGCTATCCTATGCATCAGGACAATGTCAAACAGAAATTACAGTTAAACACTCGCGGACTTTAGTGCCATAACGTGGTGATGTGGTGTTAAACACATAAATATTTAACAAAATCGATGGAGTAAAAGTAAACTTGATATAACTGAGGATGCCGTCGCAGCAGAAACATGCTGCGTCGCAATGACGAGCAGGTACCACGGAGGCGGTACTACCCTCTAATGGAAAAGCAACCCCAAAAAACTACCGGTACCAAGGCGAGTAGAGCAGAGTAGAGTAGAGCCGGTACTGCGTAGTGGAAAAGCGCTCTAAGATAGTTGGAGATGTGTAACTGTGGTAACCCACTATTGCAAGCCGATAGTGCCATAATTCATCTATATAAAACCTGTTTTGGGACGAGAACGCGCGTGTTTTGCGCCGTTATTGCTTTTTTTTGGCACTTTTAATGCCGTTTCTCGCGAGAACGGCGTAAAAAGCGCCGTTTTCATAAGAAAATTAACGGCGTTGTTTTCGGAGTTGTGGAAAACGGCGTTGGCACCGTTTTCATATGCTAATTAATGGCGTTCTTTTTGGCATTGTGGAAAACGGCGTTAAAAGCGCCGTTTTCATATGCAAATTACGCGTTAAGGAATGCACGTCAAAAGTGCCGTTTTTAAGTATAGTAATAAGCTCCTCCCATTGATTTCTTTCAGCCAACACATTTTAACTGCTCTCCTCCAATCACCTGCAAAGGGAAACAGACCGCATCAATGCAACCCATATTTCCTTCTGCAGATCTTCCTGTCAGAAAGTTTGCGCAAGCCTGCAGTGCATACAGTCTGTTGCGACCCTGAAGGAAATAAACCATGCACACTTTTTCAATAATTAAACATTTCTTTGACAAATAAGGTTGCTATTTTGTGAATAATATTGCCAGTTACATAGCATACTGTTTATATGTATGAGCAGTATCTGTGGTTCATCTGTTTAGATCCTTGGTTCCCAAACTGTGGTTCGTGTATCACTGGTGGTACTTGGCTCCCTCTTGGTGGTACTTGGTGGTACGTGTGAAGGCTTATCGTTTCACAATCATTCCAATAAGATCCTGCGTCAATCGCGGTAAACTTTTGACCAGAAAATAGGCAAACATACTTCGGGATTCGGCCCAGCAATTTCACTACATTATCTCTGAGCCCCAATCATGCTAACCAGCTCGTCTGAACCAAGTTCCAGTGCGAAATATCGCCACAAGCATCGTCCGTATTGCTTATCAAAGTCAATGCAAAGACGCGTGTCGATGCAAAGTCAATGCGTTTCGTGTGTATTTGCGTCTTTACATTGACTTTGAATGTAATCTGTCATGCAAAAAATTCGTTTTGCGTCCGGTGGAAAAATGAATTAGTGTTGCACCTGATTTTACTAATCAGGGTGTGCATTGAACCCCATGATTAGTTAATTAGATGATTCAGGTTTTGTAGCGCGGGGCTAAAATGAAAAACTGCACCCACAGCAGCCCTTTGTGGATTGGACACCCCTGCACTAGATGTACAACGAGGCCTACGGCTAGATAGCTAGCATCTAGCAATAGCACTGCAGTCCATTCATCAACAAGATCCTCAATGAAAACAAAAGACGATAAAGCTAAAAATAAATAAATAAATAACTCTCAACTCAGTGGATTTACATTACATTGTTATGCAGCCCAGAGTCGTTGGTCCTTGTGAGAAAATATGGCCTTCAAATATTTGCCCATACAGTCTATGTACTTGCCAAGCTGAAGTGATTCGCTGGTCTGAGTCATTATCAGTCAAAGTGGCCCAATTATGATTAAACTTCCTGTTCTTATCCTTCGGCGTAAAAGTCGCGCAAATTACATAAAATACATACATCATACACCAAGACGCACATTATAAAAGCAGTCTATTATTTTGACCTATTTGCAAATGCTTTGGTACATTCATGCAACTAAGTACAATTATCAATCGTGACCCACATTGTCAAATTATGTCCTGTTGATAAAAACCTTTTGTAGTATCCTTTTGAATAGTTTTACCCCCAAAACATCTTGGCATTATTTCATCATATAAGTCATTACATGCAAAATGAATAGGTTGTGATAGTCTTTTGTCAGATTTATACATTTCTCATTGACTTTATTTACAAGAGGTGGCTTCCGCCCTCGCTCGACCACCTCTCTCGGCACGCACGGGAGGTAATCTCCACACTGGGTAGGATTTGTACAACGCCACTTGGCTGAAAGATTGTCCAGAATGTGCACCGGAGCTTCGGCTACGTAGGATTTCGTGGCACAACCACTATTGTTACTTTCTACACGATTTCCGTGTCGACTATGAGCAGTGCCGGTTAACATCGGCCATTGGGGGCGAAGCAGAAGGACGGGGGCCAAGCAGATTTGCAACGGGGGCGAAGAGGAACGGCAGGAGGCACAGTAGATTTATATGGCAAGCCGATAGTGCCATAATTCGTCTATATGACACGTATTTTGGGACAAGAACGCGCCATAGACAGTAAAAGAAGTGGACGGCGGGTTGACGCTGTTATCAACGGGAGAGCGATGAAGCTTAATAGACCAGTTCGGTTTAAGGCCGGAAGTCCGCGCGCACATGCCCAATATAGCTGATGTGGGGCAAAAGGAAATATAGTAGCTATTTGTTGCGTAGAGGGGTGCATATACCGGTGTCATAAAGACGGGGACATAAGGTTTTTTTCGTGTTCCCCGTGGCAAGAGACAACGACAGGCGTGGATTCGAGCTATAAATCGGAAGAACTTTGTCCCGAATGATCACACTAGAGTCTGCAGGTACTCATTTTGTCGGGGCTGGCCTGACTTCATTGACCCAAATAATGTTGGCTTTGCTCTGTGTTTACCAACAAACGAAAGGATCTCACACCGACGCAAGCTAAAAGGAAGCGATCTGATCAGAGAAATATAGTTAAATAACTTCTAATATCAACCAGTACCTTAAAGGTGACCTAGAATGGTTGAATGGGGTATTTATCCTTGTTCAGTGAAGTGACATATACACCACAAAATTTTGATTCGGTCTGTAATGCCTCAGAAGCTTCCTAAAAACCTCTCTCAAAAAGCTATGTAAGGTGGGGGATTTTGAACGTGTTGTTTTGCACCTATTTGGCGACCTTTCGGGCTGAACTGGCAACCTCATTATGAAATGCAAGCACTTGACGCTGATTGGCTGGCTTTGCTGCCTAAAGTGAAGCAAATCATAATCACTTTCCATATTACTTGCAGTGAAATTCACCATTACGCAAGTGAAACTGAAACTTCAAGGCTCAAGGATTTTAATTCCGCGTGAGAATCTCATTAATAAGCATTCATTGAATAATTGCGGACTACGGCAAATAATCCTAAAAAATGCGCTAGACCCACATGTTTTGGTGTTGACGCACCAGGCGAAACATCTTCACAAACTAAAGGCGCAGATGCCAACCTCCCACCGTCTTAATGTGAGCATTGCAGGATCATTGGCAACAACAATCTTCACGGATTTATTTCAGATCTCGTTTCAAAGCTGTTGTTGAGTGATAATCACGTCATACGGCATTGGCTAGACCAGTGTTTCCCAAACTGTGTGCCGTGAGAGCTTCCTAGGTGTGCCGCGAGAAAACCCACTTACTGTTTTTTTCCTGATAGCCTAATAATATAAAACGGCTGAACTTACAGGAAATAAAAATAACAATTCATGTCATTATCAATGTTACAATATATGTTGTTTCACAGTCGGGAGCTTTAGACTGTAGGACTCACGTCTGTTTTCCTAGTGGGAAGCTTTAGGAAGAGACAGGAGTTTTTCACATGAATGCCGGCAGGGCTATAACTGTGTTGCCGTGCCGAAGCTTTACTAAAGAGTTAACTTGCTATCCTTGTCTGTCATTCTTGAGTCAAAGTCAAACGAACATACTTATTGAAACAATCAATTCATTCAATTCAGTTTATTATAATGCCTATTTAAAATTCCTTCTCGATATTTCCGCATCATGTATTCTACTGTACAATTCCTTCACATGATTGGCCAATCACACATCGTCTAACGCGAAAAATTAAACATTCCCCCGTAAAACTCAGCTAAAACAGCAGTGTAGGCTAGTTGAAACGAAACAACGAAAATGGATAAATTCCTGGCCAAAACCTCAAAGGCCGTCCGACTAAGACCCTGAACCACTTCACTCCTGCTGTGCTGACCAGAAAAAGAAAATCAAAGTGGTGAGCAGACTTTACAGTGAGGAATATCTGACTTATGGGTTTACATTCACCGGAGATCCCGCTACCCCAATACCACTGTGTCTTGCTTGCGGCGAAAAGCTGGCGAACGAAGCTATGGTGCCAAATAAATTAAAAAGACACCTTTCAACCAAAAACCCTTCTCTCGCAAAAAAAAAAAAAAAAAAAAAAAGACCGTGAATATTTAATGCGGTTGAGAAGCCAGACGAACAAACAAGCTAAGTTTCATGATGAAAACCGCTACAGTGTCAGAAAAAGCATTAGAAGCTAGCTATCTGGTCGCAGAACTAGTAGCAAAATCAAAGACGCCGAATCTCTTATCCTGCCAGCATGCAAAGCTATGTCGGGACCATGTTGGGTCAAAATGCTGCCAATGAAATATCCAAGGTTCCTCTCTCAAACTATACAATTGGCAGATATAGAGGACGTTGTAATGGAGAAAATAAAAGGGAGTGGGAAATTTGCGCTGCAGGTGGATGAAACAACCGATGTCAGTGGACATGCACAATTACTGGCGAATGTCAGATATGTCGATGGGGAGACAATTAAAGAAAATTACTTTTTTTTATCGAATTTTGCCGGAGAAAACTACAGGTGAGGAAGTGTTTCGAGTGACATCTGAGTAACTGGAGAAGTGGGGGCTGAACTGGAAAGACTGCGTAGAGTCATTTATTTTATGATAGCATGAAAGCCTGAAACCTGGTTGGAAAGCTCGAGTGGTTGTCTCGTCACTCGGTCGTGCTGCGAGGTAGGTAGTGCGGGCTAGATAGTGCGAGCGGAATGCTATAATATCGTAGCGGTGTGCCGTGAGATTTTTTCATAGTAAACAGTGTGCCGCGAGAGAAAAAAGTTTAGGAAACACTGGGCTAGACAAGCAAAATAAATATATTCTATTTTAACGTTTTAAAAAGAATCTAACAACAACATGATGCTAGTTTGTACTGGTTGTTGAGGCAGACGCAAAGTCGGAACTGCTCCGCTACGTAGCACCAAACGCTGCGAGAAGCCGGCTTGAAATTGTGCCAGGTTAGTAAAACTGTCAGAAGTGAAATGGGCTGAGCAAAGTAACAGTCTGTGGTTGAATGTAGTGGGAATCTGATTAAAAATGAACAACAGCCACGCATCTCGTGCATTTCTTTCGGTTGGAAGGTTATGGAACGTTTGCATACTGCTTCCACAGCCTGGAAGAGCACACCTCGGTATGCAACTCGCCATTTCGCCTTGAACTTCACGAACACTGCTGCAATTACTTTCCGTAAGGGGCGGGAGAGCGGGTGTATGCAAATTATTTTGAAGGGGAGGAAAAGGAATGAGAGTTGGGGGGTGGGGCAGTGAGATACATATGACATCATATGCATGCGTTGTTTAGATTGGCCCGTTTTCTGGCGGTCATTTTTAAAAGAGGAATTTCTATGAAACGGAGATGTTCAGAACGTCTAGCACTTTTCGTATGTTCTTGAATGCGGGTAGACTACCGTTATTCAACATAGACAAGGTAAAAACGGTTTTTAATTCTATGTCACCTTTTAGTTGGCCCACTAATCATCAAATAATTATTTAATCTTTTGTTGTTTCAAGGTGTTACTGTTTTGCAGTGTCCAGTTCTTGTATCCACATTTTAAAATGGGACTGGATTTGTTCGATCCTATAGGCTATATACGACTTTAAGTAGATGTTAAACTCTACGCAAAAGAATATCAAGCCAAAGGGGTAGTGTTAGTACCATACAACGTTTTCAGTCTAGGTAAGCTCTGAGGGGCTCACATACAGAACTTAGCCCCTCAGAGCTATGTGTAGGTGTAGTTTTCATTTCGCTGCTTGCAATAATAATTTGGTTTCCTTGTGATTTCGATTTCATAATCACTTGCTAAATATAGCCAACAAAGTGGCATTTGCTTTCCAGTTAGTTTTGCGGACGTGAAATAATGTCATTAACACCACTATGATTGGGTCCCACGCCTTAAGTCAGCTAATGGCTACAGTGATTTTGCGATTAATTTGCATTGTTCAAAACAACTGGCAAGCACACATGATCCGAATCGCCTCTTAACATGAATAAGTGCACAGGTACACATGTAAAATACAAGGCCATATCATTACTGTTTGACTGAACGCTACACATTTGATTTCGGATTTTCATCTGTGCTGAAAATAACAATGTCAAGGACTTGCCTTGACAGTATCTCGCCAATATAGTCTCTCAAGTCTCTGCTGCACTGAAGAAGTCAATGCGTTCAGTTTGCAGGAGAAAACTAATAGAGCTTAGTCTAGTCTAGGTACACATGTAAAATACAAGGCCATATCATTACTGTTTGACTGAACGCTACACATTTGATTTCGGATTTTCATCTGTGCTGAAAATAACAATGTCAAGGACTTGCCTTGACAGTATCTCGCCGATATAGTCTCTCAAGTCTCTGCTGCACTGAAGAAGTCAATGCGTTCAGTTTGCAGGAGAAAACTAATAGAGCTTAGTCTAGTCTAGGTACACATGTAAAATACAAGGCCATATCGTTACTGTTTGACTGAACGCTACACATTTGATTTCGGATTTTCATCTGTGCTGAAAATAACAATGTCAAGGACTTGCCTTGACAGTATCTCGCCGATATAGTCTCTCAAGTCTCTGCTGCACTGAAGAAGTCAATGCGTTCAGTTTGCAGGAGAAAACTAATAGAGCTTAGTCTAGCTATATCGTCAGGGGGAAAAGAATTTCGGATCCAGCCTCCACTTTTTTCCCGCTTTTTATTTGCCAGAACGATTTTAAAAGGGGGGCACCAATATGTTTTAGTGGAGTTTTATCAGTGAGAAAGGGGGTTTAGAATTTAACATTAATATTTAATATTGCGAATGCATATGCTGCGCCTGCCCTAGCAACCCACTGTGTCATCAGTGACATAACAGCCGCCGTTGACGACATGCAACTGACACGAATAGCAGCACTTGAAACTACACTCTAAATTTCCATAACTGGACGTACGCTTGACGTGTTTTCATATCCTAATGTTTATCTGGGTACCCAAACATCAATCGATATTTGGAGTAGGTTGAATACAGAATTCTTAATCTCGCCATCCAGACACAAAATGTACGCTGCACACCCTAGAATGTTCCCGAACTAAAAATATTCCTGTTTATAGTCCGAATCCACGCTGTAAACTGCCTTTTATTATGAGGAAAGCGAAAGAACTAATAATTCCCCACCTTTTAAATAGGATTTGTGCATCTTCTGCCCCACATAGTCTGCAAAGAGCATGCGCACTCCAAATCACGCTTTTTCACGTCCTTAAACCGAAAGGGTCTATAGAACGAGTTTTCAGTTGAGCACCACGCCTACTGTGCAGGCTCGAAGTCAGCTTGCTTACGTAAACCAACGTCCTGAGAAGCGGTAACTCATCTGGTAGATGTACCCTACACATAATTCCCAGCGAGCAAGCGATTGCGTCTGTAAGTATTGGCTGATTCCGTTCGATGTTGCTATGTTTTCTGAATTGTTACTTCATAGTTACTTCACTTCGTTAGCAATGTAGCTCAATCGTCTACTGTCTATGATTCGTCTATGGGCTTCTGGTCTAAACAGTACGGTTATTTACCTCCTGTGCGACAGAAAGTCGCCCGGCATTTCGCCACTTTTAGCCTAGCCTGGTGCCATTGGCTAAAAAATGCTTACTATTAGACCATAACGCTACATACGAAGTAAAGACGTCTGCTACAAAATGTAGCTTCTCTGTAGAAAATATTGTCGCTGACATGAAGGCTCACAATGTTTTTAGTGTAAAGTTATTTGATGTCAAAAGTCAGACAAAATTAATGGGGGTGAATGGAGAAGCTACCGCTAGTTGGTCATCTGCGATCTTCTAGAGCGTTCAATTGAGCTTCAACTTCCGGGTGTATTCCTACCCCCTTAGAACGCGCGTTCTTCTTCTTTCGGTTTTATGGCAGTTGGAAACTAACTTCAATGGTGCATTACCGCCACCAGCTGGACTGGGGTGTGGTACTAGAGTCTAACCTTCCAAGTATCTAGCAACCTAACAAATAAACAAACCAAAAAAAAAAAAAAAAAACTAAATTCTCTTAATTAGTCCTGATTTCCTCAGGAAGCTGAATATGTAATTAAAGCAGATTTCACCTGAGCTTCTTTGTAGAATGTCCTCTAGGATTAAACTTGACTGCTCTCCTTGCAATTGCAAGATTAGTCTTTGTCTTTCTTCTAGATATTTAGGGCAATGTAAAATGACATGCTCTATAGACTCTGGACTACCACAGAATTCACAATTGCCATCATCATGCTTCTTCATTATTAGCAAAGTATTATTTAGTCTTGTGTGTCCATACCTCATTCTTGAAAATACATCCTCCTCCTCCTTGCTTCTGATCGCATTCCTGCTCTTTCCCACTTTATTCTGGATATTATAGAACTGTCTTCCAGTCTGCCCATTGTCCCATAATGTTTGCCATTTTTCCTTAACTATGTTTTTAACCATACTTTTAATTTCTGCTTTGCTGTACTTGACCTCAATATCTATGCTGGGATTTACAGCTGCTTGCTTGGCACATTTATCTGCCAACTCATTTCCTACAACTCCTATATGAGCTGGTACCCATACAAGAGTTGTCTTTATTCCTGAATTTAACAGATTGTTTGCAAGTTGAATTATTTCAAACAAAATGTCCTGCCTTGATTTTGACTGGAAGGTTTTGATGCTCAACAAAGCTGAGCTGGAGTCTGAGGCAATTACTGCCTCCCTTGGCCTATTATCTTCCACCCATAGCAGAGCTAACCACACTGCTACCAACTCCGCTGTATAAACAGCTAGGTTATCACTAATTCTCTTACCACTTTTACATTTAATTTTGGGATCACATAAGCAACTCCCATTCTTTTATCATCCATTTTAGAGGCATCTGTATATAAAGTTATTTTCTCTCTGTAATTCTCCATAAAATAGTTCAGAACTCTATATTTGTCTATGTCATTTTCCTGCTTCTCTTCTAATAACCCCAAGTCAATGGGCACTTCTTTAAAAACCCATGGTGGAGCAGATGGTATAGGCACAGTAGGACTAATCTTTAATTCACTAAACCCCATTTCATTTACTTTATCAATGACCACCCAGCCAAAACTTTTAACTTGAACATTTCCACGCTCTTGGCATTGCTTCAGAACGGACTGACTCATATGATTTTCATCAAGGCCCTTCAGGTTAGCCCAGTACACCAGTGCTAACTGATCTCTCCTAAGGTGAAGAGGCATTTCTCCCATTTCTACCTGGATAGCTGTCACTGGTGTGGTTTTGACAGCACCACAGCATAACCTTAATGCTTGATTTTGGATCACATCCAACTTACTCAGTAGTGTTTTAGCTGCAGACCCATAAATTATGCTTCCATAGTCAAATACAGACCTGATCAATCCTGTGTAAATTGCTCTTAGAGCCGGTCTACTTGCTCCCCACTCCACTCCGCATAGACATCTCATTACATTTAAAGTGCCCCTACCAGACATATCCCGACATTTTGTGTTAATCCCCAATGCCCTGCCATCGTATTCATACCATTATTTGTGGGAAAAGTGCCTTGGATCGCTTATATGATGACCTTTTAAGCATCACAGAAAGGCAGTCTGAGAAGACGGGCGAGTTCCCTTATGAATATCCGGCGTTTAAATAAGCTTCGCGCCGAATGGATACTTCAGCTACATTCGTGAATATTCAATATGTAAACAGCCCCAACGCCATACTGGCCCAGAGCCGAGCTAGCTACAACCATAGACGGTGAAAGACAACAGATTTTACAGGTAGCGCAGTAAGACTTCAGCGAGGCAATGGCTACACAACGTTCACAATATTGCCTTATGTATATATATGACCCCGCAACTGAAGAGGAGGCCGATGCAATGCTGGAAATGCCATCAACACGTATAACAATGGACGTTTCATAGTGGTTATTTTACTAGCCTATCCAACAAATTAGACGAAATGTCTCGCAGCTCTCTCGATTGCAGAGCTGACTACTCCAACGCATTCAGCTCAAGTCTCACGCTTCTTAGTGGAATTCGCGTGCTGTAGTCAGCAATTATTCGATGCGCACTGAAGAGAATCATAATCGCTTTCCATGTTACTGGCGGCGAAATCCACCGCCACGCTGGTGAAACTGAAACTGCCATGCACAAAGACTTCAATTACGCTTAAGAATCTCATTAATATACGCGCTGATTGAACAATTGCTGACTTCGGTGAATATGTCTCGAAAATACGCGAGACCTACGCCGTATGCGTGAGAATGCGAAGAAATTTGGCAGCCCTGCGATTAGGCTATTGATTTTTTTAAGACATTCTAAAAGTGGCCTAGCTCTCGGAATAGCCTACCCGGATGTGCTTTCATGTTAGTAGCCTATGCATCGAGCCCCAATGCATCATCCCACCTTGCCAAAATGAAAACGCAACGAAACAGATGTCTCGTCATTTGCAATTGCCAATAGGTCACCTATATCCCTACCTGTGATAACCCAGCTAAAGTCATTTACTGGTGATGAACAGTTTTTTATTTTTTACATAAGGTTATTCTACATCATGTAAGGAGTATTCCGTGAAAAAATCTGATATCTCTAATATTGACTGAGTGAGGTCATTTCAAAGTTTTGGCAGGCATGACATGTCCTCAAACTAGGCTGGTTAGCTTCACAAGACGTTAACCAACAAATGCAAACGCTTCATTTCTGAAATTTCCGTGGTGATACGACGCAATCCGTGGAGAAATCCTCACCCGGCTTAAATCGCAACTCATCTGCCGTACCTTAGACTGACCTGCTTTACGATGGTGCGCATTATCGTCTACATTCATTTTCAATGGTAGAAAAGAAGTTCCTAAACCAAATGACACCCAAACTATCAGGCGTTCATCCGCAGAAGGTAAACTAAAAGCCGACTGAAAACATAATAGACCAGGCTTGTGGAAAGCAACTTCCGCGTAAACGAAGTGTAAATAAATTCATTAATTTTAATAGCCTATGTATGGTGTTAGAAATTAATTTTTGAACTTCATTTCGAAACCCCAATATGTAACCTATCATTTACAGCCATAAACTCACATCTCATGTCTTTGTCACTTTTTATCACAGGGACTACTTGACGGTCTTTATCTCAAAATTAGATCAGGCGAGTTTAGCCGTGTTTTCACGGGCAGGGTCACAAATATTAAATGCTTTTTTTTCAGTGTCAAAGTATCACCCTGATCTCCAAAATAAGCGATATTTTGTTTGGAAGAAAACAATAAATTTAAATAGCCGTTATTATTTTTTTTCAAAGCTGCAGGGAGCCACTGTAGAAGGGTTAAAGAGCCGCACGCGGTTCCACAGCCGCGGGTTGCCGACCCCTGCCGTAGACTGTGGATGACACTGACAGTTGGCACGTTGCTCGAATCTTTGTGTGGGCGGTTACACTCCAGAGTGGGCGAGAACCGGCGAGAATGTGAATATTCAATTTGCGGTGTTTCGTAATACTGCAACACGTTTTTTACTGACGTAAATTCTCCGCCTATTTCCTTTTATTCGCAAAAACCAATTCTTCAAGTGGTGTTGGAGTTCAAGAACCACGACATGTCACAAACTGATTATGGACCTACCATATTCAAATACTAACAGATAAGTCCATTTTCTCGGGGAAGGGGCACTTTAATAACTTCTTGCATTTATCAATTATTTTTGTATATGTACTGCCCATGTTAGTCTTTGATCAAACCATATGCCCAGGTATTTAAAGGAGTCCACCCTTTCTAATTCATTAACAGATAGTTTCACTGTTATATCCTTAGCCATTTTCTTTCTTGCAAAACCATTGTTTTGGTTTTCTCAATTGAGATCCTAAAACCCCATCTAATGGACCAATTATGCTCTACATCAACTGCTTGCTGTATCTTCTGCATGACAAATTCAATATTTCTCCGTCTTTTCCATAAAGCACCATCATCTGCAAACAGTACTACCTCCACAAAATTCTCCACTTCCTTAAAGATGTCATTTATCATAATGGAGAACAATAAAGGACTGATAATACTACCTTGTGGGATACCATTCTCTACCTGATACCGCTCACTTGTCAAACCATTTATCCTTACCATTATTGTTCTATCTGACAATAATTCCTTAACCCATGTAAACACTCTTCCCTTAATTCCCATATGGTTTAATTTAATCAAAAGGCCCTCCTTCCACATCATGTCATATGCTTTCTCTATATCAAAAAAAGAGCCACAACTGATTCCTTATTTACCTGAGCTCTTCTTATAGTATCCTTTAAATAAACTAAAGGATCCATGGTACCTCCACCTCTTCTAAAACCACTCTGATAATTTTAGATCAATCCTTTTGTCTCAACTATATATATATAAGCCTGTCATTTATTATTCTTTCCATAGTTCTTTCGCGTGTTTTGCGCCGTTATTGCTTTTTTTCCGGCGCTTTTAACGCAGTTTCTCGCGAGAACGGTGTTAAAAGCGCCGTATTCATATAATATGAAAATTAAGGGCGTTATTTTCGGCGTTGTGGAAAACGGCGTTAAAAGCGCCGTTTTCATATGCAAATTACGCGTTAAGGAATGCACGTCAAAAGCGCCGTTTTTAAGTATGGTAATGAGCTCCTCCCATTGATTTCTTTCAGCCAACACATTTGAACTGCACTCCTCCAATCACCTGCCAAGGGAAACAGACCACATCAATGCAACCCAGATTTCCTTCTGCAGATCTTCCTGTCAGAAAGTTTGCGCAAGCCTGCAGTGCATACAGTCTGTGGTGAGCCTGGAGGAAATAAACCATGCACACTTTTTCAATAATTAAACATTTCTTTGACAAATAAGGTTGCTATTTTGTGAATAATATTGCCAGTTACATAGCATACTGTTTATATGTATAAGCAGTATCTGCAGTTCATCTGGTTAGATCCTTGGTTTCCAAACTGTGGTTCGTGTACCACTGGTGGCACTTAGCTCCCTCCTGGTGGTACTCAGGGAGTTTCACAGTTTGATATTTTTCAGTAAGGGGTTATAGCACATGTGAAGGCTTATCGTCTGCCATCACAATAAGTCCTTGTTTCATGGTAAAATGGCTTAGTCATATTAATTCAACAGTTTGTCGTGAAAACTGTGGCTAAGGGTTTGATGGGAATGATTGGAAATAAAAAGCCACAATTTTTCCGGTCTGGCTTATAAATTCAAAGTTCAAAGGGATGAGATCCTGGTAGAGAGTTTCTAAGTAGTGGAGATGATTGGTGTTTGTATGGGCCTATGATAGGAATGTGAGTAAGTACACCATTCTCAGACATAGCTGCATACATAGTAATAATCCCTCCTTGGCCTGGCACAGCGACTGTAGCTCTTTGGCCTATGAGATTTTGACCGTGCCTTCTGCTTTTGACCAGGCTGAAGCCAGCCTCACTAAGTAGATATGTGTGGTCGGTCACCCGATTCCAGTTCCATCACAGAAGAGACAAAATGATTTTTATAAATTATATATTCTCATAAGTATACCGTAACATGAAATGTAAACATTGCATTTTCTTTCTACAGACATAGCATGTTGTACCTTTTTCTGTAGAGTAAATGCATTTTTACCTGAACATACTGGAATCGCAAGATTCATGTGAGGGCAATTTTATCAATTTGGGAGACAAGAAAGTCAATGAGAAATGTATAAATCTGACAAAAGACTATGACAACCTGTTCATTTTGCATGTAATGACCTATATGATGAAATAATGCCAAGATGTTTTGGGGGTAAAACTATTCAAAAGGAAACTACAAAAGGTTTTTATCAACAGGACATAATTTGACAATGTGGGTCACGATTGATATTTAGTTGCATGAATGTACCAAAGCATTTGCAAAAAGGTCAAAATAATAAACTGCTTTTATAATGTGCGTGTTGGTGTGTGATGTATTTTACGCCGAAGGATAAGAACAGGAAGTTTAATCATAATTGGGCCACTTTCACTGATAATGACTCAGAGCAGCGAGTCACTTCAGCTTGGCAAGTACATAGACTGTATGGGCAAATATTTGAAGGCCATATTTTCTCACAAGGGCCAATGACTCTGGGCTGTCCCACCTGGAAAGAATGTATATGAACATATATGCGCATGCGCATATATACCACATTTAGGCCGCATATAGGCCAAATTCAGATACATATATGTGCTTATAGACGGCATATATGTCTCCTATATAGCTCATATATCTAGTGGCAGGTTCTATTTGTCATACCTATTGTATAGCTCATATCTCACTTTTGCAACTGTCATACATGATGCCTAGCTCATATTTTTATTCTCAAGGTAATATCTGCATATTAGTCCAAAGTCCCTTACAGAAATAACAAGAATTTCACACAATAACTTATTAATTGCATGTGAACACGTGAAATTGGCATCACATTTGATCCTAAATACATGTTGACATGTGACACCGGCATGTTATGTGTAAACCAGTCATTATTAACTATGGCAAGTGAGAGGAGACAAAAAGCTATGATATCAACACAAATATCTAATACTATTTGTTACATTTTTTTTCCTGAAACATTAACAATAACAAGGTCATCAATTCATTCTTGACCATACTTTTTTACATTCTATGAAGATTGAGTTGTTTATTGTGGAAGAGAAGGAAATGTATAAAAACAAAATGGTTTGATTATGTTTATTTCATCAATTAAGCATTTTTTCAAGTTTAAGTCACTGCCAGATTCACCACATTAGATAAAATAGGATTCACATCATTACAGCTCATACACATCCACTGAAAGGTTATACACTACACTGCTACATCCACCAAATGCAATGTTTTCTATCTTGTCTGTAATGCAGTTTCTAGATGAATGTGGCTCAGAGGTCCTTAGTCTAAATGTAGCAAAATAAAACAAAAATAACAAAATAAAAGTACACAGAAGAACATACATTCAAGTAAACATGCCTGTCAAAAGTCATTTTCATTCCCCATATCTATTTGAGCATTTCACCGTGGTTAATGAATTTGAAGACAAAGTCTACATTTCTGTTCACAGTTTTAATGAACAGACACTTGTCTTTTATCTGAGATGCTTGTATAGCTACTAAAGGTCCCAGACTTTTTCCTACAGGGATAAAATAACAAGGATTCTTAAATTCCCACACGGAAAGAACCTACATATAGGTATATAAAACCTATATATATAGGTTTTAATCCCCGCCTCCTATCAACCAACAGTGGTCGGCAGCTCTTTTCAGAAGTAGCGCGCAATTGGCCAATGCGCTACAAGGATGCAAATTAGGAAGGGCCAGCTGGAAAGGGTTCTGTAGATTAGAGTTCCCCTAGGCGTCTCCTGTTGGCCAGACGGGCCCTGATAGAGTCGATTCTATTCTGTTTCTTGCATGAGTATTCCCGGCCCTCTTTCTGAGCTTATGAAGTCTCACTCAGTGCATCCATAACAAGCAGTGGCTATCAGGCGCGGGCTTTGGAGGATAGTCACAAACTGTGTACACTCACCTTAGTTAACGACACGGGCTGCGAAAAAGCCTGACCCCCACTTTACACCAGGCTGCGCCGCGGCACTCGGAGAAATTCGCAGCCATTCTAGTTAATGCTCATGTTTACACCATTCTAGTTAATGCTCGTGTTTACACCAGATGCGCCGCGGCGCGTGTCAGCAGCCTCCCAGAAGCGGCTCTCCGCGCTGCTCTGCCAAAAATACATGCCGAGTCTATTTCTGCCGCTGGCGAGCCGCAGTCGCGCTGATCTGAATATAGCAGGCATACATTTCCCATAGTTCAACCATATAGATTTAGTGGATCCAACTACTAATGGGAATCGCACACCAGATCGTGCCAGGCAGGAAGTAACTATCAAGGGGAAAACGCTTTTAACTAAAAGACACCAGCCAAAAATCTTTCATATAAAATTCGTTTATAACTTATTTTTCAAAGTTGTGATTTTGTTTTAACTAAAACATGGGCACAGTTTTTTTTTTTTTAATCTATGGTGTTCACGGCTGGACTGTAGTAGGTTCTACAGCACAACAAAGACGGAAATAACATTTAACACAATTAAAACATACAAATAAGATACCATATGGTAGAAGCACAAAAATCAAGGAAAAATAACCAAAAATGACGAAGTAAACAAGTCAACAACTGCTCCGCTTCTGAGACGCTGCTGGTGTAAGTCGCAAGCATGATGGAACAAAGCCGCGGCGCTGCGCAGGCACGCCTAGTGTAAATCCCCAGTAAGTACTTGAACATAGTTCCCCAATTGGATATCCCAGCTTCGGGTGGGATTGGATATGCCAAAAAAACAAACAAAAAAAAAAGGCGAATAGGTGTTAATATAGGGCGACATATAGGTTTCGCATATATGTGACATACATAAAATTGGGCGTTTTCATATATTATAGGTACATATATGTCGCATATATGCGAAACCTATATCTGGCCCTATATTAAAACCTATATGTTTATATAGGTTCTTTCCGTGTGGGGTATAACAATGTAATGTAAATCCACTGAGTTGAGAGTTATTGTTTGTTTATTTATTTTTAGCTTTATCGTCTTTTGTTTTCATTGAGGATCTTGTTGATGAATGGACCACAGTGTTATAGCTAGATGCTAGCTATCTAGCCGTAGGCCTCTTTGTACATCTAGTGCAGGGGTGTCAAATCCACAAAGGGCTGCTGTGGGTGCAGTTTTTCATTTTAGCCCAGCGCTACAAAACCTGAATCATCTAATCAGGTGCAACACTATTAGCTGCTTTTCCACCGGACGCGAAACGAATTTTTTGCAGGACAGATTACATTCAAAGTCAATGCAAAGACGCAAATACACGCGAAACGCATTGACTTTGCATCGACACGCGTCTCTGCATTGACTTTGATAAGCAATACAAACGATATTTGTGGCGATATGTCGCACTGGAACTTGGTTCAGACAAGCTGGTTAACATGATTGGGGCTCAGAGATAATGTAGTGAAATTGCTGGGCCGAATCCCGAAGTATGTTTGCCTATTTTCTGGTCAAAAGTTTACCGCGATTGACGCAGGATCTTATTGGAATGATTGTGAAACGATAAGCCTTCACACGTGCTATAAGCCCTTAGTGAAAAATATGAAACTGTAAAACTCCCTGAGTACCACCAAGAGGGAGCCAAATACCACCACTGGTACACGAACCACAGTTTGGGAACCAAGGATCTAACCAGATGAACCACAGATACTGCTCATACGAATAAACGGTATGCTATGTACCTGGCAATATTATTCACAAAATAGCAACCTTATTTGTCAAAGAAATGTTTAATTATTGAAAAAGTGTGTATGGTTTATTTCCTTCAGGCTCACAACAGACTGTATTTTATGCGCGTCTCGCTGACAGTACCAGTACACCCGTGCCACAATGTCTGAAATGGTCGGAACTACTTTCAAGTCGGACGTTTCCGTGGCACCTTGGGCGGTAGAAACAAGCGTGATTTTCAAAATAATATGGATGATTAGTTTTCCCATTTAGAGTTCTTTAGAGGTCTTCCTTAACGCGTAATTTACATATGAAAACAGCGCTTTTAACGCCGTTTTCCACAATGCCGAAAACAACACCGTTAATTATAATATGAAAACGGCGCTTTTAATGCCGTCTTCCACAACGTTCTCGCGAGAAACGGCATGAAAAGCGCCGAGAAAAAAAAGCAATAACGGCGCAAAACATGTCAATTATGGGAGACTTTGAAAAGGTCTTAAATTTAACTCACTGAAAACCTGCAGGTACCCTGTGCTGCTGGCAGTGGTGGAGGCAGGCGCTGGCGGAGGCGGGCAGAGGC
This sequence comes from Gymnothorax javanicus, assembly GCA_029692085.1. NCBI lineage: Eukaryota > Metazoa > Chordata > Actinopteri > Anguilliformes > Muraenidae > Gymnothorax > Gymnothorax javanicus. Next base: position 26,970,687 of record CM056210.1, on the reverse strand, counting down.
TGCTGTTGGCGATGGAGGCTACAGGATTCCTGGGAAGTTCTGAGATGTCTAAAATTTGCAAACCTCTTCCAACATTCCTGGCCCTTGTATTTGTAATGTCCCCTGCCCCTTTATTTAATTCTTTGTAATTCCACAAATGTTCATGCCACACAGTTTCGCTCTTGTTCCAAGAGTTTTCTTGTCTGTTCTATTCAGTACATTCCTGTTAAATCCATTTAGTTGTTATAGTTCTATTCACAACCCTGTTCTGAAAACACACAGGCACACACACGCACTTAGTAGTTCCACACATCGAGAAGGTGTATTAATTTGACACTGATCACCCCCTCTCCTACACAAGAACCCACCACCAGCCTGCCACATTACTATGTACAATGTTGTATTTCTTTTGTTCTTTGTTGTTTAAGGTTCACTCATGGTTCGCTCACTCACACTTGCACCCCTCCTTGTTTAATTTGTTTATCAACTTCAATTTCTGTGCCGTCCTGTTGTCCACTGTTCAATAAAAATCTTTTTTGTTGAAAACCTTTCCTTGCATCAGTCATTGTATTTAATCTAATTCAGTCTCCTGGTCTCGCCAGCTGTAGGTTACATGTGTTTCGTTCATTTTATCTAAACATTAGAACTGAGAATATCAAGGGCTCTAAAATGAGCATGGTGGCGCACCTTTGCTTTAAGGAAGAACTGGCGTGACATTGAATGATATTACAGGTCAGCAGAACTTTAACATGGTAAATTGTGGGTAAATCCAGAAGATAAAGGCAGACCCTGGTAATCCATTAATGTAACTTAAAGTTAAATTATCCATCCCCATGACAGTGTAAGCACGGGATTAAATTTACTTATAAATTATAGCGGATCAACGGTACGTATAAGTACTAGCTCACTGATGCTAACGTGAATCTTTCCCTCCAAAAGCTATGACATGATCTTAGTAGTAAAAGCATGACCTCTATAAACATTTATGTAAATACTGTAATTCATTAAGATAAATACGTGTGCGGCAATTGTGTAAGGTTTAATTTAATATCTAACGTTCAGTAACGCAATCGCTGATGCCTGTCCCATAGGAGATAATGACAGCACGGCGTTCGTTTGGAACTATAGCGCTTCCCCGCGAACCACGTGACCACTCGAACAACAAAGTCGATAGAGGCGACCGGTGCCTCCGGGTACTTCGCCAAACGTCAAGGCCGCGCCCCTTTTTGGGGGATAGAAAACCTCAAATCCCATTGACCCTCATGTAATTTGATGTTTACAGGTGTAAAATTTATCCGATTTATTTAACTAAATTTCCTGTTTATATTAATTTATTGATTTATAGATATGTCTAGCGATTATTTTGCTACCTTGCCCGAACCTGAGCGTTCGCGTTATCTTAATAAATTAAGGTTGATCGGTCCACCCTCTTGCCCCTTCACTACCGTGAATTTCGACGTCTGTGTCAGTTTGGGGTTAAGAATAACTAACAAATGCACATAACGTCAGACCGCAAACCTGACTCGGTTGGCTGACGTTATTTTACGTTAGCTAGTTAAGCAATTAAAGAATAAATAATGACACGAGACAAAAATCGTTGCGAATAAACCTATTAAAGTAAAGTACCAAGTCTTACATATTAAAGGGTACTTACCTTACTTTCTAAGTTTAAAAAAAGAGTGGCATGGCCTGTTATGAGGCGTTTCCACACATGTAAACATGGGAAGACACTGGATGCATAGCTTTTACTCTTCATCTTTTCTTAACTCTCCTTTTTGGACTCTTCCCTTTTCCAGGTAGGATGGGGAACCTGAGGTCCGGAGTGGTCATTTTATTGGAGGTGCAACCCGGCACACAACAACTTTTGGGCATTTTACTGCTCAATTATAGTGCTTATTTCTCATTGATATCAATGCATAAGAGCGTTTGTTTTCCCCCAGTGCCTTTGCACTGAGCTCTTGATGACGTTGAACCGGTCGTCTCTATGGGCGTCGCCACTCCTACCGCTCTGGCAAGAACGCATAACCCACTGGGATGAAGTTAACGATGGTTACCTCGGTTACGCGTCTCCAACTGGCAAGAACGCTTTCAGGAAGTGACAGTTAAGTGTGCCCGAAAGAAAAACATATTCCTATTTATTTACACAAAAGTATATTAAACGATAGGCATTACATATTAAATATATGCACTATTATATAACTATAATAGAGGTATACTAACTGAAGCATGGTGCTTTGGCGATGTTTCACTTTAGTTAGGACAGACGCTCTTGTTGCGACTGGCTCTCATGGCAGCAGGACCTGATTCTCAGGGCTACGTTAAGGAACTTACCAGTGTATTCCGTTGATGTCTGGCAAATGACGTCCTGCCACCACTCGCCAGACAACACCCACCCGCCGAGAGTGGTGGTCAGTAATGAGGTGGACCTATTTCTCTCTTTCATCTGCCCTCACTCCACAATATGAAAGTAAAGGGGCAGGGGGTTCTCACACACACACACACACACACACACACACACACACACACATCAGCTGGGCAGACATGAGAAGATCGTTTTCCATTTTGTTCTTCCGAATCGTGCCTCAATCTGTTGTGTAAAGGTGACTATAACATTCTTCTTACTTGAAAATTTATGTAGTAGAGTTAAATGTTTGCATTTTTGCTTTTATTCGTGTTAAATAAGCCGGTGTACCTTTAGTTTGATTCGCCAATTCAATGGCGAACAGCAGCATCTCTGCCACTGCAGCTGCAATGCACTGTACTATAATATAGGCCTAGGCCTACACTAAGGATAAACGTGTGCATATTGAGCGTGTTCTAGCTGTTGGTGTGCGGGTAATTTTTGTGTGGTGAATTACAGTCCCATGCACTTTGTAGGTGTAAGCACTAAGTTACAGATGCGTGATTTTCAATACTTTACCAGGCTTTGATAATGTATAAAACATGGGTCAGTAATGATTTAAGAACTCTATACTACAGGCACAGTAGCACTAAATATGTTTGGGCTTGCTCAACACCAAAGACGGCGGAGAAGACCATTTCAGTGTTCACTGTGTGGGCATTATGCATTAACATTAAAAGCTCTGCTCAGGCATGGAGGATTACATCATCAACATGATCCTGCTTTTCTTGTCACGTGCATTATTGGTGGCTGTGGTAGAGGATTTCCCAAGTTTGGGCAAGTTTGGGTTGTATCGTAATCATTTGTATCGTAAACATGGGCCATTACTGGGTTTTAAAGATGGAGACATGGAGACACAACAGGTGCAAGGCCAAGGACATGAAAATGTAGATAATCCTGGGGGTCAGGCAGGTGGAAATACCTTTGACAGGGAAGTTGAAGAAGAGATGGACCTAAATAATTTTGACTGTGATGTCATTTGAGAAAATGGTATGAAAGGTCAGACCCTCCAGAAACATCTGGCCATGTTCTTGCTAAAGACTAAAAAATTTCACATATTACCCGAGTCAATTGTTCAAGAAGATTCCTTGTATCACATGCTCTGTCGGTACATGCCAACATCGACTTCCCTGAACAAGGTGAACATACAGATGACAATGACAATAGAGGCAATATATCATAAGAGGCAACTTTTGATTCACTTGCAAGTGATTATCTCCTCAACAAATACTGCAAGTCACATCTTGGACTGATAGAACCTGTTGAATATAACCTGGGTGAAGAAGTATTGAATGGCAAGACCATCAAACACACATTTCAATAAATACCAATATTACAAGTTTCAAAACAGTATCTTGGGCAGAGTGATATATGGACCAGTGTCAATCAGGAACGTCTTGGGCAAAAAAAACAAAGATGTTTTGAATGGATTCATCTCTGGAAAGCTTACAGAGATAGTGAATTCTTTCAACAAAAGCCAAATGCCCTGCGTATCATGATGTACAGTACCAGCGTGGATAAAGGTACCACTAAAGTTAATGAGAAGTTGGCTTCGCGTTTTCGTCCACCTTTCTCTGATCGGCCTGGTGGGTGGCGGAGGATTACAACAGGTGTCGGTGTAGTCCCGGCAGGCAGAACTTGGGGGGACTGTTGATAGGGGGGAGCGGTTTTTGGGTATGACTGGTGTGTACCAGATGTTATTGCAGGCCTTGAATTTTGGCAAGAATAAACAACCGAAACTGTTTCGGATACGACTTATTCACAAGTCAATCGATGTTTTTGTTATTAGAGTTTTAAAATATCTAATTCTATAAGAGGCAGTTAGAAGTAGGAGTAGTCATGAAGTAGAAATGCTCTCCTTATGGATGACAACTTATTTATTACATTTATTGTCATAAAATATTTATTAATACATTTATAATTTCTCGTTGGATGCCCAAAATTTTAAATCTTGCTTGTGTCACTGTAAATGTCGATAATTTGCCGTGGTGAAATAGCTATTGGTCTTAATAATGTAAGACATTGGCTTGCACACAATTCGCAAATTGATAACTATACCATTAAATCTGAATATAAATGTTTTACACAGTATACCTAAGGCGGATAAGTGATCATTTCTCACAAATGTGAAAACATAATCAGTCAGCGGTGAGAGCAGTTTTTAATCCGCGCTACCCCATGACACTTGCAACCGAGAAGGGCTTTATCTCGTTAATTTGTCGGTAACAGCCAAAGTTTATTATTGAGATTAACTCTCAAATTATGAGTAAAAGGCGACCAAAGTTAGCACACTTTACGTTCAACTGTTTGATCAGACTGAACAAGTCACCGCTTTCTTGATTGAAAGTTGTTCGTCTTAAACACAATGAGGACTAAAACCTCCGGATTTCCAAAGGCCGAAACATTTCTTGCGGACTTAGGAAAAAGTGACACCGTCATTATAAGTTACAAGTACATAGATATTTGCGTATTTTATTTCTATTTTCAGAAGTACGGATTCATAATTTAAATAATATTAAAGTGGTGGCAAAACATGTTGTTGTTGTTGTTTTGCTTTCTCCGATAACAGCGCTTTAAAACTAAAGGCTTCATTTCTTAATTCTTATCGGTAAATATTATGACAAAAAACATGAATTTGCAGACATTAACTTTCCTGGAAATAAATATATCGCCAACTGCGCAAAAGAAAATCTGTAGTAAAAATTACTTCAGGCATTTACACTATACTACAAATATAATGGACATCATGTTGTCCGACGAAAAAATTTCAACGCTGAACTTACTTGGACTTCTTTGCGACCGGGATTTACACTAAGATATGTGTGAAATGGCCGGCCAACATGCCTTCTCACTCCCTCTACTTCCCGGTTCAGTAAGCAGGGCACGTTCAGAGCCATGTAGAGAGAGAGAGTCGCGTCAACTCCGTTCACTCCAATGGGCCACTTTTTTACAGCAATGGCGGATCGTGGAGTCTCTCAATAGTTCCCGGAAGTAAGCGACAAGACTAGTCTAGCAGCTGAGCTGAAGTGGAATGGACGTTCGTGACGATCTTTCAAAAGGTAAGACGTTTAAAGAATTACACTGTATATTGTCAGCACATCTGAATTAAATTAACACGTAGAGTAAAGCGTTTTCCTGGATTATCCCCTGTACAATTTGAGATATCAAACGTTTACGAGCAAAAAATTAGGCTAGGATACTAGCTAGGTACAGTTAGCGACACAGTTACTAGCGCTAACCATGAGCAGCAGCATAATTGAAAACTCCATTCTCTCAGTGTCATTTCATTCAACGAAGCGATATTGGAGAAAAAGGGTACTTAAAGTGATTTTTTGCGGAGTGGGGTGGAGGAGTGAAATGTTAGAGCATTAACGTAGGCTAAATATAACAGACTGGCTACAGTAGTGGAGGTGGTGAAGTGAGGTTCTCTTTGAGTACAAGGTAGCTAACGTTAGCTTTTATAATTAAGTTAACATTACACAATGATAAAGAAGAGAGCCATCGGTTGCTGTGATACATCGCAATTAATATTGATTGTTAAGAGCTTTTTTTTTTTTTTTTTTTTTTTTTTTTTTTACTGCTATACAATGATCTAAAACGTTATCTATAGTTAGAGTTTTTAGGATTTGAGGTTTTATTGACCATTACTTGTCAATATTATGTTGCTGCTCATTTTTAGGGGTTCAAGCCCGTAGGGCAGAAACCCTATTGTTTTTGTGCTGGTTTTTTATTATTAGGGTTCGAGCCCGTAGGCCAGAAACCCTATTGTTTTTGTGCTGGTTTATTATTATTATTATTATTATTATTATTAGGGGTTCAAGCCCGTAGGGCTGAAACCCTATTGTTTTTGTGCTGGTTTATTAGGGGTTCAAGCCCGTAGGGCTGAAACCCTATTGTTTTTGTGCTGGTTTATTATTATTATTATTTATTATTATTATTATTAGGGGTTCAAGCCCATAGGGCTGAAACCCTATTGTTTTTGTGCTGGATTATTAGGGGTTCAAGCCCGTAGGGCTGAAACCCTATTGTTTTTGTGCTGGTTTATAATGATTATTATTATTATTATTATTATTAGGGGTTCAAGTCCGTAGGGCTGAAACCCTATTGTTTTTGCGCTGGTTAATTATTATTATTATTATTATTATTATTATTAGGGGTTCAAGCCCGTAGGGCTGAAACCCTATTGTTTTTGTGCTGGTTTATTATTATTATTATTATCATTAGGGGTTCAAGCCTGTAGGGCTGAAACCCTATTGTTTTTGTGCTAGTTTTTTTACTATTAGGGGTTCAAGCCCGTAGGTCAGAAACCCTATTGTTTTTGTGCTGGTTTATTATTATTATTATTATTATTATTATTATTAGGGGTTCAAGCCCGTAGGGCTGAAACCCTATTGTTTTTGTGCTGGATTATTAGGGGTTCAAGCCCGTAGGGCTGAAACCCTATTGTTTTTGTGCTGGTTTATAATGATTATTATTATTATTATTATTATTGTTATTATTAGGGGTTCAAGTCCGTAGGGCTGAAACCCTATTGTTTTTGCGCTGGTTTATTTTTATTATTATTATTATTATTATTATTATTATTATTATTAGGGGTTCAAGCCCGTAGGGCTGAAACCCTATTGTTTTTGTGCTGATTTATTATTAGGGGTTCAAGCCCGTAGGGCTGAAACCCTATTGTTTTTGTGCTGGTTTATTATTATTATTATTATTAGGGGTTCAAGCCCGTAGGGCTGAAACCCTATTGTTTTTGTGCTGGTTTATTATAATTAGGGGTTCAAGCCCGTAGGGCTGAAACCCTATTGTTTTTGTGCTGATTTAGTATTAGGGGTTCAAGCCCTTAGGGCTGAAACCCTATTGTTTTTGTGTTGATTTATTATTAGGGGTTCAAGCCCGTGAGGGCTGAAACCCTATTGTTTTTGTGCTGGTTTATTAGGGGTTTAGGGGGTTGATTTAAGCCCGTAGGGCTGAAACCCTATTGTTTTGTGCTGATTTATTATTAGGGGTTCAAGCCCGTAGGGCTGAAACCCTATTGTTTTTGTGATTTATTATTGGGGTTCAAGCCCGTAGGGCTGAAACCCTATTGTTTTTGTGCTGATTTATTATTAGGGGTTCAAGCCCGTAGGGCTGAAACCCTATTGTTTTTGTGCTGATTTATTATTAGGGGTTCAAGCCCGTAGGGCTGAAACCCTATTGTTTTTGTGCTGGTTTATTATTAGGGGTTCAAGCCCGTAGGGCTGAAACCCTATTGTTTTTGTGCTGATTTATTATTAGGGGTTCAAGCCCGTAGGGCTGAAACCCTATTGTTTTTGTGCTGATTTATTATTAAAGCCCGTAGGGCTGAAACCCTATTGTTTTTGTGCTGATTTATTATTAGGGGTTCAAGCCCGTGGGGCTGAAACCCTATTTTTTGTGCTGGTTTTTATTATTGGGGTTCAAGCCCGTAGGGCTGAAACCCTATTGTTTTTGTGCTGATTTTAGGGGTTCTGAGGGCTGAAACCCTATTGTTTTTGTGCTGATTTTATTAAGGGGCCCGTATAGGGCTGAAACCCTATTGTTTTTGTGCTGATTTATTATTAGGGGTTCAAGCCCGTAGGGCTGAAACCCTATTGTTTTTTTTGTTATTGGGGGCTGATTTATTGTTTGTGGGGTTATTGGGCCAAGCCCATAGGGCTGAAACCCTATTGTTTTTGTGCTGATTTATTATTAGGGGTTCAAGCCCGTAGGGCTGAAACCCTATTGTTTTTGTGCTGATTTATTATTAGGGGTTCAAGCCCATAGGGCTGAAACCCTATTGTTTTTGTGCTGATTTATTATTAGGGGTTCAAGCCCGTAGGGCTGAAACCCTATTGTTTTTGTGCTGATTTATTATTAGGGGTTCAAGCCTGTAGGGCTGAAACCCTATTGTTTTTGTGCTGATTTATTATTAGGGGTTCAAGCCCGTAGGGCTGAAACCCTATTGTTTTTGTGCTGGTTTATTAGGGGGTTCAAGCCCGTGGGGCTGAAACCCTATTGTTTTTGTGCTGATTTTTATTAGGGGTTCAAGCCCGTAGGGCTGAAACCCTATTGTTTTTGTGCTGATTTATTATTAGGGGTTCAAGCCCGTAGGGCTGAAACCCTATTGTTTTTGTGCTGGTTTATTATTAGGGGTTCAAGCCCGTAGGGCTGAAACCCTATTGTTTTTGTGCTGATTTATTATTAGGGGTTCAAGCCCGTAGGGCTGAAACCCTATTGTTTTTGTGCTGGTTTATTATTATTAGGGGTTCAAGCCCGTAGGGCTGAAACCCTATTGTTTTTGTGCTGTTTTTATTTTATTTGGGGTTTAGGGCTGAAACCCTATTGTTTTGTGCTGGTTTATTATAAGGGGTTCAAGCCCGTAGGGCTGAAACCCTATTGTTTTTGTGCTGGTTTATTTTATTGGGGTTCAAGCCCGTTAGGGGTGAAACCCTATTGTTTTGTGCTGGTTTATTATTAGGGCCCGTGGGGCTGAAACCCTATTGTTTTTGTGCTGGTTTTTATTATTAGGGGTTCAAGCCCGTGAGGGCTGAAACCCTATTGTTTTTTGCTGATTTTTATTAGGGGTTTAGGGCTGAAACCCTATTATTTTTTGTGCTGATTTATTATTAGGGGTTCAAGCCCGTAGGGCTGAAACCCTATTGTTTTGCTGATTTATTATTAGGGATTTAGGGCTTATTGTTTTTGTGGATTTTTATTGGGGTTCAAGCCCGTGGGGCTGAAACCCTATTGTTTTAATGCTGATTTATTATTAGGGGTTCAAGCCCGTAGGGCTGAAACCCTATTGTTTTTGTGCTGATTTATTATTAGGGGTTCAAGCCCGTAGGGCTGAAACCCTATTGTTTTTGTGCTGATTTATTATTAGGGGTTCAAGCCCGTAGGGCTGAAACCCTATTGTTTTTGTGCTGATTTTTATTAGGGTTCAAGCCCGTAGGGCTGAAACCCTATTGTTTTTGTGCTGATTTTTATTAGGGGTTCAAGCCCGTAGGGCTGAAACCCTATTGTTTTTGTGCTGATTTATTATTAGGGGTTCAAGCCCGTGAGGGCTGAAACCCTATTGTTTTTGTGCTGATTTTATTATTAGGGGTTCAAGCCCGTAGGGCTGAAACCCTATTGTTTTTGTGCTGATTTATTATTAGGGTTCAAGCCCGTAGGGCTGAAACCCTATTGTTTTTGTGCTGATTTTTTGGGGTTCAAGCCCGTAGGGCTGAACCCTATTGTTTTTATGATTTATTTTTAGGGGGTTCAAGCCTGTAGGGCTGAAACCCTATTGTTTTGTGCTGATTTATTATTAGGGGTTCAAGGGGTCTGAAACCCTATTGTTTTTGTGCTGGTTTTTATTATTAGGGGTTCAAGCCTGTAGGGCTGAAACCCTATTGTTTTTGTGCTGATTTTTATGTGGGGGGTTCAAGCCCGAGGGCTGAAACCCTATTGTTTTTGTGCTATTTTATTAGGGGTTTTTAGGGGTTTTAGCCTTTAGGGCTGGGCTGGCTGAAATTTTTGTTTTTATGCTGGTTTATTATTATTTGGGGTTCAAGCCCGTAGGGCTGAAACCCTATTGTTTTTGTGCTGGTTTATTTTTTATTAGGGGTTCAAGGGTTCGTAGGGCTGAAACCCTATTGTTTTTGTGCTGATTTATTAAGGGGGTTCAAGCCCATAGGGCTGAAACCCTATTGTTTTTGTGCTGATTTATTATTAGGGGTTCAAGCCCATAGGGCTGAAACCCTATTGTTTTTGTGCTGATTTATTATTAGGGGTTCAAGCCCGTAGGGCTGAAACCCTATTGTTTTTGTGCTGATTTATTATTAGGGGTTCAAGCCTGTAGGGGTGAAACCCTATTGGGCTGAATGTGGGGGTTCCCCATAGGGCTGAAACCCTATTGTTTTATGCTGGTTTATTATTATTAGGGGTTCAAGCCCGTAGGGCTGAAACCCTATCGTTTTTGTGCTGATTTATTATTAGGGGTTCAAGCCCGTAGGGCTGAAACCCTATTGTTTTTGTGCTGGTTTATTATTATTAGGGGTTCAAGCCCGTAGGGCTGAAACCCTATTGTTTTTGTGCTGGTTTATTATTAGGGGTTCAAGCCCGTAGGGCTGAAACCCTATTGTTTTTGTGCTGGTTTATTTTTATTATTATTAATATTATTATTTGGGGTTCAAGCCCGTAGGGCTGAAACCCTATTGTTTTTGTGCTGATTTATTATAAGGGGTTCAAGCCCGTAGGGCTGAAACCCTATTGTTTTTGTGCTGGTTTATTAATATTAGGGGTTCAAGCCCGTAGGGCTGAAACCCTATTGTTTTTCTGCTGGTTTATTATTATTGGGGGTTCAAGCCCGTAGGGCTGAAACCCTATTGTTTTTGTGCTGGTTTATTTTTATTATTATTATTATTAGGGGTTCAAGCCCGTAGGGCTGAAACCCTATTGTTTTTGTGCTGATTTATTATTAGGGGTTCAAGCCCGTAGGGCTGAAACCCTATTATTTTTGTGCTGATTTATTATTAGGGGTTCAAGCCCGTAGGGCTGAAACCCTATTGTTTTTGTGCTGGTTTATTATTATTAGGGGTTCAAGCCCGTAGGGCTGAAACCCTATTGTTTTTGTGCTGGTTTATTATTATTATTATTATTATCATTAGGGGTTCAAGCCCGTAGGGCTGAAACCCTATTGTTTTTGTGCTGGTTTATTATTATTATTATTATTTCTTTTCTTCTTCAGAAATGTTTTCGCAAATTCCTGTGAGATGGTAAATGGTAGAGACCTGAAATTTTGCACATTGGTTGCAAGTTGTGTGTAAATGCTGACCAAGGCATTTTTAACTCAATCGGACTGATAATGGCGCTATAATTCAAGAAAAACAGGTTTTCACTTTAAAGGTCATAACTCCTAGGCTGTAAGTCCGATTCACACGAAACTTGGTAGAGACATTTCTTGGTCCAATCTCTACAACTTTCCCATAAGGACCTTTAAGATCCGCCATATATGATTTTCCGAAATTTTGAATTTTTTGAAAAACACATTTTTGACATCTCCTCCTAGGCCGTAGGTCCGATTCCTTCGAAATTTGCTGTGGATCATCAGTAGACCAGGCTTATCGAATAGTGCGTAAAACTTGTTGAAATCTCATTTCGTTTCCAAGATATTGACCAATGAACTTCAGCGGGGCGTGGCTTAGGACATAAATGGACAAAATTCAACAACCATTGGGCCAATCATCACAGAACTTGCAGAATATGTCCATATAAGTACCACGAACATAACTTGACAGTTTCATGCAAATCTGCCCATAGGGGGCGCTATAACACAAATCAGACTATAAATCAGCAATTGTTTGTCCTATAGCCATAAAACTCACAGGATATATTCATATAAGTACTTGAAACATACTCTGAAAATTTCATTCAAATTGTCCGATAGGGGGCGTTATAAATGCAAAACAAAGCAACGTGGTATAACACAATCAGACTATAAATCATAAATAGTTTTTCCAATCATTACAAAACTCACAGGATATGTCCACATAAGAACCTGAAACATAGCCTGAAAGTTTCAATCAAATCAACCAGTAGGGGGTACCATAAATGCACAAAATAGCCTAACATAACACAAATCAGACTATGCATCATAAGTTGTTAGACCAATCATTACACTGGCAAAATAGGTCCACATAAATACCTGCAACACACTCTTAAAGTGGTTTTTGTCCCCCGCCGCCACGATAGCGAGCGGAGCAGGGGACATTGTATTCAGCTCCTTCCGGCCGTCCATCATGTCCCGTTTGTTTTGAACGCTATATCTCAAGAACGGTTTGACCGATTCCATTCATCTTTGGTGTTAAGGTATATTGGTGTGATACGCCGACCCCAGTAGATTTCCGTGACCTTGGCCTTATTCTCAAGGTCATTACGATCATTTGACCACTTACAAATTCCTTGTCAACATGATATCTCAAGAACGGTTCCACCGATTCCATTCATCTTTGGTGTCAAGGTTTATTAGGGGCGGGGGACATAGTATTCAGCTCCATCCGTCCGCCTGGCCGTCCGTCCGTCCGTCCCATCCCGTTTGTTGTGAACGTGATATCTCAAGAACGGTTCCACCGATTCCATTCATCTTTGATTTCAAGGTGTATTAGGGGCGGGGGACATAGTATTCAGCTCCGTCCGCCCGTCCGTCTGTCCGTCCAGTCCCGTTTGTTGTAAACGTGATATCTCAAGAACGGTTCGACCGATTCCATTCATCTTTAGTGTCAAGGTTAGGGGGGCGGGGACATAGTATTCAGCTCCATCCGTCCGCCCGCCCGTCCGTCTGTCTGTCGCCCCGTTTGTTGTGAACGTGATATCTCAAGAACGGTTCGACCGATTCCATTCATCTTTGGTGTCAAGGTGTATTAGGGGTGGGGGACATAGTATTCAGCTCCGTCCGCCCGTCCGTCTGTCCGTCCAGTCCCGTTTGTTGTAAACGTGATATCTCAAGAACGGTTCGACCAATTCCATTCATCTTTGATGTCAAGGTGTATTAGGGGCGGGGGACATAGTATTCAGCTCCGTCCGCCCGTCCGTCTGTCCGTCCAGTCCCGTTTGTTGTAAACGTGATATCTCAAGAACGGTTCGACCGATTCCATTCATCTTTGGTGTCAAGGTTTATTAGGGGCGGGGGACATAGTATTCAGCTCTATCCGTCCGCCCAGCCGTCCGTCCGTCTGTCCCGTCCCGTTTGTTGTGAACGTGATATCTCAAGAACGGTTCGACCGATTCCATTCATCTTTGGTGTCAAGGTGTATTAGGGGTGGGGGACATAGTATTCAGCTCCGTCCGCCCGTCCGTCTGTCCGTCCAGTCCCGTTTGTTGTAAACGTGATATCTCAAGAACGGTTCGACCAATTCCATTCATCTTTGGTGTCAAGGTTTATTAGGGGCGGGGGACATAGTATTCAGCTCTATCCGTCCGCCCAGCCGTCCGTCCGTCTGTCCCGTCCCGTTTGTTGTGAACGTGATATCTCAAGAACGGTTCGACCGATTCTATTCATCTTTGGTGTCAAGGTGTATTAGGGGCGGGGACATAGTATTCAGCTCCATCCGTCCGCCCAGCCGTCCGTCCGTCTGTCCCGCCCCGTTTTGTTGTGAACGTGATATCTCAAGAACGGTTCGACCGATTCCATTCATCTTTGGTGTCAAGGTGTATTAGGGGCGGGGGACATAGTATTCAGCTCCGTCCGCCCGTCCGTCTGTCCGTCATGTCCCGTTTGTTGTGAACGTGATATCTCAAGAAAGGTTTGACCGATTCCATTCATCTTTGGTGTCAAGGTGAATTAGGGGAGGGGGACATAGTATTCAGCTCCGTCCGTGCGTCCATCTGTCCGTCATGTCCCGTTTGTTGTGAACGCGATATCTCAAGAACGGTTTGACCGATTCCATTCGTCTTTGGTTTCAAGGTGTATTGGGGTGGGGGTCCGCCCGTCTGTCTGTCCGTCATGTCCCATTTGTTGTGAACACGATATCTCAAGAAAGGTTTGACCGATTCCATTCATCTTTGGTGTCAAGGTGTATTAGGGGGGTGCTCACAACTCACTCGATTTACGTGACCTTGCCATTATTCTCAAGGTCATTACGACCATTTGACAACTTACAAATACCTTGTCAACATGATATCTTAAGAACAGTTTGACCGGTTCCATTCATCTTTGGTCTCAAGGTGTATTAGGGGCGAAGGATATAGAATTCAGCTCCATCCGTCCGGCTGTCCGTCCGTCCCATCCCGTTTGTTGTGAACGAGATATCTCAAGAACGGTTTGACCGATTCCATTCATCCTTGGGTTCAAGGAGTATTAAGGCCGGGGGACATAGTATTCAGCTCCATCAGTCCATCCATCCGGCCGTCCGTCCGTCACGTCCCATTTGTTGTGAACGCGAAATCTCGAGAACGCTTTGACCAATTTAATTCATCTTTGGCTTCAGTGTGAAATTTTGTGATACACTGACCCCAGTCGATTTCCGTCACCTGGCGGGGGACATGGCCACGTTTAGTGGCAACACTTGTTAATTAAGCTGTTAGAGCTTTCAACTACTAATGGTCTTTCTGGCTTGAACCCCGGAATTGCCGCTTGTGGCTATATTTTCACATTGCCTTTGTATTTATAATTTTATTTATTTGTCTTGTTTTTTAATACATCTGCTCCAGTGGAGTCAAACTTAATTTTCATTGTATGTATTATCTTTGAATGGGAAATTGCATAGGCAACAAAACTGGCAGAAATAATAATAATTTTTTTTTTAATTCTAAAAATTAAAAAATGTTGTATTTGGATGGAATGGATGCCTGTAGTGATATATAAGTGAAATTAAATGAGTTTTACAGTTTGGTATCTGAGAAATCTGAAATGGAACACAAGGTACCTAAATTGCCAAATTGGAGAAGCCACTTAGACATTCCTCTCTAATTTTGCTCTGATTTACCTGATCAGAATTAACTTTGGCACAGATAATAATGAGATTCTGTGCTGTAATTTTTTTAGAGGTTTCAGACTGCAACTCAACAAATTTACAAGGGATCAAAGTAAAACTTTGTTAGGTGCAAAATGAGATCTTTCATTTATACTGTGTTCCATCTCCATTTACTCTGACTCAGTGACATATATAGTGATTTTTACACCAGGGCTGAAATCCCAAATGGTTTTACCTTTATTATGATACCAAGATTATTCAAATGGACCAAGCAGTCGCAGAGATATACTCATTTCATTTTGGGCTTGCCATTTTCGAAAAAGAGGCTCAGGGCTGAAGGGGTTAAATTCATTTGACAATGCAACATCCTCAAATAGACATAGATTTCATGTTACATACACCATATGAGCAACTGTCTGTTTATGCAAGAATATCTGTGAGAATTTTAATGGCTAAAGAGCAGAAAGAGAAGACGGCTGTTAAACAAATAACCATAATTAAGGAGAGAGAGAGTGCTGCCTTGTACATATCCTGGATTACTAGTGGTAATGACGTGTTTACGTGACTATGCTATCCACTATACCTATTTTTGATGAGCGAACCAGAAAAACTGGCACATACACACATAAGATCACTGCAACACAATTACAGGAAGTTTTGTGAAATTGTTTTTATGCAATTTTGTCTTTATGGGGATGCAGTCATATGTATGCATTATTACATTATCGGCTCCAGTTATTACATTTTTAAATGATTTTTTAAATACAAGGCCAATAATGTGATAACCAGCCAATAAGGTAATAACTTATTACATTATTGGCAAAAAGTTATTACGTTATTGGCTCAGCGATTTTATTTCATTATTGGCAAGTTCTTACGTTATTGGCTTTATTACACTTAAAACGGCCAAAACCATTACGTTATTGGCAGTTATTACGTTATTGGCCGTTACTGACACTGTATCCCAACAGACTGGACGAGGTACAATTCACATCAAGCATTAGTCACCTGAAGTCATGAACATGTAGAGCAAAGACCATACAGAAGGCAGTAGCGCACAGGAAAAAGAAACAAAGC
This sequence comes from Gymnothorax javanicus, assembly GCA_029692085.1. Lineage (NCBI taxonomy): Eukaryota > Metazoa > Chordata > Actinopteri > Anguilliformes > Muraenidae > Gymnothorax > Gymnothorax javanicus. The sequence continues at coordinate 26,954,778 of CM056210.1, read as the reverse complement.
AAATGGAGACAAACAGTAAAGGGTTTTTTTTAAGTAAATAAAAGCAGGGGAGGGGGGCGATCAGGCCAGAAACTGTCTAAACAAGTGAGTCTATTTCATGCAAATATGACGACTCAAATTCTGGAATCCTGCGTTCAGCCTCCTTTTATGCTCAAATGAATAAACGACTAAGCAATTTTTGTTTTGAGGTCAGTTTGATCCCTGCAATGTAAAACTACATAAGATGTGTGTAACTGAAAGTACGACCCAATCTTTTCTCAGCTCATTTATGCCTTTCTACTGCCCATTTTAATCACAAAGTCAATAAAACAGGACTCCCCCTCCCCCTTAGGGAGCTTGTCAATATTCTGAACAGTGAACGCGTTCATTTTTGAACGGACGCCTGTTCATTTTTGGATGTGTTCGAGGCTGCAAACCTGGTCACTGCGTTCGATGATGAACACCCTTCCGTTCATTTTCTGATACGTTCATTTCCCGATGCATTCATTCTCCGATGCCTGCCCAAGGCCTGATGCGTTCATCTATGTGTGAAGTGAGCTTTTAGATTATGGGCGTGGATATTCTCTTGTAAAGGACGACTGAATATGGATGACGGATTAAAGAAACGCTTGTACAGGCCTATTTTAAATTCTCAGTTCCATAAAGTTAAATAGTTCTCATTGTCATTGTTAGATTTTTTTTCATATAAAGTGAAATTGTTCTCATTGTCATTGTTAGTTTTTTTTTCATATACTGGGTATAATCCGCTTGCTAAAGATCATTTGCCAATTTAGGTGACGCTTCAGGAATGGGATTATATGCGACCTACTCCTGTTCTCTGAACAAAAACATATTAAACTTAGTCGACTGAACAAATTAAGTATTAATCGTGCACATCATCCAAAAGTCTTGTCACCAGTATTCCAGCGTGTCGCATGAATTCAGGTCTCACTCTGTGATCTCGTATCCCCGAACCAGCCAATCCCCATGGCATCACAAGACTACTTTGTCGTTTATCTTGCAATCAAGCTTATTCATTAATTGAACTGATAACACCCTTATAATAAGGCTTATATTCATAAAGGGGGAAGGGGGAGGGATAAATATTTATTAACATTCAGACATGCTGATTTTATAATAGCCTACTGTGCACATGCAGAGGTTTTACTTTGCTCATCTGCTTATCTAGATCTGGACTTGTCGTCGGCAGCTCCCACAGAGCGGCGGTTTCATGTGTTGTGACTTCAATCTGAAAAAAATACTGTACAATAAATTAGAACAATATATAATATGACAAATGGTACAAAATCTGCAACAATCAATAGAGCAAAATCTGAATATCATTGCAAAACTCATCGTGTACGTAGTGGGCTGTAAAGTGTGGCATTTTTTTTTTTTTTTTTTTTGGCTTGCGCGTTCACAGGTTTAAAAAGAAAGGATTAATATTGCGCAGTGGCATAGCCAGAGGGTGGGCAAAGACACATCCCTTTATGACAGCAATTAGTCCTGGCTAGTTCTCAATCATTTTCCTTTATTGACGCGTTTTCCAATTATCGTAATTGACAACTGAAGACACGGTTTCTCTCCATATGCAATCTAACAAGGATGAAATCATGGGCTAAACTCAGTACAGCAAAATAATTTACTTATTAATGGGCCAATGCTTCGCGTTGATTGAACTGGTCCGTGTTCCAGTGAAACGCGGACTTTCACTCTCGGTATTGTGTGGGTTGATAAAAAAAAAAAAAAGTGGCACTCGGCAGTTAAATAGGCTATAAAAAGTGTGCGGCTCCAGCTATTTGCGTGAGAGTGGACAGGTATGCAATTTTGAATAACGTTGATTTAAATACAGCAAATATGCGTCCAGATGAATGATTGTCGTCTTACCTAATCGGGGAGAACAAGCAGCACCGGTTAAGTGTGGAGTGCTCTCGGAGTGAACATTCTGTTATGAAAATGACTGAGAACAGGTCAGGACTAATAATTGTTTTAAACTGATGTTTTGTGCAACCCAATTCTCTGTTCTTGTTCCGCAACTGTACTGAATTTTGCCCATGATTTAATCGCTGTTAGATTGTATATGGGGAGAAACCGTGTCTTCAGTTGCAAATTACGATAATTGGAAAACATGTCAATAAAGGAAAATGATTGAGAACTAGCCAGGACTAATTATTGTCATATTGTCTTTGCCCACCCTCTGGCTACGCCACTGATATTGCGGAAAATTTTGCAACTTGATATGAGCGGGACTAAGTTATCCTAGTTCTTATACCCACAGAATAGTAGAATTAAACTTGGGCTGTTGTGCAGATGATGTGATACAATGCGTAAACTATAATTTTAATGTATTTAATTTAATTTATTTACAATCTTTTGCATACAAATTGCCTAGCGGTCACATCATGGTTTGAAATTCTAAAATGCTTATTTATATAAGAAGGAAAAAGTGGCATATTGACACCACACCGAAGCGATGTTCATTCCAGTAAAGTATTCACACAGCAACATTTGAATGTTTTGGCTGACTGAATGTACCCCGGTACCATTGAATCACAATTTATCTCCTGTCTTGAGTGTGGAATGTGTTAAAGCATCTTATCGAACTCGATGAAAAGTGTAAGCGTATAGTGGAAGATTGACAATCGGTAAAGATATAATCTCGAAACTGGAGATTTGGTGGGATTTTTTAGTCAACGTGAAAACTGTCGTTTAATAGGCATGTACCTTACAATAAACTTCTAAATTCCACAGGATGGGAGACGGGGAATTTTTTTCTCGTAAGAAGGAAATATTTACGCATGTTGGTGTAAATTTTGCGAAGTGGAGAGCAGATTCATTTTGTAATGCGAGAGAGGGTAGCTGCGTTCGTTTTTGGATGCCGTCCGGTCAAACATGAACGCAAGTTTGTTAATTTTTGAACGCAAAATGAGCGCATGCTCGTTCATTCTTGAACACTCTGCCGTTCGTTTTTTAGCGAACATGAATAGGGACTTGTTCATTTTTGAACGCCTGTTCAAATTTGAATGCGTTCAGTATATTGACAAGCTCCCTTATACATCAAGCATTGATTTTATATAATTATGGCAAAATGAGTGAGACCAAACATGAAACGAATGAGAAATTAATTTGGCCATGCCCCTAGTCCATACTACACTACAAAAACAAGATCGAAATAATGGTTCTGTTCTACATTAGATCCTAGTGTCAAAATGATCCAAACAACACCGATGCTTACAACATGCTTACTGGACATAAAATAAATTTCTTTTTGAGTTAACTCCATGTTCACCTGTAAAGCTGGGTAAAAATCTAGCAGAAAAAAATATGTTAACCAATGTTTTTAGAGATGGTGAACATTGAATTGGCTCTAACTTACCCCAAACATAATAGGAAGATTTATGTTTCATTGAGGTATCATGTTGCTAAATTTCTTTTTCTGGGGATTATCCTGGAGTCATCTCTTCTATTCCTTATAACCAGGATAATGAAAGCAAACTGGGCAGGAAGGAAGGTGTAAAATTTAGGATGGGCTGAAACCGTTGGACAGATTGTTAATGTACTCTTGCGCTTTGCAACTCAGGGAGGGAGTCGTACAACATGCATTTGGAATGAGCTTTTCTATTAACAAACTTGAGTCCTATGCCAATGTATGCTTAGTTGACAAGAGAAGCATACAAACAGCCATTTGAAAAAGCACATTTTAAATTAAAGAAGTGTTCTTTAGAGCTTCACCTTTATGAATTCCACAAGACAATCACACACTTGTCTAGCTGAGATCTTTCCTGGTTGTTTTCTCCCTTGGCTTGAGGGTGCCAAAAGATGTACCAGTAACAGAATGGACGACATGTCACTGTCCCAACCTGGAGATGAAGATAGCAAAACAACCTTTATATCAATAGGTGTCATTTTAAAGAGGTTCAGTATCCCTAACTAACTCACCTGGCTTAGCCTACCTGTAAGTGCCGATATATTTGCCACTTCAGTGCATTCTTTTCTACGCATGCAATTCATTCATTTTATTTAAATTTTAGGAATAATCAAAATAGGTACCTTCTTCAATTTCAGTGGCAACAGCATTCTGGATGAGGTCTTGCAGTTCCCCGGTCTGGGTGAGCCAACGACTCTGTGTGATGACCTTTGGTTTAATGTTGGTGGACCACTTCTCCAACAGCTTTGCAGAGGTTGGATCGCCAAATAGAAGTCGAAATTCTCGATCAACCTGCAGAAAATGACATAGAAAAAAATCCTTTTGCTAAAACTGACAAACTACTGCATAGTGCTGCTGCCAGAAATACATCAAAAGCTTTCAATTTTATACATCTCGTTTAAGTTTCACACACCAGGCCTGGTATGTACAAGAAATGTGGAAAAATGGACAGAATATCTGATGATTTTTCAGGGTCATGTAGAACCTACTGTCGGTAGACCAGGGTTTGCTTCATCTTCTCTTTGACTACTGCCTCATCTGCCGTGTGCTTCATCGAGGCAACTGCTTCCTGGCATTGGCGTTCATCGTTCAACCAGTTGTCCTGTTGAAGAGGATCTCGGTCAACAGTTGGACCACCTGAAATTATTTCAGACACCATGAAATTGTTAGATGCAATTCTTTTAAAATTACAAATTACAAATACCTGTAGGCCAGGTAAAAACTACAGAATGTAATTCCAGGGAATTACCATAGCATTGTAAATGCACGAGAATGCTTAAGAGATTTTATTTTCAAACAGCATGGTGTATCCAGTTGTGTAATTGTAAATTAGTGTAAATGGGTAATTGTGAATTAGTGTATCAGTAATCAATAGCAAAAGAGACAGAAAGAGAGAGAGACTTAGTACCAATAAATCTGCAAGAACTTTTAGTTTGAAATAGTTCATGTAAAAATAAAGGAAAAAAGAGTGATCCTCCAACATGAAATCAAAAAAAAAAACAAAAAACAGAAGGTTCAATCAAACTCAAGCCAAATTGTTAAAAACACACCAATACAAACCCTCACCTGTTTGTGGTTGCCGTGTGTGCTTAAGTCATCCCTCTGATGCTTCTTTTTGGAGTGTTTTAATTCTCCACGCCAAATACCCACTTCCATCTTGTGCACTGTAATAGTGCTCCTACAACCAACACAACACATACACAGAGTAGTTAGAGTAGCAACCCTACAAATGACATGTAGGGCTGTGATGGTACACAAAGCAAGCCCACCTCCAAGAGGGTCAAAAGACAACAAGTACTTACATAACCAAGTTTGCTCCTGGGGTCGGCCAGGTACGGGAACAAAGAGATAATCCCCTTTGCGTAGTCTTCCTTCATATGTCGAGGAGAGCTTGTTCTATACGCATACACATATACACAATCATTACGACCTATGACATCGTAAACATAAAATTATATTTCACTTATACCGTAACCTACCCATGTTCATTTGTCATATGTGCCACCAAGATCTTTACCATATCACGTCTTCCGCCATCTGGCAGATATTTTGTGCGGGCGTATTCATTTATGATCTTCTCACCTCATGGGCTTCCTTTTAAGATATCTTCAATCATCTGAGAGAGATATTAGGCAAACTTAAACGGATATTAAAATTACAATTGAAAATCATATCGAATTCCAAAAGTCTGGCTATTTAAGGTAGATTACTGCTATAAAAACACTGATTTTTGCAAAAAATATTAATTTTTGGTTTTATAATGTTTTAGACGTTTTTAGGGTTTTTTTAGGGTTTCCTGAAAATTGACTTCGTACCATTTCCACATTTTTCACGCGCCATTTCTCAAAAAACCGCTAGTTCGATTTTAATGAAGTTTGGAACATAAATGGTTTACAGCATGATGGTTGTCCTGAACCTAAAAAATATGGCCCTTTTGGTACTCTTAATTTCAGTGGGTGCTGAATATATAATGAGGTAGCATTAGGCATTGGGGTCATTCCATATGAAATCACCCAAAATGGGGGGTGCTCCCAGCTTGATGGTTTCAGAATTGCTTCATTTGGTGACATTTTGTTGCATGTGACGAGCAAATCAAATCGCAGGCGGTTTCAAGTTGATATCTCGTTCCGTTCTCATTTTATGGGCCCCTGAAAAAAGGGGCGTGGCCCACGTTAACCCTCTGGTCACAGTTGGTGACCATTTTCAAAGGGTTATAACCGATGAACTAATAAGGATGCAAATTTCATTCTTTCAGAATATGTTTATTCTGTCTAATAGTCTGCAACAAACCTTTTAATATAGTGGTTAACCCTTTGAGTGCTTTGCAATTAACTCCTTGACATTGAAATTTGGTGCCGAACATGTCGATTTCAAATGAAATATGCAAGTATCCTTAGAATGTTCCCTTTGCCATTTACATTGTTGATAGTATACCTGATGGAGTTTCAAATGAAGGTAAAAACATCTTTCTATCTTCATCCAATTTGGAAAAACATTAAACCCTTTTCAGCTAAATACCGAAACGGTGCACTTTTTGACCCTCATTTTGACCATGTGGGCCTGTTTTGATTTTCAGAAAGTTGGCCTCAAATGAAAGCTTATTCAAAGAACTTCAAAATGCAACACAATCAAACTTGGAACAAAAACTCCTACTTTGAAAAATAAGACCCCTTTTAAGCGCTATTTACACATCGGAACAACTACTCTCAGCGTACAGGTAAATGTACAATAATGTACAGGGAATACTGAACTCCACTCATTTGTTTCTACTTTCAGTTGCATGCTCTTCAATCATTTGCAGCCTGTGTCATTTTCTTGTATTTGTTTTCCCAGTAATTTCAAGATAATTTGATAGACCAGGCAGAATTGTTACTATTGTAGATGAAACCCTTCAAACCGTTCCTGCCCCTTCATGCCCTTTATTTGCAAAAAGGGAATTGGGTAACTTTAACTGCTTGAGCCTGGTTTCCTTCTCTCTTGTGCTCAAGATTTCCATCATAAATACTGCCTGTAGATGTCAGCATAAAGGTGGTAGGCGGATCCCCTTAGTAGGCCTACATGGTTTCTGAAAACAATGGCTGAACCATCATAATCTTCCGAATCTAATCCCCCATGGACTGTCGGCATTGTGAATGAGTCCCTGTCCATTTATGTACATTTACCTGTACACTGAGAGAAGTTGTGCCGATGTGCAAATAGCACTTAAAAGGGGTCTTATTTTTCCAAGTAGGAGTATTTGTTCCAAGTTTGATTGTGTTGCATTTTGAAGTTCTTTGAATAAGCTTTCATTTGAAGCCAACTTTTTGAAAATCAAAACAGGCCCACATGGTCAAAATGAGGGGCAAAAAGTGCACCTTTTCAGTAATCAGCTGAAAAGGGGTTAATGTTTCTCCAAATTGGATGAAGATAAAAAAATGTTTTTACCTTCATTTGAAACTCCATCAGGTATACTATCAACAATGTAAATGGCAAAGGGGACATTCTAAGGATACTTGCATAATATTTCATTTGAAATCGACATGGTCGGCACCAAATTTCAATGTTTAGGGGTTAATTGCAAAGCACTCAAAGGGTTAACCACTATATTAAAAGGTTTGTTGCAGACTATTAGACAGAATAAACATATCCTGAAAGAATGAAATTTGTATCCTTATTAATTCATCGGTTATAACCCTTTGAAAATGGTCACAAACTGTGACCAGAGGGTTAACGTGGGCCACGCCCCCTTTTTCGGGGGCCCATAAAATGAGAACGTAACGAGATATCATCTTGAAACCACCAGCGATTTAATTTGCTCATCACAGGCAACAAAATGTCACCAAATGAAGCAATTCTGAGACCATCAAGCTGGGAGCTTGGGTAATTTCGTATGGAATGACCCACTGATCATGACAATCAAAACCAACACCTCATAAGATAACAGAATCCAATCACTGCTATTAATATTAGACAAATATATTCCTTTTTCAAAATAAGTTCTCACCACATTCCAGGAAAGAGTCCAATGTAAATGGAGTCGGAGAAAAAAACATATTTCTTGCAGTCTTTAAATTTCACTCGCACAACATTGTTCTTTTCCATCCTGGAAAAAAATACAGTTTAAGTATGAAACAAACACCATCCGTCTAAAGGGAGGAAAAGCATTAACTCAATACTAAATATACTCTGCATGGCACAACTACATTAACCATATTTGAATACTAGCATGTTTTTATAGTTTATTTGGTAAGAGATGGTGGTGCCACACTACCACTCAAACGGGAGGAAAATCATTAACTCAGTACTAGCCTAAATAAACTCTGCATTGCACAACCACATTAGGGCCATTCTTTGAGAAGTGAACCAAAATGTCACACACATGACCAGATGTCATCAAATAAAGAAATACTTTGAAAATTAATGAAAGGTATCAAATTTATTCCTTGCTATTCTCCATACCCCAAAACTATGAAAATTCTAGATTTTTCAACTTCACAGAGTTTTTGAAGTCAAATAGAGTTATGAAAAACCTGTTTCCGTGTGAAGTCACACACGTGACCAGTCGTATTTGACCTCTGACCTTAAGTAGTTAAAGTTAATGTAACAAATAACATTTTTACTTGATAGACTTGGATAAGTAGTACTCTTATACAAGGTCCACAATCATGAACCTCCAATGCTTTTGTAATTGGAGGAGATTTTTTCTACTATTTGTTACATTTTTGGTCACACACGTGACTGAGAATGGCCCATTACCATTTACCATATTTAAAAACTAGCATGTCTTTATAGAATGTTTGTTGAGACATGTCAGTTGCCTAGCTCATACCTCTCGGCTGTACTTGACTGGGCAACATAAGCACCGCGCGTGATCTTTTGCTGAGTCCAGTAATGTGGTTACAACATTAACTTGCTAGCGCAAGCAAGTTCTGTCTACACATGAACCACGGCTAAAAAGCGATATCATCACTTACACAACGACATTCACTACGCTTGAACACGCTTTTTATATTTTAAGGCAAGGTGGCGCACATGGCTCATCCACTACACTGTACTGGGCAACGAAAGCAACACGCTGTCTTAACTCTTACAGAGTCAAGTACATGTGGTTTTGAATCATAAGCAAACATTTGACTGAATCCAAGTTAAGCTAGCCAGCACAAGCCAGTTTTGTCAACATGCTACACGGTTAAAAATCGATAAATTTAACCAATTACACAACTAAAATAATTATGTTTGAGCACTGACATGGGCCCGTTATCTTTACTCTTTTACAGAGTCAAGTACATGTGGTTTGAAAAGCAAACAATCAGTCAAGATGCACCACAGCGGAAAAGTGATAGACATGCAAATTGAGTTTACGTGAACTTTTCAATGCATGACAAAACAAAGTTGAAAAACAATTAGACAGTGGCTATTCTTACTTGACTGTAATCCATTGCAGGCAGGCTATTCTTACGCGACTCCCGTTCGGGCATGCGCAGATTGAAATTGTATGACTTCAAATTTTTGTCAACCAGGTCAATTTGGCGGCCGAGCTTGTACAAGGGCCGAAGGGTTAAGCCCGTAACCATGGCACCGGTAAATTGAAATCTCGTCCCCGGGGCTTCTATACTGAGCAACAAAAGAAAAGCAAATTAGCTAGTTAGTTAATGTAGTACTCTTATGATTACTCAGTAAAGTGACCGCAAAACAAAGAAATGTTTGATGAAACGAGTGTAAATGTGCACGCGCTAGTAATAAATTTGATTCTCTATAATAATTACGCGCAAACTTATTTTCCGGTCTGTCTTTCATAAACTTGCGTTTCTTTTGTTGCTCAGTATACTTGCTTCACCAAGGTTGGGCAATCTCGTGGTAGCATCAGGAACTAGGCCGTTAATCTGATAGGAGAACTCCGGTAAAAATAGTTATACATATCCACATTACGTGAGCATCAGTCACGCAAACCATCAACGTGTCTAGCTATTCTTACGGGAGAGCAAGGTAAGAAAATTATCAAAGTCCGGCAATTTCAATCTGCGCATGTCTGACCGAAAGTCACGTAAGAATAGCCTGCCTGCAATGGATTACAGTCACGTAAGAATAGCCACTGTCAAACAAATAATTTGACAACTGGCACATAGACGCTCATTTAGCAGCGAAACGAGTGACTGTCAACCAAAGTGACCTTGCCAGTACTTCTGTGTCCGGTTTGAAAATAAGATGTTTGCCTACGGAATATACCGCGATTTTACAGCATTACTTGCAAATAATATCCCCTACACTAGTGAAACGGTCGAAACACGTCTTGTCCACAGCAATGCACCTTGCATCAGTTTCCAAAATAGACATGACCGAAAGCCTATGGGAAATTCGGTAGAATCAAAACGCATGCACATAATATGAAAGAGAAATGTAAACGTATTTATGACTACTTACTTAAACATCCACAAGAGAACGGTTCTTTCAAATCCACATCAGCAGCGACCATGGTAGAGACAACCGGAGAAGTCAGGGGAAAAATGGCAGGCAAACGAAACTTGAACTTTTAGTCAAGCTCCGCCCTCTATATTGGATGCTCTGGAAATTTGCTCCCACTCTTACTCGAAATATTACTCTTTAAACTCAAAGTTGAGCAAAAACAGCTCTTTTTGAGGAAAATATTTTTAACTCTGGAAAGATTACTCAGTCATTTTACCTGTGTAGGAGTGCTGTGGCTGGCGTTCACCACTTCCCAGTTTTTATGACCCCGGAATCGAAGATTCGGGGGCATATTGTTTTACACCTGTCCGTCTGTCTGTCTGTTTGTCTGCAGCGGAAAAAAAACTTTAACCGGCAATACTTTAACCTGCCGCCGGGGGCATCAGTGTTCCAGGAACACTGCTTGTTTGTATGAGCAGTGAGCACGTTGTTTGTTGCTCTGTTGTGCAGCGCTGGACCGACTATTTCCCCATGGGCTGTTGCTGTATGTGAGCCGTGTCGGACCAGCGCCAAGCCTTGACCCTGGGGGAGGGTCTTACTCGTCCCGAAAGTTAAGCGGACCTTTAAAAATAGAAAACGGTGTTTAATGTATTGTCTTGTCTGCTACTGTCTTCGTCTAATTCAATGTTTTATAGTTTCTATAATAATAATAATAATAATAATAATAATAATAACAAACCGCCTCTTTGTGGGATGAGAGGAAAGTTGGGGGAGTTAGTGGTGCCGTAGGTGTGGTGGGATGCATGCCTCTTTTGTCTAGTTCCTTCACCGAGTCCCATTCGAGGCGAACTTCTGTGTGCCAATTTCTGCATTAAACTTTGCGTTCGGGCCTAATTACTGTTTGGTATGTCACGTGTGATTTTACGCGTATGTTGAATTTAATAGTGAGTGAATTGACGTGGGGTGGATTGGTTTGTTGTAATGTGGAGGGTGGCTGGTTAGTTGGGGGAGTTGGCTTGTGTTGGGGGGTGGGTTGCAGTGGGGGTGTGGTCAGTTCTCTACTGTTCCCAAAGAGGATGTTGCTTGATGAATTGTAAAAATAAAGATTCTACTTTGCCTGACGTTGTGGAGTGTGGTGTTCTCAGTTTCGGGCGCCAGACCTTACCGGTATAAAAAAAAAAGGTGGTGGCAGCAATTACTGTTGACCTGTCCAGTTATATTCTTATACCCAGGTGGGGTTGATTACAGTACCTTAACTCAATGTCAGCGTCCCAAAACAAAGGCTAAGCACCGTAACTGCAGTTACGGCGTTCTGTCATGGTGTCTCATGGGATTTTTGGAGTTACTGTTGACACAGACCTTCTTTTTTCATAAAAAACAATCAAATTGACTCAAAATATTCATCCACATGATATAGGAGGTCTTCAATACCCCCAAAATGACAATAACTCATTTTCAACCTAAAGTGATGTTACGGTGTTTTGCCTTCCCACGGCAGAATTGTATGGTGTAGGCGGACTTCTTGACCTTCTGGAGGGCACGGAAGGGGCCAATGAACCGTGGGCTCAACTTTTTGCAGGGCAGGCGGAGGCGCAGGTCCCTAGCTCAGAGCTAGACTCAGTTCCTCGGCTTGTATTTGGGGGAGTCCTGACGTTTCCGGTCTGCCTGGATCTTCTGATGATGGAGTGCCCTCCGAATCTGGATGTTGGTAGCTTCCCAGACCCTTTCCGCCTCTCTGAACCAGGCTTCCACCGCTGCAGTTGGTCTGGCTCTGATCCCAAGGGCACAGGGGAGGTTGCTGCCATGTCTGAGTGCCTGATGTAGCTTCACTCATTGTAATATGCATGTATACTGGATATATATTTAGAGGAACCTCGTTTTCTTTTTTCTTTCCTGTTTGTAATACATTGTTACTCCAGCTTTAGCCCAGACTCTGTATTACTGATGGTGTTTATTAAGGAACCTCGTTTCCTTTTTGTTTTTGTATTGCAACGCTTGTGCCTGCTGTGATGCAGCAAGCATAGTAAAATACAACCAAGTCCATCCTTGCACCTGAGTCCAGTCCTCAACCTCCTGTCCTCCGTGCATCTGAACTCTGCATGAAGCACAAACGTCACAGTATTCTGCAACAACTTGATGTGTCAGAATTTCTTCCACTCACCACCTTCTTTCATGTCCTTCCATTATTGCACTGTGGGTTGTGGGAAATTCTTTGGCCATGAAATAAAAGACAAACGGCCATTTTCTATTGAACAAAAGCATCGGTTGGGGAACCAAAAATCAGAAAACTGAAGAGAGAGGTTCCAAAAAATGTTTCAAACCTTGCAGTATTTCCTCTTTCCTAATCCCATACTTAAACATATTTGTTTAGAGCTGAACTGGCCAGTTGAAACAAAGATGCCTTGTCCTAGTACACTGACCATGAGTATCAGTATTGGTAAAGAAGAATGGCCCACTGTATTCCATGGATATTCGGGTTTATGATTAAAATACTTTAGCTAAATTCATGTTTATATCATTGGTTCCAGGATACAATATTTGCATTTATAATTGTACTTAATACATACTATACAGTACAAGTATTTTAAAACATTCACATCATCGGGTATTGCTTATGAAACAATATAAGTGTGCGCAAAAGATCCAAGCACAAGCCTAAATCCACAGCTTTGCTAAGGTTTCCAAAGAATTTGCTTCTGTTATCACTGACAATCTACACTGAACAAAAATATAAATGCAACAGTTTAGTCCTTTCAATATTCCGCATAATTATTTCTGAGGTTGGCATAGTAGGGTTCATTTATGTGACCAATGTTGTGTACCACTGGTCTGAGTGCATTTCAGTCACCTTCTCCATATCATTGTCAAGTTCATGCCCTTTGTCAAAATTGGCCTGTCAGACAGGTTGGGCCTGATACAGAGCTACTGAAATCAGGTACGATCAGCTCAGGCACATCCTGTACTCTGGTCAATAAAAGGCCACCTCAGAAGTCTCAGTTCTGCCATTGTTCAAAATGCCATAGATGACTTAAGCCCACGGGGAGCATGCCATTGGCAGGCTCAATGCAGAAATGTTTCGCAGGGCTGTCGCAAGGGCTCTTAATGTCCATGTTTCAACAATAAGTCGCATAAGACACCTTATTAGAATTAGGCACGACAGCAGACCGCTGACATGGATAATGACCACGTGTGACGACCCCCACCAAAGACCGCCGTATCCGGACTCTCCATCTCTGTGACTGTCTGAGACCAGCAAATGCCACTGCAAAAGAAACAGCTGGTCCCCACAATTGCCGCATTTTTGCCAAAACCGTGAAAAATCATCCCCAGGAAGTCCCATCTCTGTGTGTTTTGCTCTTTGAGGATTGGACCTCACCACAGCTCAACGAAAAAAATCGGTTCAATGGCCAATGGCACAATGTAAGACTGTTTTATTTATAGACGAGTCACATTTCCAACTTCACAGAGTGGATGAACGAGGGATCGTTATGCTGACATCATTGTGGCACGCACGGTGGCACATGGTGGTGGACTGCTGGTTTGGGTAGGAATATCCCAAGGACATTCCACCCAACTGCATTTAATTAACAGCAACTTGAATGCAGAGTGATATCACGATGAGGTAATTCATCCATCAAAACAATAACCATGCCAGACCCGTGTCACCCGTTTATGCACTGAGCTCCTTGAGCCTGAAAATATTTGTGTGCTTGAATGGCCGGCTTATTCCTCGGATTTGTCCCCCATCCGGCAGCTTTGGGATGTCCTCAACCAACGAGTTCTTCCTCGGTTTACATTTCCGGCCAATATCCTCCGACTCTGCATAGCTCTTGAAGAGAAGTGGGAACACGTCCCCCAAGTCACCATTGACCATTTGTTACAGTCCATACAGCAGAGATGTGTAGCAGTGCAGCAGGCCAAAGGCGGACATACCCAATATTGATTTGTGAAATTTGGTCAACAGACCCCATCCCCTTTATCATCAAGCCATCGTGAGATTCTCGTTTATCTGTTTCAATCATTGATTGAAATGTACTGCAATATGGTCATAAAATCTGTCAACACTCAATGAAAGTACAATGAGTTTTTGAACATGGCCATATTTCTCACAATAAGAATTGTTGCGTTTAAATTTTCGTTCAGTGTATTTAGGATGTACAAACAAAGTACACCGTGCCACAGAATGTTTCTGGCCAGAGGGCTGCGCCAGGGTTTGCCCTGTAACTCAACAAGCTGATCTAGTTCAATTTTGGGTGTGGCCCATTTGGGGGCTTCTGCCGGGGGTGTCCCACCACCGAAAATTTCTGGCATTGGTCATTCCTGAACCAGGGGGGTTTGCTCAACATTTTGCACCAGGTTTCATCCTGTAATTCAATTAGCTGATCTAGCTGGGTTGGGCGTGTCACATTTTTACCCCTCATTACGACACCCACCAGCTGGAGCCCGGCAGAAGTACAGATCCTTCTATTGGGACCCATGCCTGACACTGTGATAGGGATTAGATTTGGTAACCTTCCCAGCTAGGCTGACCCTCCTGGGCTCCCGGTCTACTACCCAAGGATTATCCACATTTTCAGGTCCTAGGCCTTGCACCTGTTGTGCCTCCATGTCTCCGTCTTTAAAACTTAGTAATGTTCTATGTTTACGGTACAAATGATTATGATACAACCCAAACTTGGAAAATCCTCTACCACAGCCACCAATATTGCATGTGACAAGAAAAGCAGGATCATGATGATGATGTAATCCTACATGCCTCAGCAGAGCTTTTTATGTTAATGCATAATGCCCACACACTGAACACCGAAATGAACTTCTCCTCCATCTTTGGTGATGAGCAGGCTCAAACATATTTAGTGCTACTGTACCTGTAGTATAGAGTTCTTGAATCATTACTGACCCATGTTTTTATACATTCTCAAAGCCTGGTAAAGTATTGAACGTCACGCATCTGTAACTTCTAGTACTTACACCTACACAGTGCACGGGACTGTAATTCACCACGCAAAAATTACCAGCACTCCAACAGCTAGAACACGCTCAATTTGCAAGCGTTTATTCTTAGTGTAGGCCTAGGCCTGTATTATAGTACAGAGCAGTGAAGCTGCAGCGGCAGAGATGCTGCTGCTCGCTATTGCATCGGCGAATCAAACTAAATGTACACCGGCTTATTTAACATGAATAAAAGCAAAAATGAGAACATTTACCTCTAATACATAAATGTTCAAGTAAGAAGAATGTAATAGTCACCTTTACGCAATAGACTGAGGCACGATTCGGAAGAACAAAACGAAAAACGAGCTTCTCGTTGCGGGATGTCAGCAGCGACATAACAAAGTGAGCTGTATAGCTTAATGAACAAAGCCAGCTTGAACGCGACGAACGCCAGTTATTGACCACGTCGATTGTCCTCGTTCGTACAAGTGGCCATTGGTTGTATTTTTCTGGGAGTCTGATCGAAAAGTCGTTTATTGTATCAGATGTAATTTTCGTGTCCCCGTTTATTTTATTAGAATAAGTAAATTTTAAAATGCGGCAGCGTTGCATTCTACTAATATTGTACGATAAAAAAGTATGCTATACAAGAAGTTCAACACAAAACAGGTCCGAAGTGTTAATTAATGATCGGTGGTGCGGTTCAGTGAGAAACTATTCAAGGGTGCGGACGGGCACCCGATAGGTTTCAGTGCCAATAGGTTCTGAAGGGAACCATTCCTAAGTGCGAACCTTTTCGGTGCCAACGAGCATTCTTCACGAGCCTTTGAGAGTAAGGTTTGACCAATGTGAGATAATACAATTATTTAGCCTACTCAACTGAAGACATGCCATCGAGTGCCCCGATTTATATACCAATGGCCTGAAATCATCGCAGAAGCCCAGCGTGAACCTATCACAATCGACCCGCTCGCAGCACCACTGTAGTGAGGTCTTAATAAGAGTATGAGCCTCATACACTGTCCGGCCAAAAAAAGCGTCGCTCCCGCAAATATTTAGTTGGAACCCCTGTAGCTTTGATTACAGTGCATATTCGTCTTGTCATTGTTTTGACAACTATATGCAATGCCAGAACATTTATTTTCGATCAGAAATGCCATAATGTTTGGCCGAGATCTTGTCTTCTCGACATAATGTTGAACCACTCGGTGGTCTTTCTTGAGCACATCCCAGTTACTTTTAATGTGTTTAAGGTCAGGACTTTGTGGTGGCAAATTTGTTTGTGAAAATGATTCCTCATACTTGTTTTTGTCATTCATGGTTTTCTTTGCTAAATACAGGCCAATAACTTGCCCGTTCTGAAATATTGTAACATCTTTTCCACCATCAAGACATGTGTCTTCCGACATGATTTTTTAAGAAATGAGTAGCGACGCGCTTCATCAGTCAGGGTAAAAATGATTATTGCCAGCTGAAACGTATTAATAACCGCAATAATGATCCAATTATAGAATTTGTTCATTAATTTCCAAACGGTGACTTATTTTTTGGCCGGGCAGTGTATTACGATCGCTTTGATGGCAGAAGCAGTGCATCTCATCTGCCTCGAAATAGTGAAATAGAGAAAATGGCAGCGTCGTACTATCATCGTATCGACATCGCCTTCAGCACAGGCAAATTGGTGCAAAGCTGTAGTGTAATCGCCTCACAGGTCAAAAATGGGGTTGGAGGGAGATTCTGCCAAGCTTTACGAAACTTTCACAGATTGCCATGGTTGCCATGATCGTCTTTCTAGTGAGATGGGGCCATTCAATTTCTCCATACAGTTGATTGACAAACAAGGAAAACAACAAATGACTCAAAGTACAACCTTGTTGGACTCCACATCGCGAGTCAAAATACTCTGATACTGAAAGCTTTGATCGTTAAACACAGGCTTTTGTTTGGGAGTACATATCGTTTATAATATTTCGCATATAACCGTGAATCTTATGCGTAGATAAGACGTACCATAAGAGATCTCTACTACACAATCAAATGCTTTGCGGAAGTTGACAAATAGACAATAAAATCTACCTTTTGATTTGGACAAATATTTTTATACAGAGACTGAAATGTGAATATGTTATCAATAGTTGAATGAAACCACACTTACACTCAGGGTGTAAGTCAAACATATCTACAAAACGTTTCAAACGAAAATACTTGTGAAAAGTTTCCCACATACATGATCAATGAGAGAAATAACTATAATTATCTACATCATGGATATTGCCTTTCTTATGGAATACTTCTGGACCATTGGATTAGACAGTTTCCAGATTTGTCTATACAGTTGAACAAGACCCTAAAGTGTGATAATAATACATTACCACCGTGCTTTAACATCTCAGGCAACACTCCATCAGGACCAGCGTTCTTACCCATTTTGAGTTCATTCAAAGCTGCACCAATATCATTTACGTCTATATTCTTATTTAATATCATGTTGAAGTCCTCATTACAGCATATATTGCACATCGAAGTACTGTGAGACGTGATGGTCTCTTGTGCTAGAGATACAAAGTCGTTATCTAGCCTACCACATGCTGTGTAGCCTACTTGGAGTCTGCTTGAAATATGCAAGTCACTCGTCACTACACTCTGACACAAATGTTCTGGGTGAAAAGCGATAACTGAACTTTTGAACATAAGACCAGAATAATTTAGGATTATTCTGTTTCTCACTTGCGTTAAGAATGTCACATGTACTTGCAGTGAGATAATTGTCCCTTTTATGAAGACACAGTTCTCAAAATTTATTAATCACAGAATGAAACAATGATAAGTAATTTAGTAATCTGTATTGATCCAAAACTCCAAACTTTTTCTTTTTTAACTTCTCGCACTCTGCGTCGAACCACGAGATACATTTTTACGTTTTTGATTTGAAGAGAGAGTCAGCCCACAGCTTTTTGCTGATGTCTGAATAACGAGCATCAATTGATTTGCTGCTGTAGAGGTGTCCGTTTCACACAGTTCACTGAAGGAGTCAAGATTAATTGCAGACATACTACCCTGTAGTATCTCACCAAAGTTCCCTATAGCAGAATCTCGCCAGATGTAACACGTCAGATCAATTAAATCACAAGAAGCTACCTGTCTGCTTATGACGTCCCACTTAAGGGAACACGTAATCGGGAAGTGATCTGATTCTGTACGCGTGATTACATTTATTCTATTATTGAGGGGAACAGGCCCGTCGGACACAGGAAATAGTCTATGAGGCTAGAGGGTTCTCAAACTCCGTCCTGGCGTCCAACTGTGTACGATGATTTTTGTTCCAGCAGCAACTGCAATTCTAGAATTTTAAAAAGCTGTTACTTTGTCTTAATTAGCAGCATTCCATGTTTAGAGTAGTTATTTACCATCTTAAGTCACATTTTAATGGACATATCCATTCTGCCATGAAGAATAAAAATCCTTGAACATATTGTGCTTAATTTTCAATATTGTTAGGATTTTCAAGTGAAAACATTTTCAAACAGATCAAGTTAGACTCTGAGAAAATCAGAAAGCTCCAAATTAGGTTACTGAACACTGGTGTTTTGAGTTTTTCCCAAATAACCTGCCTGAACCAAATCAAATCAACACAAAACACAACAGATGTGACCCCATTGTTTGCCAAGTAAATTGTTGGGTTTTGCCACCATGTGTCAAGAGTTTCACCAATGAGCAACCTATTGATTGTTTATGTTGATTAAATGTTTGGTTAAATTGTTTCCCTCTGCAGATGATTACAGTGCATCTCAATGTGGATATTAGCATAAATGCACCTAATTAAAACAAATCAACAGCTTATTAAAATCCTAAGATTGCAATTGTGGTTGGATCAAAAGCCAGCATACACAGTGGGGCGCCACCGACTGGACTAGAGACAGTGAAACAGGAAGTGATGTAATGGCGCAATATAGTTCCTTAACAATTTGATAAAACTTAAATAAGTGGAATTTAATCCCTGTTTTAATGTTGGTGGACGTTATTTACAATAATCTAAAAGGGTGCCATTAATTGTGAAATCTTGATTTTGAGGACATTGATTTTTAATTAAATCAGTAAATGATATTGGTCGGTTCCATTGGAACATTAATATCGTAGGCCTACAGTATTTCTCATATGTTGTTATTTAGAATTTCTCTATAAATATGTATTTTTAGAGTTTATAAAGTATTTTAATGCATTGCCAGTCATTTTGGAGCCCATGTAGTTGAAATCAATCGGTGGTTTTTGACACTGCTCATGCGCAGTTCAAGTCGTGTCGGTAGAGCAGATCGGGGTGTGACAGGTCACCCTACTGTTCTGCTGTCTGCTGGTTTCCTGCTGAGAAATTTCATTTACAGCGCTTCGTGGAGGTAAGCCACAGGTGTTCACTAGACGGGATATAGGACTAAGATTTTTTATTATTATTATTATTGCACAATAATCATGTTAATATTATAAAGATAAAAAAGTATGTAATATGCCTATCTAGTTTCAGGTACGCGATTATGTGTATATATTTGAATGCAATAATTACACAAATGTAAAGGGTATCCCAAAGCGATTCTAATTTAAATGTATTTGCAATAACGGCAATCTGCTTCGTCAGAAGGACAATCGTTTTTGGGTGGAGTAGCTCAGGTAGACTACCACTTTTTCAAAAAATTCCAAGGATTTAGTCACAAAGTGTCTGGGAAAATTACTAATTCATAAACTAATTGCCTATTTGTAGCTAAGTCACCCAACTCAATAAGACTCTTCGATCATAAACAAAGTATCATTAGGATGACTGCTCAATCGAAATTCAACATTTATATTGCAATATCACGCGAAATGTTTTAGCTTTGTAATGCGTGGAATTTTGAGAAACGGGCTGCGTCCCTCAGGAACCACAGCGGCTTCATCAGGATATATTCTAGCCCGTATTTCCTCTGCAAACGTGGTAAATAAAACATAACTGTTTATCTACCATTAATTAGCTTATCCGGTTGAACATTGCGATCACTTGGTTGTTAAATGTATCGTAGAGTTTATTGGCATACACATCCTTTACAGACGCGATCTCTGTGAGTTTAGGTGTGCTATTGATATTTCCTACCTCTTTGCAACTCCCTATATTCTACGAATAGCGCAAATGTAGATGCTTCTCAATTGAGGATAGCACCGCAAGTAAACTGCTGTAGCCAGAAAAGTCGAGCAGCTAGAACTTGGAATGTATTTAATTAATCTAATTTGCTGAGAACATCTCGCGAAATTTTTGGCAATTTTCAGACGTAGCCTATTCCTTTTGCCAACAATTACTATCAAGCTTCTGTGTAAGTAAATTCTGCAGTCAAAAGAAGTCATAAATCCTAAGTTTGCTTCGTTTAAATTAGATCATAAGGGAAAGAAGGGTAATGCAAAAGTATTTTCGCCTCTATTTGCTTCCAAGTAGGGTAACATATTGGCAGTTGCTACGGGTACGGCAGTTTTCCAATGCATTTCAATGTAGAGAGGTACGGCAGTCCCAATTTCAAACCCTGCCCTAACCTAACCCTGACCCTTACCGTAACCTTAACCCTGACCCCTAACCTAACCCTTCCCCTAACCATAATCCCTAATCCTTATCCTAATCCCTTGAAATCAACTGCCGTACCAATAAAACTGCCGTATCTCTAGACACTACGTAACATATTACATAATGCTAACCGGAGTATCAGGCTTTAGGGAACGTGTACGTACAATTCTGTTCAAGTCATTTCGCATTGTGGTCTGCTACCTGAGCACTAGCGCTTACTTGCTAAGTTATATTGCATAGAGTAAAAATGATTGAAATGCCACTTTAAGATGTCAATATTTGCATTCATCTTTTCACTTTTTTTTCTTGAGTTCCTCACTCACCTCCTCTTGCAGGCTATATTGTTATAGTGCCAAGTGAACCTGAAAATTAAGATGGTGTACATGTAGACGGTCATCTGTGGGACCGGTAAAATAACTGATCGCCTATTGGTTCAATCATGAATTCACGAATCAATCAATTTTCTGTCACACCACCTAAACTGATTGGTCCACTGACTGGTCTACAGGATATCAGGGTGCAATAACGTATACGTCTGGCATGTCTACAATAATTACTTTGTAATTAGCCTATATACCAATAGGCTGACAAACATCAACTGCAGTTGTAGAAGGGCTGCACTCATTCTTCACAAGGAAGTGTTTGCGGTTTCTTTGCTCGGCAATGAGATAAATGATTGGAATGTCATTGGATATACCGTCTATTTTTTTGTTTACTGGCCTGGGTAGGCATCAGTCATTAAAGTGCAAAGAAAAATAATCTCATATTCAGTAATAACGTGTTCAAAGTTTTATATAGAGAGCTCCAACGTGTGGGCCGCAGAATAGTGCAACCATCACTATTCAGTGCTTTCTTCTAATATTGGCGCCTTTGATAAATATTGTCTAAAATGGATATGACACAATATGGTTGAAGTTAATCCCAAGCTTTTATTCAAACTATAAATGAAACAATGAACTTGAATTTAGAGAAAATCATTTGAAGGATAAATTCCCATCTGACTTTTTTTTTTTTTAATGTTTGCCAAAATCATGTGGCACTAGTCTTTTATGACAAATCTAATTGAATGTATCACCATTCATATTTTCCTGTATTTAAGTTAGCCATAATGACCATTCATAAATGGTTGCTCATGACTTCCTGCTCCCCTGTGGTATAAGCCGACACTGATTTCCTGTTGTTTTTTTTTTTTTTTTTTGGCCATAGCAAAGAGACAGTGATGTGTGACAGAAAGTTGCTGAGCTTCACAAATCCAGTAATGGCTATAAGAAAATAACTAAAAAGTTGAAAACATCTGTTTTGTTCATCAGGGCAATTCTCCATAATTAAGAAGTTTAATGCAAATGGCAGTGATGAACATCTGCCTGGAAGAGGCATGTGCCTATTTGGGTCATTCTCTGAAACAGCTTCCAAAAAAGTAGGACACTGGGGTGAAAAATTCAAAATGTCACAATTCAGGTGTATTTCAGTGCATTTCCATCTAGATTTACCATAGATTCATGAGCAATTGCTATAAAGACAGTACGAGAACTATTTCATGCACATAACAGCACATTTATTAGTAATGAACAGAGAAAAATCCACATGTAACTTGGACACCAAACTAACAGCAGAAGGAGTCAAAGGAAAACTTTGTAAATGGATTCAACATACACATCACAGCACTTTGTTATGAAACAACACTACTACTGAAAATTCAGAAAAAAGGATGGAAAAGTTTGCAATAAAAATAAGAATTTCAACATGGCGAGTCAGTTAATTGGGCAGATTTTGACCATCTAAAATTTGAAACTCTTTCACAAGAACACATCAATGTAAAATCTGTCTAATGCCACTTTACTGTGTCCCATCTGTTACCCTCAAATGGTCTTATTTTGTTCAGCAGTAAAAAAATGATTCATCTTCACACAGCCTGCCAGTATTTGGAGATGTTTCGTGCGTAACATGGACACCAGGTAGCATTGTGTCTCTGTGTAGTTCTGTTACGTACGGAACAACATTGAGGAATCTGTTTTGATATTTCAAATGACAAATGAATTTTGTTCGGCATAAGAAGTGAACTATAAAAACAATGAAAAAAATGAGATGTAACCAAAACAGAATGTGAACAACCATAGCCTGGAATTCATCCATATCAAGCTTTGGTCGCTCCCAATGGTCACTTGCTTGTATGTCTGGCTTCAGTTGGTAGACCAGCATTTGACTTTCAAATATTTGCACAAAATCCATGCGAGATCTGTGGCTCACAGTCGCAAGGGTGCCCCGCCCCTTTAGACAGACTTAAAAATAAATAAAATACCTCAGTTCTGCATTCAACGGAAGTCCGCCTCCCGGCTCGTGTTTATACGAGTATTCATCTGAGTGGTAGCAGAGTTTCTGGGCAATGAACGAGCCGGGAGGCGGGACTTCATTGAATGCGCAAGCTTTCTTGAAGCGTAACTGTGGTATTTTATTATTTTTAGCAAAAAATAACAGCGTTTCTAGAGTTGTGAGGATACAAGTGGACAAAGCAGACTTGCATTATACTGGACGATGCGTTGGACGATGGTTTGAAAGTTTGTCAACGGACGTTTTGTGACCCCATTTGCTTCCAGCAAAAAAGGAATTTGGATAATTTTTCAAAACTCTCCAGTGGCCATAAAGTTGCGCCAGGTGAAGAACAACTTCGTCCGTTCAAGACATCTAATGGTGAGTAATTGATATACAAATTATAGTTTTTGGGTGGAGTATCACTTTAATCTAGCTGATGCAATCATGCCCTTCGAGCTATAGCTAATGCCAATTACAGTGAAATACGTTATGTAATTTGAGTATTATTTAATTTAGCCTTTATTAAACCAGGGAATCCCACTGAAATAAACAAAATGCAGATATGGCCAAGCATTATCCTGTTCAAAACCTAACAACCACTCCAAGAGTAAACGCAAGCAAGCCACAATCTAATTTTTAAGCTCATGTCAAATAACATTCACGAATGCCATTGCTGGCCAGCTGACTCATATTTGATTGGTGGTTCTCGCCAAAAGGTCGCCCAATCAGCCAAGAACAGAAAACATGAATATTCATATATTCACTTCATTAGTGACGTAAGGGCTAAACGCTGGCTATACGACTGAGGCCAGACTGATCAGTCAGTGACCGTTGGGAGCGACCAGCACTTGATAAGTATGGATTCCAGGCTAGAACAACCAGTGGTGTGTGACAAAAAAAGTTTGATCCGTATGTAACATAGACTCAATACACAGCGATGTCCACTACACTAAGAAGTGCATTCTCATCGGCCAGACATGCGAGGAAAGCATTGGCATAATTCACCAAATGTTCCACTTTTACACAGATATGAACAGAGGTGTATAAACTAAGTAAAAGTAGAAGTGCCATAACTGAAAGTTACTTTGGTAAAAGTTGAAGTCACCCATCAGAAAATTACTTGAGTAAAAGTCTTAAAGTAGCTCACATTAAATGTACTTAAGTACCAAAAGAATCTTCTGGAAAAATGTACTTAACCCTTTCATGCATGGAGGTCACTACAGTGTACAGCTGTTTAAAAGTGTATTTTCTCTATATATGCCTGCAATTTTGGGCACTGCTGCATATTAGTAAAAAAATCCTGACTGAGTTTTTCATAATTCATGCATGAGAGGGTTAAGTATCAAAAGTGCAAGTACAAGTACACAGTATTTTTCATAGTACACATAGAAAGAAGCAAAGCAACTACGCATTGTTCTCTCCTCATGCTCTTTAATCAACTTTCAGGTGAATGAAAGATACTGTATTCAAAAAACAAACAGGCCGTCTCTCCTTTATATACTTCTTTTTCTTGTACTTCTTCTTCGAGTTTACTGGCAGTTTAAAAAACCGCTATAATTGACTATAATTGATTAGTAGAATTATATAGTATCAATACCATTTTGAATTTTTGCTTCAGAAAACTGATTTTTCTTAAGGTTAGGTGTAACCCAAAATGAAAATTTCCTTAATTTTGAATAAAGACTGGATTTAAGGTTTCAATGTTAATGGCTATGATGAAAGAAAGCATTTGTTAATAGAATTTACGTAATTATGCTAATTAGGTCACATGAACCAGGATGGCCGACACCCAGTATGCAGAAATACATAATTCCATTTTTCTCAAAAACCATTCCATGTATTGATTTGAATTTTAGTAAACACTTTATGGACATCATATTGAAGGTTTTGAGCCAAAGTTTTGGGAGATTTGACAACATATAAAAATGTTAGGGGGTCTAGAAGGGGACCTCAAAATGCAGTCAGGCCTGAGGGCCTATTCTGAGGTCTCTAAGACACCCCAACATGGATATTACTGTTTTCTTTTGCTCAAAACGTAGATCAGAGTGAGATCTACTCACTCACAAAATTTCATGCAGATATCTTCACTCATTCTCGAGATATCTGGATTTATGTGGCGCAAATTCCCTAACAGAGAAAATCTGTCTCAAAGTTAGATGAATGTTTTTTTGACCAAGTATCATCAATGTACCCACCAGATATTGTCAATGTTCAGTTGTTATGCCTTGAAAAGCCACCAGGAATGTATTCTGAGAAGTGATATTGAGAAAAAAATATTTTTTTCAAATTTTGGTGAATTTTAGGGTTACACCTTAACTACTAATTGGGATACTATTGGCTCACTGTAGCTGAAGTGGTTGCTACAGAGGACAACAATTTTTTCTGTAGCAAGAGATAATTTTTTTGAACTGCTGTATAGATACTATGAGCAAGTATATTGAGCAGTTTGCACATCAGGCTTAGCTGAGGAATTAAATTCAGGCAACTCCTGAAAAACAGGGCTTGGTGTGAACTCGTCCATTCTAAACCGTGTTCGAGCTCGGCTTGCTTGTGAATTTTCAATAACTGACCTGGGAGTGCCATCTAGTGATAGAATATTGTTCTGCGTGCATAATTTGCAGCTCTATGTCCACTGGCGGACACGATCTGCACAAAGCACTTAAGATACCCTGCTGAGCACCATTGTTCTTCTCGAACACGCCACATCCAGATAATCCTTAAATGATGAATTACATTCATATTTTAATTTGTAACGAGTAACAAAGTGGCCAGTGTCAAAGTAACAAAATGAAAGTATACTTTTTATCTTTTAAATGTAGTAGAGTAAAAGTCCCCATTTAAAAAAAAAAAAAAAAAATCCAGTAAAGTTCAAATGCTCAAAAAAACTACTTAAGTAATGAATTTCCCGACGTAACGGATAATAATGAATAAGTTAATTGCAGCTAGAGGTATTTTGACTACGTGTCATATAAATGTACATTGTGTAGTGTTTCATTGACAGAAAGCATGCTGCAAATGCGAAACTACCTGTTCACGGGAAAAATGTACTGTGATCCGTACGTAACTGCAGTGGACACGCCAGGTTACACACGGAACGGTAAATTGAGGCCAGATTTTCAAGCTACAAGTAATGAAGAGAGAACAAAATCAATGTTGGATAAACATTTCGGCATCAGATCTTTATTTTAAGCTCAACTACATGTGTTGGGAGATATATTTTCAATAACAGCGTCGGATGGAAGTTTAGTATGTCCCAATTTTTGTCCACTATTTTCAACCAGTTTTCGAATAGAAAATCCAATATTTTTTTTTGTTGAATGTATCAAAGAAATGTAAAGAAAGGGAGGACGGATAGCATTTTATCTGGAGTAATGCAATACGCTATAGCACGCATGGAAGGATAATGCTGCTTTAACTAGCAATGATATAACATGTCTCAGGCTGAACTGTCAGTTTGTTTTTTAGGGAAAAGAAGCTGCTGATCAATGGTGAAAGAGGTCGTGTGTGCGAGATGGCGTTGAAAGGGACAAATCAGGGCTGTAAGAGCTTCTCCAGTAGGCATCATAGCTAGCTAGCTGTACCTAAGCGATTGCTTTTAGACTCACTAGCAAGCCAGCTAACGTCTCTGAAATCTGGAAGCACACTTGGGTTGCAGTTGCACAACACTGCCGCGAAGCCTCGGATAAGTTCATGCATATTACAGCTAGCTCAGTTAATAGAGTTGGGGCAAAAATCAAATCATATCGCTTTAATGTGATGATCATTTACAAATATTTTCCTTAGTTAACGTTAGCTAGCATACTAGCTGCCAAGATGGCGACATCCAAAGCACGACGTAGCCTACTGTGCGATGGCACACAATATATAGCAGCCTAGCCATCATGACATTATCAGTAAGCCTCCGTGCGTACAAGCGCTACCCAGAAGCTGATTGGTTGGTATGCAAATGAGGAACATGGTTTCTGTTCGCGCCCCTAATGAGTGACGTCCTAGCGGAAGACCCGCCTTGACGAGACGCTAACAGATTGCATTTTAATTTTCATTGTGTCCCAAAAAGAGCGTGATGACATGTAAATGTAAATGCAATAGGCTGGGGGTGCTGTTTTGCTCATTGCATTTGAATATTGTCCACTGTATGACTTTGAAAATGAAATGTCAAACAGCTTTTCATTATCATTTGAATATAGTCATAGATTTCCCATATGCGAATGTGAAAATGAAAGTGATAATTGGATTTATGCATTTTCAATTTAATATTGTCTCAAATAACTCATTCATAAGTGGAAAATTATAATGCAATAGTGGGATTACATTTTCATTTGAATATTGTCCACTATGGGCTTCCATAATAAACCACACAGCTCAAGGAAAACATTCTGACAAGGGCTGGCTGTGAACTGACTGCTTAAATACACATATGGGAAGTCACATGCTATTTTACGGAACAGGTGAGCTGGATCAGACTAATTAACAAAGGAATGAACAAGAGGAAGTACTTAACCGCATGCAAATGGTGAAAGCCAAACGCAGACAGGGATTACACAGACAGCCTATGAAAAACAAACGGCTCCGGTTAGGGAGTTCTAAAGTGCACAGAGTGAGAGGCTGAACAGTGTTTAACAAGGTGCGGAGAATCCGCCGAATTGCAGCAAAGTAAAGTGAGTGAAGGCAAGGGGCGGAGATAAGAGCAGAGCGAGTGCTGAGAGCTCGTTAGTCAATTAGTAATGTGCAGCTATACAATCCCTAGTGCTTGTTAGTAGGTTAGTACTATAAACAATGTTAGTTTTTGTTAGTAATTTATCCAAAATAACAAACTGTTAGTATTTCTTAGTAAAGACAGAACAGCAAGGCGAAGGAAGCAAACGAGATTGGAAGGAATAATTGAAAACCCAGAAACCATGAAATCACCTGAAAACGTGGCACGCAATACTGGGGAATAAAACTGTCACATCACATATGACCAGACAGGGGAGACAATGTGCAATCCAGGGCATGAGAAATACATAAACCAGAATAATAACTAAACTGTGAATATGAGTAATGGCAGGCAAAAGACATGGCAAAGAAAGACAGGCAAAATACAAAACATGGCATGGACTAAATCAAAAAACATGGCTTGGAAGCAGAGTCATAGCAAAAACATGGTCAGGCCTAACAGAATCATAACATAAACAAGTTTCAGTTATTTTTGGATGTTCAGAAGGGAGGTTAATGAATGTTCTGGTAAAAAAAAAAAAAAAAAAAAACATAAAAATCAATAATCTCTCCGCTCAAATCGAATTAAACTCAAAATTACATAGAACGAAATTAGGCCTATATTTGTGTAGCACATTTCACAAACATTTGTCACTATGGGGTTGACAGCAGAATCCTGGCGTGAACTCCCTCAAAAGCAAGCCTATGGTGGCAGTAGCAAGGGCGAGCACAGAGGAAGAAACACTGGAGGAATTAGGCTTAAGAGGGGGAGGTCCATCCTGCTCTGACTGGCTCATCCTCTGAACATCAGGCTATTTTGAGTGGTCTTCCCTTTTATAATAATGAGCTCCACTCTGATTGGCCAGAGTTAAATGCAGTGAAGTAATATTAGTGCTATAGAGGAGAAACATTCGGAACACGGCTGTTTGGAGCAGGGCACACTGATGGAGCTCTTAAGTGCGAACTGGTCTGTTGTGATGTAGAAAACAGCAGGAATTTCACCCCCCCACAAAAAAAGCAAAACTGAGCCACTTTAGTGGCTTCCAGGTGGTGCCACAGGCAGACTAAGTGAGATACGGACCTAAATATTTGGCTTTTTCTGTGAGACTACCATATCTACCTATGTGCCAAGTTTCATTCAATTCCAAGGGGGTCAACTCCTGAACTTCTTCAAAAAGCGCCACTTTGTCACAGAATGGCTCTTAAAAGGGTTGAATTAAAAATGTTTTTCCATGAAAAAATCAGTTAAATTCATTTGACAATGCAACATCCTCAAATAGACATAGATTTCATGATACGTACACCATATGAGCAACTGTCTGTTTATGCAAGAATATCTGTGAGAATTTTAATGGCTAAAGAGCAGAAAGAGAAGACAGCTGTTAAACAAATAACCATAATTAAGGAGAGAGAGAGTGCTGCCTTGTACATATCCTGGATGACTAGTGGTAATGACATGTGTTTATGTGACTATGCTATCCACTATACCTATTTTTGATGAGCGATCCAGAAAAACTGGCACATACACACATAAGATCACTGCAACACAATTACAGGAAGTTTTGTGAAATTGTTTTTATGCAATTTTGTCTTTATGGGGATGCAGTCATATGTATGCATTATTACATTATCGGCTCCAGTTATTACGTTTTGAAATGATTTTTTAAACACAAGGCCAATAATGTAATAACCGGCCAATAAGGTAATAACTTATTACATTATTGGCAAAAAGTTATTATGTATTGGCTCAGCGATTTTATTTCATTATTGGCAAGTTCTTACGTTATTGGCTTTATTACATTTAAAACGGCCAAAACCATTATGTTATTGGCATGAGGTACAATTCACATCGAGCATTAGTCACCTGAAGTCATGAACATGTAGAGCAAAGACCATACAGAAGGCAGTAGCACACAGGAAAAAGAAACAAAGCAAATGGAGACAAACAGTAAGGGTTTTTTTTAAGTAAATAAAAGCAGGGGAGGGGGACGATCAGGTCAGAAACTGTCTAAACAAGTGATTCTATTTCATGCAAATGTGATGTCTCAAATTCTGGAATCCTGTGTTCAGCCTCCTTTTATGCTCAAATGAATAAATGACTAAGCAATTTTTGTTTTGAGGTCAGTTTGATCCCTGCAATGTAAAACTACATAAGATGTGTGTAACTGAAAGTGCGACCCAATCTTTTCTCAGCTCATTTATGCCTTTCTACTGCCCATTTTAATCACAAAGTCAATAAAACAGGACTCCCCCTCTCCCGAAGGGAGCTTGTCAATATTCTGAACAGTGAACGCGTTCATTTTTGAACGGACGCCTGTTCATTTTTGGATGTGTTCCAGGCTGCAAACCTGGTCACTGCGTTCGATGATGAACACCCTTCCGTTCATTTTCTGATACGTTCATTTCCCGATGCGTTCATTCTCCGATACCTGCCCAAGGCCTGATGCGTTCATCTATGTGTGAAGTGAGCTTTTAGATTATGGGCGCGGCTATTCTCTTGTGAACGACGACTGAATATGGATGACGGATTATATAAACGCTTGTACAGGCCTATTTTAAATTCTCAGTTCCATAAAGTGAAATAGTTCTCATTGTAATTGTTAGGTTTTTTTTTCATATAAAGTGAAATTGTTCTCATTGTCATTGTTAGTTTTTTTTTCATATACTGGGTATAATCTGCCTGCTAAAGATCATTTGCCAATTTAGGTGACGCTTCAGGAATGGGATTATATGTGACCTACTCCTGTTCTCTGAACAAAAACATATTCCGGTTATCTAAACAAAAACATATTAAACTTAATCGACTGAACAAATGAAGTATTAATCGTGCACATCATCCAAAAGTCTTGTCACCAGTATTCCAGCGTGTCGCATGAATTCAGGTCTCACTCCGTGATCTCGTATCCCTGAACCAGCTAATCCCCATGGCATCACAAGACTACTTAGTCATTTATCTTGCAATCAAGCTTATTCATTAATTGAACTGATAACACCCTTATAATAAGGCTTATATTCATAAAGGGGGAAGGGGGAGGGATAAATATTTATTAACATTCAGACATGCTGATTTTATAATAGCCTACTGTGCACATGCAGAGGTTTTACTTTGCTCATCTGCTTATCTAGATCTGGACTTGTCGTCGGCAGCTCCCACAGAGCGGCGGTTTCATGTGTTGTGACTTCAATCTGATAAAAATACTGTACAATAAATTAGAACAATATATAATATGACAAATGGTACAAAATCTGCGACAATCAATAGAACAAAATCTGAATATCATTGCAGAACTCATCGTGTACGTAGTGGGCAGTAAAGTGTGGCATTTTTTTTTTTTTTTTTTTGGCTTGCGCGTTCACAGGTTTAAAAAGAAAGGATTAATATTGCGCAGTGGCATAGCCAGAGGGTGGGCAAAGACACGTCCCTTTATGGCCGCAATTAGTCCTGGCTAGTTCTCAATCATTTTCCCTTATTGACGCGCTTTCCAATTATCATAATTGGCAACTGAAGACACGGTTTCTCTCCATATGGATCAAACAACGATGAAATCATGGGCTAAATTCAGTACAGCAAAATAATTTACTTATTAATAGGCCATTGCTTCGCGTTGATTGAACTGGTCCGTGTTCCAGTGAAACGCGGACTTTCACTCTAGGTATTGTGTGGGTTGATAAAAAAAAAAAAAGTGGCACTCGGCAGTTCACTAGGCTATAAAAAGTGTGCGGTTCCAGCTATTTGTGTGAGAGTGGACATGTATGCAATTTTGAATAACGTTGATTTAAATACAGCAAATATGCATCCAGATGAATGATTGTCATCTTACCTAATTGGGGAGAACAAGCAGCACCTGTTAAATGTGGAGTGCTCTCGGAGTGAACCTTCTGTTATGAAAATGACTGAGAACAGGTCAGGACTAATGATTGTTTTAAACTGATGTTTTGTGCAACCCAATTCTGTTCTTGTTCCGCAACTGTACTGAATTTTGCCCATGATTTAATCGCTGTTAGATTGCATATGGAGAGAAACCGTGTCTTCAGTTGCAAATTACGATAATTGGAAAACACGTCAATCAAGGAAAATGATTGAGAACTAGCCAGGACTAATTATTGTCAATTATTGTCTTTGCCCACCCTCTGGCTACGCCACTGATATCGCGGATAATTTTGCAATTTGATATGAGTGGGACTAAGTTATCCTAGTTCTTATACTCACAGAATAGTAGAATTAAACTTGGGCTGTTGTGCAGATGATGTGATACAATGCGTAAACTATAATTTTAATGTATTTAATTTAATTTATTTACAATCTTTTGCATACAAATTGCCTTGCGGTCACATCATGATTTGAAATTCTAAAATGCTTCTTTATATAAGAAGGAAAAAGTGGCATACTGACACCACACGGAAGCGATGTTCATTCCTGTAAAGTATTCACACAGCAACATTTGAATGTTTTGGCTGACTGAACGTACCCCGGTACCATTGAATCACAATTTATCTCCTGTCTTGAGTGTGGAATGTGTTAAAGCATCTTATCGAACTCGATGAAAAGTTTGAGCGTATAGTGGAAGATTGACAGTCGGTAAAGATATAATCTCGAAACTGGAGATTTGGTAGGATTTTTTAGTCGACGTGAAAACTGTCGTTTAATAGGCATGTACCTTACAATATACTTCAAAATTCCGCAGGATGGGAGACAGGGAATTTTTTTCTCGTAAGAAGGAAATATTTACGCATGTTGGTGTAAATTTTGCAAAGTGGAGAGCAGATTCATTTTGTAACGCGAGAGAGGGTAGCTGCGTTCGTTTTTGGATGCCGTCCGGTCAAACATGAACGCAAGTTTGTTAATTTTTGAACGCAAAATGAGCGCATGCTCGTTCATTCTTGAACACTCTGCCGTTCGTTTTTTAGCGAACATGAATAGGGACTTGTTCATTTTTGAACGCCTGTTCAAATTTGAATGCGTTCAGTATATTGACAAGCTCCCTTATACATCAAGCATTGATTTTATATAATTATGGCAAAATGAATGAAACCAAATGTGAAACGAATGAGAAATTAATTTGGCCATGCCCCCAGTCCATACTACACTACAAAAACAAGATCGAAATGATGGTTCTGTTCTATATTAGATCCTAGTGTCAAAATGACCCAAGCAACGCCGATGCTTACAACATGCCTACTGGACATAAAATAAATTTCTTTTTGAGTTAACTTCATGTTCACCTGTAAAGTTGGGTAAAAATCTAGCAGAAAAAAAAATATATGTTAACCAATGTTTTTAGAGATGGTGAACATTGAATTGGCTCTAACTTACCCCAAACATAATAGGAAGATTTATGTTTCACCGAGGTATCATGTTGCTAAATTTCTTTTTCTGGGGATTATCCTGGAGTCATCTCTTCTATTCCTTATAGCCAGGATAATGAAAGCAAACTGGACAGGAAGGAAGGTGTGAAATTTAGGATGGGCTGAAACCCTTGAACAGATTGTTAATGTACTCTTGCGCTTTGCAACTCAGGAAGGGAGTCGTACTTCTGCTTTGTTTGCACATGAATTATGCATCTGCCACCAACCTACATATTTATCTTTTTAGACAACGGCTCAACCAACCGTAACAGGGAATAAGAATGCAGAAATGAATGTAGAACGGGAAAATAATACTGCAGCACAACAAGAAGAAGCGTTTTCAATCTGACGGACTGACCTGAGAGCTGTGAGTATTGTTTTGAAACACTTTACGCATTATGTTAGCTTCATTTTTTAATGTCTGACTCTCAGATTTGGTGTTCATTGTCCACAAATGCTGAGAAGCACACTCCAAAAAAATGTATATGTTATGATTCTGCCTCTTGTGTGCTGTTTTGTCATCGTGCTTATTATTTTTTTCTATTTGTGCTTCTGCTTTTTCTCCCGTGCCTCACTCTCTTGATTTATTTTTCAGCTTTCATTCTCGCCGTTTGCAGATTGATTCTCTCTTTGCCCAAACTCCTGCGATGTGTGACAGCCTTGGAGCATGCCTGCATCTCCTTGTCCAATCACGTTTCCTCTTTCGGAATCGGCTGTGGTATTTCATTCATTGCTTCCACCTGTGCTTAATTCTGGGTCTCGCGAAACTCTGAGTGAATGCGTTCTCTGATAGGATCATTACTAACCCGTACTTACCAGCACTTATTTGAGGGTGATTGTATATATTTCGTCACTTAGTATTAACCTTAATTAACTCATTAGCAAGTGCGAGTGTTTCTAGCTTTTGTAATTCCTTCCTAAGCTTTCCCTGATTAACTGCGTTTAAAGCTATGCTTTCCTTTGCTTCGCTCGTGGTACTTTTGACTCGTCACATTTAGATTACCTTAATCTAAAGCCCCTGTCACACAGTGGCGAATATCGTGGCGAATCCCCGCGAACTGGGGGGATTATTTTTGTCGTCGTCATTCGCCTGTCTGGACCTATACACGAGTGCCCTAAGATTGTGGTACACATGCTGTGGGTATTGTGTAAGATTGCCGTAGGTATGTCGGCGACGGTAGTAAGATTGCAGTGAGAATGAACAAGAATCATTACGCATGTAGTACGAATCACGTACGAACATTGTACGAAGCTAGAAGACTGGAGTAGGAATCATGAAGAATTACCACGAATGTATACGATCGCAGTACGAACGCAGTACGATTTTGCATTTGGGTTTGGGTTTGCGTTCGTCAAAATCTCAACGGCAACTGAAGTCTCACAATTTGAACGCGGCTATTTATACACTCGCCACCATTCGCGGGGGGTCTTCCCACGGTTCGCACTCATTAGTAGTGGAGTCGTGCTCAATCGTACTAATTCGCAGTGGTTCGTGGCGTATGCGTATTGGGTTCACGGTCAATCGCCTCCATTCGTCTCGATTCCTACTGCATTCGCGTCAATGCGTACTAGGTTCTCAGCGCATTCGTGGTGCATATGTAGTGAATACGTAGGGCAGGCGTACAACATACGTAACGTGCCTATTCTTCCCTCTTCGTAGGTATACCTACTACATGCGCCAAATTCAAAATCCAACAGTCAAATTGTCGTGATTGGTCGTGGTCATTCTTGCTCCCGCGCCTCACTACTATGGGGGGCGATCCATGCAAAAAATCCCGCCGACCGAACGACCGACAAACCGAACGTCATGTCAACCGTCTTAATGAACGTATGACGTTCGCACGTGATCGTTTCAGATGCTGTCATTTTTCCAAGCAAACAGGGCTAGAGTAGGGGTTTTAATATACGAACTGAAAGCAAACAGGGCTAAAGTATACTATAGGGTCTTTTAATATATGAAGTGCTCCTACGTCAAAATGGTCATGAGAATAAGACAACACTTCGCCTACAAATTGCACAATGACTATTTCTTGAATTATTATTCATTTAAAATCGTGGACAAATTACTGAAAATGAGTAGGCGACTGGCTACCATGTTGAAGATGCGTCACACAAATGTAACATTGACTTTCCGTTTTGGTTGGAATCTGTATGAAACCAAACGGCATTTACTTCATGGATATTAAAAAAAAAACGGTCATCAAATTGCTTGAATTAATTTGGATCATGCAAATTCCCATATGAACAAAGCCGAAGCTATATAAAGAAATAAACTAGACTATCACCCCTTAAAACAACGATCTACTTGAGTCAGAGCATTTCACTTTATTTTGAAGTTTTGTTTATCAATTCAAGAAATATCACTAGTGCAATTTGTAAGTGTAGGCTATTTGATTACATTTTTGATGAGCATTTCCATTTCACAGGACAGCAAGGCCTAAGGCAGCCAATTTACTTTCACTTAAGACCCTACTTAAGTTGTTAGCCCCGTTTGCTCGGGTATAGCGACAGCATGGAAATCGATCACGTTAGAATCAGAGTCGTTGAGAGACAGTGTAGATCTTGTCTGCTTTTGTTTGCTTGGTCTTAATGTTCACCAGCAATTTATTTGTTGTTACATATTTAACCTCAAGACCACATTCTGATCCCGTTGGCTAGGAGGTTTTTCAGTATGGTGGTGGTACTAATGGGAACTCAACTCACTTGGGCCTACTACAGCGCAGGTTTAAAGAAAAAAAAAAACCAGGACAGAACCAACCAGTTGTGTTGGAACCACCTGCATGCCTTGCTTTAAGTCATTCTTCACAAAAGAGTGACACTCGATCTTATGAATGTACCACAGGGCCAATAATTAAATGCGGGGAAAAAAAGGGAGATTTTCCAGTAAGCTGTGCACAAATTGTGGCCATGCCTTTGAATCATAAAAGGTCAGCAAAACATCATTTATTACCACAGAAGTATAGAGTTTCCATTAAAAAGAATGTAGACACAATGGGGTGTAAATTAAACGTTTATTGGTATTATTTTTATTTCAATATTTTTCAAATCATGCCTCCCCAAACTGCTCTGCACTGCTCATACCGAGCTCCATGCCCTCTAAATTTTGTGTAACTTGGAGCTACAGGCAGGCGGAGCACCAGACTGCAGGTGTTGGCTCTTGAAAATCTGGCCAACCCATCCTCTGGGTGCCGAATCCCAAGCTGCGGCTGCTGCCCAAAACCCATCGCGGGTATCCTCCTCAGCCCTGTGGCAAAGATGAGGACAGCCTCCAGGGTGACAGGAAGAGCAAATCCAGCTATCAGACAAAGTAAGAATTAAATGTCAGCCCCTCCCCCCTTCCAAAAGGATGCCCTTCTGTACACAAAAAAAACAGGTCAAAAAACGTGCATTTGTCAATGATTACTCCAGATGAACACTTTTCAATACAATGATCTCCAGTAAAATATCACATTTATCTTGTAACAATAAAATGTTGTATTCTTTATAGCAAATTTGTTAAGTCCTTTTGATATCAGCAGCAGCTTATTTACCAGGTTGGATTTTTGTACACCATCAGTATGAAAAAATGCATTTTAAATGACAAGCTTTTGTAGTGTGAAACTTTTAAATCGCTTTATCCGCAAAAGGAACATTGTGATGGAGATTGAGCAAGTCTATAAAAAAGGCAACCTTGCCTTCATAACATACCTTTTACTTCAAGAAGCCAGTCACGCCAAAAGGCAGTGGTCCTTGCCTCCAGTCGCCTCTTGTTGGAGCCAGGCAAGGACATATCAACTGGCTGGAACAGCTGAACAATATCACTTGCCCTAAGTGAGGTGGTGTCCTGTAGAAAGAGGCCCTTAAAATCTTGAGGGTGTGCAGTGCCTTCCTGAAGGACATCTAGTGTACTCAGCCCCTCTTTAAATCTGGAATCAGTGGAAGAGATGTAATAGGTCAGTTCATTTGTATAGCATCAACAATACAATAGGCTTCTGTCACGTCACCCGGAAATACAGATGTAGACAGAAATGTCGGTACCCTGCGATTAAAGCAAGAAAAACCTACAATGCTCACTGACAAAACTTAATATCATCAGAAGTAATGGTGGATAGTATTTTGTTGAACATTGACAATTTAAAAACAGTCATTGCTTTGGATCAGTTGTTCAACTGAAACACTTGAAAAGGTTTTTCAACAGAATATTAAGTTAAGGGTACCATGATTTTTGTCCACACTAGTTTAATTGGTTTATTTTTTAATTATTCTGTTAAAACAAAATTCAAAAGTGGTGTCTGGATTTATTTTTGTTATTATTAAAACAAATTTAAAGCAAGCATTACTTTTGTCAGTTTTAAGTAATTATTATTGTTGTTCTTTCTTTCATTACTTGGAGGTTAACAAATTTGTCCAAGTCTGTATACAATAGTGGTGATGGACAGACTTTGCCTCATTCACGTACGTGATTCAAAGGCATGGCCACAATTTGTGCACAGCTTACTGGAAAACGTCCCTTTTTTTCCCCGCATTTAATTATTGGCCCTGTGGTACATTGATAAGATCGAGTATCACTCTTTTGTGAAGAATGACTTAAAGCAAGGCATGCAGGTGGTTCCAACACAACTGGTTGGTTCTGTCCTGGTTTTTTTTTTTTTTTTTTTTCTTTAAACCTGCGCTGTAGTAGTCCCAAGTGAGTTGAGTTCCCATTAGTACCACCACCATACTGAAAAACCTCCTAGCCAAAGGGATCAGAATGTGGTCTTGAGGTTAAATATGTAACGACAAATAAATTGCTGTTGAACATTAAGACCAAGCAAACAAAAGCAGACAAGATCTACACTGTCTCTCAACGACTCTGATTCTAACGTGATCGATTTCCATGCTGTCGTTTACCGAGCAAACGGGGCTAACAACTTAAGTAGGGTCTTAAGTGAAAGTAAACTGGCTGCCTTAGGCCTTGCTGTCCTGTGAAATGGAAATGCTCATCAAAAATGTAATCAAATAGCCTACACTTACAAATTGCACTAGTGATATTTCTTGAATTGATATACAAAACTTCAAAATAAAGTGAAATGCTCTGACTCAAGTAGATTGTTGTTTTAAGGGGTGATAGTCTAGTTTATTTCTTTATATAGCTTCGGCTTTGTTCATATGGGAATTTGCATGATCCAAATTAATTCAAGCAATTTGATGACCGTTTTTTTTATATCCATGAAGTAAATGCCGTTTGGTTTCATACAGATTCCAACCAAAACGGAAAGTCAATGTTACATTTGTGTGACGCATCTTCAACATGGTAGCCAGTCGCCTACTCATTTTCAGTAATTTGTCCACGATTATAAATGAATAATAATTCAAGAAATAGTCATTGTGCAATTTGTAGGTGAAGTGTTGTCTTATTCTCATGACCATTTTGACGTAGGAGCACTTCATATATTAAAAGACCCTATAGTATACTTTAGCCCTGTTTGCTTGCAGTTCGTATATTAAAACCCCTACTTTAGCCCTGTTTGCTTGGAAAAATGACAGCATCTGAAACGATCACGTGCGAACGTCAGACGTTCATTAAGACGGTTGACATGACGTTCGGTTTGTCAGTCGTTCGGTCGGCGGGATTTGTTGCACGGATCGCCCCCCCATAATGCTCTGCATTGTGAAATCTCCGCTCCTGTGCCTTCCCGAGTATTTCCTTGTACGATTCCCAAGCCTTGTGTTTTGCTGCGCCCACGTCTTGTCTGCCCTTTGTCTGAGTCTCCCAGTGTTTCCGTCAGTTTAGTTAGGTCCAGTTTTTGTTTTTCTAATTTAGTTTAGCCACTCTTGGAGTGTGTGCTTCCGTTTCCCCCTGCCTTGGGCAGTGTACCTTAGTTTCCCCCAGTCGTTCAGTGCATGTGCACGGTGTTTTTGTTCTGGCCTGTTTGCAAACTTTCTCCTTAGTGTGTTGTGTTTCAATAAACACTTTTGGATCCTGCAACTGGTGTTCCCCCGACCTCTTAACAGTATATCTCAAACAAGAGTCGGTAAGTCAATGAGGGTTGAAATCCTTGTTCACGTCTCTCAAGGAGAAACCTTATCCCGCTGGAATATGCTTTATTTAGCTAGAACAGTAAAATAACACTGAATACATATACAACCCCAATTCCAAAAAGGTTGGGATGCTGTGTAAAATGTAAATAAAAACAGAATGCGATGATTTGCAGATCTCATAAACCTACTTATTCACAATAGAACATAGACAACATATCAGATTTTGAAAGTGAGACATTTTACCATTTCATGGAAAATATTAGCTCATTTTGAATTTGAAGGCAGCAACACATCTCAAAAAACGTGGGGCAGGGCCATGTTTTCCATTGTGTAGCATCCCCTCTTCTTTTAACAATAATCTGTAAACATCTGGGAAGTGAGGAGACCAGTTTCTGGAGTTTTGGTAGAGGAATGTTGTCCCACTCTTGCCTGATGTAGGACTCTAGCTGCTTAACAGTCCTGGGTCTTCTTTGCCAAATTTTTTTTTTCTTTTTTTATTGCAAGACACAACAGAACACTGATAACAAAGCAAAGACAAGAAAAAAAAATTACAGGCCAGTCAACAGCAAATAAATCAGAAATGTCAGAAGATAAATCAAAGTTGAGCTGGTGTCATATGCATGTGAATGTGTGAAGTGTGTTGGATGCATGCCCTTTTGTTTGTTTTTTTCTTCCTTCCTTTCCTCCCTCCCTCTCCCTCCTCTCCCCCCCTTCCTATTTTTCTTTCACCTTTTCCTCCTCTGATGTGAGGTTAAACGGGGGGGGGGCGCTAGGGAAGAGAAAATGGAAAAATAAACATTAAAAGTACAAAAAAAAAAAGGGTGTCTGATAAACTATAGAGAGAGGGGAAGCAAGAAAAATAAATATATATATCCAGAACAGGTCAGCAGGGGTCAGTCTGGCAGGATCGTCCAAGTTATTGTTTCTTTTTGCAGCTATTGAAATAAAAATGTAAATAATGTCATGGGTTAGGGGCGCCATGGTGGTGCAGTGGGTGGCTCTGACACCTCAGAGCAAGAGGGTCGCGGGTCTTACACCCGGCCCATGCGGAGCACCTGAGCTCATTCGCACCCCACCGGGGAACTTGTATGCTCACCTCACGCTTGCTTGAGTTCTCTCCAGGCACGTCTTGCACCCATCCTCCATCTACAGCCCAATGTCACTCATGGTAGGCTGAGTGGATATTCCAGACTGCTCTTAGGCATAGGTCTGTGAGTAAATGGTACAAGCCTGCTACCAGCTGGTGAACTGCTCAGGGTGCGCCCCCACCCATAGTGAACTGGGGTGATACCCAGCAGCTGTTGAAGTGTGGTGATGATGGACTGGAAATGGCCGCCGAATATGGTTGGAACGTCCAAGAATTCAAACAGAATGCAGCTCGAATACTCAGAATGTACTTAGAATGTAACAGGGGTGTCCCGTGTTTTCATAATAACGCATAGCCTACCTGTCAAATCTCGCGGATTCGGTGTGAGTATAAGTGGCATATTTACGTTCCTCTGCTGTAGTCAGAAATTATCCAACGCATATGTGAAAGATTCTCGCGCGGAACAGAAGTCCTTGTGCATGGAGGTTTATCAGTTTCACCTGCGTTATGACTCCCGACTTCTCACGCTTTTCTTTACTCGGGGGTTGGAAGCAATGCATGTGTTTCATGATCGTTTAAATTATTTAAATGAAATAAGATCATTAGAAACATCTTTCTTCCAATGATCTTATTTTATTTAAACAATTTAAACGATCATGAAACACATGCATTGCTTCCAACCCTCCAATAAAGAAAAGCGTGAGAAATCGGGAGTCATAACGCAGATGGAACTGATAAACCTCCATGCACAAGGATTTACATTCCGCACGAGAATCTCTTAGATATGCGTTGATTGAGTAAGTGCTGACTACAGCAGGGGAACGTAAATATGCCAGTAAAACTGACGCCGAATGCGTGAATTGGCCACACCTGATGATGTTGACAGTTTTCGGAGTTTCTGTAGGCTAATGGTAATTTAAATGAATGATGGAAAACAGGTCATGACCAATCATTATCTTTAAGGGATGGGTTTCAGCCTATTTTAAGGGATGGGATTTTCAGTTTCCAGCTTAATTGTTTTAATATGGAAATGGATAACACCCGGCAGCAATCAAGATGCATTCGAGGTGCATTCTGGCTCATTCGAGGCGCATTCAGGACACATTCAGGCGCATTTCGATTCTCCCTCGAATGCAATCAGAATGTTTTGAATGCTGTTGGAATGCCGTAAGAATATTTATAATGCTGCCAGAGCGCAGTTACAATGCACTTTGAATACCGTTTCTCCACTTCGAATGCACCTCGAAAGTTTTGAACATGAGCAAAACATTCGGGCCGGCCACAAGAATGGGCCCGAATATTTGGAATGCAGTCAGAATTTTTAGAACGCACTTCGAATATCCAGGAATATACAAAGAATTTTCATCCCGACTGCATTCCGGCTTATTCCACCTCTAGTGTGACTAGGGTTTGATGGAGAAATAGAAATAGAAAGGAAATGATGATGATAATAATAATAATGCAGTCGACAACAAATGGCCAAAGCAAGACATAAACCATAAGAGGAATGAAACGGTCAATAATAATAATAAACATAAATCATAGAGGTAGGAAACAGGAATAGGTAGTAATAATAATAATAATAATAAACATCAAGAGAAAAAAATAATAATAATAATAATAATAATATAGTGATCAATAGAAACCGAATTAATTATAATAAAAGACAAGGAGACAAAACACACTGGAGAGCCAAAATATTAAAAACATTCAGGTGAAGCGGAACAACAACCATCTCGCAACAACGGAGTGTAAATGTGTGTATGTGTCTCTGTATGATGCATGTATTTTATGTATGTATGTTAAGTTTTAGTGACAGTAGTCATATAGTAATTGGCTATCAGGC
The DNA here is from genome assembly GCA_029692085.1 of Gymnothorax javanicus. Taxonomy (NCBI): domain Eukaryota; kingdom Metazoa; phylum Chordata; class Actinopteri; order Anguilliformes; family Muraenidae; genus Gymnothorax; species Gymnothorax javanicus. Next base: position 26,912,696 of record CM056210.1, on the reverse strand, counting down.
AAAAAGAAAAAAAAATATATTTAAAAAAATAAGAATAAATAATAATAATAATAATAATAATAATAATAGTAAGAGAAAAAAAGGAAAAAGTGAGGGGGAGTGACTTAAATCAGGTTTGTAAAAAGGTATTTAATGCTATCCAGACAGAGTTATGATCGTTGTTTCTGAAAAAAGATGTGTTTTCCAAAGAAATGTAATCAATAACACTGGTCAGCAACGTTTTTGTTGCATTGATATCAACCCTTGGTAATATCTAATTTGAGTGTGCTGATTTCAGATCTGAAGTTAGTTTTTTCCCAAAAGCTACAGTTTTTTTGCAATCAATCATCATTAGTCTCTTGCTCTTGGTCGCCCTCATCTTCTGATGGATGAAATCCTTTAAAAACTGGAATGGTAGCTCATCAGAGTTCGGAGTAGGTCAGATTGCTGAGGGGATACTAGGATATGGGATTTTATGTCTGTTTTTCTTGCCAATAACTTTTGTATTGACCAGACAAAAATAGCAGTCAGTTGTGTGGTCCCTTGGTTCTCGCCAGGTCATGGGAATGCCAAAAGGTAAACCCTTACGTTTCCCTTTTGTCCAGTCACGCAGCATTTCTTTGCAGTTGTGACACACAGTATGTGGGGCCCATTTCTTGTAAGAGTAAGTCCAAAGTACGCTTTATAAGCGCGCCTCACAAAAAATGTTATATTGCGCCTTTGACGAATAAGCGTGAAGCATCCACAAATATAGCAGAAAGCGTCAGGCTTGGTCACACAATGATGTCTATTTGTATCCATCACCAGATCTGGAAGAAAAACAGAACAATTTTACATACAACCCCAATTCCGAAATAGTTGGGACGAAGTGTTAATTGTGAATAAAATCAAAATGCAATGACCTTTGAGGTCACATGAGCCAATATGTTATTTACAATAGAACATAGATGACATAGCAAATGTTGAAACTGAGACATTTTATAATTTTATCCACAAAATGAGCTTATTTCAAGTTTTCTTGCTGCAACAGGTCTCAAAAAAGTTGGGACGCAGGCAAAAAAGGGCTGAAAAAGCAATTAATACATAAGAGAATCAGCTGAAAGAACATGTAGCAAGTAATGAAGTTAACTGGCATCAGGTGTGTAACATGATTGGCTATAAAAGGGATGTCTTAGAGAGGCTGAGTCTCTCAGAAGTAAAGATGGCTCCACCCTGTGAAGGCTTGCGTAAAAAAATTGTGGAATACTTTTAAAACAATGTTCCTCAACGTCAAAATGCAAAGGCTTTGAAGGTCTCATCATCGACAGTGCATAACATCATCAAAAGATTCAGAGAAACTGGAAAAATCTCTGTGCGTAAGTGACAAGGCCGAAGACCTTTACTGGATGCCCGTGATCTTTGGGCTCTCAGACACCACTGCATCACTCACCGGCATAGTACTGTCATTGACATTACTTAATGGGCCCAGAAATACTTCAAGAAACCACTGTCTGTAAAACAGTCTGCCGTGCCATCCGCAGATGCCACCAAAAACTCTATTATGCAAAAAGGAAGCCATTGTTGAGCATGATCCAGAAGTGCCACCGTGTTCTGTGGGCCAAGGCTTATTTAAAATGGACTGTAGGAAAGTGGCAAAGTGTCCTGTGGTCAGACGAGTCCAAATTTGACATTCTTGTCGGAAATCATGGGCGTCGTGTCCTCCGGGCTAAAGAGGAGAAAGACCACCCCTCCTGTTATCAGCGTTCAGTTCAAAAGCCAGCATCTCTGATGGTATGGGGATGCATTAGTGCATATGGTGTGGGACACTTGCATGTTTTAAAAAGCACCATTAATGCTCAAAGGTATATAAAGGTTTTAGAGCAACTTATGCTCCCCTCCAGACAACATCTATTCCAGGGAAGGCCTTGTGTATTTCAGCAGGACAATGCAAAACCACATACTGCAGCTATTACAACAGCATGGCTTCGTAGTAGAAGAGTCCGTGTGCTGAACTGGCCTGCCTGCAATCCTGATCTTTCACCGATTGAGAACATTTGGCGCATAATTAAACGAAAAGTCCGTCAAAGGAGACCCAAAACTCTCCAGCAGCTGGAAGCCTGTATTAAACAAAAGTGGGATCAAATTCCAATAGCTTAACTCAAGAAACTTGTCTTCTCAATGCCCAGACGCCTCCACTCTGTGTTAAAAAGAAGAGGGGATGCTACACCATGGTAAACAGGCCCCTGTCCCAACTTTTTTGAGACCTGTAGCAGCCATCAAATTTGAAATGAGCAAATTTTGTGGATAAAATTGTAAAATATCTCAGTTTCAACATTTGCTATGTTATCTCTGTTCTATTGTGAATAAAATACTGGCTGGTGTGATTTGACAGTCAATGCGTTTTGATTTTATTCACAATTTACACTTTATTCCACCTACTTTGGAATTGGGGTTGTACAATAAATTACAATCCCATACAATAAAGTTTAAGACAAAACTTTGAATGCTTTCAAAAATTTATTTTCCTCAACAACAACAATTTCCCTGTTGATAACATGAACGTCTAAGTAATTAATATGACCGCAAACGGCTGGAATCCAAAACATAAAATTGCATGAAAACTAGAGCATGTAGGACCAAACCGCTTCCAGATTTGAAATCAGCAGATCAAAAATTCAAAAATAGGAAAAAACAGTTAAAAAAAAATCTTATGCAGCTGTGATTTTAAAAAAATTTGTTTTGCTGTGTAATCAAGTCTTTCCAGTGTGTGATATGTGTAGAGTTCCTTGATTTCCAGTTGATGAGGATAGTTTTCTTGGCGATGGTTAGGGCTATGAGAAGTAAACGACTGTTTGTTTTGTCCAATTTTATTGTTGAAATATCTCCTAGCAGGCAGAGGGATGGGGTCAATGGGATGTGGCAGCCCAGGAAACCGGATAGAGACTCTATGATGTCCTTCCAAAAGTGTTGAATAGGTGTGCAGTGCCACATGGCGTGAATATAATTATCTGTGCAGTTCTGCATGCAATGTGAACACATCCGTGAAGCGAATCCCATTTTGAACATTTTATGCCCCGTGAGGTGGGTTCTGTGGAGTATTTTGTATTGAATGAGTTGTAAGTAGGTATTTTTAGTCATGAAATAGATGTTTTTACAGATTTGGGTCCAGTAGTTGGCATCAGGAGCAATGGAAAGATCGGTTTCCCATTTGGATGATGGTACAGATGTAGTTTTGTCTGCTTGCGATAATATTTTATATATTTATGATTTTTTAGATTTTTCATTTTATGATGCGCCAATTTTTTATACTGGTGAAAGGTTCGGACTGCAGGCAGGCCATTTCAGTACCCAGACTCTTCTACTGCTAAGCCATGCTGTTCTGATGGATGCAGTATGTGGTTTAGCATTGTCTTGCTGAAATATGCAAGGCCTTCCCTGAAAGAGACATTGTCTGGATGGGAGCATACGTTGTAGTAAAACCTCTATATACTTTTTAGCATTGATAGTGCCTTTCGAGATGTGTAAGCTGCCCACGCCATAGGCACTAATGCAACTCTATACCATCAGAGATGCAGGCTTTTGAACTGTGTGCTGAGAACAACCTTGATGGTCTCTCTCCTTTTTAGTCCACCTGGCACAGCGTCCGTGGTTTCCAAAAAGAATTTAAAATTTTCATCTGACCGCAGAACAATTTTCCATTTTGCCTCAGTCCATTTTATATGAGCTTCGGCCCAGAGAAGATGGTGGCGTTTCTGGATCATGTCCACATATGGCTTCTTCTTTTCATGATACAGCTTTAACTTGCATTTGTGGATTGCTCAGCGAAGTGTGTTCACAAACAATGATTTCTGGAAGTGTTCCTGAGCCCTTGCAGTGAATTCAAGTGCAGAATCATGCCTGTTTTTAATGCAGTGCCGTCTGAGGACCCGAAGATCACGAGCATCCAATATTGACCTTCGGCCTTGCCCTTTCTGCACAGAGATTTCTCTGGATTCTCTGAATCTTTTGATGATATTATGTACTGTAAATGGTGGGATATTCAAAGTCTTTGCAATTTTACATTGAGGAACTTTTTTCTGAAATTGTTCCACAACTTTTAGGTTACCGGCCAATAAGCTAATGTTGTGGTCTGACGTCTGTTGTCGGGAACATTTTTTTTTTTTTTTTTTTTTTTTTGGCCCGACTGATTTTCATGTAAATTTGCCATAATATACTACTAGACCATACATCCAGGCGTTTTTGGATTTTTGTTTGAATGGTTTTTGTCTGTTTTATGGGCCCTTGAAATGTTGGCCCTTCTGTTGAAGATAGGACTTGGAAATTAAAAAAAATTATTTCTCAAAAACTGCCTGATAAATTTTTTTCTAAATCAGGCAATCAGCTTACCTTGGTACCCTCAATGTACAGTCTGAGCACCATTTTGATTGAATCGACAGAAGTGGGTCTAGTGGGGGGGCTGTACTTTAACATTGGGTCTTATGGAGAATATGCAAAATGGCCTGTGGAGGCCAAATGGTTGCAGACAGAGATTAAGTTTGTATTATCGAGATATAGGAAGCCAAATATATCCTATATTTTGGCAATGTTAAATTTGACCTCAGATGACTTTTAAAGGTTAAACTCGAGGTCAAGGAAAATATTAATAATGTTAAAAGAGAGGACTTGAAATAAAAAAAAAAAAAAAATAAAATTCTCAAAAACTAACTTTTTTTCTTAATCTGGCAATCAACTCACCTTGGTACACTTAAAGCTGTAGTATACGATTTGAAAGTTTGATCATTATTAATAAACTCATTTAGATGGTGGATATGGTCCTATAGTACAATCTACACAATGTGAAGAGAAAAAAAACGAAAAAAATCCATTCACTCTAGTGGCTGCAGGGCTGCAGAGGCGTTGACCAATGTAAGCCATCCGGCTGGATGGCTTACATTGGTTAACGTCTCTCCTAGTCTCATCAATCCCCGCTCTATTTGCTCCGTGCTTTCTGATTCCCTCGTCCGTGTTCCGCCTCCCCCCCTTTTGCGTTATAAACTGCCGGCCGGCTTGTTGCTCTGGTAGAGGGGGTGTGTCTGGGAGTCTCCACAAGGACGGCCACACGTGCTCGGTGCAAAGGATCAGGGAGCACAGAGGGGAGGGGTGTGTGTGTGGGGGCAGGATGCTTTTTTCAAATTTTTCTCAACGTCTCAATCTTTGGCAACTGATTCTCAGATCGTATACTATAGCTTTAATGCACAATGCGAGTGCCATTTTGATTGATTTGATGGAAGTGGGTCTAATAGGCTTTAACAGTGGGTCTTATGGAGAATGGGCAAAATGGTTTCTGGAAGCTAAATGGTTGCAGATAGAGATTAAGTTTGTATTATTGACACATAGGAAGCCATATTTGACCTATATTTTGGCCGTGTTAAAGTTGACCTCAGACAACCTTGAAAGGTCAAACTTGAGGTCAAGCAAAATTTTGCAATTATCAAAGGCTTCTAGGCTTGAAAATATTGAACATGGAGAACATATGTGTATTGAACAGTTATAGGAAGTCATATATGAACTTTCATTTGGTGACCTTGAATTTGACCTTCAAGGACATTCAAAGGTCAAACTTCACAGGGAAATTTCAATGACCTACATCACCAGAATTGTTACAGATAGAGCATAGGTTTGTATTAGAGACATATAGGAATATACATAGGTCATATGAATTATCATTAGGTGACCTTCATATTGACCTTCAAAGGTCAAATGTGACCTGTGAAAATTCAATGACTTGTATCACGAAAATGGTCACAGATGGAGCCTGCTGTAGATTTGAATTACAGATATCTTGGAAGTCACATATGAACTTTCATTTGGTGACATTGAACTTGTATGACGGTGATCTTCAAAGGTCAAACTCGATATATTGAAATTACAATGAATTGTATCACCAAAATGGTCACAGATAGAGCCAAAGTTTGTATTAGAGACATTTAGAAAGTTGTAATTGAAGTCCATTTGGTGACCTCAACTTGACCATCAGTGACCTTTAAAGTTTACAATTGACATAATGAATTTTCAATGATCACCAAAACTGCTTCGGAGCTTAGGATTGTATTACCGACATATAGGAGGTCTTATAAATGTATGCGAACTTTTATTTAGTGACCTTGAAATTGACCTTCAATGATTTGAAGGTCAAACTTCACATGAAATTTTCATAACTAGTATCATCACTGTAAGATCGCTTGCCGGCAAGCTACATGACCCTTGGTCCTATTTTTAGATGCAGTTTTTGGCAGATTGGTGAACCTCTGCCGTTCTTTACTTCTTAGAGACTCTGCCTCTCTAAAATGCTCTTTTTAATTCCAGTCATGTCACTGACTTGTTGCCAATTAACCTAATTAGTTGAAAAATGCTCCTCCAGCTGTTTTTTATTAGTACCATTTACTTTTCCAGCCTATTATTGCCCCTGTCCCAACTTTTTTGAGATGTGTTGCTGCCATCAAATTCAAGATGAGCTAATATTTTTCATGGAATGGTGAAATGTCTCACTTTCAACATCTGATATGTTGTCTATGTTCTACTGTGAATAAACTGTGGGTTTATGAGATTTGCAAATCATTGTACTCTGTTTTTATTTACATTTTACACAGCATCCCAACTTTTTTTGGGAATTGGGGTTGTATTCTAAGTGTCAATTTACAACGAAAAAAATGCTTATGAAGATTTAATTCTTCACGTTGTTGTTCTTGAAGTCCGGGCATGAAATAGAACATCAACAAGACAATTCTCAATTTGAGAATGGCCTCTGTTTTACGTGAGAGCCCAAAACTGTAATTTTCCTGAAAGAAATTGTATTTCAGTATACTGGGTCAGTCTTCAATTTCTGATTTATTAGTTGGGTTTACAGGTACTGGGGGTTGTAGTTCCTTTCTTGATCATTTAAATAAAGGAAATATTCAATGAATTTAATATGGTGTTTAACCCTCTCATGCTTGAATTATGATAAACTCAGTCAGGATTTTTTACTAAGTGGTTTTATAAATCCTTAGGGATGTAAAACAAGGTTTGAAAAAAAAATTTTTTCTCCTTCATTCTATAAGTGACTACTTTTTCCCATTGCAATGACCTGCCAATGGGATTTTTTGTATGGGATGATGCAATAGCTTCCACTAGAGTGGACTATATGCAGCAGTGCCCAAAATTTGCAGGCATATATAGAGAAAAAAAAAAAACTTTTAAACAGCTGTACACTGTAGTGACCTCCATGCATGAAAGGGTTAATCTTTGATTTGCAAATTCAGTTTGTGCTTTGAGGTCAAGGAGGGTAGATGATTCTTTTTTCAAGATTTTTTTCCTTTATTAGAAAACATTTATGGGAAGACATTTTGTTTTGGAAACATCAATCAGATTTATTTTTGTTTTGGAAACATCAATCAGAATTCCTATTCCTATAATACAGAACATTTAACCAATTGTTAACCATTGTACAATTTGAAAAATTTTAACATACCAATGGAAATTTAGTCTGCTGCTAATTGCATTCCCTATTTGCAGATATCAAGAGGAAATGAACCTGAAAAATAATGCAATGAAATGTGTGCTTGTGATTTCCCCTGCCATTCTGTTCATCTTCCTTTTTCTCGTAAGTGATTGCTGATGTTTCATTTTATTTTCTCTTTACACCACTGTTGAGTATCTTGCGGTAGTCGGAGTCTCTGAAGTGAACACATAGATTGCGGCTCATGTGTGAGTGTGTTTTGTGTGTGTGTGTCAGGGGTAAACATTAGAGTCAAGCATACATATCCCCAATCTCCCAATAATATAAGTCAAAATCTGATATTACTGAGAGGATGTTTCATGAAAGTTAGTTTTTTAATAAAAGAAAGTTTGTTTTTCGAAGTCGTCAATAAATGTATACAAAAATTATATACACTAATGAGCAAAACATTATGACCATGTGCCAATGAAGCGAATAACGCAGTTATTCTTGTAAATCTGACAAGATTCAAGGTCATTGAACACTCATTCGGTTTTCCTAGTCAACGGAATGCAGAAAAAACGAGACCTGAACAGCTTTGACTACTGCGAAATAATTATGGTCAAATGAATGGGTTGGAGCATTTCAAAATCATGGCTTGTGGGATGCTCGCTGTCAGCAGTGGTGATTACCTGCCAACAGCAGTCTGAGGAGTGGCAAACCACAAAGTGTTGACAGGCCGGGGCACCCAAGGCTCACCAGCGGAAGAAAATTTAGATGATTATTCCTAGTGGAATGAGTTGCCACTCACTCTATCCTACCCTGCTGTATATGGAGCTTTTTGGCTGTAGAGTGCCCATTCTCATTCCTGTCCACCAATGACAGTGACTCATATCCTAGCCTCCCTGCTGCAATGAACAAATATGGGGAGACTCCCATTTTTTGGTAAAACCCCAATTGAGCCCCATAGAACAAGAGTGGCCCACTTTTTTTTTTCATTTTGGACCACTTTTCCTGTCCACCTTGAAGTGTGAAAAATACAACACATATTGTATAGTGACTGCACTGAGTTAATCCATTATTGCATTAACAGATTGACCACTCAGAAGATTAGAACTTAAAGGGCATCTTAAGTCGATTCTCAGAAGGGAATCCAATGAAAACAGATCACTTGCTTTTGTTGACATCTTGGATTGTCACATGACCAACATTCCCAATGTTTTTTACATGTGTTACTTCTATTTCAGTTCATGCCCACACGGAAAAACCTATATAAACCAATATTGAGCCCCATATAGAACAAGAGCCAATTTTATGGTTGAACTCTGTTTTTTTCCATGTTTTTTTTTTTTTTTAATTATTTGGCATTTACAATCCCATCTGAATCTAGGATATCCAATTAGGGATGTATGTACATGTACATAGGCTTCTTCGTGTATGCGGCCCACTGTTAACTACTCAGGAGAATGTACACAGCTCATGGCTTTCCTCCGAGGCCCGCGCCCGTCATTATGTACTTTTTGTACATTAATTGGGCGAAACATTGCAAGCTCAGAGCGACGTCAAAGACTACTTGTGAAATTGAAGTCTGAATCTTCTTTATGAGCGCCAGTCTGGCCAACAGGACATGCCTAGGGGAACTCTAATCTACATAACCCTTCCCAGCAGGCCCTTCGCAATTTGTTTATATAGGTTCTTTCTGTGTGAGAATTTAAGAATCCTTGTTATTTCATCCCCGTAGGAAAAAGTCTGGGACCTTTAGTTGCTATACAAGCATCTCAAAAAAAGACAAGTGTCTGTTCATCAAAACTGTGAACGGAAATGTAGACTTTGTCTTCAAATTCATTAACCACAGTGAAATGCTGAAATAGATGTGGGGAAGAAAATGACTTTTGAAAGGCATGTTTACTTGGATGTATGTTCTCCTGTGTACTTTTATTTTGTTATTTTTGTTTTATTTTGCTACATTTAGACTAAGGACCTCTGAGCCATATTCATCTAGAAACTGCATTACAGACAAGATAGAAAACATTGCATTTGGTGGATGTCACAGTGTAGTGTATAACCTTTCAGTGGATGCGTATGAGCTGTAATGATGTGAATCCAATTTTATCTAATGTGGTGAATCTGGCAATGACTTAAACTTGAAAAAAATGCTTAATTGATGAAATAAACATAATCAAACCATTTTGTTTTTATACATTTCCTTCTCTTCCACAATACACAACTCAATCTTCAGAGAATGGAAATAAGTATGGTCAAGAAAGAATTGATGACCTTGTTATTGTTAATGTTTCAGGAAAAAAATGTAACAAATAGTATTAGATATTTGTGTTGATATCATAGCTTTTTGTCTCCTCTCACTTGCCATAGTTAATAATGACTGGTTTACACATAAAATGCTTTTGTCACATGTTAACATGTATTTAGGATCAAATGTGATGCCAATTTCACATGTTCACATGCGATTAATAATTTATTGTGTGAAATTCTTGTTATTTCTGTAAGGGACTTTGGACTAATATGCAGATATTACCTTGAGAATAAAAATATGAGGCAGGCATCATGTATGACAGTTGCAAAAGTGAGATATGAGCTATACAATAGGTATGACAAACAGAACCCGCCACTGGGTATATGAGCTATACAGGAGACATATACCTTGTATGTACATGTAGGTCCTATATGTGGAAATAAAGAAGCGATATAGGAGACCTATATGCCCTCTATAAGCACATATATGTACCTGAATTTGGCCTGTATGGGGCATAAATGCACTTATATGCTGCATATATGCGGCATATAGGTTGCCTATATGCCACATATATGTTCATATAGATTCTTTCCATGTGGGTGAGGCTCGCTGATTGGCCGATAAACAAAAACAATGGGAATTGACTTTAGATGCCCTTTAAAAAACACAAATATGGAGTTAGACCACTTTTGCTCTCTGGGGCTCAATTCCACAATAATTGAAACAGTACGTAAAATGCAAATAAAAACAGAATAGTGGTAAGTATGTTCTCTTCTACCTATAGTTAGTTGAAAACTGCACAAAGTAAAAATATTTTAAATTTCACCTATCAACTGATTTGTTAATATATTTTATTTATTTATTTATTTATTTATAAACATGGGCAAATTCCAAATTTGAGTCATGTAACATGTTCCAGAATAAGTGGGACAGGGGAATGGAAAAACTGAAAAAGATGTGTAATCTTCAGAAAAACTACCATCTGGAGGATTCTGCAAGTGATTAGGTAAATTTGATTCAATTACGATTGGGTATAAAATGAGCAGTTGCAAAACCTTTTGCAACTGCTCATTTTATACCCAATCATAATCATTAACCAGCAAGGTGGCGTAAGGTTTACAGCTTTGCCAAAAACTGAGCAAAAAGTCAGACAGCTTAAGAACAATGGATCTCAACATGCACTTGCACAAGACTTGAGATGAGATGAGATCAACTTTAGTGTCCCACGAAGGAAAATTTGTCTTGGGCAGAAAGTGCTGCGGACAGCTGCAACTCTCCAGTTCTAATGCACATACAGTACCAGACAAGACAGGACATGATGACAGGCAGTACAGTGCTTAACATTAGTCACACGAGACAGACTAGACAGGATTACATAGAGGCTAGACTGCGAAAACATCCAATTCATTTGTGGAGCAGTATATTTAAGGAAATTACATATTGCACATAGCCCATGAGAAATGAGAGCAGCACCTCTATAAAATATACAGTACATAAGTATCTCTGTGATGAGTGTAAGAAGAAAAGAATAAAATAAAAATAAAATGGGGGGGGTGACAATAGTCCCCTAAAAACCAATACAACTCAAGATAAAAACATATGTGGAGATCTGTAAAAGAAGACAATTTTAGCCAGTTTGTGATGAAAGTTGGGTCAGCAGGCAATCGCGCATCATTTCTGCACAAGAGGAGGGGGGAAGGGGGGACGTTAGAGGATCAACAGCTTGTAGTAATGCCTCCTCTCTACTGATTATTTAGCAATGCTATGGAGGTTGGGAGGAAGGAAAACTTAAAGCGGTTGTATTTACGTCTGCTGACGCTAGATCGTCTGCCTGACGGTTATAATTCTTATTCAGAGTGTAGACCATGTGAAGAGTCATTCAAGATTCTGTGTGCCTGTCTAACTACAGAACTCTCAAAGATGGTTTTGAGGGATTGATAGTCTTTCCTCCCAATCACTTTCATGGGTGTCTTCACAATGTACGCAATTTTAGATTTGGACTTGACTGCGAGAGCACCGAACCATGCAGCCGCGCCAAATCTGATCACGCTTTCCAGTACAGCTGTGTAGAATGTTGGTACGATTTCAGGGCTCACGTAAAACAGCCTGAGCCTACATTGAAAATGGAGCCTCTGGGCCAGTTTGCCACACAGTCAACATGAGCACTCCAGCTTAGATTGTTGTCCAACATAACTCCCAAATACTTGTAGGAGGACACCAGCTCAATCTGACTGTCACTAATAATGACAGGGTCATGGACTCTCACACCCCTGGGGTCGTATATCATTTCTTTAGTTTGTTTGGTATTAAGAATACAGTGGTGACTATCATACCAGGCCTTAAAAGTGTCAATCTCCTCATGATAGACAGACGGGCAGTCATCTGTAAGTACACTACCAGTTGAAAGTTTTTGCACACCCCAATAATTTCTGTAATTGTTAGAATTTTTTGTATTTTGTTCTTGTGTAACAGTCTCAAATTGGTTGTATAACAGAAAGGTAGGAAAACTGAAGCCCAGTGTATAAACCATGACAAAACAAATTAAGAAAAGCCAGGATCAGTCATTTTGTCAATATTTAAGCGGATCAGTAATTATGGTCTAATCCAGTGCTTCTCAAACCTCTCCTGGAGCACCACCTGTCCTGCATGTTTTAGATCTCTCCCTGTTCCAGCTCAGGTGATTCAAATTATCTGCTCATTATCAAGCAGCTTCAGGGGGTTGATAGCGAGCTGATCATTTCAATCACCTGTGCTGGATTCCTTGTGGATTTTTCTTGTAAACTTATTATTTGTAATTAACAAGTATTGGGTTCTAGTGATTTCTTTGTCGTAAACATGCATGAAAGATAAACACTTGACAAGATCTTTGGGTGTGCAAAAACTTTTGACTGGTAGTGTAGTAAGCTAGAAATCAGAGTCATCAGAAAATTTGAAGATATGATTATTTGGCTTAGTCTTAGCTACATTCATTTGTGTGCAGTGTGAATAGAAACTGCGCACTCACACTGCCTTGGAGCTCCCCTGTACTGCAATATTTAGCATCAGAGAGAGAGCCAATGTGTTACGGCCCCAGTACAAGCTGCAACAACAAAAGAGGGATGTTTAGATCATGATAAAACCAATGAATAAAAAATGGATTGACCTGCAGATCATGTAACTTCTGGACAAGCAGTTGAGATTGTATAGTATTAAAAGCAGAACTAAAATGCAGGGCTTTGAACCAGAATTTTTTCCCAATTGTTTCGTTCTGAACAGAAACAGTATTTTTAACGTTTCTGGTTTTGGGTTCCATCCCAAAATTTACGTTCTCGAACCGGTTAGAACCAAATAATTTCGTTCCTGAACCGGTTAATATCGTTCAATGTCAGCCATAGGACTTTCAATCGGTAAGTTTAATATTAGCATTTTCAAATTGGCTATTATTTCATTTATCCCACAACAAACGTCAAACAATTCACTAGGCCTATGCTTTATACAAGCTGCATCACTAAATAATTGTATGGCCACATTTAATACATTATTACCCCACCCCACCCGAAGGGTGAGGGCAAGGGGTATTGTTTTTGGTTCGGTTTATTTCTGTGTTTGTGTGTTTGTTTGTTAACACTCTAACGGGAAAACTAACGGCCAGATTCACCCCAAATTCGGTACAGGGATTGCCACTGACTAGGAATAGATCCCTATTGAATTTTGTACAAGTAGGGGAAAGTATGTACGAGGGGCGGGGTTTGTTGTGTCTGGCACTACTTGTTATAGATGAATTAAGACAAGAATAACTTCTGCTACGTCATTTATTGCCAGACAACAGAACAAATCCCATTTCGCTTCTCACATTGCTCAATATATGCAAATGACAGAAACAGGACAGGCTACAGCTGCCATTGAGATCATTTAACAAATGGCCAGACCTTGTCAGGACTCAATCAGTGCATTTCACATGCTCTTCTGGTAATTCGGTACATTTTCTAGTCGCACAGTCAAATATTAAATTAGGGCGACTAAGCCCAAACACCGCCACGACAAAAGCTCAAGAGATGCAGAAGCCACGGGAAACAGATCCAGTCTTATTCCTTGTTTAAGCAAAGTAAAATCACTGATAAACTGGCGAACACAATGGTTTTGGTTTCCTTTATATAATTGATTTAGCATTGTAAGGATGGCAAATTGGCAATATTAATGCAAAAAAAAAAAAAAACTTTGCATGATGCGCAGCAATTGTTTTCACAATTCTCACAATTTCCACTCTGCTGTACATCGTGCCTAACAACGTTCTTTAGCTGTGACTACATTCAGAATATAAAAAGGATATTCCTGGCTTATTGCTCATAGACTGTATAAAAAGATGGACGAAGCTACCGTGACGTCACCCATTGGTTTCAGCACACCATAAAGGAAGCCTCGATTTTGGCAATTTGAATTGCGCCATGTTGTCATTTTGAAACCGGATGTGATTTCTATTGGACGAGAGCGAGAATCAAGATCCGGGGAGGAGCGAGTGGTGGATCCACGTGTGGATCTGGCCCTATCTGACGAGGACCAGAGGATAGCCATGCCCCATGAAGCATATCTGGCTTTATCATTTATTCTGGTCTATTTGGGACCATAATTTATAAAAATGAACATCATGATACATCGAAGGAGACTTGAAACTTGCGGTAGATACAATAAAATAATGTGGTAAATCATTATTGAAATAATATATCAGGTGGGAAAGTAGGGTCATTTTCTCATAGACTTCTATAACTCTCTTGCAATAGGTGTGGCCTAGCTGTGGCAAATACGAGGTCAAGCTTTGTCCGCCATTGATGTGGCCAAACAAAGCCCCAGGCTATTGATGCTACACACTGCACACAGATAAAAGTAGAGAAAATGCCGAGTAAGTGTGCCATCGTTGGGTATTCCAACCGGTCCGACTGGGAGAGGGAGAAACGATTTTACCGTGTGCCCGGTATTATACGGAATCAGGGTGAAAAAACTTTGGAGTTGTCAACAATTCGACGAGCTAAATGGTTTTCAAGCATCTCCAGGGCTGACTTGGACATACACAAGAAGGAAATCTGCGTTTGTAGTGACCACTTCATCCATGGTTAGTTTTTTTGTGATTATATACTTGAGACAGCGGCATGTTACTAAATGAGCTCATAGCAGAAACACGCAAACAGTCTAAAGCGTTGCTTGTGTGGAGCTCGCGAATCAACAACTCGTACCGGGAAAAATTCCGAATCCAGTTTCTACTTTTTCAGCTTGTAATTCGCCAAAACATTTTTTAAGGGGGATAAAATTCCGCCACGACAATGCAGAGAAATCGTTTGTTATACCAGACACAGCTTTAGCATCAGTACTAGCCCACCCTTACGAAAATTCTCAATGGGAAATGAATGGTATCCAGTGGTAAATCAAATAGCATTTTTTTGTAAGGGCTCACAACAGCAAAGTTCCCGGCTAACCCCCGATAAGCAAAACGATCGTTTCACTAATTGCAGCCTTGTCAGCCCAACTTAGACAGACACAACGCCCCTCCACTTAGCTTCAACTGTAGAGGCTACAATCAGGCAACATTAAGACGAAACTACCACCTTGATTGCTAACCAAAGTAACGCAAGCATACAAGTCAGAATTACTGCAAATAAGTAAACCAGGAGAGCTTCCAGTAGCGCGACATGCGAACACACATGCAGTAGTGACCGAGCGGTCATAACAGTTTTCTTAAATCGGCCTATTGTTATCAGTTTGCAACTATAATCCAATACAAACTGTCTCAAGTGTATAATCACAAAAAAACTAACCACGGATGAAGTGGTCAATAGAAATGCGGATTTCTTTCTTGTGTATGTCCAAGTCAGCCCTGGAGATGCTTGAAAACCATTTAGCTCGTCGAATTGTTGACAACTCCAAAGTTTTTTCACCCTGATTCCGTATAATACCGGGGGCACAGTAAATCGTTTCTCCCTCTCCCAGTCAGACCGGTTGGAACAGCCAACGATGGCACACTTACTCGGCATTTTCTCTACTTTTCTCTGTTTGCAGTGTGTAGCGTCAATAGCCTGGGGCTTTGTTTGGCCACATCAATGGCGGACAAAGCTTGACCTCGTATTCGCCACAGCTAGGCCACGCCTAATGCAAGAGAGCTATAGCATTGAACTTCTTTCTGCAACCACCGACGTCGCCATCTGCTGGCGATTAAACAGAATGCAAGTTTCAGAGACTTCCGCATGGACTTCACTTTTCAGACCCTGGTGCTGTGTCCATCTTTTTATACAGTCTATGTATTGCTTAATGAGCCTCACAAAATAATTGATGCAATGTTTGGCATTTCAAGAGCTACATGTTCGCAGAATTTATAAGGACGTATTGATATTTTAAGTCTTCATTTATGTGCGAATGAAAACACCTCATAATTTTGTGGTGCAATGTATAACAGTGCAATTGTGAACAAATTTGACGTCTCCCATTGACTTCGATCAATTAGTCTGAGCAGCTGTTGCTAATCGGGTAAAGTAAACTGCGAGAGGTTTATGTTATTAAGAATTGAAAGGTGAGGTTTCAGCAGGCCTTTGCGACTGCCAACTGACCGCTGCTGTATTACGCTTTTGTACCCCTGGATTGTGCTAATGGTTGAGAACTACTGCATTTTAGTGAAGAAAATTGACAGGCTAGGCATAGCATTAGGCTTGATTAGGCTGAATTCTCTACTCTGCCCCGGCATGCCAGGGAATGACACACAGGAAGTGAACGTCTGTTGGTCATTGTAGCCCAAACACAAAACATTTCAAGAACCAAAAAATAACGGTATTAACCGGTTACCATTATTTTTTGTAAATGATTCTGCTCTGGAACATTAAAAATTCTAAAGTTTCTGGTTTCGTTTTGTTCCTAGCAAAACAGCCAAAGTTTCTGATTTTCGGTTTTGTTCCGCAAACCGGTTCAAAGCCCTGGTAATACTGTAATATCATTATAAAGTCAGTATCCTTACAATCCATGAAATGGAGGAGTATCACTTACCAAATTATTGTGATCAAATCATGGTCCAATCGTTTAAATAATACAGTATAATTTTCTACATTTCCTTGAAAGCCAGGTGTAATATCTTGTCAAGCAGCAAAGGCCAGGTGAGGTCATTCCATTTTTTTTTTTTTTTTACTTCTTCCACTCGAGATTTTTAGTGCCATACCACTGGAGATATAAAAGCCCTTCAGTAACATCATCTTAAAAAGCATGTTAACGCCAAACTGGTTCCCACTTGCTTTCCCTGATGTGGAGAGAGAAGTAATGCACACCATGTGTTGGAAAGGATTTGCAATAAAAATTTAATCAAGTTATTTATTTAAGTGATTAAGTTACTAACGGAAAGAACTAGGTTTATGTTACATCAGCTAACCAATCAGCCAACCAATCAGCTAGCCAACTGGCATCCAATGAGATTGCTTTATACTTGCAGTATCAACGTCCAATCCACTCCATGTTGAGTTGGAAGTCCCACCTTCTCACAGAATGACTGACAGGTCACAGTTGGATTTGAAAATGCATTTTCTTTTTCATTTTGTTTGTAAGAGCACGTAGTACCATGTCATTGAAATCGCAAAGCAATTCATGGAATTTGTAAATGAAGATGGAAAAAGTGGGGGACTGATTTTTTTTCATTTTGAGACAGATTATGCATTTCCTTCTTTAAAAAGAAGAAGCATTTCCAAGAATGCATTTTTATTGCAAGATTTGCATTTTCATTTTATTCTTGATTGCAATATGGCAGGGCCCTATTTGGAAATTAAATCACAGGTGGGGAATGGCATTTAATTTTCACTTTGTTATAGAGAGAGCACAAGTGGACTTGAAAATGAAAAAGAAAAGCAGAGGATTACTTTTTTGTTTTTATTATGAGACAAATAATGCATTGGCATCTTAAAATAGAAGCATTTCTGAGAATGCATTTTCATCATAAGATTTGGGTTTTCATTTCATTATTTAAGAGCAGTGTGGTGGCTCACTTAATGAAAATGAAATTACAAATAGGGAAAACAATTTAATTTTCTATTTTTTTACAATACGTGCATGCGTGAATTTGAAAATAAAAAAGTGCAGGATTTTGCAAAAGAAAAATCATTTCTGAGAATGCATTTTCATTTTCATATTGTTAGCCATATGTTTCCGTATGAATTATGTATGTTAAATTATTATTAAATACCAGACCACAAATCTAAATTTTTCTCCCAATGTTTTGTTTTCCGATTAGGTCTACAATTATGAAACACAATCAGAAGCCCAAAGAAAACTGCCTGCTCCAGCAAACCGTCATAATCTTCCCAACATAAACTCCCCAATGATGAAACCAAGCCCTGGTACAAAGCAGTCCACTGCCATGGACGATGCCCGGAATCTACCTCCCAGCGAAAAAGATCTGAGTGATGTTGGATTAGAGGAAAGGACATCAATCTTAGAGACATTGCAGTGGCCATTGAACAAAAAAACCTTTTCCTCGGTCAAAGAGGCCACTGATGCAACTAAATGCATTTACAAAATGATCAACCTCCAGGAAAATTATACCATTGGAAGCAGGGTCCAAGTGGTACTGGTTGCCATGGATGGAAACGGAAGACCCAAAACCCATGGGGGTGACTTCTTCCAGGCAAAACTGTACAATTCTCAGATCAAAGCCAGCACATATGGTCCTGTGGTGGACCTCCTCAACGGTACTTACACGATCCAGTTTTCCCTGCTCTGGCCTGGGCCTGCCCATGTCTCGATCAGGCTCATACACTCCAGTGAGGCAGTGCAGGCTATTTATGAGCATCGGCAACTGGAGCCTGATAAGGTGTTCTTTAATGGATACTTTGCGGACGGGGACAGAACAGAAGTTGTCGCTTGCAATGCACAGCGGAGCGCCTGGCTTGTTGGGGACGGTAAGAGCTGCTGCTGCCAGTACAGGGACCCGGTGACTGGGGAATCCTGGTTTTGCCGTCGACCCCGTTTCCTGCCCTGCTGGGCTTTAACTCACCACGGTATGGGCGGTTACCGGGCTAAGCTGTCCAGCCTTGACGCCAGCATCCTCCACAAGTAAGTCTCTGCAGTTGTATTCCCATTGAGCCCATTGGAGCTAACTGTAATGGCAGCAACCTTTGATAGAACGATACAAAAAATTCAGCTGCAAGTAAGCAATGAAGGGCACAAGCCTATCCTGGACATGAGTGAAGTACAGAGCATTAATATATTTGTTCCTGTGTTAGTGTAGTCGGATGACAGCTTGATAAAATTTATGTTCTGTTGTAACAAGGTATTATTTTTCATTGCCCGGGAGTGCTGCAGAAAGAGCTGGTAGTGTCCAGCCACCTTTTATTTTTTATTATATTGGATATTGGAATGGCGCTCGTCTGTCCGCCCGCCCGTCCGTCCGTTTGTTCGTCCATCCGTCCGGGTTCATTGGGGACAAGTTTTCTCGGAAACTACTGCACCTACGTGAATGAAATTTTGTATGTGGCCAGTACTGATAACCCTACTGAATGAGTTCGACAATTGATTCTGAGAAATTTACTTTTACAGTTATGGCCCTTGATTCTGTTCGTGGACTTAAGTGTATGGGTGTTGCAATGGGGACAAGTTCTCTCGGCAACTATTGCACCTACGTGGGTGAAATTTTGTGTGTGGCCAGTACTAATGACCGTATTGAATGAGTTTGACAGTTGATTCCGAGAAATTTATTTTTACGGACTTATGGCCCTTGACTCTGAACTTGGTGTATGGATTTTGCAATGGGGACAAGTTTTCTCGGCAACTATTGCATCTACGTGGATGAAATTTTGTGTGTGTGGCCAGTAGTGTAATGACCCTATTAAATGAGTTTGAAAACTGATTCAGAGAAGTTTATTTTCATGGAGTTATGGCCCTCGAGTTCGTTGACTTAGGTGTACGGGATTTGCAATGGGGACAAGTTTTCTCGAGAACTATTGCACCTTCATGGATGAAATTTTGTGTGTGGCCAGTACTAATGACCCTGTTGAATGAGTTCGACAATTGATTCCGAGAAATTTATTTTATGGAGTTATGGCCCTTGACTCTGAGCTTGGTGTGTGGGTGTTGCAATGGGAATATGGAATCTCCCGTGACCATTCTTACCGTGGCGGGGGATATTGGTGACAATGTTGCCTTGTTTATATATTTTTATTTATTTAAGATAGTTAAAAAGCAGAGAGAGTTGTACATCATGCTGACAGCTAGCTCTGTCTGCATCTCTGACTTATCTGAAAGGAACTAGATTATAGTAATCATGTAACCAGGAGACCTACACTTAAAATTGTGTGGACATGATATCATCTCAAAAAAAAAAAGTTTTTTTCAGCAATATTACCATTCTGTCAGCCAGTGTTTGTTATACTTTTGGTCAGTTTTTCAATATTACATTACCATTTACTCAACCCAATGGCATGATTGTATCAAATGAACATAACCTTCTGAAACAAAACAGCAATTAACAATGTCAGATTGTTTGATGAAATTTGCAAAAACACATGACCTAACTTCTAATAAATCATTGCAGGTTCCCTTCCCTTCCTAGCTTCTAAACATGCTGCAATTAACAAAATGTTGACTGAGATAATGATGCTGTTGCTAGAAAAAAAAATGTCATTCTTAAATGTATCCTCTGCTTGTCCATTAAAATTTTACTGTTTATACATGTTCTACATCCAAAACAACAAACTCCTGCAGCATACTGCGATTCTATGATTTAAAAAAATCTGTATTTCATCAAACATAAAAATGCTACTTACAGCTAGCATTCTCTTTGTCTTTCAGCTTTCAGTAAGGATGTGTGCATGCACATTTCAGGTGGAATGTTACATGGTACACATTATGATGTTCATTTAGATGTACTCAGTAGCACAATGTGGACAAAATTTGAATGGCAATTTACATTTTGGGCCGTTTTTTAACCCCATAAAACCTAAGGACCCAGGTATGGGTCCATAAAATACATACCTACCAACATTTTGGAAACTAAGTGATAATCACATTTTTAACGGACCATTAATAAGTTAAAAAAACCGAAGCATATTCCACGCTGTCAAGAAATTTATGAAGAGAAAATGACAGGTTTTGTAGGCCTATAATTATTTATTGCTTATTCATAAAAAGTCAGTCGTCAATATTTGTCTACACCTATTAAATCACTCAAAATCACAAATGTCTTCATGAACAACCATCCTGAGGTAAATGTAACTAGCACGACTGAAAAAGGTGTTCTAATACTGTTTAATTTTAATTTAGAACATACAAAGTTACAAGTAACAGTTGTCTACATCCAATTAAAACACATAAAAATATGATATACACTACTTTTTCCAATTGACCAATTGAATGAAAACAGTTGGTCAGAGACCTTAATAAATTATGATTAGCTACAATATCCAAAATACTTGGCATTTTGTTCCATAGGTATTGTACAAGGGAAAGTCCCACCTATACACTGTCGCTTCTGGTGTCTGAATTGTTTCTTTCCTCTCAGGTTCTAAGCACATATTTTTCAGTCAGATGCACTTTGTGCTTTACCTACAGATAATAACATCTGCTGAATGGCAATAATATAATTTTGAAATAGCTAATTTTTGTATTTTTGTGTTGTTTTAAATCAACATAATGTTCCGGATTTTTGGTGCAGACTGACAGTGTCAGTGATAGTAATTAATGAACAGAATTCAGAGGTTAACACGTTGACTGCCAACTACGAGATAACTTGTAATGGCGGGTCCGGGCCAGCGCTAGACTTGAAAATTCGGAGGAAATTATCCATCCCTTTATTGACTACAATTAGTCCTGGCTAATTCTTGATGGTTTTCCTTTATAAACACGTTTTCCAATTCAGGAATAATCAAGTGGCAATTGAAGACACGGCTTCTCTCCCCCATGCGATCTAACAGCAAATAATGGGCTACATTCAGTAGAAAATAATTTAATTATAATTAGGTCTATGCACAGGCACTCAGCAACGTTTTTTTTTTTTTTCCAGCGAGAGCGCATTTCAGAACTCATTTGCAAATGAAGGTAATTTCGGCAAGTACCTACACCTGTTTTTGCAGCAGTCACGCAACTTGCTGTAAAAAATAGACAGCTGTCAGACTGGAAAATGTAAACGGAGGAAACCACGTACTTGCCACCAGAATTACCTTCATTCGCAAATGAGTTCTGCAATGCCGCTCTCGTTGGAAAAAAAAAATACCGTTGCTGAGTGCCAGTGCATAGACCTAATTATAATTAAATTATTTTCTCTACTGAATGTAGCCCATTATTTGCTGTAAGATCGCATGGGGTAAAGAAGCCGTGTCCTCAATTGCCACTTGATTATTCTTGAATTGGAAAATTTGTTAATATAGGAAAACCATCAAGAATTAGCCAGGACTAATTGTTGTCAATAAAGGGATGGATATTTTCCCCCAAATTTTCAGGTCTAGCGCTGGCCCTGACCCACCATTACGACTTATCTCGTAGTTGGCAGTCAACGTGTTAAAGGTTCCCTATTATGCCTCCAGGTGCACAGCTAATTAGCCATAAAGAGCCAGTTCAAAATCTCTCCTTCCTGACATCACAAGGGGGGTAACCACCCAGAATAATGAAATCTGATTGACTGCTTGGCTGAAGGTGATCAGTTCTTCTTGCCTCTGGTTGTTTACTTCCCTATGTGATGTCAAGAGGGGAAAGATTTTAAAATGGCTTGTAATAACTAATTGGCTGTGCACCTGGTGACATAATAGGGGACCTTTAAACTAAATTTTTTGGAGTTCAAACTGTTTTGTGACCTCCGCTGAAAAAAGTGTCTTGGAGGGCTATGTATAGTGACCTCCACCAAAGAGGCTATGTTTTTGCCGGCGTTTGTGTACAAGATAACTCCAAAAGTAATGAACGGGCATCTTTGAAATTTTGTGGGTGGGTTGCTATTACATCGCAGATGTACCCTATTGATTTTGACTGCGATCAGTCAAACAATATGACCACAAGATTTCGACTGTGCTGCCTTGGCGTAGGTTTGCACTCTCAGAGTGCCTCTAGTTCACATATTAAATCATTCCCTTGGACTGAAATTTATTCTGTGTGATGAACTGTATTTGGCATTCTCTTTTTCAGGTCAAAAACAAATATTGTGGTTCCTGGAAAAGACTTTGTAATTCACGTCTTACCTCAGGAAAAGGTGATTGGTAAGTCTGAAAGAGTGCACACACTAAATTAAAATGTATAAATTACATTTGCAGTCTATAAATCCCAATAATTAGCTATTTTTCAACAGGCAACAAGATGACCTTATTCATTGACAGGATGGGGGGTATTGTTTCCAATCTGTTGTAGTTATGTTCTCAAGAGATAGCCTTTATGCTAAAAGTGGAGTTTTTTATGTGTATGTTGGATTTCAGTAAATTTCTTGACTTTAATTAATCAATACCAAATTGGTAATGTACACTAGATTATAAGGCCATCACATTGACAACTCATACAGTAAGATCTATGAGAAATTTTGGAAGGGACTGGGACTATTTGAGGCAGTATTAGCTCCGTAGCTGATTGGTCCTATATATATATATATATATATATATATATATATATATATATATATATATAGACAGTGCCGTGAAAAAGTATTTGCCCCCTTCCTGATTTCTTATTTTTTTGCATATTTTTCACACTTAAATGTTTCAGATCAGCAAATGAATTTTAATATTAGACAAAGACAACCTGAGTAAATACAAAATGCAGTTTTTAAACGATAATTTAATTTTTTAAGGGGAAAAAGCTATCCAAACCTACCTGGCCTGGTGTGAAAAAGTAATTGCCCCCTAAACCTAATAACTGGTTGTGCCACCCTCTGCGACAACAACTGCAATCAAGTGTTTGCGATAACTGGCAATGAGTCTTTCACATCGCTGTGGAGGAATTGTGGCCCACTCTTCTTCGCAAAATGCTTTAATTCAGCCACATTGGAGGGTTTTTGAGCATGAACGGCCTGTTTAAGGTCATGCCACAGCATCACAATCGGATTTAAGTCCGGACTTTGCTTAGGCTGCTCCAAAACCTTCAGTTTGTTTTTTTTTAAGCCATTCAGAGGTGGACCTGCTAGTGTGTTTCGGATCATTGTCCTGCTGCATAACCCAAGTGCGCTTGAGTTTGAGGTCACCAACTGATGGTTGGGCATTCTTCTTCAGGATTTTCCGGTAGAGAGCAAAATTCATAGTTCCATCAATTACGACAAGTCGTCCAGGTCCTGAAGCAGCAAAGCAGCCCCAAACCATCACACTACCACCACCATGTTTGACTTTTGGTATGATGTTCTTCTTATGAAATGATATGTTAGTTTTACGCCTGATGTAACGGGATGCACACCTTCCAAAAAGTTCAACATTTGTCTCATCAAGATGTATTTTGCCAAATGTAAGACGAGCCTTTGTGTTCTTTTTGGTCAGCGGTAGTTTTCGCCTTGGAACTCTCCCATGGATGCCATTTTTGCCCAGTCTCTTTCTTATTGTTGAATCATGAATACTGACTTTAAATGAGGCAAGCGAGGCCTGCAGTTCTTTAGATGTTGTTCTGGGTTCTTTTGTGACCTCCTGGATGAGTTGTCGATGCACTTTTGGAGTAATTCTGGTAGGCCGGCCACTCCTGGGAAGGTTCACCACTGTTCCAAGTTTTCTCCATTTGTGGATAATGGCTTTTACCGTGATTCGCCGGAGTCCCAAAGCCTTAGAAATGGCTTTGCCACCCTTTCCAGATAGATAGATGTCAATTTCTTTGTTTCTCATCTGTTTTTGAATTTCTTTAGTTCGCAGCATGACATGTTGCTTTTTGAGATCTTTTAGCCTACTTCACTTTGTCAAACAGGTTCTATTTAAGTGATTTCTTGATTCAACAGGTCTGGCGGTAATCAGGCCTGAGTGTGACTAGTGAAATTGGACTAAAAAAATGTGGTTAATCACAGTTAATTCATGATTTAACAAGGGGGGCAATTACTTTTTCACATAGGGCCAGGTAGGTTTGGATAGCTTTTTCCCCTTAATAAATGAAATCATCATTTCAAAACTGCGTTTTGTATTTACTTGGGTTATCTTTGTCTTATATTAAAATTTGTTTGGTGATCTGAAACATTTAAATGTGAAAAATGTGCAAAAAAGTAAGAAATCAGGAAGGGGGCAAATACTTTTTCACGGCACTATATATATATATATATATATAGAGATATGGTGTTCATAGTGAAAATTATGCTGCGACTGAACTATTCTGTGTGAAGACTGCATCCAGGCACACAAATGTCTTAGTTTTTTCATTATTTTTGCAAGACTGGAGTTTTTTTTTTTTTTTTTTATTATTTTATTTGCTCAAAAATACTAACTTGCTTGACAAGTGAATTATCTTTACTTCAATAGCAAATCTTTAAAGTCATCAAACTGCCTCAACTGAACAGCTGCGCTTCTGTCTTGCTAAGAACGCAAATACAGTGTCCTATTGGTACCCTTGGTAAATTTTCAAAAAAATCGTAATGAATTAATGCCTTTATTTTTTATTCCTTTAATTTTTCATTGAAAAATATATTTTTTTAAATCACAAAATATAATGTTCAATTGAAATGCTATTATTGAAAAAAAAAAATTTCATTATCACAACAGAAATATTTTACTCTGTAATGAAGTGGTGGATACACGATGTGAACAGCGGGAATACAGGAATACAGGACAGGATTCAGATGCGAAGCTGAGTTTAAAGTTATCTTTTACTCATAAATGTATCTGCCAGAGTGGGTACAGACTCTGGGCACAAACAGGGGACACCAAACAGGTACAAAGGGGTAAATACAACATGGGTGTGTGTGTGTGTGTGTGTGTGTGTGTGTGTGTGTGTGGAGCTAATGTGCTAAGGAATAGGCTAGGCAAGTAACTAACAAGACCTTGCACAGAACTGAGGGAGAGAGGAGTATATACAACCCCAATTCCGAAATAGTTGGGACAAAGTGTAAATTGTGAATAAAATTAAAATGCCATGACTTTCCAATCACATGAGCCAATATGTTATTTACAATAGAACATAGATAACATTTCAAATGTTGAAACTGAGACATTTTACATTTTTATCCACAAAATGAGCTTATTTCAAATTTTCTGGCTGCAACAGGTCTCAAAAAAGTTGAGACACAGGCAAAAAAGGGTGGAAAAAGCAATTTAGCAAGTACAAGTACATTTAGCAAGTAATTTATTTAAATGGTATCAGGTGTGTAACATGATTGGCTATAAACGGGATGTCTTAGAGAGGCTGAGTCTCTCAGAAGTAAAGATGGCCAGAGGCTCTCCAACCTGTGAAGGCTTGCGTAAAAAAATTGTGGAATACTTTGAAAACAATGTTCCTCAACGTCAAATTGCAAAGGCTTTGAAGGTCTCATCATCGACAGCGCATAACATCATCAAAGATTCAGAGAAACTGGAGGAACAAGGCCGAAGACCTTTACTGGATGCCCGTAATCTTCGGGCCCTCAGACGCCACTGCATCACTCACTGGCATGATTCTGTCATTGACATTACTAAATGGGCTCAGGAATAATTCAAGAAACCACTGTGTGTAAACACAGTCCGCCGTGCCATCCACAGATGCCACCGAAAACTCTATCATGCAAAAAGGAAGCCATTGTTGAGCATGATCGAAGCGCCGCCGTGTTCTGTGGGCCAAGGCTCATTTAAAATAGACTGTAGCAAAGTGGCAAAGTGTCCTGTGGTCAGACGAGTCCAAATTTGATATTCTTGTTGGAAATCATGGGCGTCGTGTCCTCCGGGTTAAAGAGGAGAAAGACCACCCCTCCTGTTATCAGCGTTCAGTTCAAAAGCCAGCATCTCTGATGGTATGGGGATGCATTAGTGCATATGGTGTGGGACAGTTGCATGTTTTAAAAAGCACCATGAATGCTGAGAGGTATATAAAGGTTTTAGAGCAACATGTGCTCCCCTCCAGACAACATCTATTCCAGGGAAGGCCTTGTGTATTTCAGCAGGACAATGCAAAACCACATACTGCAGCTATTACAACAGCATGGCTTCGTAGTAGAAGAGTCTGTGTGCTGAACTGGCCTGCCTGTAGTCCTGATCTTTCACTGATTGAGAACATTTGGCGCATAGTCTGTCAAAAGAGACCCAAAACTCTCCAGCAGCTGGAAGCCTGTATTAAACAAGAGTGGGATCAAATTCTAATGGTTAAACTCAAGAAACTTGTCTCCTCAATGCCCAGACGCCTCCACTCTGTGTTAAAAAGAAGAAGGGATGCTACACCATGGTAAACAGGCCCCTGTCCCTACTTTTTGAGACCTGTAGCAGCCATCAAATTTGAAAAGAGCTCATTTTGTGGATAAAATCGTAAAATTTCTCAGTTTCAACATTTGCTATGTTATCTCTGTTCTATTGTGAATAAAATAATGGCTGGTGTTATTTGAAAGTCATTGCATTTTGATTTTATTCACAATTCACACTTTGTCCCAACTATTTCAGAATTGGGGTTGTAGAAGAACTCGGCTAATGAGACAATTAGAAACAGGTGAGGTTAATGGAATGCAGGAGCTATGGCTGGCTGGTGATCAGTACTGTGGTGATGAGAGGCGTAGCCGGCCTGTCATTACATTCTCAAAATTATCTGTGCCAGAATTTAACACTTTGTGAAGCCTCCCTTTGCCAAGATAACCACTGAGTATTCTCCTATATTGTACAATGAGGTTGGAGAGGACTTGGAAGGGGATCTGATCCCATTCCTTCCTGAAGAATCTCTCGAGTTTCAAATTCCAAAGTCAACACTTATGGAGTCTCCTCTTCGGCTCGTCCGAGAGGTTTTCTATTTATTTTAGGTCAGGGGACTAGGATGACCATGGGAAAACTTTGATGCAGTGGTCGCTGAACTGTCTTTGTGTTTATTTCAATATATGCTGTGGATCATTGACTGGTAGGAAGGCCAAACCATGGCCGAGTTCAATCTCTGACAGAAGCAGTGAGGTTTCATTAATGTTTTCAGGTACATGATGGAATCCATCATACTGTGAATTCTAACAAATTGTCTAAGGTCTTTGGAAGAAAGGAAGACTTTAATGTCAAAATGCAATGAATGCCACTTTCAAAATTTTTAAAGCACCACTGCAAGAAGATCATTATTTGCAGGCCTGTCCTCATGCCACATTCAGGCCTTAGTAAAGTGATATATCCCAGCATTTAGCATGCTCAATCATTTGCTTTCATTCATTCATTTAAATGAAATAAGATCATTTGAAGCAATGGAATTGCATAAAGATGTTTCACATAATCTTATGTCATTTAAACAATTAAAACGATAATGAAACACATGCATTGCTTCCAAGCCCTGAGTAAAGAAAAGCGCGAGAATTCCGGAGTCCTAATCGGTTTCCAATTACTAGCGGTGAAATCCACCTTAACGCACATGAAACTGATAAACCTCCATGCACAAGGACTTTCTATTTTGCGTGAGAATCTCTTACATACGCGTTGATTGAATAATTGCTGACTACTGCAGGGAAACGTAACTATGCCACTAAAACTCAGGCCGAATGCGTGAGAGTTGACAGGTATGCGTTATTAATGAAAACTGACCTCACCTGATGATGTTGAGAGCTTTCGGAGTTGCTGGAATGGTAATTTAAATGAATGATTGAAAACAGGTCATGACCAATCATTATTTTTAAAGAATGGTTTGAACTTCCCCAATCGCCAGTTCACCAGCCGTCACTGTTGTAAGCTCTATAAAATTCTCTATTGGCAAGTTGGCACTGATTCTACCTTTAATGTCCTGGAAATGGATGAATTGGAAAATTTCATTACCCAGGTCACAATAGCGAAGTTTGAAGAGAAAAATTGGTCTTTTCCATTTACTGTAGGTATAAGCAATTGGGAAATAACACTTTCCGCCCAGGAAAAAGAAGTCAGAATTTTGTTACAGTGTAATTAGCAAAGACTGCAGTGCTGAGTCTCTCTTGTCATTGAATGTCATTTGTTCATCCATAATTCATCGCGATTTTTCATGCTGTTGTGTATTGTCTCCATCAACATTCTTTCTTATCATAACCTTTCCACACAGATATTTGCCAAACATAGAAGGGAGGCCAGTCCATGTGTAATATAAGGGAAATTTTCTGAGGATTTGGTATCCATCTAATATTTGTTCATATAACAATGGTCAGGGATGTAAAGCCATGACATGAAATTGAGAAAATAAAGTTAATTTTAACCCCAGTTTGAAGAAATAGATATATTTTATTTTGCAAAGAAACACTTTTGTGGATATTTTGTGTTATTCCAAATAATCATGATGAAGTTTACTTCTTGGCAAAATTCATTATTCTTAGATTTCATTTCATCATGGTGTAGCATTTTAACTTGCTTAGCAAGACATATTAGCAAATAAGAAATCTCCTCTATATTTACTTCTCCCATGACTGTCATGCCTCACCCGCTTATCACTCAGCGCTCAGCCTCGCCAAAGTATTAACAGCCATATTCTGAGAGAATGGCACTGGCAGTGGAGTTGACATCTCGGAAAAAAACACTGATATTGCTTTGGCAGTTGGCTGTTTTAACTACAACCCCAATTTCAAAATAGTTGGGACAAGGTGTAAATTGTGAAAATCAAAACGCAATGACTTTCAAATCACACCAGCCAGTATTTTATTCACAATAGAATAAAGATAACTCAGCAAACGTTGAAACTGAGAAATTTTACAATTTTATCCACAAAATGAGCTCATTTCAAATTTGATGGCTGCTACAGGTCTCAAAAAAGTTGGGACAGGGGCCTGTTTACCATGATGTAGCATCCCCTCTTCTTTTTAACACAGAGTGGAGGCGTCTGGGCATTGAGGAGACAAGTTTCTTGAGTTTAGCCATTGGAATTTGATCCCACTCTTGTTTAATACAGGCTTCCAGCTGCTGGAGAGTTTTGGGTCTCCTTTGACGGGCTTTTCGTTTAATTATGCGCCAAATGTTCTCAGTCGGTCCAAGATCAGGACTGCAGGCAGGCCAGTTCAGTATATGGACTCTTCAAGCCATGCTGTTGTAATAGCTGCAGTATGTGGTTTTGCTGAAATACGCAAGGCCTTCCCTGGAATAGTTGTCGTCTGGAGGGGAGCATATGTTGCTCTAAAACCTTTATATACCTTTCAGCATTCATGGTGCTTTTTAAAACATGCAAGTGTCCCACACCATATGCACTAATGCATCCCCATACCATCAGAGATGCTGGCTTCTGAAATGAACGCTGATAACAGGAGGAGTGGTCTTTCTCCTCTTTAGGCCGGAGGACACGACGCCCATGATTTCCAACAAGAATGTCAAATTTGGACTCTTCGGACCACAGGACACTTTGCCACTTTGCCACAGTCCATTTTAAATGAGCCTTGGCCCACAGAACACGGTGGCGCTTCTGGATCATGCTCAACAATAGCGTCCTTTTTGCATGATAGAGTTTTAGGTGGCATCTGTGGATATAATGGCAGACTGTGTTTACAGACAGTGGTTTCTTGAAGTATTGCTGGGCCCATTTAGTAATGTCAATGACAGAATCATGCCAGTGAGTGATGCAGTGGCATCTGAAGGCCCGAAGATTATGGGCTTCCAGTAAAGGTCTTCGGTCTTGACCCTTACGCACAGAGATTTTTCCAGTTTCTCTGAATCTTTTGATGATGTTATGCACTGTCGATGATGAGACCTTCAAAGCCTTTGCAATTTGACGTTGAGGAACATTGTTTTAAAAGTATTCCACAATTTTTTTTAGGCAAGCCTTCACAGGTTGGAGAGCCTCTGGTCATCTTTACTTCTGAGAGGTTCAGCCTCTCTAAGACATCCCTTTTATAGCCAATCATACATGTTACATGTTACACATGATGCCAGTTAACGGAATTACTTGCTGAATGTTCTTTCAGCTGATTCTCTTATATATTAATTACTTTTTCAGCCCTTTTTTGCCTGTGTCCCAACTTTTTTGAGACCTTTTGCAGCCAGAAAATTTGAAATAAGCTCATTTTGTGGATAAAAATGCAAAATGTCTTAGTTTCAACATTTGAAATGTTATCGATGTTCTGTTGTAAATAACATATTGGCTCATGTGATCTGAAAGTCATTGCATTATGATTTTATTCACAATTTACACTTCGTCCCAACTATTTCGGAATTGGGGTTGTAGTTACAGAGATGGGTGGTGCCAATAGAGGTACTGGTGCAAATATTTTCGCTATGTGTACATTGCACATATTTCATTTCGAGAGATTTCTCTGTGGTTCATGTCTGGTTTTGCAAGATCTAAATAAGGTGGTACAGCGAGGCACCACCTATTGGCATTACTAGTTAAACAAACATAGTGCCAAAACAAAATCAGTGTTTTCACAATATACATAAGACACATATTCCATTTCAAGAACTTCTCCATGGCACACGTCTGGTTTTGTCAGATTTGACATATTGGTAACAGCGCCCCCTGTACTGATATATTTTTGAACATTTGTCCCCTTATATCCAGACATTGGCAAAGAATGCCATAAAACTTCCTTTGGCAATTTAATATATCCAGAAAGGCCTGGGGACTCAGCTAATTTCAAGGCTCTATCTTCTTGGTTAACATTTTTATGGGCCCCTGAACATTACAGCAAATAGGCGGATATTTTGTCAAAATGTCTGTAGCCGCTGCTCCAAGATGGGGCATAGTGCCAAAGATGTTTCTGGTGTCCTTTGTTTAGCCCAAAGGAAGGTTCAAATTAGTGGTCTACCCATCCCCACAGGTGTCTGGTTATTGATGTTAATCCACTGTACAAACAGGAAAAAATTAGCCCGCACCCAACTTTGGGAGCAAATGCCTCGAAAAACCAAAAAAGTGCCAAACTAAATACCTTAAGATTTTTCTCACCTTTGATGTCTGAAAAGGAAACGGGTAAGATGAATTTGGCACTGGTCTGGTTTAAAAATTAAAATAAGCCTGAATTTGGAAAAATATTTTCTCCTGTTGTACACAGATTTCATGCCATTGCAGGTATAACCAACATGATCACCAGGTGGCACTTTCACATTTTAAAAATTTAGGTATCCCAGTATCAAACACAATCATAACTTCTTTGGCACATTGAACCAGTTATCCACAATATTCCTTCAAAAATGGGTATTTTTCCTCAAAAATGCTCAATTTGGTACCTGACTCGTCCACTTCTAGGTGGCGCTGTAGCCATATCGATAAAAATTGTGAGCTCAAACTCCGGGATTTTCTGTTACATGTATATGGGCACCATTCTGCCAAATTTCATTCAATTTGAGATGTAAGCTCCACTAAGTATCTGAAAAGTGCCATTCTCTCAGAATATGGCTCTTGACCACCGGCCTGTTCCTACTCCTGCTTGTTAATTACTCTCACCTGTTGCTAATTATCCAGTTACCCTAGTCTGTGCATGTATACCCCTGTTCTCCCAGCTTCTAATCACAAAGCCTTAGAATTGCTGAGGAGGGTTTAGTGTTGTATACTGATTCTTGTCCTCTGCTAGAATTGCTGTTCCTCCTAGACTGTGTCACAGTCTTATTCGCTAATTGTTCCTGCATAGTATTCTTCTATGTTGAAGCCTGTTTTACTGACACTATGCTTCAGTCATTAAAAGCCCTGTTTTTGCTTTGCATTTGAATCCTCTCCTCTCATCATAACACCGGTGCCCACCTTTCAGTGCACCGGTCATCACAATGACAAAATACCGCATTTGTCTAAAAATTGATACATTGTGTTTTGCTATTAAACTCTTCAAATACAGCCCCACAAAATCAAAGATCCACCATACCTCATAGTGGGGATGGGGTTCTTTACGGAATGGCTATTTTAGTTTTAAGTCAAACCCACTTTTGGTGTTTACTGCCTGTGAGTTTTATTTTGGTCTCATCTAACTTGGGAACCTGATTCCAGTGGAAATATTGATTCCGTTTGGCAAACTGTTGGCCCATGTGCTTGTTTTTTAATGACAACAGATGCATTTTTCTGGCAACCCTTCCAAACATTTTAAAAGTGGAATTTCCTTTACCACCTGAATCAACCAACTCACAGAGCATGCAATCATGGGCAAACATCCTCTTTCAAGCATATTTTTAACATTGCCATTTGCCTTATACTTGGGAGGATTAACTGCAACCGCATTCATTGGCTGTTTAGTTAATATTTACCAAGTGTGGTCATATTAGTGGAGGGCACTGTAGCTTTGTGAAGGAGATTTTCATGTCATTGAAAATGACTCAGAACCTTGTTTTGGGCTGATGAGCTTCATTAATGTGTATGGTGAACTGTCTCACAGGGGAGTGAGTAAGCAGCATTTCATTTAAGACCGGGCTGCCCAGATCTGACCCACCAATCCAAAACCAGCCTGGTTCTCAGCCCTAGAAGATCATAATTTTGAGAGCTATGATCGAAGATAACACTTTCTCTGTTCATTCTCTTCCTCAGTTTTCAAAGTTATGCTGAATCGAATGGCATTTTCATTTAAAACTTCCACTGTAGCGGGGAACATAAGCAAATAATCTTATTTTGGGCTAATATAATGAAGACCTAATTAAGAAAAAATCTTTAGAGTAGATAAGCTTTTGCCTTAAAAAAGGAACAATGGACCATTTCTCGTTGTCTTTTCTTGTCTTGAATGGGCATTAACAAGTCTTCTTTTCATGAAATTACTACCACATCTTGAACAGAGGACGTAGGTTTGCTCAGATTAGTGACTGACAGGTGACAAGTCTTTAGATGACTGCTGTTCAGAACTCTTAGTCATGGCAGGAACGACGAAGTTAAATGTGGCAACCTGTGAGAGAACATCTGTCACCACTCCCTAACTTCCTCCTCATTTGCTGACATTTTGACGCGGCATATTGAGCAGTAAACTTGAGCAGTGAGCTATGAATTTCTTCATTCAGCCTAAGTTAATTTCCCCATTCAAGTCCAAGTCATCCCTCCAGTAGTATGATGCGTTTTCAGGGAATGTGACTGAAATGAGTAAATGACGTAAGAGGCGGTGAGGCATTGTGTTCTTCTGCAGCACCAGCCTAAGTACTCTGCTAATTCACATTT
Organism: Gymnothorax javanicus; assembly: GCA_029692085.1. Taxonomy (NCBI): domain Eukaryota; kingdom Metazoa; phylum Chordata; class Actinopteri; order Anguilliformes; family Muraenidae; genus Gymnothorax; species Gymnothorax javanicus. Next base: position 26,878,953 of record CM056210.1, on the reverse strand, counting down.
TTTTTGGTGTGGTTACAGCCACTTCCTTTCCATATGGAGACCAGGGCTGCGTCCGAATAGTCTTTTCTGCTTAGGAAAGTTCCTAACTCATAGAAAACGATCCGAAAGTATTTACGTGGCAGCCATGATAAGTGTGTTCGGATTCTTTAAATGTTAAGGAAAGGTGCTGCAATGCTTCCTAATTTATCACCTTTAGCATAGGGTACACTGAACCATCCTTTTCGAAAAGAAAGGAGGAAATGCTATCCCGCAATTCCGTGATGACCGTCCATCCGGCCAATCACGAAAACAAACAAACATGACATGCAGGAGGTGGGTGATCACTGTGCCTTGTGTAAGCGCATTCGGATTCTCTTATTAGCGCGGTTCTCTTCCTAAGCTGTAAAAGAGTCCCCTCTACACCTTTCCTTTACCTCATGACATTTTACACAGAGGTTAAAGAAAAGTGGTTAGGAATTAGACAATAGGACAAAATTTTTTTACTATTCGGACGCAGACCAAGTTTCTGTTGACAACAATCAGTGTTTTCTTTGGGATTACTGAAAGTACATGTTGCGAAATTTCCTTCCAAAGTTCACTTGTGCCATAAGTCAAAGTCATCTACAAAAGATTTGTGATATGGTCATGTGACCTGCTGTTTGTCCTCAACAATCTTCCTTATTTTGAAAATATTAAAATGTAACAAATCAAACCACTTGGAGTCATTCCACAGAGAAAATACACAGACACTTGAGTGCTGAGTTCAGTATGTGCAGTACATATTCTTGTGGGAAAATAATTTTCTTCATAGCCACCACTGACCTGCATTAAAACTGGGTATTAAAAGACCTATGTGAGGTCTTATTATTGTAGAATCATGCGTGGCACTGATAAAAAGAGAGCTAAAATGTTGGAAAATAAACATCATGCATTCTGAGTGTGCAGACTTTTTTTGATATTTTTTTCTAAAAATACGATGGTTTAATACCTGTGCCTGTTGTTTTTGCATTCAAACCTGTTGAAACATAATCGAAATGCATCAACAAAGAGATGTAAAAAAATGTATGTGTGATAAAATATGAAGGCAAGCAAACAACAGATGTATGCTGGGTTCTGCCTTATAAGGTAATATCCGGACACCAAGACAACAGTCTGGACTCGGAGTGGCAGAGAAAAAACCACTCAGGAGCTGGGGAGGACAGGCAGGCCAAACGGGAGGGCAAACAGTCAGAAAAATAAGATAGATAGATAGATAGATAATGAGACAGAGGTAACAGAATGAGAAAATGAGGAGAAGAGAGAGGGAGTTAGGAACCAAGTTGAGAGAATGAGAGCACAGTAGTGAGGGAAAGACAGAGTGGGGTAGAGATGGAGAGAGAACAGAACAGGATAAGTAAACAAGAGGTAGATGGAATAGAGAGGTAAAGCGAGTGAAATACAGAGGAAAAATACAAATGAGACAGGTAGACAAACAGAGAGGACAAACAAACCACAGAGCCCAGGAACAGCCGCATGTTATGTTATAGAATCCCACTACTGTATAAACCTCAGTCAGGCAAACATGCTCCTGTATCACATATAACACGGAGAGGCAGCGATCTGAGACAGAGGTTAACAGAAGGGCAAACGTAGAAAAACTGAAACGGGATGGGGGGGGGGGTGTAAAAGAACGGGTGGACACGCAGAGGAAAATCTAAGCCTACCGAGCACTCGACGCTAAAAACAGATCACTGAAAATTCAAGGGAAATGCGCAGGAAGCACGCCGGGAGTGGTCCTGACAGGGTGCAGAAGAATAACCACTTTATTTTGGGTAGGTCAGGAAATCTTTAGCATTTCCTCTATTGCAATGAACTGCAATGCCACTGGTGTGCAACTGCGGTCCACAAGACCTGACAGTGAACCTCAAAAACGGAAGCCCGATTTTGACAGCTGGGTCAATCCACCTCAATTCAACAAGTGGGTTCTGCTTGACCATCTCAGATTTGCTTCAAATTTTTACCAGATGAAGAACAACCATAATAACTAACTCATGCAAAATATTAGACTTATATATCAAATATATACCGAGAAAAAAATTTGTGAACATGGTACCCCCCTCACCATTTTCGGTGCATTTTGCGATCATCTTAAATCTACAGCAAAGTTCATACTGCATTATCTCAAAAAGTTTTCTAGGTGGAGTCATGAAATTTTCAGGGCAGAAAGCCTGCTATCTATAGATGTCATTTGTCTTATTTGAAGGGAATAGCCTTGGTTTTGACCATGGTGTGACATTGTGAAATTTGGAAAAAAAATTTAGCACTTTCACGAACTCCTATATTCACTGGCCCATCAAACACAAACTAAACATGGCAAGTGTCAAATAACTAGAGGTTCTTTTACATAAGTCTATATTGTTTTGATATTAACATAACTGGTTGTGTAGCATGCATATTTCTTGCATTTTTAAAAAAAATAAATCGCAAAATATTATTTTGCATTAAATTTCATCTTCCAATTGCTCAGGTATGACAGGCTGTACCAATCAACAAAACATATTTCCTGGAAGGGCATCTTATATGCATACTGCATGTGAAATTTCAAGATGGTTCTAGGACTCCAACCAGGCAAAATAGTTTTTTGAAAAATAGACATATCGTCGCAATTTACGTCATCGCCAGCATAGGTTTAAACACTGTCACACATTTACCATAACTCAAAGAATTTTATTTATTTGAAAAACACAATCTAATGGATGAATCAAAATTGCTTCCAACAGTGAACAGATATGAAAAATCTCTGATCCAACACCAACTCTAAAGTTACAGGACATGATACCTGGAAAATACATCAGTTGCATGTATGACCGAGAGTGGTGGATAGGCAATATCAAAAGCGTTGACCATGAGGAAAATGATGTTCAAGTTTCGTTCATGCATCCACATGGTCCAAACAAAAGCTTATTCTGGCCCAGAAAAGATGATGTTTGCTGGGTTCCGCTGAGCCATGTCCTTGAAATCATCGATTCACCTGTTACAACAACTGGGAGACGATACACAGTTCCACAGGAAACACAAAAACGTTGCACAGAACAACTGAAAAACATTAAATAAGGTTTCATCATGTCTGTTTATAGTTGGAAACAATGTTGATTAATTCATTAGATTGTGTTTTTCAAATAAATAAAATTCTTTGAGTTATGGTAAATGTGTGACAGTGTTCAAACCTATACTGGCGATGACGTAAATTTACACGATATGTCTATTTTTCAAAAAAATATTTTGCCTGGTTGGAGTCCTAGAACCATCTTGAAATTTCACATGCAGTATGCATATAAGATGCCCTTCCAGGAAATATGTTTTGTTGATTGGTACAGCCTGTCATACCTGAGCAATTGGAAGATGAAATTTAGTGAAAAATAATATTTTGCGATTTATTTTTTAAAAAATGCAAGAAATATGCATGCTACACAACCAGTTATGTTAATATCAAAACAATATAGACTTATGTAAAAGAACCTCTAGTTATTTGACACTTGCCATGTTTAGTTTGTGTTTGATGGGCCAGTGAATATAGGAGTTCGTGAAAATGCTAAATTTTTTTTTTCCAAATTTCACAATGTCACACCATGGTCAAAACCAAGGCTATTCCTTCAAATAAGACAAATGACATCTATAGATAGCAGGCTTTCTGCCCTGAAAATTTCATGACTCTACCTAGAAAACTTTTTGAGATAATGCAGTATGAACTTTGCTGTAGATTTAAGATTTATCATAAAATGCACCTAAAAACGGTGAGGGGGGTACCATGTTCACAAATTTTTTTCTCGGTATATATTTGATATATAAGTCTAATATTTTGCATGAGTTAGTTATTATGGTTGTTCTTCATCTGGTAAAAATCTGAAGCAAATCTGAGATGGTCGAGCAGAAGATGTTCTCTAAATCTGTTGAATTGAGGTGGAATGACCCAGCTTGGGTTAAACCATGCCAGTTTTCTGCTGTGGGAATGTTTTGTCTTTCTTCCCTTCTTCTTGATGAAAGAAACCAGGCCAGAGTGCACACCGGGTTTGGGCACCCCTGTTCCTGCGGGATTCTACTTCCAAGACCGCTGGACCTCGCTGCTTTGTCGCTCGCGTTCCTTTCCCACCGCTGCACTGCTGTCGGCCTGTCTGAAGGAGAAGGAGGTGCATATGATGGGCGACTCCACCCTGCGTCAGTGGTTTGAGTACCTGGAGAGCGCTGTTCCCAGTAAGGCACTCAAAGGCTTTTCTTCTGCATTGTATTACAGTCTTCACTTGAGCATTATTCCCACAATGAGAGTTTCATTTTCACTTGTACTAAGTTCTTTCGAACTTGATAAGGAAAATGTCTTACCCCCTAGGCAAATGTGAATGAAGCTCTCTCATCCAAGAGGCAGTGTATTTGTCTTACTAAGCAAAAGATATTCTGAAAGTTAAAGCTGCTGTAAGTGATTTTTTTTGTTTTTAAAAAAGTGTTAAATAGCTCCACATTCCGACAGAGATCATTTATTTGGAGTAGATTATAAAGTCATCCCTGGTCTCTGGCTATATTCCTCCCTCATTAAAATTGTCTGCCATTACACCTGTCCCCAAAAAACCTGGCATTCATCTCAACAATTTAAAAAACATTTGTCCCATTTCAAACCTCCCTTTTCTATCTAAAGTAATGGAGTGTGTTGTGGCAGCCCAACTCAAAACTCATCTAGAATCAAACAATCTCTTTGAAACTTTTCAATCTAACTTTCAACCAAAACATAGTACAGAGACTGCCCTTACCAAGTTTACTAACGACCTCCTCCATGCAGCAGACTCTGGATTTCTCACTATTCTCATCCTTCTCAATCTCAGTGCTGCTTTTGACACCATTTCTCACACATTGCTTCTCTACCGCCCAGACTTACTGTGGGTTACCGGCACGGTGCTAGCCTGGTTAACATCTTACCTGACAGGGAGACAACAGTTTGTCAAGCTTAAATGTCACAGGTCCAGGTTAGGTCCAGTTAACCATGGTGTCCCCCAAGGGTCAGTACTTGGTCCATTACTTTTTATCATTTACCTCCTTCCCCTTTGCCATATTATGTATCACTATCACATCAACTTTAACTGTTATGCAGAGGACACGCAACTTTACATCTCAACTAGGCCCTCAGTCCCCTTGCCTCCCCTGCTGCTTGTCAGTTGTCTTAATGACATTAAAAACTGGATGACCACTAACCTCCTCCAACTTAATACTAATAAAACTGAAATTATGCTCATTGGTTCAAAAACAAAGCTGTCTAAAACACCCAGCTTCCTCACAAGCATTTGTGGTTTTCCTGTTCCTCTGTTGACGCAAGTTAAAAGGCTTGGCGTCATTCTTGACAATACGCTATCCTTTGAACCCCACATAGAAACATCTCAAGGACTTTTTCCACCTGCGCAATATCTCCTGACTCCGCCCCTCACTCTCCTACATGAGTGCTGAAACATTAATCCATGCCTTTGCCACCTCGCGGCTTGAATATTGCAACACCCTTCTCACTGGACTTCCTACTAAACTCACTAACGAGCTACAAATCATCCCAAAACTTTGCTGCCGGAATCCTTACCCGCTCAAAGTCTTATGACCACATCGCTCCTGTCCTTGCTCAGCTGCATTGGCTACCGGTCAAACAATGCATTGAATACAAAATCCTCCTCCTCACATATAAGGCCATGCACACTCTTGCACCCCCCTACATTTCTTGAACTTCTTCATGAATACGCCCCAACTCCTCCTCAGCTGGTCTTCTGATCATCCCCACCACACGATTATCTACAGTGGGTGATCGAGCTTTCAGTTCTGCAACACCTAGGCTCTGGAATTCACTACCACCACACATCCGCCAAGCAGATTCACTAACATCTTCCAAAAACTACTCAAAACCCATCTGTTCACTTTTGCATACTCTTGACTGTCCCGCCTTCCTACAATCTGTCTGTCATATCATGTGTCAGCAATTTTAACCATATATATTTTGTGTCATGTTTTTTATTTATTTTCTATTATCTTTAATCGTGTACTGTTTTTGCTCTGTATGGTGACCTTGAGTGTCCAGAAAGGTGCCATTCAAATAAAATGCATTATTGTTATTATTATTAATATTAGTATTTCATTATTTAATTATTTGTATCAATATGAGCATGAATAAATTTCTATGAATTGTTCTTAATTAACTGTCATCTCTTCTCGCTCCCTAGCCTTGAAACGGCTGAACGTGCACACTTCTCCCATGTCTGGCCCTCTGCATGCCATCGACCCCCAGAGCAACACTGTCCTCCACTGGCGGGCACATGGCCTACCCATACGCACGCATAAGACCCCCATCGCAGACCTTCACTATATCGGCCGAGAGCTCGAGAGCATAGCGGGCGGGGAGCACACCGTCATCGTCTTCACCATTTGGGCTCATTTCACCACCCACCCGCTGGATAACTACATCCGTCGCCTCGCCACCATCCGCCGAGCGGTCCTCTCCATGCTCCAGCGCGCTCCGCGGACCCTGGTGGTGATAAAGACAGCCAACACCGGGTACAAGGATGTCTATGGTAGTGACTGGCTCTCGTGGCAGCTGGATCTGATTCTCAGGGCTATGTTCAGGAACTTGCCCGTGGTTTTCATCGATGTCTGGCAAATGACGTCCTGCCACTACTCTCCAGACAACATCCACCCGCCGAGAGTGGTGGTCAGTAATGAGGTGGACCTGTTTCTCTCTTTCGTCTGCCCTCACTCCACATAATGAAAGTAAAGGGGCAGGGGGGCTCACACACACACATAAGCTGGGCAGACATGGTATAATGTAATACAGTAAGGCGTAATCTAATAATAGGAAAATGTTTCTCCATGGGCACAGTATATATGCCCCTCTTTCTGCAGCCATTAGTGAAATAAGAAGACGGTCAAGGACATCCCCCCCCCTTTCCCAGTAAATGAACAACTGTCAAGCATATGGTTTATATTTTATTTACCTAGTGTAAACATAATCCCTGTGATGGATTGGTGGAGTCTCCAAATTGTGTTCCTGTCTGCCCATTGTTTGCAGGGTTGAACTCAACCCTCCTGCAACCCTGCCCTGGAATAAACAGAGTAGATAAGGGAACAACACAAGTAGTTATTTTAAATTATGGTTTTACTGCATGTAAATTGCTCTGGAATTACACCACCTATAGCGCTTTCCGGTTTATTTTACCACCCATGGCAAATTTCAGGGCAAAAAAGTCAGCAGCCTTAATCCGAAACAAAAGTTAATGAGCTGCGGGTCACATGACCCACGTGACATCACAGTAAGGCTAGCCAAAGTGACACTTAGCTAAATGTCTGTGAAAGCAAAGCGATTTACATTATGTCTGACTATGAATCCGACCCGCTGGAAAGCCCGCTAACCTCTGTCTTGAGAGCCATAAGTTTACGATTCAATAAGGGAAGTTATTTAAAGTTAACCCTCCTGCAACCCTGACCAGGAATAAAAAGAGAAGATAAGGGAAGGTCAATATATAAACCTACACACTTGGATGGGTGATGAATCAGAGGAAAGATCTACATAATCATTCTTAGTAACGTTCTGGACTTCCACAAGCTACCACTTCAGCTTCACCTTGGCATAGAGTCAATTGTAAAACCTTTTCTGGAGGGACTGAGTACTTTCCTCCAGGGGATATTCCCTCATTGTGTGTTTTGATGATGATGATGAAGAGTGCTATATAACACGTTTATACAAAAGAGAAGTTCAGTCTGAAGTGTTATTAGTCTTATGACACTAGAAAGGTCTTAATTCGCCTATTTTCGATAAAGCAGAAAGCCTTTCTCCCACCCAGCCTCCTCGCTGTGAAAATAGCAAACATCCATGTTCCTTTTTCGGCTGGTCTTTTAATCAGTTTTGGTCACCGTCATCATTGGCATATTGCTTTAGACTATGAAGCTGTGGCCCCTCTTCTTCATTTTGGCTCTCCAGTGGACAATATTTGCTTGTTTTAAGTTACTGTGAGTCTGGAGAGTGAAACGCTCTTTTTTGATAACAGCAAAGCTTGAAATGAGTGCTAACCCCACTCCAACAGCCAGGCCCTGGTCTAAGTTTGGTGCTGGTTGACGTAAGTATGTACAAGTGCAAATACTAATTCCATATTTTTCAGAATTGTTTTGCTACAGTCTGACGTTGAGCCCGTAAAATGATTTGATGCATTTCCTGTGTCATTCTTTTGTTACACAAAATCAACATTCATATAAAACAAAAAGTGTAATATGGAACATTATTTCTCTAATTGGTCTTAGATGTAGTTTCCACGATGAGAGTCTTGATGCCTTGACTCCTGAAATGAGGAAGATCTAGGAAACGTGTGACCTTGTATTAAGCAATCAGTAGAGGAGGAAAAAATGATAAAGGGAGGGCCAAAACATCCAAAACATGAGTCAGTTTATCCTGAATTTATTAGGGGAAAGAAATTCTCCCTGGCCACCTATGATTGAGCGGGGTCTTCGTACACCAAAATATCGTAGGCAAGAGAAGAGAGGTGGACTTAGACCTATTGTGATTACGCTGCTGAATTTCCAGGTTAAAGTCGAGATCCTCACCTGGCCAGAGAAAAGAAAAGGTTGACCTTCAATGGAACACAAATATACATTTTTCCAGATTTTAGTGCCGGCTTAACCCAGAAGCGGCGACCGTTAGATCCCGTGAAAGCTCTTCTTCAGGAGCTCAATATCAAGTACTCTATGTGTTATCACTGTACGCTTCGTGCGCTTGTTAATGGTAATCATAAGCAGTTTCGTTGTCCACTGCAAGCCACTGCTTTCAAGCGGGAGCTGGAGCAACGAAGACTCTATTTAAGTACCTAGCCTGTTTCTCGGGCTGGTCTCTTCGCTTCAGCTGCGACAAGTACTGTTTGTTTTCCCTTATTGTTCCAAAGTGTACAGCCCAATTTCTTTTCTTTCTGCAAACTATGCCATTGGTAAGTTACGACCTAGTGTTACGACCTAGCTAAGGTAATACTTCAGGTTTAATCAGGGCTGCCAACTTTTCAGAATACCTTGGAGCGTGACTGGGAAAAAAATGTGTATGCATTGGCGGGCAATAAACCATCTGGGGGAGGGGGCAAAGAATGCTCCTCCTGAAGAAAATTTTGTACATACTGAAGTTAAATGCACCAATTTTGTGCACTTTGAGTGCAAAACAAATGGTCTAAATCAATGAAGATCTGCACTTTTGTAAATAATTGTGTGCTATAGCAAATAATTTAGTCATAAAATTTAGTCATATAGATATGAATGATGATGGCCGGCAAAAAAGTCACATCCATAAAGCATGGTAAATGAAACTTTAACACAGCTTATAAATGGCCAAAACCTAAAATGAATATTGCACACATTTAAGCCATAAAATAAAAAGTAAAAGTGGTTACCTGGGTTGAACTGGTTTATTTTTAGAAACCAACTCTTCCTTCAGGCATACAATTGGCAAACTTTGTACTGTAGATTTGGACTTAAAATATCTAGCCTGAGTTTCCTTTAATTATTATTGTAGCCTATCAGGCAATCATTAATCAGTACGTAATAAAGAAACACTGATGATGGCCTAGCAACTTAAAAAAATGGCCAACACTCATCTCTTTCCTTCATTAAGATAGTTCATGAAGGAATGTAAGATGCCCACCAATCAGAAGTCAGGAGCTGTACAAGAATTTTCTGCACTATTTTTCCAATGACTGGAAAAAAAAAAAAAAAAAAAAAATTGGAAAGCCCTGCCTACATCTGGCCCTAGCACACAATGTGCATGCTCAGCAGTTTTTCCTCAATATTATCCCAACCGTACAGAGCCGGAGCATGACACAAGACGTAGCATCGCTCCTCTTGTGCATCAGTTTAGTTTCAAAAATTTATTCAGTAAAAAATAAAAAAAAATGCACTTAAATTCTTTTTTTTCATTCAGATTTATTAATAAATAATGAATTAATCGATCAATACATATAACATTAACAGCTATTTGTTGTAGTTCTGGCTGATTTCCTGGTTGTTCCTCTAGCTGCTGTAGTTCTGGCTGTTGACATTTTTTCAAAATAGGTAGTTGATCTTGAAAATAAAACAGAAGGTCCCTCTTCTTTCCTGCTCCTGATGTATCTTTAGACATCTAATTCATCATCTCGTGATGGAGCAATGAAAACCAAGAATGCATCAGAAACCGTATATGATTGGCATAATGGATCAGGGTAGGATATGATTCAACAGTTATTTTATGTCATTTAAAATTACATTTATGAAACGTTATGTAGCCTAAAATGGTTGGTTGCTGGTTACTAGACCATCTTCAAGGTAAAATGAGCACAAACCATTTATATGAGTAAAATAGCCTTACAACCCATCATAACAGGATTTGAATTTAACAATGTTAAACTAGCAGGTTGGTATGCTTTTTATTTTCACAAGATCATCTTCAAAGTCTTAGCTGGTGCAATGAAGTGAAAATAATTTGGACGAATGGAACAGCCTTACAACAATCTAATTCTAATCCCACTTTTGTATTTTTTCAGTCTATTAAAATGACAAAATGAATGATTTGTTGACTGACTAGTAACATACTAAAAAAATAGAAAGAAAGTACACAAATTTGTGGGGTCAGTAAAACAGCATTACATATGCTACTAGGCCTATAGCTGATTTCTTGAACAATATCACTTTTCACGGTCAAGTTTAAATAGCCTCTCTCCTAAAAAACTGTCCTGCAAGGGCACAAATCCTCGAAGATGACATCGTTATGTAGCCTCTCGCCTTCAGGAAAATACTCCGATCAACTCCACAGGGAGCACAGACGCCTCTGACGCCATTTGTTGCTTGTGCACTATCCACTATAGCGCCGGCCAGTGTATGGCAAGAGTTAAAACTATAGCCACCGCGAAATTTACAGCATGATCACATTATTAATGTTACTCATAAACTAGTGTTATATTTAGTCATGCCCGGTAAATTAATGCCCTATACTGTCCAGATAACCCGGGGAATTCAGAAATGTAACGTTTTTCTAGAGTCCATGTAACCAAGAGTGAACGCACAAAAATAACTAAGTCAAATTAAAACCAAACTGTTGCCAACTGTCACTTGCATCAAGTAGGCCTAATTTACAATACATGTAAACTAACTTAATGCTTCAATCACACCCAGTAAATTAATACCCTGGAGGTCCATTATAGCCAACTGTCACTTGTGACAAGTTTGACTAGAAACTCCATGCCAAACTGTGCAGGTTCATTCAAGCTACTCTTTGAGCCTGTCTTTTAATTTATCGTTATATATTCAGTTCCCCATCACAGTTAAACAAACTTTAAATCGGTCACGGTTTCTTACAGTGTTGTTTTGTAAATCTTCTGTGTGGGTGAGAGACGAACTGATTCAGAGGAGACTGGATTAATCCTCTGATTTGATTCATTTGACACTCATTGCGCATGACTGGTTGACAAGTGTTATGCGCAGTTGCACTCGAGTCATGTGGGTTAAATACATGGAATATTGTCTCGAAAATGAATCAAAATAAAAAGTTTGATTTTTTTTTTTTTTTTTTGCAAAGAAATAGAGCTGTGGCGTGTGAGCATGTCGGGGGCCAATTCTGTGTATTTCACGCTCAATACGTGAGAGTTGGCGGGTCTAGTTTAATGCTGCTCAGGCGTACGTATGGTAAAAACTTCAGTTCTTAAAATGTGCTCAAGAATGTTTTTTTTTTTTTTTTTACCTTTGCATCGCTACCTCTTACATTCTAGCGATATGATCTGATGAAAAGAGTTTGCGCTGTTGATTTTGGTCTTCTATGGGATACCTTTTGTTGTCATTACTGTTTAATTCTTGATGACTTGATGTAGCTAGCTAGCTACCATTCCTCTATCATTAACTGTGATTCTGTTTGCCATAGAGACCCCTCCCTCTCCTTTCTTTTATTTTTTATTTTTTTGTTATGGGGGGGGGTCTAAATGGGAATTCCCATGTTTACATATCAAGTTGTCGCCATTTGGAAGGTGACAAATGACAAATTGAATGGTAATTTTATGGAAGTGGCTATTTGCCCTGCAGCGTTTCTGCACAAAAGTCACAAGAGTGAGCTGTGGGGCAAATTACAGAAGTGCCTCTCTTATCCACCCCGCTGTGGTGCGAATAGCAGAACTGCTTCTCTGGTCCGCCTGCTGTGGGGCAGATAGCCGATCTCTTTCCCCCAATTCACCCTGCTGCGGGACAAATAGCCTCTTCCTAATTTTCTATGTGAACTGTTTTGCTTTAGGAGGTTTCTCATGGTGGATTGTGATTATCAGAATTAATTCAATTTTGTAATTTATGACAATGGTTTTATTTTTTTTCTGCCGCTTTGAAGGCTGATATATTTATTATGCGGACATGAGCCCATCTGCTGAGGGGTGAAGCAGACAGGAAGGCTTCAGAGAGAGTCTTGTTTGTATTTATCTGGGCCCTCATTAGTTCATAGCACAGGGTTTGGCTGGCCTATTTACTCTTTTCATGTACTGTTGATGTTGTCATCTGTGAGTCACATTTTGTATACCACACCACAAAAACTGTAGAATGTAACTAATCTATTTTGGCCTAAATTTGCCACCAACTTCATGGGAGGGATAATTACAGTAAATACCTTCTTAACTCTGTCTTGTATTTTGTGTTCTATGTTAAGAAAGCAAAGAAAGCCTATGGGCATCAATACGATATTTCTTCAGCGCTCCCTTAGTGAATAGCCCTGATTTTGCTTTGTCATATTTAGATAAAGGTTCTCAAATTTGGAGTAAATTAGGTATTTGGAAAATAAATGATATTTTTAACAATGGTGTTCTCCTTTCCTTGGAATGTCCACAAAATTCTGTAAATGGGGCCTTTTGAGGTCACAGTTTTTTTTGTTATCTCAAAATTAGGAACTTCATAAATTCAGTTCCTTAGTATAAGCAAGGTAGGCCTCACTGATTTGGAGAAAGTTCTCAGCCATGTTTGCACTCTCTCGAAAGAGAAAATAAGTTATATATTCATATCAAAATTTGTTTATTCTTTATAAAACTAACACAGAAGGCTGCATGCTTTCATGGAAGCATGAAATTGATGTTGATCGAAATTTATGGAAAGGGGCTTTAATAAATTCTAGAAACATATCTTTTTCATGCAAATCCCATGAACTGCAATATAAAATAATGCAAAGATTACATACTACTCCCAGCATTAGAAGTAGATATGACCCAAACTGTTCGGGAATTTGTTATAAATGTGAGACATCCAGTGGTTCCTACATTCATTTAATTTGTTCGTGTCCGGTGTTCCAGGGTTTCCGGAATGATGCTGAGAAGCATGTCTCAGATATTATTCATTACCCCGCGGGGCTTCAACCACGTCAGTGCAGTTTAGGTTTACATTCTTCTGCCCCTGCCCTAAGGGGTTACAAACAAATGTTGAATCTTTCGTGGTAGTCCACCCACTTAACTACATTGCAGGGTTGTAGAGGGAAGGATAAACCAACTAAATTTCAGTAGTGGGTAATTCCGTGCCAAATCACCAGAAGGCTCCCAACTGACCATCTCAGATTTGCTTCATAACTTTTTGTTTTGATGCCCTTGTTACTAATAATTACTGTGCAAAATTTTAGGCCAATATCTCCACTAGTTTCGGAGATATTAAGCCAACAAAAAGGGGGTGTGGCCCCATATTTAGCATAAAAACGAGTACTACAATCAAAGATCCATAGTTTGATGGCTAATAACTTTTGAACTGTTCGCAATAAATGGTTCAAATTTTCACACGATTCTTTGATATAATAAGGCTCTGTACACCGAAGGAGAGCTTTGTATGTAACATATTTGCAGATTTATGGCATGCCAAATATGGCTTCCTGGAATGCGCGTTCATCCATGGTAGCACTTTTGGCTCTCTATATCTCAAGATTTAATGACACCAGATGTCTGATTCTTTTTAACTGCCAGAATTTATACCGTTCAGGTGGTGGGTGATATATGTCTGTTAGATATTTGAATTTTTTTCCAGTGGAAGGCCTTTGGGTAGACAGGAAAATCCCAAATTTTCAGGTTCCAAAAGTGAACGGTTTGGTTGCTAGGGCCTCCGGAAGGGTCACCCTCTGGAGGGCCTAAATTGAACTTTTAAGAAAAATAGGTTTTTGAGTTGAAATATCTCAGTGCGCCCTCAATAGCCCAGCTTCATTTTCACTGATGTCAATCTGTGTTGGGAGAAGTTTTGGAAAATCACGAAATTTTGGTGGGCTGTTGAGGGCGCCACCTATAGGGGGCGCTTGAAAACACCACTTTGAGCCCAAGTAGCACTTACGTTTGAGGCATTCCTTGCCTGCGCCCTCAATAGCCCAAGTTTGTTTATACATGATATTATTTTATAACAGTGCCTTGTGCTATTCCACTTGAAATTGTAGTGGGATGGTGAGGGCGCGGAATTATAGGTGGCGATCAAGTCGGTGAAAATGCAAAAATAGGGGTATTCTGCGGCTGTAGATCTCCATGCGCCCCCATCAGATTTGAATGTAGTCTATTTTATTTGATAGCCCTACATGTCCACTATATGTACTAAAAAGATTCATGTGGGGTTCAACTGTATTAACCCCTTTTTGACCATCCCAGTAAGGCAAGGTTTCAAACACGAATTAGTACAATATATGGTCTATGGATTGAATAAAGGGATGAAGGCAACAAGGCATGATGGAAAGGTAACTAACTGAAGGTGCACACATCTGGCCCTTGGTCTAGGGTTATTTCATTAGCTGGAGGGCCTGAAATAAAAATCTATTCATCCAATTGAGCAGCAGTGAGACTGGGACAGGAAAAGCAATACATCTAACTGCACACATGTGGATGGGCCCAGGACGGGGGATCAGATAGAACCCTCTGCTGAGCAGAAGGTGGAAAAGGTCCTCAAAAAGGAGTCACCACATTTTCTCATTCACATCTGTATGCATCAAGTTGTTGCACTGTGTACTTTCAGTTTCACCTGACAATGTGCACAGTTTTTACTTTCTAACTCTTGGCTCGTTTCATGTTTTCCGTCGTTATCTCCAAAATATAACAGACTAGGGGGGAAAACCAAGTGTCTGACATCATACTTTCACCTGAGTTTTCTCTAACAAAGTAGGGATGATGGAGGTAATGAGTGATTTATTTTCCTGAAATTAGCATGACAAAAGAAGTAAACAATTTTTTTTTAAATTTATTCATGAGCGGTGAAGCGTGCAATCCGTCCGGCCCCGCCTCCAATCTTCTAAACATTCCAAAGGAAGTCAGCAGAAGGCTGGACCCTATCCATTGGTTCAGAAGAGAGCTTTAAATTGCTGATTGCCCCACTAAAAATCATCCATTGGCATTGAATTCAAACTGACACCTATGCTGACTTATGTACCGTAACAGCACTACCTAGACAAGTGTATGGAATGGTCACGTCACACCTTTCAGAATGATGATCAAAAAGGGTTAAAACAGTTGAACCCCACATCAATCTTTTTGGTTCACATAGTGGACATGTAGGGCTATCAAATAAAACAGATCTGATGGGGAGATCTACAGCCGTGAAATACCCCTATTTTTGCATTTTCACCGACTTGAGCGCCACCTATGTTCCGCGCCCTCACCATCCCACTACAATTTCAAGTGAAATAGTACAAGACACTGTGATAGAATCAAATTATGCATAAACAAACTTGGGCTAATGAGGGCGCAAGCAAGGAATCCCTCAAACGTGACTGCTACTTTGGTCCAAGATGGCGTTTTCAAGCGCCCTCTATAGGTGGCGCCCTCAACAGCCCACCAAAATTTCGTAATTTTCCAAAACTCCTCCTAATATAGACTGACAACAGTAAAAATGAAGCTGGGCTATTGAGGGCACACTGAGATATTTCAACTCAAAAACCTATTTTTCTTAAAAGTTCAATTTTGGCCCTCTGGAGGGTGACCCTTCTCGAGACCATAAAAACCAAACTGTTGACTTCTGGAACCTGAAAACCTGGAAATTTCCTATTTACTAATAGATCTTACACCAAAAGAAATTTCAGGCCATTTACTATCACACATATATCAACCCCTAATAGAAATGCGCCTGACCGTTATAAATTCTAGCAGTTAATATATGAGACATGTTATAGTACTATCAGGAAAACATGTTATATCTGTAACGAAAATTATACTTTCTCATATATAGGCCCCAAAAATGGAAAAAAGCTTGTCACGTCTGTATTTTGAATGCTTACAGCAAAAATCTGACAAGGTCTAACCAGAAAAAAAATTAGATCAGTGAAAAGAGCAAGGTCTAATTGATAGATGTACCAAATATGAAGTTGGTGCTGTGAAGAAAACTATTTTATTCAAGCTGTTGAATATAGAAGGTTTAATGACATGCGAAAATGCCATTCACAAGGTTACATCACACATGCTACATCATTATTAATTCAATTCTCTTGACTATGCATATATTTAGTATATTTGTAAATATAATAAATTATTTACAAATCTCACAAAAGTCAATTACACAAATTTAATTCTATTTATGTAGACTTAGCATATCTATTTGAAGCGTTTGAATGACTGGTCAATTTCTTTAGCCACACCAGAGGGAACTACATATTGTCTACCAGTTGTGTAGCTGCTCCCCTGGTTTTTACCCCTCAGCCGACTTCGGCCGGAGGGGTATTGTCGTCACCTGCGTGTCTGTCTGTCGTCCGCCATCCGTTGTCCGTTGTCTGTCGTCCGTCCATGACTTTGTCCGGGCCAGTACTCAGCAACTAATGATCGCAGCTTCACCAAATTTGGTATGGCACCTCACTATGACCCATAGATGTGCAACGACAGGTTTTTTGCTGGATTTTACGTTTGACCTTAGCGCTGCGACCTTGACCCTGGAAATATTGTCCGGGTCAGTACTCGGCAACTAATTATTGCAGCTTCACCAAATCTGGTGTGGTAATTAATTATGACCCATAGATGTGCAATGTAAGTTTTTTTGCTGGATTTGACCTTTGACCTTAGCGCTGTGACCTTCACCCTGGAAATCTTGTCTGGGTGACTTTGTCCGGGCCAGTACTCAGCAACTAATGATCGCAGCTTCACCAAATTTGGTATGGTTACTCACTATGACACATAAGATGTGCAATGACAGGTTTTTTTGCTGGATTTGACCTTTGATCTTAGTGCTGTGACCTTGACCCTGGAAATCTTGTCCGGGTGAGTACTCAGCAACTAATCATCACAGCTTCACCAAATTTGGTATGGTAACTCACTATGCCCCATAGATGTGCAACGTCAGGTTTTTTACTGGATTTGACCTTTGACCTTAGCGCTGTGACCTTGACCCTGGAAATATTGTCCGGGTCAATACTCTGCAACTAATTATCGCAACTTCACCAAATTTGGTATGGCACCTCACTATGACCCATAGATGCACAATGTCACATTTTTTGCTGGATTTGACCTTTGACCTTAGCGCTGTGACCTTGACCCCGGAAATCTTGTCCGGGTCAGTACTCGGCAACTAATTATCGCAGCTTCACCAAATTTGGTATGGTAATTAATTATGACCCATAGATATGCAATGTCAGGTTTTTTGCTGTATTTCACCTTTCACCTTTGCTCAGTGACTTTGACCCTGGAAATCTTGTCCGGGTCAGTACTCGGCAACTACTTATCGCAGCTTCACCAAATTTGGTATGGTAACTCACTATGACCCATAGATGTGCAACGTCAGGTTTTTTGCTAGATTTGACCTTTGACCTTAGCTCTGTGACCTTGACCCTGGAAATCTTGTCCGGGTCAGTACTCGGCAACTACTTACCGCAGTTTCACCAAATTTTCTATGGTAACTCACTGTGACACATGTATGTGCAACGTCATGTTTTTTGGTGGATTTCACCTTTAACCTTAGCGCTGTGGCCTTGAGGCTGGACATCTTGTACGAGTCAGTACTCAGCAACTACTGATCGCAGCTTCACCAAATTTGGTATGGTAACTCACTGTGACACATGGATATGCAATGTCATGTTTTTTGCTGGATTTCACCTTTCACTTTAGCGCTGTGATCTTGAGGCAGGACATCTTGTGCAGGTCAGTACTCAGCAACTACTGACCGCAGCTTCACCAAATTTGGTATGTTAACTCACTGTGACACATAGATGTGCAATGTCACGTTTTTTGCTGGATTTCACCTTTCACCTTAGCGCTGTGACCTTGAGGCAGGAAATCTTGTCCGGGCCGAGGGGTATTCAGCAACGCGTTATGTTTTAACTTGTGTTTATATTGATTTTAAAAGTTTATTAAAATCCTTAAAGCTTTTTTTCCAGCCTGTGCGTTTGGGTCCTTTACTTTCTTTTAGACCCATGGTCCTAGCTCCCATGGGATTGCAGTATTCATCCGATGGGAGCAAATCCATGACAATGCAACCTTGTGAATGGCATTTTCGCATGTCATAAAACCTTCTATATTCAACAGCTTGAATAAAATAGTTTTCTTCACAGCAACAACTTCATATTTGGTACATATAGCAATTAGACCTTGCTCTTTTCACTGATTTAATTTGTTTTCTGGTAGACCTCGTCAGATTTTTGCTATAAGCATTCAAAATACAGACGCGACAAGCTTTTTTCCATTTTTAGGGGCCTATATATGAGAAAGTATAATTTTTGTTACAGATATAACATGTTTTCCTCATAGTACGTCCCCTTTTTGAAGGCTTAATATCTCCAAAACTAGTGGAGATATTGACCTAAAATTTTGCACAGCAGTTATTAGTAACAAGGACATTAAAAAAAATATGAACAAAATCTGAGATGGTCAGTCAGGAACTTTCTCTGAAATCTGGTGATTTGGCACGGAAAATTACCCTAGTGTAAATACTTATTTTACCTCAGGGCAATACATTGTTGCCCGGCCTTGCTCCCCCGACCCAAAATAAATACTAAGGACTAAACAATATTTGTATATGTATATGTAGTTACAAAAGAGCACAGAGAGTGAACAATTTAATTGTATCCCCGGACGGAGTGTCCAGGGGTGCTATGGATTTGTGGTCGTTGCACATCCGCATCTGATATCGCTATAAATTCCACAAATTTGAATCCCTCTTCATGAAATTTCACAAAAACGTAGGAAAAATTGTTTTTGTCACAGCCGTATAGATTTTGTAGCACAGAAGTACATAGTTTTGGCTCAGGGAACAGTCAAAGGACATGAAGCACGTCAAATTTCTCTATCTTTTCCATTCAAAAATCACCCAAAAATTTTTGGGAGAACAGCAAACAGACAGAGTTTTTAGATCCCTGTCATTCCAACATTATAGCACTCAGAGAAATAAAAAAGAAATCCACACACTCAGCAAAGTCTCATGCCTTGAATAATGTGGTTACATTGGAGACAGGATGAACGTTTTTTTTTTTTTTTTGCGTGAGAAGCAGGAGTTTGAGGTGTGCGCGGGCAAAGATTTCTCTGACAAAGCGGCCTGGTCACAATCAACCTGACTCTTGGGTGGACACTAGGGCCCAAATTTTTACCAAAACAAATTGCTATGTTCTCATATCCCATGAATGGCCAATCATGTCCTGCAACTTTCTGCCAAATATGACTGAGTATCCTATTTCAGTTTTTGTGTAGTGGTAAGTTGAAGTTTTACAGGTATGGAGGGGTATAGACACTACAGTGTGTCAACCTGGCAAGCATAACGTTCATTCTGACTGAGCTATTTGTTTGACAACATATATGATTTGTTTAACAAAATAATGTTTATTGCAAAATAAACTGAACAAACCACCATACTTTATATTGTTGGTTTAATATTAAAATTTCAGTTTGACTTTTTCGTATTCTTTCCAAAATCACTGATGTTTATACCATGTACCTCATTAGATGTCTCTACATATCTCTATTGAGCACAGTCCATATTAAGAACTGACAAAATTACAACAAAATATTTCAATTTGCATACTTTTTGTGCATTATGTAATATTGAATCAGGGCATAATTATTAGGTAAGTATTGGAGTATGGACACTACACGGGGTATGGACACTACAATTTGGATTTGGAAAGATGCTCCATCTATATAATTAATTCCATTACCCATCACATAAGTCATGGATTATTTCCATATACCCACTGTCATTTTATAAAGATGAAATATATAAAGCTTAGTTGTATCACTATGGATTGGTTAACAGGGGTATGGACACTACACTTTTTTTATTCATTCATGGTCAGAGAATGATCATTCCTGGGTATTGATTATTTATGAAACTCTGGTTTAGATAACTGTTATTTTTTCTCACATATATAAAATTTACAATTTGCAATCTTGTTTAACACAAATTTCATGAATTATTAAGTCAGTGCAATGAGGAATGAGCTGAAAGAGAAAAAAGTATAATGCTGACAATGTCTTCTTTAGGGGGTCATAAAATCGATCACCATCCACCTATTGTGATGGGGTAACCTGCAAAAGAAAGAGCATTTACAATCAAATATAGAAAACACTGAAAATTTGCAAATACACACATATATTTTTAAAAATGAATGGAAAAAATACATAACTTTATATTTGGCCTTGCACAACACCAAAATTTACCACGATTAGGAACAAAATGCAGAATGCTAAGACGTATCATACCTCGCAAATCATCGTTATTGTGATTTATTTTCCCACCCATGTGGAACCTGCAATAAAAATAGTTATAACTTGATGTGTTCATGAGCATATTTTGTCAATAATAAGTACTATAACAGAAATACCACACTTTACTCAGGTTGATTGTGACCAGGCCGAAGTGACTCAGCGATTCTCTGTGCATGGGGAACCAGTCCTGGCATGGCCCTCTGTGATTGGCTGATTTGATATCTAACCACTCAGTAAAGAAAAGCGTGAGAAGTCCGGAGTAATAACGCAGGTGAAACTGATAAACCTCCATGCTCAAGGACTTCAATTCCGTGCGAGAATCTCTTACACATGCGGTGTAAGAGGTGTGCGTTATTAATGAAAACTGACCACACCTGTTAATGTTGAGAGTTTTCTGAGCTTTTGTAATGGTAATTTAAATAAAAGATTGAAAACAGGTCATGACCAATCATTATTTTCAAGGGATGGGTTTAAGCCTCCCCTATCGCCAGTTCACCAGCCTCCACTGACACACACACACACACACACACACACATATATATATAAAGTTTCAAGAAGTTGTGCATGTTGTATTTTACGCTGATTTAGAGGTTCTTTTTTTGCTCCCCCAAAGAGGACAAATGCCCACCCAAGCTTGGCATCCTAGCAACGCCTCTGATACAAGCTCGCTAAGTTATCAGCATCTGTTTGCCAGCATTACCATAAAAGGGCATCTAAAGTCGATTCCCATTGTTTTTGTTTATCGGCCAAACAGCGAGCCGCACCTGCGCACACAAACCGTAATAGAAGGATTATCTACGCAAGTACACAAAACATTGGTTTATATGAATGAAATGGTCATATGACAATGCAAGATGTCAACAAAAGCAAGTGATTTGTTTGTAAACATTGGACGTTCAACGTCCCGTCTGAGAATCGACTTTAGATGCCGTTTAAATAAACTGAAGCTTCGAGGAATATTCGCGCAGATAACTTTATGGCTCTCTGTCCAGCGGCCGCCACTGCTAGCGACAGGAGCTCTATTCCTCATAGCTCTTTGCATAGCGCATCAGCAAATGCGGATATGTGTTTGGTCTGTTAATTTCGTGAAATAAATATTTGAAATATTCTCAGTCCTTCACAACTCTGTCTCATATTGTGTGTTTTGTTAACTGTTCTAGTAAAAAAAAAAAAACATATAAACAAATCAAATAGCCTGTCGTGCCGGACATAATTTACGAAGAATAAAGAGTGAATGAATAAATGAACTGAAGTAATTTTATTTGCATCAAGAAAACTTACAAAGAACTAATGTGCAATCACAATGAAATACAATTGAAATAAGATTTGTAGGCTACTGTTTCGCGATTTTTGTGGTCACTGGTTTCAACAGTGGTTTTTATGGCTTGAGTTCGTACATGCGAGTGGTTTATATATATATATATTCACAGTTGCAATCAACATTATTCAACCCCCATTGCAAATTGCGTTTAATAGCAAAATTTACAAACTTTCAGCTGTTTGTGATAAACAGATTAAACAAGAACATTTTAAATAGCTCAACACAACTAATATTACACATGGTTTCTCCAAATTTAACTCAAAATGCCACTTTTAATGACTTCTGCAGTCTCAAAATTATTCCACCCACCGAATAGAACCCGTCATAAGAGCATATTTGCAAGTCAGGTATTGCCTGAAGCACACCTAATGTAGCTAATCAAGTGCTTAATTAGTTGCATCAGGTTTGCTTGAGATAGAACACATCAAATACTTGCACTCGCTAGGGGTTTGTTGACAGTGACATTTGATTGCATATTAAAAATATGGCTGTCAAAAGAACTGTCCAAAAAGCTAATAGAGGAGATCATTGCTTGGCACAAACAAGGAAAAGGATACAAAAAGGTAGCACAGGCACTGAATTTTCGTAGAGATACAGTTGGAAGCATAATTCGCAAATTCAGAGTTAAAGGAAGAGTGGCTACAGTACCAGGATGTGGCAGAAAGAGGAAGCTATCAATGGCTGTCACCAGATTCCTGAGGAGACGGGTGGTCAAAAATCCTCGAGTGACTGCAGGAGACCCGCGGCAACACTTGGAGGCAGGAGGCACTGAGGTTTCAGTTTGCACAGTAGGGCGCATACTAAATGTTGAAGGTCTCCAAGACATACACCACAACTGATCCAAAAGCACAAGCTCCAATATGCTCAGAACCATATAAATAAGCCACACAAGTTTAGAGATATTGTTCTGTGGAGTGATGAAACAAAACTGGAATATTTCGTGCTCATGTATCAGTGGTATGTCTGCGGGAGGAATAAAGAAGCATATGCTGAAAAGTACACCCTGCCTACAATGAAGAATTGTGGGGGCTTTTTGATGCTCTGCGGCTGCCTTGCTTCCTCTGGCACTGGAAATCTGCAAAGTGTGGAGGGCAAGATGGATTCAGTGAAGTTCCAGGATATCCAAGGAGAAAATGTCATGCTGTCTGTAGGGAAGCTGACGCTTGGGCATCATTGGACCTTCCAAAAGGAAAATGATCCTAAGCATACCTCAACATCCACCAAGGCTTGGTTTCAGAAGAAGTCTGGGAAGATTCTAGAGTGCCCATCACAGTCGCCTCACTTGAACCCCATAAAAAAATCTCCGGTAGGATTTGAAGAACACAGTTGCAGCATGCAAACCCTAGAATATTAGTGAACTGGAGGCCATTGTCCATGAGGACTTGGCTAAGATTCCTTGGGAATGCTGCCAAAAGCTGACATCTGCCTATGCATCACATTTCCAGCAGGTCATAGCGGCAAAAGGGTGCTCTACTAAGTATTAAAGATGCTTGTCATGATGGGGTTGAATCATTTTGAGCCTGCAGTAGTCATTAAAGTGGCATTTTGTGTTGAATTTGGAGAAGCAACTTGTAATAATTGTTGTGTTGAGCCATTTAAATTGTTCTTGTTTGATTTGTTCATTGCAAACAGCTGAAAGTTTGTAAATTTTGCCAGTAAACCTAATTTGCAACGGGGGTTGAATAATTTTGATTGCAACTGTATACATATATACGTTCTGGTCCGATCCTTAACCCGTCTGAGCAGATGTTGATGTCAGTGGACATGGAGCTGCTCTATTTATGCACGCAGTTACACTATTCTCTCACTAGATAACACACCCGGATCAGTTATTGAACATTCACCAGCAAGCCAACCTCGAACACAGTTTAGAATATCGGTGAGTTCAGTCCCAACCCTGTTTTTCAACAGCTGCATGAATTAAACTCCTCAGCTAAGCCTTGTGTGCAAACTGCTCAATATACTTGCCTATACTATCTAGCCAGCAATTCAAAAAATGCTCTCTTGTGACAGAAAAAAATCGTTGTCCTCTGTAGCAACCACTTCATCTATAGAGAGCCAGTGGTATTCAAATTAGTAGTTAAGAAAAATCGGTTTTCTGAAGCAAAAATTTGACATATTGATACTGTTATTCTTCTATAACTATCATCTATGTTCTATCACAGTGGTAGTCAACCCTGGTCCTGGAGAGCCGCAGTGTCTGCTTGTTTTTGATGCTACTCAGCACTTAATTGATGAATTAAAGCAGTTGATTACACGCTTAACTCATCTCACCTGGTGTCTTAGGTTTAAATAGGGTGGAGAAAACCAAACTCAGCACACCATGTGGCTCTCTAGGACCAGGGTTGACTACCACTGTTCTATTGTTTCCCTCATGCAGGGGTAGTGTTAGGCCAGGACACGGATGCGGACGCGAGATGACCGCAAATCCATAGTACCCCCGGACACTCCGTCCGGGGATACAATAATGTCTTTTTGTGAGAAAAAGTCAATATCTAGTTATAAGAAAGTAAATAGATAAATAAATAAACTTGGTACTGTTCCTCTTGTTGGTTGTTGGCTAGTAGGGGAAACTAGGGCAAAATGGGGTATCGGGGAAAAATGGGTTTTGTCAGAACGCCTCCTTTAAAGTCTTCGAGTGACCTCAGCCTTCATCGGCTTTGAGAGGTCACGTGATGAGAGCACTGCATTTCTTCCCAGTGTGCATGTTAACTGTTGAACTCGCCTCGGAGAGGTAAATATCAAAATATGTCTATTTTCGTACTATTTTTCATGTGTACTTTTTGTGGGACGGTTTTTTTGCAGAATAGACACTGATATAAAGGTGAGGTTCTGTTGTAGTAGTATGCTACAGGCTATGGGAACGCCTTGTTGATCTTGACCTAAATTCGCCATGCTTTTCTTAAAGGACTGTATTGTGTACTGTGCGTGATGAGGGGTAAAATGGGGTAGGCGTTGTGGGGCATAATGGGGTACTTCCCTGTTAGCCCCAAGTGTATTATTTTGTAATGTCAGATATTTTTGTGTCAAACAGGTGTCAAGACAGAGAGGGAAAACAGCTGTACTCACATGTTCATCTTACAAAAAAGAACTGCTGGAAATGAAAGAAAAGTGCTCCAAAAGTAAAAGGCTGCAAAACAGAGAAAGGAAAGAAAAATTCAGATGCACAGGAGGATACTGAATGTCTCTATTGTAAAGATTTTTATTCGGTCAGTCATGAAAGTTGGGTTGCCTGCAGCAAATACAGCAGATGGGCGCACTCGTGTGCTGGACTGGATGAAAACAACGGAAACCCAGCATACATGTGTGAACTGTGTAAAGACTGAAAATGGAATTAGACGTTGTTTCGTGATCATTTTTTGGACTTGCCATAATAGTTTGCTGGTTCCCCAATCTGCCCCAGGAGCCACCCCGTTTTGCCCCTTGCATGGGGTAAAATGGGGTCGCGAGCAATTTTTTCAATCTTGAATCAATACCTGAACTTTAAATGCATGCATTTCTTGCTTTGTCATATTGTTCTTTATGTGCAAACCTTTAATGTTTATACAAGTTTGAGTCCCTTGAATGAAATATCAAGTTCAAGTTCGAAGTTCGAAGTTTATTTCAGACTCATCGTCCATACATATACGCATGTGGGGAAAGATCTTTCTTAAGTACCCCATTTTGCCCCAGTTTCCCCTAGTTCTCTTCTGCTGTTGGAAAACTGTCCTCGTGTTATCTTGGTGTTAGTGTATGGACTGGGTGAGCAGAGCAACCCTTCCTTTTTTTCGCTTTCATGAGGGTTTAGAGGTCTGCACACCTGGTTAGTGTTTTTGCTACTCAACTATGTAGTTAACACTTGATTATTGCCTTTTTTCCCCCTTATTTTTGTATGACTCCAGATGACAATTATGGCACCCTGGTTTCAACTCCTTTTACTTTGTCTTCCTTTCTGTTGTTTTGTCTAAGAATGTTTTTCTTTTTGGTCTATTTTGTATGCTTCTGTTTCTTATTGATAAAAGATAAATAAAACAATTGCAATAAGAAGACAAATGATGAAGTGCGAGTTTGATGGCAGCATTTGAAACAAAAATTTAATACGGCAATTCCCTTTCACCATTTTTAGGTGAACCTCAGTGTCAACAATCACATTCTCACAGTCATGCAATAAGGACATTTACATATTGATTTAAATCTTACTAGATATGGTGCGGTAGCTGTTTGCAAAGGCTATGCTTCAGTATGTTGGCTGTAAAAAGTATGGCTGAGTGATTACGGTCGCTGATTGACTTTTCACTGAGGGCAAAAATCACTTTGGAGCCACAGAAGTACATTTTTTTTTTTGTGCTTCCAATTTGTACAGATTGGTTCCTGAGCCTAATGTGTTGAGACAGGGTGGCCACTATTGCGCAGTCATTAGGTCATTTTTATGGCACTGCTGTTAAAGTTGTCATTCCCAGTTCAGTCTGGCCTTGTTTAAAGGATAACAGACTTTATTACCGGCCTGATAACGTAGAAATGTTTTCTCAGGACATTCATAGGTTACAGGAAGTTACCAGCTTGCCATTAATCAGTGGATAGCCTGAATAAGAATGCGAGTTGAAACTGAACTTGAGTCTCATGTACTGCTGTCTTATCCAACTGGAGTCCCTTGATGGAAAGAGTTATGACGTGAGGGTTCCAGAAAACCTGGTCATGGAGCAATGTTGTCTCCATCGCATTTTCGGGCCCCGTCTCAAAGTAAATGAGTTTATATGTGAAGAAGTTCATAAATTTGAAGATGCGTATACAAAATTTGCGACAATGTCGGGTTGCTGTGCCAGTGGGTGCAGCAATAGGTTAGAGAAAAGCTGCAAAATGTACAACTTCCCCACTGATCCAGAAAGAAATAAAACATGGGCTATTGAAGCCCATT
The DNA here is from genome assembly GCA_029692085.1 of Gymnothorax javanicus. NCBI lineage: Eukaryota > Metazoa > Chordata > Actinopteri > Anguilliformes > Muraenidae > Gymnothorax > Gymnothorax javanicus. Next base: position 26,852,114 of record CM056210.1, on the reverse strand, counting down.
TTAAAGGGTAGAAACTAACCTCGTCATTGTTTATTTGTGAGGCAAGTCCTTCCTCTTGTCGTTAATTTTGATTGGCAGCTGGGATTAGTTTAGTCTCTGTTTCTGACTAAACTCAATAAAGTACATTAAATAGAAGCATTTCCTTTACTTGACATGGATGGTACAAAGTTGCTTGCTAAGATTGGTGATATCAAAAAGTTCTCAGTAAAATGATTGTGCAATAGCCATAAATAACCATAAAACAAACTATATGATTGTAAACAAAGGCAGAGAAAACTGTGTTTAAAGGGATCCTAGTTTTACGCGGAAAGAAACTGCCTAGAACACGACAGAATGCTTTTAAAGAAGAGAGTAATGTGCATTGAACCACTCTTGTTCATTGCTTGTTTTTTACGCTTTCTCTTTTCTCATGTCTGAACATTTTCCTATCTTATGCTTGTCCATCCCATCGCTTGCTGGCTTATTGTTTCTCCCCAAAATTAATACCTTTCCAAAATCAATGCTTTTTCCAACAATTTCCATTGCGCAAAACCACTCGGTTGTTTCAAAATGGCTTCAGTTATTGAGTTGTTGCGACTCTTTCTGTCAAGGGACTCTAATCAAACACAGCTGGCTTCTGTTGATTTCAAACGGTTTGCAGTTAGTTGCCATTTATCTTCCAAGCCAAATGCAACTTGTCATCATCAATGACAGTTTTTCTTCAATGGAAGGCTTTGTCTGGTGTTCCTCAAGGGGGCTGTATCTTGGCCGATCTCTATACTCTATATTCATAAATGATTTACCTCTAGTTCTGTCAAAAAGCAGCATGGCCGTACTTGCAGCTGATTATACGCTAGGATTCTAACACCTTGGCTGAACTCAATCGCTGCCCCAAAAGTGAATTGTTGTGAATTGGATCACAAAAAAAGCAACTTGTAGTTCCATATTTGTCAGAGACAAAAAACATTTTTCATTTTAATCATGCTATTGGAGAAAAACGTCAATTGTGATTTGCAGCCGAGGTCAATATCATAGAGCAAGGTTCAGACACAAACCCTCCCGGCATTATTTTGGATGAAAGGCTGTCTTGGATTAGTCATATAAAGAAAATCACTGCCAAAGTAGGTAGAGGTGTGTCTACAATTTCAAGATGCCACCCCTTTCTGACTCCTTGCAGTATTAATCTGGTCATAGCTACAAGCTTTAGTTTTATGTCATTTGGGCCATTGTCCGGCAATATGGGCTAGCTCAGCAACAAAAGACTATCTAAAGCTTCAGATAGTTCAGAATCAGGCAGCGCTCACTGCACTCAGCTGTTCTGGAAGACAGGAGGTGGATGGAGTGCATCCTCGTCTGTCCTGGTTAAAGGTGGAGAGGTGACTGGCTCTCAGTCTTTTAACCTTTTTTTAAAAGAAATATATATGTTCTGGAACAGCAAAGATGTCCATTTTCAGGGTTAACTTTTGTCCAAGAGAATCATCGCCATGAAACCAGACGGGTGGTAAGGGGGAATGTAGATATCCCACATCTCAGGATTTTTGGTGAATAGCACATTTGTATATTAGGGGTTGACTATTTACTGCTATTTTTTTCTTCTGTATTGTGTATTATTATAAGTTTTTATGTGGACCCCAGGAAGACCATCCCACTCCACCATTGCGAAGATGCCTCAGCATTATTTTTATGCATTTTTCCTTGCCTTTTTTTTTTTCCATGTCTCATGTACAGTGTCATGGTTTAGGCGTGCGCTTGTTTGTTGGACCTTTCTTTGTTTTATCATCTGGGACGATATCGGAGTTCTTTTCCATCGAATTCCTGGCCCAGCTGGCTGATTGAGCTGGGGTGGAGTTTTCCGGACTCCATATAAATGACCGGGGGTTCGCCACGCATATCACTAGAGTGTCTGTTTGTTTCTAGCACTTCGGCCGGAGAAAATCTCTAGTTAAATCTTCCTAGTAATTTGTTAGATTCCTTTTATTGTTAAGAATTGCTTCTTTTAGAAATTTTCTCTCTTGTTGTTTATTCTCTCTCGCACTGCTTCCGTGTTGCGGACTTCTATTTGTCCTTGGAAGCGCGAGCCTTTACTGGAGGTTTTTACCTCTTTTGTGTTTGTCTCTTATCTGGGCTGCTCATTGCTCTTTCTCTTGCTGGTCGCGGCACCTGGCGTCCTATCACCGCCCATTACATACAGTATGTACTGCGTATTTTGTGTGCTGTTATTGGTGGGGGTGTGTATTTATGTTTCTGGGTACATTTTTATTCACAAGGGAACATTTTTGACTATCAAAAAAATAAATTTGAGTGTTTTACGTCAAATAAAGTTGAGATTTTCAACCATTAAGAAATAAAATTAATGGATGTTCAAAGTGAAAAAAACAAAAACGCCCTCGGAGCTGTCCCCTTTTAAGAAACTGAGCAGTGTGTCATTCAGTTGGCGCCGTGATATGGGAAAGTATTTATTTGGGGGGCTTCAGGTAATAATAGGGGAATACAAAATATGCCCCTGTGTCGCAATTATTGAGAGAGGGAAACCCTGCAGCTCCTACCCCCATACTCAGGCAGGTAACTGCTGTCAAGCCTGTGTGATATGTACAATGAGCACTATAATTAATTTGACAGGGATGGATAGTCAGAAACATATTAATGTTCAGTGTAAAAAAAAAAAAAAAAAAAAAAATCTGAACTGACCCCTTTAAGAAACAGGTTTTCTTCAGAGCCTCTTGTGTGCAGATGTGATACTCATGAAGTGCCTTGACATGGGAAGTTACTTACAGTATTTTGCTTTTTCGATGCTATTTTTCCAGCTGTTGTCCTGTGTTCTGCTGCATATCAGTTGAACCATATAAAATTTTAATCGCATATCACATCCATGTACTATTAGTTGATGTTTGTGTCAACTGCTTTAATCCGGCTGGACCCCACAAAGCATGGCTATGGCGGGGGGCGATCAGTGGCCCTAAAGTCAATGCAATTTGACACAAAGAACACTCGAAGCAGGCCAATATCCACCTTTCATTCTTTACAAGCCAACTATGAACATGTTAGCAGTTCAAACACATTTGTAGGCTAAGTGACACTGCTGTAAGGTACACAGAATTTGAGTAGTTACCAGAGAATGAGTGAGCAACTAGCTGCTAGTAAACCATCACTTTATGGGCATTTCTTGAGTGACCATGAGCAAATTTGATAGAGCAGCTAATGACTAGTTAATTGAGGAACAAATGAGGGACGCATGAGGAACTACTTGCCAGTAAGCCTTTTGTTAATGGTCAGTTCTTGGGTATGTATTAATCAAATTTTATAAAATAGCAAACGATCACTTTAACCCTCTATTAACCAAACCCATTTCCAATTGTGTAAAAATCATTTCCCTAGGCAAATATGTTGATTATGGGCCAATATTTGGAAAAATAGTAAAAAAAAAAATTTAATTTTTTTTTTAAAATTTAAATTTAAATGTAAATTTTTTTTTTAAATTTCAAAATTTTAACTTGACGGACCATTCAAGTTATTCTCAAATGTTTATTTGGCAATAAGAAACAAAACCAGCAGGATGTCCAGGCTGTTAACCCTTTCACTTTATGTAGCAGATATGCTACGGTGGTTTATAGAAGGTTAAACAGTGGTTCTCAAACTCAGCCCTGGGGGACCAGTGTGTATGCAGGTTTTCATTCCAACCGCAAATACAACCCTAGAATTCTATTGAGTTGCTCATTTTCTTCATTACCCTTGTAAGCAACATTGTGAAAAATAACTATGCTTGCTACAATATCTCACAAAAGTGATTACACCCCTCACATTTCAACAATTAAATTATTATATCTTTTCAAGGGACAACGTTATAGAAATGAAACTTGAATATATTCTAGAGTAGTCATTGTACAATATGCGTAGCAGTGTAGATTTACTGCACTGTCCAAATAACTGAACAAGCACTCACTATTTCCAAAATGGGTGGCAACAAAAGTGAGTGCACACCCTAATTGGTAATGGTCAATCAAGCAATGAAACGTGTCTTATTCATCATGTTCATGCTTTTTTCTGTTCGACTGGGCCATATGAGGTTGTGTACCGTGTTGAAGGTTTAAATTGTGGTGCTTTGGGTACAGTGCTCTCATTTTGGTCACTGGATGGTCAATATGGCACCTCATGGGAAAGAACTCTCTGAGGATCTGAAAGAGAGAATTGTTGCTCTCCACAAAGATGGTCTAAGCTACAAGAGGATCTCTGAAACCATGAAACTGAGCTACAGCACAGTGGCCAAGGTTATCCAGCAGTTTTACAAGATGGGTTCCACTCGGAACAGGCCTCATCCGGGTCGACCGAAGAGGTTGAGTCCTGTGTCAGGTGCACAAGTTGGCTTCAGAAAACAGACGCAGGAGTGCTGGCAGCATTGCTAATGAGGTTGCCGCAGTGATAGAACAGCCTGTCAGTGCTCAAACCATACATCGGTCTGCATGACCTTCAGCCAAGACGGAAGCCCCTTCTGAAGCTAGCCCACAAGAAAGCCCGAAAAAAAGTTTGCTGAAGACAACCAGTCCAAGAACATGAACCATTGGAACCATGTTCTGTTGTCTGATGAGACCAAGATAAACTTTTTTGGCTCAGATGGTGTGCAGCATGTGTGGCGGTGCCCTGGCGTGGAGCACCAGCACAAGTGTGTACTGCCTACAGTCAAACATGGTGGTGGCAGCATCATGGTCTGGGGCTGCATGAGTGCTTCTGGTCCTGGGGAGCTGCGCTTCATTAATGGAATAATGGATTCCAACATGTGCTGTGACATTCTGAAGCAGAACAACTGTCTTCCTGAAGAAGCTGAAGGTGAAGGTGATGGCGTGGCCAAGTATGTCTCCAGACCTGAATCCCATTGAGCACCTGTGGGGCATCCTCAAGAGGAAGGCGGAGGAGCAGCAGATGTCCAACATCCACCAGCTCCATAATGTTGTCATGGAGGAGTGGAGGAGGATCCCAGCAGCAACCTGTGCAGCTCTGGTGAATTCCATGCCTAGGAGAATCAAGGCAGTGCTGGACAACAATGGTGGTCACACTAAATATTGACACTAAGGACACAATTTGGCATGTTGACGGTGAGGTGTACTCACTTTTGTTGCCACCCATTTTGGAAATAGTGACTGTTTGTTCAGTTATTTGGACAGTGCAGTAAATCTACACTGCTACACATATTGTACAATGACTACTCTTGAATATATTCAGGTTTCATTTCTGTAACGTTGTCCCTTGAAAAGATATAATAAATTAATTGTCGAAATGTGAGGTGTACTCACTTTTGTGAGATACTGTATGAACAATTTAAGTTTCATATTCATGGCTTGCCATATGGGAATCAGCAGAATAATAAGAGAGGAATTCAAACAAATGTGCAAATAACTTTCAAAATTTCAGTAGGTTCTTAATTAGTGTAATTATTGATGCATGGTCACTAAATTGAGCCATTTATTTGATAATTTGGAGTTAGAAGGCAAATTTATTGACAATGAGACACACCCATCACCTCTGTTTTGTGTTATATTGTAGGATAAAAAAATTCAGAACTTTATGCTTGTGTGCGGCAACCTATAGAAATGGTGTAACTTCATCATTTAACATCAATTTTAATTAAATGCATTCCATTTTTTTTTGTTGTTGTTGAAATTGATGTTAAATTCAAAGAGCAGTACTTGGACAGAGTACAGTTTGCCTATACTTATATTGATATGTCTTTACTGGATATGCATGGCATGTTTGTTATCATATATAACAAAATAATGCTAAAAATCAAATGTTGTGCAATGTCACAAAAAGGCTTCATTTTTTTTTTCCCCCGACCAGAGCAGTATTCACCTTTCAAGGTCTCAAAGCCTTTCATTTTTTAAAAGGTTTGGAGTATTCAACCACATTATCACAATAAAAAAGGTGCAACCCAATTCCAAAAAAGTTGGGATGCTGTGTAAAATGTAAATAAAAACAGAATGTAAAGATTTGCAAATCTCATAAACCCACATTTTATTCACAAAAAATTCAAAGATGAAGGACACACTTCTGGAGTCCATTGTCATCTTTAAAAAATAATAAAAACATCTGAACATTTTGACCACCTTGGTTTCTGCATTTTCAAAGGAACTAATCATTCAGTGGATGTCACTTATTCACTGACACAATGATTTCATTTTGAAACATGAATTAAAGGTGACTGTGAGTGACACCCTTTTGCAGGTCAATTATAATGCTTTGCATCACAAATGAGCTGTTGCAGCAGATGCATCTTCAGGGTTGAGAACATATTTCAAGCAATAGTTCAGTACCAAAGAAACTGAGAGAGACTGCAAGTTGATTTTAAGAATATTTGAGCCATACCTCTGGAAGACTTACATTTTTTGCACGCTACATGCCTCAAAATTTGGAATCCCAAGAAAGTTTCATGAAGCTTTCATAAATGGGAGAAACTTTGTGTTATAGCTAGAGAACGAGTCACAACATAAATCCAAACTCTGCCAGGACTTTCTCGAGAGGCTGTAGCCAAATATGGAGTGGCCAGCTCAACCACTTAATTCACAGACACACCTATAAAAAATAATGCAGTCCAAATAGAAATCCAGGCCTCACGATGGCAGAGTGGGTTGCTCAGTTACCGCCCTGGAAGGAGGCAGTAGATTAGTCGTTTGAATTTCTGTGTGGTTTACATGTTTTCCCTGTGTTTGCATGGGTTTCGTCCAGGTGGTCCAGTTCCCTCCCCTAGTCAGGCTGATTGAAGATTCTAAAGTTCCCCCAGGTGTGGGTGAATGGTGTGTTTGCCTCTAAAGTTCCCCCAGGTGTGGGTGAATAGTGTGTTTGCCTCTAAAGTTCCCCCAGGTGTGGGTGAATGGAGTGTTTGCCTCGCGATGGATTTGTGAGCTGTTCTTGGGGCCTATTACACAAAAATCGGATCCTGAGATCCTAGATCAACGTCAAAGCAGGGATTGCCATATCCCAAACAGCGCGTCGCTGGCTTAATTGATTGCACAAAGCCAACAGCGAGTGGAGAATGATGGGCTAAATTAAGCCTGCTGCAGCTGATCCTCCTGAGTGCGCGCGCACACAGCTACCTCAAATAGACCCCCAGATCAATCACAGGCCCAATCCCAAACCAGTCCCTATCCACTCGCCCTATCCACTCCCCCTCCGTTTGCGCATTCCCGTGGAGGGTCTGCCTGATTACGTGTCATCCCAAACCAATCCTCATGGAGTGTAAGTGGCTGATTTAACCCTCCGCAGTGAGTCTACACTGATGCACGCTTTCAAACCACCCTCCTTTCAAGTGCAGCACTTATTTTGTGTCCGAGATGGAAGAAACGCTGCATATCTACAAATGTCAGTTACATGCTGCTATTTCCGAAAGATAAGTGAAACATTACCTAACCTCAAACGAACATTTGATTGACTATTTCATGCGCATATCACGGAACTAAAGGTTACATTGTAGTATTTTGAAATGAACATGCAGATGTGCACCTGAGAAAACACTGAGTAGTTTTATTTATTGAATCAATGATTGCTCTTCTTCACAATTTGCCATTTCATGCACAAACACTTTCATCTTTGTCAATGCTGTGTATTCAATATTTTTAATATAAATTTTATTTAATTACATTACCCCCTCAAAAAAATTTTGGATAAGAAATGTATAATTAGGGAACTGGACCATCGTATACAATGCGACGTACCTATCGGTAGGCATGGTGATGATTACCTGCGCTTCCCGTTGGATGAAGGGGAAGGGCATCCCAAAGTCTATACATGTTTCTACCCCCTCCCCCTTAATGAAGCTCCCTCCATAACAGTGAGAGAGACTTCACACGGAGTGACACTCGGTAGTGAAGTGCTAGTGGATAGGGACCGGTTTGGGATTGGGCCACAGATTCGCTGATCATCACCGTGGATGCTCAGTAGATGCAGCAGACGCATGCGCCAGCTTTCAAGTTAAAGATCTCGCTCAGACAGAAGGACGACGCCGTCTCTGAAATGCCTATGCTAGTCTTTGGCCATGTTCGAAACTGCGCACTAACCTAACATACTGCTCGCACTACCGACGACATCAGAGTTAGGGGGTAGGGTGTTCACTATGCCTGGGGAGTGAGTTTGTGCCCACGTGAAGTTCCCGGATGTATACTAGATCGGGCACATATTTTGTGGGTGCATCGTAAGCTCACTATTCATACATAAATCACCCAAGATGCAACGCGACGTCAACCGCCAGAAAAACCAGAAAAATCTGAGGAATAATAATAAGAAGAAGCAACAGGAAGAGTTCGTTCGTCGTGAGGAGCGTGTAGTGTGGCTAGTGAATAGTGTATGAAGACCGTAGAGCGCGGTTTCGAAGACGGTCTTTCAGTTTCTGTCTTCATGGCGCAAGGCGTTAGCCCGACTCCGCCAGCCTATGTACTTCCGCTCAATTTCATTTCACTTCTGTGTACAAAGCAAAGCGAAGTAGCAGAGTCTGGTGTTACCAGGCTAGCAAGGCGTTTGAGAGGAGCATGAAAGTGAACTCGAGAAGCGTTTCGGCGTCGTCGAAAAGGAGTAGCTGATGCACTTCGGCGTCTGTGTGAATGGGATAAGCCATCGTTGCTAGACACACCCTATTTAAGATATAACATTGAGACAAGAAAACGGGCAGATGTGATTGTGCATAAAATGCACACGTGAACTGCCAAGCAAACCCAAGTGCTCAGAAATTTTTACAAGCATACTTTTCCGATATACCAAAATTTTGCTTAAGCCCCTTTTTGTCCTGCACAAACTTTGAAATGATAGTCCGATCTAGAAGACTTTTTCACACTAGTGGACTTTATTTTCTGCTTTTAATCACTTCTGATGGAGGCATATTCAAATTAAAAAGTTAAATGTTAACGTCAGAAAATAACTTCAACCTCCTAAAAGTGTTTGATTCCAGTACCGCGAAGCGAGCGACATTGCACACGTATCCGGTGTCAAGGCAACGACTTTATCTTACCTGTCGCAGTCTGAATAAAGACGGAGAAAAGTAGCAGCAGTGCTGTATGAAGGGGGTTACCATTTGAGACCGCGTTGAAACACTGTAACCCCCTTCATACTGCACTGCTCATCTTCTACTCAGATGGAAGTCTCAGCTGGGGGAATAAGGACAAATCTGATGATGACAGATTCTTAATATGGTTAAAATGTGACACGGAAGGGGGATTGACTGAATTGTGATGGTGACTGTCACATGAATGCTTGAATATAATGATTTAATATTGGCTATTTTACTGACATTAATGGTCACAAGTTTTTAAGATAATTACTCTGGGCCTACTATAATTGAGATAGCAATGTATAGTGGACAATTTAGAATGACTGTTGAGGACATAGATTTTCAATTTGGGTGACTGCTGACTGAGGTGAGGTGAAATTGGCTGGAGGCAGGAGCATAGCTTCTTGGTAAGCCTGCTCTGGAGCTGGCTAGCCCCACAGACTTTGTTTCCATAGTAATTAGTGCCATGGCTTAGCCCACTCGCTCTGTGCAACCGAAATGGGGCTTTAGATCAGGCTAATCCCGTTCAGATCCTGGGCTAATCCCTTATCCCGCCTTTGTGCAATAGGCCCCAGGGTCATAGCCAGCTGGAATACGCTCCAGCTCTCACACAGCCCCAGTGAGGAAGAGGCATTACAAATGGATGGATTGGAATCCATTGAGAGTTGATTTTGAATAAAGTTAATTTGATAATTGTCTGAAATGTGCAAATCAGTGATTAGATCTCAAATGGATACACTGATGAGTAACTAAAGAACTGATATCTGTGCTAGTTATTGGCTCCCAAACACAACCCCCCAAAGAAGTTGGGATGCTGTTTAAAATGTAAATAAAAATGCAATTATTTGCAAATCATTTAAACTCCATATTTAATTGAAAATAGTGCGAAGACAAATTTTTGAAAAGTATCTGTTCATTTTGAATTTGATGCCAGCTACACATTTTAAAAAACATGATATGGGGGAAACAAATGACTAGAGAAGTTTTATGCTGTTAAAAAATACACCTCATGGAACATCTCACGGCTAACTTATGTAACTGGCAACAGGTTAGTAACATGATTGGGTATAAAAACAGGGCTCCCAACTCCCCCGCATTCGGCGTGACATTTAGTGGCATATTTACATTCCCGTGCTGTATGTCAGCAATTATTCAATCAGTGCATTTGTAAGAGATTCTCAGGTGGAATTGAAGTCCTTGTGCATGGAGGTTTATCAGTTTCACATGCATCACGGTGGATTTCACCACTAGTAACATGGAAATCAATTATGACTCCGGACTTCATACGCTTTTCTTTACTCAGGGGTTGAAAGCAACGGAATTGCATAAATACATTTCAAATGGTCTTATTTCATTTGAACAATTTGAATGATCGTGAAACACATGCATTGCGTTGATTGAATAATTGCTGACTACGGCACGGGAACATGAATATGCCACTAATTCTCACGTGGAATGCGGGAGAGTTGGGAGCCCTGTAAAAAGAGCATCCCAGAGAGGCTGAGTTTTTCAGAAATAAAGATGGAAAGGGCTTTACCACTCCGAGAAAGACTGAATTGCAGTTTATGAATAACGTTTCTCAATGTAAAAGTGCGAGAAAATTGGGGATTTCATCATCTACGGTGCAGAATAGCATTACAGGATTCAGAGAATCTGGAGAAATCTCTGTAAACAGGGAACAAGGCCAAAAACTAGTATTTCATGGGTGTGATCTGCAGGCCATCAGGCGGCATTGCATTAAAAACAGTCAGGATTCTGTAGCTGAAGTCACTGCACTGGCTCAGCAAATCGTCTGAAAACCATTGGCCGGATATATGTACTGGTTATGGAGCAACAGATACTGCCATCTAGATGTACTTTTCAGGGAAGGCCTTGCTTATTTCAGCAAGACCATGCCAAACATAGCACTCTGCATGTATTACAACAACATGGCTCTGTAGTAAAAGTGTGAAGGTGCTAAACTGGCCTGCCTGCAGTCCAGCCTGGTCACCCACTGAAAATATTTGGCACGTTATAAAACAATGATGAAAAAAGGAGGCCCCAAAGTGTTGAGCAACTGAAATCCCACATTGATCAAGAATGGAAAAACATTTTGCTTTCAAAACTACAGCAGTTGTTCTCCTCAGTTCCCAAACACTTTCAGAGAGTTGTTTGAAAAAGAGGCGACGCACTACTGGTGCGCATGTCCCCATTGCAACTTTTTTGAAACATTTTGCTAGCATCAAATTCAAAATAAGTACATATTTTTCAAGACACAACAAAATTTCTTATTTTCAACATCCTCTGCTGTATGTTTTCTTTGTACTGTCTTCAATTAAATATCGAGTTTAAATTATTTGCAAATCATTGCATTGTGTTTTTATTCACATTATACACAGCACACCAACTTTTTTGGAAACGGGGTCATTGTTGAAGAAGTAAATTAAACAACTTTTTTTTTTTCCCCGCCTTGAACACAGCCAAACTATTTAGCCCATCGCAAAGTGACCTGCTCCCATCAACTTTGGAAGAAGATGCCATGGCACGTGATTCCTTCTTTCTGCCGTGCAGTCACACCACCAATTACACACTGCCTATGCTGTCGAAGGATCATGAAGTCAGCGACTTCTTGCTCCTGGCCAACCAGAACTGGTGGCTAAAAAGCAATGAACTAACAAATTTCAACAGGTTTAACCCTACTATCCCCAGTGAGGCAGTGTTCATTGTTGTCTCGCCCATGCGTGTCTTGATGCACATCTGGATGCAAACACCCAACCAGAGGGCTCAAAGACTGATGTCATAGCTGTGAGCCACCTGGAGGCCTAAATTAGAACATCTTAACATGCATTTTGGTGTTAGTATCAGAAAACCAAGTATTATGTAAACACTTCATTAAATAAATGGACAAGACTGCTTCAATGACTCTGAAATGTGATTCCAAACTTTTGAGCTGTAGGGCATATTTCTTGTTGTGAAACAAAAAGTATTTCCATACCGATAAGGAAGAAATATGGGGAAATAAATGTTTCCATTGTACGCATATGCAATTGTTTTTGTCCAAATAAATTTTGCTACACTTCCTCATCATTCTTTAATTAACTCCTTGAGTACCTGAGACATTGGCAGTTTGAAATTGTGAGGTATTCTCTGCTGCTGCTGTTCTTGCCTGTGTGTGTTTTTTTTTTTTTTTTAAATTTGGTACAGGTGGACAATAAGGAAATACCATATGACCTGTTGATAGTACATGTGTTGGCAGACCTTACTCCCTGGTGTTGATTTTTTCAGCAACCTGAAGCAGAGTAGTGTTTATTCTTTTAGGTGGGGCAGAGGCAGGGGTGCCGTAAGGGGGGGGTAACCATGGACAATTCTAGGGGCCCAGCATTCACAGGGGCCCCACAGAGGATACTGTTATTATTATTTTAATTTTTGCAATAACTTTATTATAAATATGTTGTCTTTATATGTTGTCTATGTTCTATTGTGAATAAAATGTGGGTTTATGAGCTTTGCAAATCATTGCATTCTGTTTTTTTTCACGCTTTACACGATGTCCAACTTCATCGGAATTGGGGTTTGTAGAAGTGCACCTAACAAAAGAATATAGAACACCATACAAGATGCCAAAACACACACTAGAGTAATGAAGGAGACAGCATAATAATTGACAAACACATACTAAAGTAGAAAAAAAAATAATAGTAAATATCATAACTGACAAAACACTAAAATAAGAGAACCATCTTAGTACACAGGAAGATAAAGTGCTAAGTGCAATATTAAATACCATTGAAATTATTCTAAGGTGCATTGTGTTGAAAATGAAATCTTATTCTAAGATTTCATGGTCCATCATACTGATTGTACATATATGTCAAGTGCTTTGTGCTGTTGTTAATTGCACATTGCCCATGGTGATTGCACATAAAACCCAATATTTACTATGAATTATAGTGCTTTGTGCCATTGTTGATTGCACATTACCCATGAAAATTGCACATAGAACCATGATATAATTATAGATTGTATATCTGTTTTGGGTAGTAAGATGGTGATTATAGATGATTTTAGGTCTGGTTAGATAGCACACAAGCAAGGAACAATAAAAGAAGCAGGATGGATGCTACAAGCAGATTAGTTATGACTACATATCTGGTTTGCTGTAAGGCATCTCTTCAAGTTGGGATACGTGGGACATTCCCTAATCACAGGTGGTAGGCGGTTCCAATATATACTGCCAATAACAGACAACACTGTTTGTCCAAAGGTTGTACGCCTATAGGGCACCTCACAGTCCCCCCTGGCAGAAGCCCTAGTGTCCCTGGACAAGCCACTAATCTGCTCTCGGCTTAATGAACTCATTTAATTGGGGAGGTGCTAGACCATGCCGCACCTTGTACATTAGACAGGCAATTTTGAAGAACAACCCCAATTCTGAAATAGTTGGGACGAAGTGTAAATTGTGAATAAAATCCAAACGCAATGACTTTCAGATCACATGAGCCAATATATTATTTACAATAGAACATAGATAACATTTCAAATGTTGAAACTGAGACATTTTACATTTTTTATCCACAAAATGAGCTTATTTGAAATTTTCTGGCTGCAACAGGTCTAAAAAGAGTTGGGACCCAGGCAAAAAAGGGCTGAAAAAGCAATTAATATATAAGAGAATCAGCTGAAAGAACATTCAGCAAGTAATTAAGTCAACTGGCATCAGGTGTGTAACATGCTTGACTATAAAGGGATGTCTTAGATAGGGCTGGGTATTGCCACTGATTTCCTGAATCGATTCATTTTTGATTCACAGGGTCCCGATTCGATTTCCGATTCGATTCAATATCGATTCATTGAGGGATATTTCAGCTACAGGACCTGTTTTGCTCGAATATGAAAGGGAGCCTTAGAGAACTAATGGCAGAAATTATACTTTCAATTGAATTATTAAAAAGAAACCTTCTAACTAGGCACAATATTTAAAATATTAAAGTTCACACTAAAAAGTGACCCCAAAGTTGTTTCCTGAAAATACTTTTTAATGACCAACACATTTGATCAATCAACTTAATAAAGTGCGACATAGACTTAACAGTCAGTAGAGTATTATTCTCTGAAACTGGGTCAATATCACATGCTTCACTTTGCAAGTTCATTTTCCAGTAAATGTTATTGAATTTAAACCAATAGCCTTGCCCAAAATACCCCACATGGACATGTTCGACTGTACAGAAATAAATATTACGATACATTCAACAAAGAAAATAATATTGGATTTTTTATTCGAAAACTGGTTGAAAATGATGGACGAAAATTGGGACGTTTTATTACTAAACTTCCACCCGACGCTGTTATAAAAATATATCTCCCAACACATGCAGTTGAGCTTAAAATAAAGATCTGATACCGAAATTTATATCCAACGTTGATTTTGTTCTTTTTTCATTACTTGTAGCCTGAAAATCCGGCCTCACTGCAGTTACGTACGGATCACAGTACATTTTTCCCTGTCAACAGGTAGTTTCGCATTTGCAGCATGCTTTCTATCAGTGAAACACTGCTCGATGTACATTTATATGACACGTAGTCAAAATACCTCTACCTGCAATTAACTTATTCATTATTATCCGTTACGTCGGGAAAGTCATTACTTAAGTGGTTTTTTGGAGGATTTGTACTTTATTAGAGTTTTTTCTTTTCTTTTCTATTTTTGAACTGAGACTTTTACTCTTAATTCAAAAGATAAAAAGTATACTTTTACTTCGTTACTTTGACACTGGCCACTTCATTACTCGTTACAAATTAAAATATGAATTTAATTAATTATTTAAGGATTATCTGGATTTGGCGTGTTCGAGAAGAACAACGGTACTCGGCAAGGTATGTTAAGCGCCTTATGCAGACGTGTCCGCCAGCAGACATGGAGCTGCAAATTTATGCATGCAGAACAATATTCTATCACTAGATGGCACTCCCGGATCAGTTATTGAATATTCATAGCAAGATGGAAATGCACTAATAAAAGAGCGATCTTTGAATAAAATGAATCGATATCGAAAATTAAAATAAAAAATCGATCTGAATCCGAAAATCAATTTTTTTAAAAACCCAGCCCTAGTCTTAGAGAGGCTGAGTCTCTCAGAAGTAAAGATGGCTAGAGGCTCTCCAACCTGTGAGGGGTTGCGTAAAAAAAATTGTGGAGTATGTTAAAAACAATGTTCGTCAACGTCAAATTGCAAAGGCTTTGAAGGTCTCATCATCGACAGTGCATAGCATAATCAAAAGATTCAGAGAAACCGGAAAAATCTCTGTGCGTAAGGGACAAGGCCGAAGACCTTTACTGGATGCCCGTGATCTTCGGGCCCTCAGACGCCACTGCATCACTCACCGGCATGATTCTGTCATTGACATTACTAAATGGGTCCAGGAGTACTTCATGAAACCACTGTCTGTAAACACAGTCTGCCGTGCCATCCACAGGTGCCACCTAAAAGTCTATCATGCAAAAAGGAAGCCATTGTTGAGCATGATCCAGAAGCGCCGCCGTGTTCTGTGGGCCAAGGCTCATTTAAAATAGACTGTAGCAAAGTGGCAAAGTGTCCTGTGGTCAGACGAGTCCAAATTTGACATTCTTGTTGGAAATCATGGGCGTCGTGTCCTCCGGGCTAAAGAGGAGAAAGACCACCCCTCCCGTTATCAGCGTTCAGTTCAAAAGCCAGCATCTCTGATGGTATGGGGATGCTTTAGTGCATATGGTGTGGGACACTTGCATGTTTTAAAAAGCACCATGAATGCTGAAAGGTATATAAAGGTTTTAGAGCAACATATGCTCCCCTCCAGACGACATCTATTCCAGGGAAGGCCTTGTGTATTTCAGCAGGACAATGCAAAACCAAATACTGCAGCTGTTACAACAGCATGGCTTTGTAGTAGAAGAGTCCCTGTGCTGAACTGGCCTGCCTGCAGTCCTGATCTTTCACCGATTGAGAACATTTGGCGTATAATTAAACGAAAGGTCCATCAAAGGAGACCCAAAACTCTCCAGCAGCTGGAAGCCTGTATTAAACAAGAGTGGGATCAAATTCCAATGGCTAAACTCAAGAAACTAGTCTCCTCAATGCCCAGATGCCTCCACTCTGTGTTAATAAGAAGAGGGGATGCTACACCATGGTCAAGAGGCCCTTGTCCCAACTTTTTTTAGACCTGTAGCAGCCATCAAATTTGGAATGAGCTCATTTTGCGGATAAAATTGTAAAATTTCTCAGTTTCAAGTTAGGTTAGCTTCACAAAAAAAAAAAAAAATTATGTTGGTACAACTAATGGTAATTAAATATGATACACATTAAAGAAAAGCATTAATTTAACATAAAAAATCATGTTAGTTCAGCAGAAGACAATCTAATATTCTTAACATCAAAGAAATATTTTAAATGAATATAAAAAAGTCATGTTGGTTTAACAAATAATAATTTAATGTACAGAACCTGAATATATCATTTTGAGTAAACATAACTTTAATATGTGCAACCGATGTCCATTTTCTTATGTAAATCCAACAGACTTTTTTTTTCAGTGTGTTATTGGCAGCCATATGGTAAACGCCATGACACCACATGGTGTTCATTTGTAAGAGGCTAAAGTGCTGTTATACACTGCCCGGCCAAAAAAAAAAGACACCGTTTGGAAATTAATGAACAAATTCTATAATTGGATCATTATTGTGGTTATTAATATGTTTCAGCTGGCAATAATCATTTTTACCATGACTGATGAAGCGCGTCGCTACTCATTTCTTAAAAAATCATGTTGGAAGACATATCCCTTGATGTTGGAAAAGATGTTACAGTATTTCAGAACGGGCAAGTTATTGGCCTGTATTTAGCAAAGAAAACCATGAATGACAAAAACAAGTATGAGGAATCATTTTCACAAACAAATTTGCCACCACAAAGTCCTGACCTTAAACACATTAAAAGTTATTGGGATGTGCTCAAGAAAGACCACCGAGTGGTTCAACATGATGTCGAGAAGACAAGATCTCGGCCAAAAATGATGGCATTTCTGACCGAAAATAAATGTTCTGGCATTGCATATAGTTGTCGAAACAATGAAAAGACGAATATGCACTGTAATCAAAGCTACAGGGGTTCCAACTAAATATTTGAGTGTGCAACATTTTTTTTTTTTTTTTTTGGCCGGGCAGTGTATATACATAGTTATTTATTCAAACAAATAATTTTTTATGCATGATTTTATGGTAACATCGTTGACAATGAGCTTGTCCTCCTATGTCAGACATAACACAAGTTGAGGAAAATTAGTTAAAATAAAAGGATGCTTTTTTGTCTTTCCACCATCAACTTTCTAAAAAAAAAAAAAAAAAGATGTCAGTTTCTCGAAATAATGCAACTTTTTTGTACACTTCATTATCTCTGAGAGTGTTTTAATCCAAAGGTAACAGGGTTGACTATGACATGGGGACCAAACTAAAACATTTTTTCTTCAATATTTTACATATCGTTAGCCTCATAGCATAGTTGCCTAAGTCATATTTGAACGTTTTCGGAAAACAAGAAAAAACACAATTTGTAGCAAGCACATTGGTTTTTTTTTTTTTGATATTGGAACAGTAAGCAAAAAAATGACTGAGGGAATTATGCTATGAGGCTAAGGATATGTTAAGAATGAAACCAATTAATGTTCAATGAACCAACACTTGAGGCTTTTCATAAGTTTAAGTTTTTCTTTGATTCTTCGCTATTTTTTTCCTCAGAAGTTTGAAATACTTGAAAATTCATGGTAAGGGACAGCCCATTTTTACAGTTTTTGCAAGATGCCTAATACAAAAAATGTTTACAAAATTCTAGAGAAATCGAAAGGGCAACTCTAAAAAGGTAAATCATTTCTTTGACATATCATGGCAACTAAATCATAAAATGTTTTATTGTTAATTCATATTGAAAGAAGAAGTTTTGTTTGAGGGACACAAGAAGGCATGTTTTCATAAAACTGCCCTTGGCATTGTCCAGCTGGGACAAACAGGGGCATCCCACGAAAAGACAAGGCACAAAAGGCACAAATGGTGTTCCAAAATGCTTGTGTACCCTTCAGAATCACTTTTGCCTTCACGGATGAACATGTTTCCCATGCTGAGTGCATGGTCTGCAGCCCCAGACCATGACAGACGGTGGCTTTTGAACATGTCGCTGATGACAGTCGGGATGGTCCCTCTCCTCTCGAGCCCTGAGAACACAATGTCCATTATTTCTAAAAACACTGCAAAACTGGAAAATGAGTTGACCTTACCTAGGGTTTTAATCTTGTATTAAGACTTAAAACACTTACTTCTATTACCTTTTTTTTCTCAGTAAGACTAAAATTTGCCAATGGGGTGAGATCATTTTGACTTATTTCAAGATATGCCAATAGGATAAGAAAATTTCACTTGTCAAGCACATGGTAACTTAAAATAAGCTAATTTTTTCCACTTGAGAGAGGAAAAACTCGGAAGTTAGGTCTTATATTAAACCAAAATGACTTGTTAAGACAGACGCTTTTTGCAGTGATTTGAAAGATGGCCTTGTCAGGCCATGACGCTCCATTCCACCTCGCGATGGTGGACCGCCAGTGGTCAAGTCCCTAATTTCCATGCTGCTGCACGTTGAAACCTGTTCCTAAACTGTTTGACTATTTGTTTTAAATTCATTTTCATACTGTCCCAGGTCACATGGAACTAAAGCTGTGTGTAAAAATAGGCATTTGCATTTTTCTATAAAATGCAGAATACCTTTCCTAATTCCAGTAACAGTTTCATCAGTAAACTCTGGTATTTCACTTTTTTTTTTTGAGAAGATGTCTTGTGATAATTGATGACACATGAGTGGCTGACAGGTTTTCAGCAATCTAAGTCATACTACGTGTGAATATATAGTATCTCACAAAAGTGAGTACACCCCTCACATTTCGACAATTAATTTATATCTTTTCAAGGGGCAACGTTACAGAAATGAAACCTGAATATATTCTAGAGTAGTCATTGTACAATGTGTGCGACAGCGTAGATTTACTGCACTGTCCAAATAACTGAACAAACAGTCACTATTTCCAAAATGGGAGGCAACAAAAGTAAGTACACCTCATCGTTAACATGCCAAATTGTGTCCATAGTGTCAATATTTAGTGTGACCACCATTGTTGTCCAGCACTGCCTTGATTCTCCTAGGCATGGAATTCACCAGAGCTGCACAGGTTGTTGCTGGGATCCTCCTCCACTCCTCCATGATAACATCATGGAGCTGGTGGATGTCAGACACCTGCTGCTCCTCCACCTTCCTCTTGAGGATGCCCCACAGGTGCACAATGGGATTCAGGTCTGGAGACGTACTTGGCCACGCCATCACCTTCACCCTCAGCTTCTTCAGGAAGGCAGCTGTCATCTTGGAGGTGTGTTTCAGGTCGTTATCATGTTGGAAAACTGCTGTTTCCGAAGGGAGAGCATCATGTTCTGCTTCAGAATGTCACAGTACATGTTGGAATCCATTATTCCATCAATGAGGCGCAGCTCCCCAGGATCAGAAGCACTCATGCAGCCCCAGACCATGATGCTGTCACCACCATGTTTGACTGTAGGCAGTACACACTTGTGCTGGTGCTCCACACCAGGGCGCTGCCACACGTGCTGGACACCATCTGAGCCAAACAAGTTTATCTTGGTCTCATCAGGCAGTAGAACATGGTTCCAGAGGTTCATATTCTTGGACTGGTTGTATTCAGCAAACCGTTTTTGGGCTTTCTTGTGGGCTAGCTTCAGAAGAGGCTTCCGTCTTGGCTGACAGCCATGCAGACCGACTTGGTGCAGAGCACGGCGTATGGTCTGAGCACTGACAGGCTGTTCTCCCACTGCTGCAACCTCTTTAGCAATGCTGCCAGCACTCCTGCGTCTGTTTTCTGAAGCCAACTTGAGCACCTGACGCAGAGCATGAGGACTCAACCTCTCCGGTCGACCCTGTCGAGGCCTGTTCCGAGCAGAACCCGTCTTTAAAACCGCCGAATAACCTTGGCCAGCGTGCTGAAGCTCAGTTTCATGGTTTTACAGATCTTCTTGTAGCTTAGACCATCTTTGTGGAGAATAACAATTCTCTTTTTCAGATCCTCAGAGAGTTCTTTCCCATGAGGTGCGATGTTGACTATCCAGTGACCAGAATGAGAGCATTGCACCCAAAGCACCACAATTTAAACCTTCAACACATGTTCCACAACCTTATATAGCCCAGTCGAACAGACAAAAGCATGAACATGATGAATAAGACACGTTTCATTGCTTGGTTGACCATTACCAATTGGGGTGTGTACTCACTTTTGTTGCCACCCATTTTGGGAATAATGACTGTTTGTTAAGTTATTTGGACAGTGCAGTAAATCTACACTGCTACACATATTGTACAATGACTAATCTAGAATATATTTCAAGTTTCATTTCTGTCACGTTGTCTCTTGAAAAGATATAATCAATTAATTGTCGAAATGTGAGGGGTGTACTCACTTTTGTGAGATACTGTGCCTGTATATGTGTGCTGCATGTACCTGTGCAAGAAAAGCTTGCAGTTGTATTTTTTTTTTTTTTTTTAATTTAATTGTATTCATTTTATTTAATTACTATTTTTTCTTTTTATGCAGCAATAATGATTGAAACTTCTTCAGCTTGTTGCCACTTGCCTGCCATGGCTGTTGCTGCCAGCAGGAATTTAGGTCAAGGATGATCACATTTCCGCCCTGAGAAAAGGGCTGCAGTGAATGTGTTGTTCTTTCCATGACTTACAATGGGGAGCAGAGTTACAAAAACCTAACCCAACTGTGCAAACAATACAAACAATGTCCTCTTCCTGAGAGGTTCCCCCATTGTTCCATCTACGCTGAACAAAAATATAAACGCCCCATGTCAAATGTTGATGCCACATGGCGTTAACAACTCTAAGTGAGCATATTTCTCTTGATTTGTGTACCATTTTTTAATCCATCTTTCTGTCAGTGAGCATTTGCTCAGTGATGCAGTGATTTCATTGACGGTGATCAGACAGAATGAGCAGTACCCAGACACTCCTTATACTGGGGACAATAAAAGGCCACCCCAAAATGTCAAATTTTGTCAAAAGTCATCATGCCTTAGATGTCTCAGGTCATGCGGGAACGTGCCATTGGCATGCTGGATGCAGGGATGTCCACCAGAGCGGTCGCTGTGCAGCTGAATGTTAACTATCGGATGATAGGCCGTTTGAGAGTTCGTTTCCGACAGACGGGCAGTATTGCAAATCGACCTCATCCACGTCGGCCACGTGCGACCACACCAGCACAAGATCGCTACATCCGGCTCGTCCACCTGTGGGATCGGCTCAGATCAGCGACACGCAAAGCGGATGAGACCGTTGGTCTGCAAAACAGACGCATCACACCACAGACAGTCCGTGTCCGCCTGCGAGAAGCCAACTTGCACGCTCGGCGTCCTCACCGTGGTCTGGATCTCACCATTGTCCGGCGTCGGAACCGACTCGCATGGGCAAACGCACATGTTCGATGGCCCTTGGCACGCTGGAGAAGGCTGCTACTCACATACGAATCCCGGTTCCAGTTCTTTGTTAATAAAAACTCAAAAAATTGAAAAGGGGCGTTTATATTTTTGTTCAGTGTATCTCATCCCAGGCTAGAAATGTCCAAGATGGGGATGGCCCAACATTTAAAAGTCTGGTCAAGCATACTTGGCCATATTTAAAAAAAAATGTTGGTGATTATCCCCTCCTGACTGGCAAAAACAGTGAAAAAAGGCTGAAATTGGTGGAAATGCATCTTAACTGAAAACTGTTTAGATATTTGCTTATGCGCGGCGTGGTTAAAGTCGTGGTACGCGATTCTAGACATATTTTTTCGATGAAAAAACGATTTATTGAAGATAATAATAAAATTGGCTCGGCACCGGTTTTGCCATTCGGGAGGGGATGATCACCAACTTACTTTCTTTATATGGCCGAATTCAGGTTATGCAATTTTCTCACAGAGTGAACTGCTACATCCGGTACAGCAGTGCACAGAACCGCACTGAGAGGGCTGTTCTGTGTGCTAGTATTTACTCCGACACATTATTTTAGGTTTGTGTTTTCGATAAACTATGCTGATTCACTTTTGTACTTAAGGCCATATAAAAAAAAAAAAAAAAATGAGTTGGTAATCATCCCCTCCCGACCGGCAAAAACGGTGCCGAGCCAATTTTTATTTATTTCCCAAAAAATCGTTTTTTCATCGAAAACATGTCTAGAATCGCGTACCACGACTTGAATCACGCCGTGCATAAGCAAATATCTAAACAGTCTTCAGTTCAAATGCGTTTCCACCAGTTGCAGTCTTAAAAAAAAAGACCTCCCGGCCGCCCTCCTCACTTCTTAAAGCCCAAAAGCATGATCACCGACCGTCTTTTTTATATGGCCTAACCACAATAAAATATAATGAATACACATTCAGTCAGTGGTTGTAACGGGTTCTTATAGTAATGCTAAATCAAGATATCATCGTGCAAATAGGATCTTAAATTAGTGAAGCAGAATCTTGAAGGGGCTCAAGCATCTGGTGTGCACCCCTCGTCAAGCACAAGACCAAGTCAGGTTGTGAAAGCCCCAATCCAACACCGCCCTCTACTGTTCTTTTCTTTTTTAAATAGCAGCAGCACTTTCGGCTACGCTCTGCAGGAGACATCGCATGAAAATCCGGTCACAATACTGTACTTCGACTGGCCCACGTCGCACAAAAATAAATTTGCGAACGTAGTGAGGATTTCAGAATTTCCGAGACGCTTCCTAGGTGCTTCTGGGACTGCGTAACTAAAAAGGGTGGCGCCGTGAGGAGGGAGAGGGCGACGTGTTGGGAGCTCCACAAACAATTGTCTGAGAACAATTGTGTGTGTTTTTTTTTTTTTTTTTAAGTGACAAACTGATATTTAACAATATCTAGTTTGGTGATAGGATCCTGTTTACAACTGGTGTCTGGTAACATCAGTTTAGCGCAGTTTAGGGGACCCTGATGGCTAAACAATGACGAGAATCACCTACAGCAGGAACATGCTACTAAAAATCAGAGAAGAGAGCCACACTCACCGCGGGAGATACCCGGATCCCATCGCCCTATTCCCCGAACTTCAGCGGTGGAAAAGAGGCAGAAGAGCCCGTGTCCTGGTCCGGTTAAGGCGGCGTGTACACCGCGCTCCACTTCCAAGCATGCTACTGGCTAATGTGCAGTCTTTAGAAATCAAACTGCATGAGCTACGGGCGCGAATATACTTCCAGTCTGTCATAAAGAACTGTAATGTTCTTTGCCTTACGGAGACCTGGATGTCAGCTGGAGTACCGGAGCATGCCGTTGATATCCTGGGCTTTTCTGTTCACCGAGTAGATCGAGACACGGTTCTCCCCCGGATGAGAACGGGAAAAGGTGTTTGTCTCATGGTCAACCGAGCCTGGTGTGACCAGGGGAAATTCGTAGCTGTCGGAACAGCCTGCCCCCGCGATTTGAAGTACATCATGCAGCAGTGTCATCCTGGGTGGCTCCCAAGGGCATTTTCATTGAGCACCATTGTCGCTGTTTACATCCCGCCGCATGCCGACACAAACACGGTGCTAGAGGAACTCCACAGCGCGACCGGCAAGCAGGAGATACATCAGCCGGATATAGCGCTTGTTTTGGCTGGAGATTTCAACCAGCGTGACCTCGAGAAGGTTATGCCTAAACACCAACAGCATATCCAGTTTGGAACTCGAGGCGTAAACACGCTGGACCACTGCTACACTCCCTTCCGAAATGGTTACAGAGCCCTCCCTCGTCCGGCTTTTGGCAAATCCGATCACTGTTCCATCCTGCTCCTCCCCGCCTATAGGCAGAGACTGAAACGGGAACCCCCGGTCTATAGGACGGTAGATCGCTGGTCAGACCAATCAGAAGGCATCCTTCAGGACTGTTTTGATAACACGGACTGGGATGCGTTCAAGGCTGCAGGAAATCTGAATGACTGCACAGACACAGTCACCAGCTACAGCAGAAAGTGCACAGAGGATGTTGTCCCCATGAGAAAAATAAAAATCATGCTTAACCAAAAACCATGGCTGAATGCTGATGTACGGTCAGCTCTCCATACTCGGCTTGTAGCCCATCAATCTAGTCCTCAGGAAGAGTATAAAAAGGCGAAATATGCACTCCGGACAACCATCAAACAGGCAAAGAGGGAATATAGTCAGTGAATGGGGTCCAAGCTTATTACCAACAACCCGAGGCACCTATGGTGTGGACTCCAGGCTACAAGTGACTATAGGGGAAAAACAAACCAAACCCCACAAATAACACCTTCCCTTCCTGATGAACTTAACATATTCTATGGCAGGTTTGAACCCTCTGTGACTGCCCCCCCTCACCCCCACCCCCCCCCCATCCCCGTGGGAGAACAGACCTCCCCCAAAGCCCCCTCTGACGCAAAGCAAGACTGTCCTTTTGTCATCAGTGAGGCCGACGTCCGCCGCTCCTTCAGTCGGATCAACCCGCGTAAGGCAGTCGGTCCAGACGGCATCCCGGGACGTGTCCTGAAAGCCTGTGCCCACCAGCTGGCGGGGGTGTTCACGGGTATATTCAATCAGTCTCTCTCCCTCAGAACTGTTCCCACCTGCTTCAAGTCCAGTACCATCATTCCCATCCCCAAACAGCAGAAAGTGACCAGTCTCAATGACTGGCGCCCCATAGCCCTCACTCCTATAGCCAGTAAGTGTTTTGAGGAACTGGTCAAAGCACAAATATGCACTATGCTTCCCCCCACCCTGGACCCCTTGCAGTTCGCTTACCGCACCAACAGGAATACGGAGGATGCCATTGCTCACGTCCTCCATACTGCCCTCTCCCACCTGGAGGGGAGGAACGCCTATGTGAGAATGCTCTTTGTGGACTACAGCAGCGCCTTCAATACCATAGTACCATCTAGGCTCGTCGGTAAGCTTCAGGATCTGGGTCTGCATACATCTCTGTGTGACTGGATCCTGGACTTTCTGACGGGCCGCCCCCAGGTGGTGAGAATGGGTGACTGCACCTCCTCCACATTGACTCTCAGTACAGGAGTACCACAGGGCTGTGTTCTCAGTCCTCTCCTGTACTACCTCTATACCCACGTATGTGTGGCCTCACTAACTTCAAACACCATCGTGAAGTTTGCAGATGACACGGTGGTGGGGCTGATCACTGGAGACAATGAAGCAGCATATAGAGAGGAAGTGACCTATTTAGAGCAGTGGTGTGAAGAGAATCACCTCCTGATGAACGTCTCCAAGACCAAGGAGGTCATTGTGGACTACAGGCTGGGGAGGGACCGACAACCTCCTGTTACCATCAACGGCTATGTGATGGAGAGGGTGGAAACCTTTAAGTACTTGGGGGTGAACATTCATGAAAGACTGAAATGGGAGGCACATAAGACGGTGGTGGTTGCAAAAGCACAACAGCGCTTATATGGACTGAGGCGCCTCAAAAAGTTTGGCCTGAGTCCACCAATCACTAGGACCTTCTATCGGGGGACGACTGAGAGCCTGCTGACGAGCAGCTTCATCAGTTGGTTTGGGAGCTGCACAGACAGGGACCACAAGGCTCTCAGAAGGGTGGTGCGCTCAGCCGAGCGTATCACTGGATGTCGGCTGCCCAGCTTGGAGGAGCTGTACAACCAGCGCTGCCTCAAGAAGTCCCTGAGAATCATCAAGGACCCCACACACCCCCATAACGGTCTGTTCGCACTGTTGCCCTCAGGGAAAAGGTACCAGCACATCAAAGCCAGCACAAGCAGGCTGAAAAATAGTTTTTTCCCCCAGGCTGTAAGACTGCTAAGTAAGCATAAATTAACCGAAATGAACAGTGAACTTTCCGTTGCGGCCTTGTAAGCTGATCTGGGTTCTTTTAAGCTTTTTTATTTATTTTTTTTTTAAAACCTTTAGATAAATAACAATAATAAAATCTATTTACTGTTCTTATTTATGTGTATTGTGGAGCACCCCCAACCTAAGTTTTTCACAATGCATGTACTTATACATCTGTGTGACAATAAACATCTTGAATCTTGAAGGTTAAGCGGAATGATCCTGTACGCAGAATTAGAAAAAAAAAAAAAAAAACAAGGTGAAATTGAAAAAAAATCTAAACAATTATGGGTTATGTAGCTCAATAGCCATTCGATGAATTTGGACTTAGGCGGCGCCGGCTGCCCCAGAATTTTTTTTTTTTTTTTTTTTTTTGCTTTAGGACTTGTAAAATAACTAATCAGTTTATTGTAGATTTTCATATTCTGTTCGCTGTTTTCTTTTAACGCGAGAACAAAAAGAGGAAGTAAATCGGAACTAAAAAAATCTTTTTTTTTTTTGCCCATCTAATGATCACCGCAGTGCAATTTTTGTAATCACTTTTAATAGCTTTCAAGGGATTAAGAGGAAAAGCTTGAGTGGGCCATTACCTTACCGTTGATAGGCAGGCGACTTCCGTCCTTCTCCAGAGGCCCCAGGTGTGAGGAATATTGGCACTCAGTTGTTAAATGCTAACAGGGTGCCATATGCCGAGCAATACAACAAATGGCCCGGCCCCTTTCACTTATCACACTTCCCTGAGTAAGCTGCCGCAGGTTACGTTTGAGTCTAGGCGTAAACCCCAAAAAAAAACTATGAACTATGATGACCACTCCTGTCAAAAATAGTTTCATTCATGTCAACATTGGTGTTCACTATTGGCCCACTCATTATAATCACTTGTGGTCGCCTCGCCGAGCGGTCCAAGGCGCTGGATTAGGCGATCAAGGCTTTAGCCTCTTAGGCGACGTGGATTGGAATCCAACTGCTGCCCAGGAAGCTTACTGCTTGCGCGAGTGGGCATAGCGCGGGCTTCGAGCATGCACCATGGAGTTGATGCACGAGGGTTGTACATTGCATTGTTCTCCGAAATGATGGGGAGCACTCGAACGAAATAATCTGAAAATACCACAGTAAGAATACTGAAGGAATGGGCTCAGAAAGTATCTTTAATAAAGTAAATACATGCGGTGGCCCCCATTAAACACCGGTGGAACAGGCACACAAAAACCGATTAAATTTACACATTTACTTGGTTACAAGTACTCACAAAGCCCTTTTTCCTGTTTTCAAAATAATTTATTTTCAGCAGGATCCGCCAGTGTCCAGCGAATATCAAACGTCAAGTCAATTTTACTTCAGTTGGCAACGGCACTAAACACAGTAGGGTAAACCGGGGTAAGACCATGGACTGTCTGTATAAAATCCCTGGGTAATAAGCGTAGCGTCCCCCTCCCCTCCCCCTTCCACCCTTCCCCCAGCAATTTCTCTCCTGACCACTAGATGTAGCCAAATTTATTTTCAGCTGTTTTTCGTGTATAGTTCTGGCCTCAAAGGGAAGAGAGTGACAGAGAGAGAGAGAGAGTTAGCTAACAGTGTTGGACGTTTTCACCAGTTTATTATAATATTCTGGTGAATTCTCCGATTTTTCTGTGGACACAATCTCCGCAGCAGTTCCCAAGAACGTGATAAATTTAATGAACAAATTTATTTTTTATTAATTTTTTTTTCAGATTGCCATTTCAGTGTAGCATGTCACCAACTCCCTAATTTATAACTTTCGCATCAATGGAGCTACTGCTACAAGGTTTTTACGAATTAACGGTTTGGGGATAGATGATTGCCTTTTTAACTCTCCTCTTACTCCGCCAATACTGAATTTTCCCGGAGGACGAGTAGTACTAAATTGACAATCATTATTTTTGACATTTTATTTTCATGTTCGCAACAGTGTACGGACACGACCTGTCTTCTAGCATTAGACCCAAATACGAACTGACCCATGGTGCCTGCAGTTACGGAAATTGTAAAGCACACGCTATAGTAGGCTACTGTAGCTAACCACTCCCACCTCAGCTTGCTAGTAGCAACAAGCGAACATTTGCCGATTCCAAGACGATTAGTAAAACATATTCCATCCATTTTAACTCAACAAACCGGATTTGCACCCATCAGTCACAATGTGAGTAGCCTCTTCAGTAATATTTGTATTTTTATTGCGTCCTTTATGTAGGCCTACTTGCTTTATTGTATCAAATCATCCCCATGTCTCTAGTGTTTATTTGAAGTCTGTTGGTAGTAGGCTGATCGTAGCCAATCAGCTCACTGATCAAATGTGACGAATTTAAATAATATCGCTATATAACATAGCCAAGCATTTAGTACTTAATAGTCTACTGTTTGGTGATTTTTTTTTCGTTGACAAACGGGGCATTGCTTTTCCACTTGAAGCGATAGGATAAAGCTGCTTTCACACTGGACGCAATACGAATTTTTCGCACAACAGATTATATTCAAAGTCAATGCAAAGACGAACGCGTGTATTCGCGTCTTTGCATTACACTGACTTTGAATGCCATCTGTCGTGCGAAAAATTCGTTTCGCTTACGGTGTGAAAGCAGTTTAAGTATCTAATTAGCGGTACGCGGAGTTCCGTGCGTTGTTTACCTAACTGGTGAAACGCTTGACTTAAGTTTGGTTTCTCGTTAAGCGAAGAGTGGAATTATTGATATCAATTCATTATTGATTAAATAGTTCAAAAATCTTTTTGTTAGACATTATGTACCTGCAATGTACTCAAAAAGGCACGTTGGCTATCAACGACATGGCTAATCCATGTAGTGTACAGAGAGAAGATAGTCGCTGATATTACAGTTATTGCAAGAGGCGTAACCGAAATTGGAACATTATTTAATATAGGCTAGCCTATTGAAATAGAGCCATTGGTCCTGTCTATATTTTGTTAACTAAATCACGACAGATTCATTTTGTTTTGTTAAGTATGCAACCACCCACCATTGCGACGCGCATGGGCTAACTGGTATCAGAATACGACTTGATGATAGATCACTGGTCTTCCACTGAAGTTAACCAGTTTCAAACAGGCGGTTTAATACGTTGAATGGTATCTCACAAGAGGTTGTGGAATGGGAATATGGAAAGTTCAGCGAGAAAGGCTGAAGAATAACACGTATCGGAAGATCGGGTTCGCACTTAATCAGGTTGGGCTTGTCTGCTGTCATTGTATTGGCTTACTGGGTGTGTTCGTTCTGTATCATTTTGAGACATTAAATATTCTTGATGGCTGCTAAAAATGATTGACGGTTTCGTATGAAATGGTTGTGATGCAGGCTGTTCTTAAAAGCTCTGTTGGCCAGCACCCTAGCAAATGTACGTGCAAGTTGACCCGTGTTTTTGATTAGGCTGCAAATTATCGGTGTGGTCCACCCGGGTTTGGTAACTCCAGTCCTCAGGAGCCAGTGATGTTCCTGAGCGTCACGGAGCTTTACAAATTATTTGAAACTGTATACGAATGAATATCAAAAGCGTGAGGTCGTGAAACTACTTAATACCTTCTGCATATGTTCCGCATATGATCCAGCAAATTAATTAACCCAATTATGCGGTCATTAAGATTGATGGAGCAAAAAGCTGGAACGTGTGTGGTACCCCCGGATCAGGGTTGCCCACTTTACAAGTTGCCTGGGCTGCAGTATTTTGGAAGGCTCGATTTTGTTGCTTGTAATTTATGTGGCATCCACAACATGCTTTTGTAGTTATTGTTGCTGGGCATGCAGCACCACCATTATCAGTGGTTTATCAGAAAAACTAGTGATCCATTTACTGAAATCCAAGAAATTGTCATGTTTAATGAATTGTGTGGATCAATTGAATCCATGCATGTTAATTTGTTTGTTGTTTAATCATCATAATTGTATAACTGCAATAAAATACCAATTGCTTTATTGTAATTTCCTAGCTTAAAAATAAATTTTATTTTGTGTCTGTGCACGTTTTTCTTGGGGTGATATGCTCAGAAATATAAAGTAATCATGGCTGTCAGGTCTGCTTCATTTCTGCCCGTCCCTTGTCTTCTTTGAATAACTTTAAAGTGATTAATCTGGCATCTCTCTGCATTTCAAAAAAAAAAAAAAAATGTTTTTGCGTTTATTGCTGACTCTATGTATTTTTTTTATTTTCCCTGAGGTTTCCATGCTACTTGTATCGATTGTTTTTGGCTTGACTGGCACGGTTTGACCGCATATCTGCAGATGTTTATGGTTGAGTGAGTGAGCGATGAAGTTGCGCCATTGGTCAGCTGGGCGAGTGTAGTTTCCTCAATGTTCACTGCTCTTTTAAACTGATTTGGTGCAAACAGTCATCAGGGTGCGTTGACAGTGAGTCACAGCCAGGACTTAACATTGTAGACCATACCGCTGACTATCCCATTAACAAATCGCCCGCTATTTCGCACATAGACCATAAAGGGTCCGGCCATATACTAGGTTGTGACCTAAATCACAGTTTTCACAAGAAGCTGGTCTTTTTCCAGGTCTGGCCCTTCCACTGCTGCTGCACCCCCCTCATCAGGAGAGGGCGATGGCCCCAGCGCACCCCAGCCGCCCCCCAACCTCACCAGCAACCGCCGGTTGCAGCAGACACAGGCCCAAGTGGATGAGGTCAGTACACACTGGTACACACAAGCTCACATCTTAGTTTTTACTATACTCTTGGGGACCTGAAGATTGTTTCAGCACCAAAATCCTATTTCCATATACCCAAACTCTAAAATCCACCCTCATCTGAACCCCTCTCCTTCCTCCGTTTCCTGGTCTATCTCATACCCACACTGGTTCTTCTTTGCTTGTGGGTCCTCGTTTCTTCTTGTAGGTTGTGGACATCATGCGGGTGAATGTGGACAAGGTCCTTGAGCGGGACCAGAAGCTTTCGGAGCTGGATGACCGAGCCGACGCCCTCCAGGCTGGGGCCTCCCAGTTCGAGACCAGCGCTGCCAAGCTGAAGCGCAAATACTGGTGGAAGAACCTGAAGGTATGAGCTGCCACTTCTACATTGTTGAAGATGTGTTGATACACACGGGGGTGGAATGGGGGCCAATGAGGCCAAAGCAGTGGAATGTATGGCTAATCTGATTTGATGCCCAGAAGCAGAGATGACCAGTCATATTACTGTCACTAAAGGAGGCAAGTCGCTGGTGGCAGACTAGGGAGAATATTCCTGACAAAGAATACTCACAGTGTCACTGGTGTGCAGTGTCAATGTTACAGCGGCAACATTGTGAGTACATTTTGTGTTGGCTGAGATTTCTCGCCCAGCGATGCTATAATTGTGAAAAGAGATTGAGACTATAAGAAGAAAAAAAAAACAAAATAAATATGTCAATCACCTTTTCAAAAGGTTCCATTCCATTCTCTATACCCGCTTCTTCCTCACAAGGGTCGCAGGGGGAGCGGGAGCCTATCCCACCTGACTATGGGCGAAAGGCAGGGACCACCCAGGACAGCTCGCCAGTCCATCGCAGGGTGCACACACCATTCAGAGGCCATTCACTCTCACACTCATACCTATGGGCAATTTAGCATCTCCAATTAGCCTGATGTGCATGTCTTTAGACTGTGAGAGGATACCAGAGTACCCAGAGGAAACCCACGCGAACACTGGAAGAACATGCAAACTCCACACAGAAAGACCCCAGGCCGGATTGGAACCCATGACCACCTTGCTGTGAGGCGGCAGTGCTAATATATATTGAGGATGGTCTGGTATTTAAACATTTGGCTGTGCTGGATGTAACTGTCATAATGATCTAGGGAGGTCCCTATGCAGACACTGAAAGAACAGTTATGTCCAAATTTTGATTGAATGAATGCCTTCACCTGTAAAAAATGGAACATGAAATTGCCACTGAAAATAAGTGTAGAAGAGCATTTTTGCGCAGTTTTATTGTCTTTGGATCGATATGCTGATTCGAACAAAAATGGCATGTGTATTACATTGTATTTTAGCATATGTAATTGTACAATCTATTAATTTAACTCGTTTGTGCATTCTGATGAAGGAAATTATTGCAGTACATTCAATGGGAAAAATGTATGACTTATCCTGAATTAAACATGAAGTGCGCCGTCAAGCTGGGTGAAAAAGATCATCAGCTACCTGTAGAAGGGGTATTCAGCCTTATCCAGAGAGGGCCAGTGTCGATGCCAGCTTTTAATCTTACCAATCAGTTAGGAACCTAATTCTACTGATCAAGGTCTGTAGCAGAGTCTGTAGGGGCTGATTAGTTGAATTGGTTGTGAACTGTATGGATGGAATGAAAGCCTACACCCTTACCAGCCCTTCCTGAATAAAGTTGAAAATCCCTGTTTTTGAAGTTATCTTGCTGGCTTACTTCTGTAATGTTACCAACTTATCGCCAACAAAATAAGTCACGGTTAAGTTCCGTAATATTACTGGTCTTGGCATCAGTGAATACGAGGGTTTAACCTAATAGGAAACACATTTTCATCCCGGACTCGTCATATATTGACGCTACCTGCCCAAACGTCGATATATGAGACAGAGGGAAGCTTTTGGCGTCATTATTTGAGGGTTAGGGTTCGGGTTAAGGGTTAGGGGGTGGGGTTCGTTTTACACTGGCGTCAATAAAGGACGCTAAAAGCGACCTTTTGCCTCGTATGTCAACGCTTGGTCAGGTAGCGTCAATATATGACACGTCGGAAAGAGAATGGGCTCCAATAGGGGCAGAAAAAAAAAATACAGTTATGCAAAAAGAATTGCGAATATCTGAACGTTGTCCTGCTAGTCCAGGTTTCTGTTTAAAGTACTATTCAAGATTGAATTCAAGGTGCTTGACATAAGATCTTGACTGGAAAACAAGTTCATGGACACATTTATAACAAATGGACACAGTAAAACACGAACAATGAAATGCAATAATTCGGTGCCGTGTTTCACAAAATCGGGATTACGGCGTTAGCCTGGATATTAGAGCAAGCAAGACCTGGAACATGGACTGCAGCAAAATTATGCTCTCCAGAGTTTTATTCGATGCATTTTTTGAGCTAATTCTGAAATGCTGCTTTCTTAAATGCCCCTCAGATGGATCAGTTATTTTGTAGCATTTGCCTGCGAGTCGGGAACATTCAGAAATGCTCGAGATGAGTCAGCCGGTGGCGAACTGTCCACCCAAAATGCGGCAGGAGATTCAGTAATCCGACTCTTTCCTTCTGTCCCGTACAGATGATGATCATTCTGGGGGTGATATGCGTCATCATCCTCATCATCATCATCGGTAAGGAAACACTGCCGTGGATGAGAGTGACTCCAAATCTCATGTTCCTGTTACCGTGTCGCTGCTCGCTTTGAGTTACAGACTCTGCCAGTCTGATCTTTTCATCTCTCTTTCATCCATCATCTTCATCTTCTCCAACGTCCATTTTCTCTCTCCCATCTCCCATATTATATGTCCTCTCTCTCTCTCTTCTGTCTCTCACATTCTTCCATGTGTTTACCGTGTTCCTCACCCTGTCCTTTCCTCCTCTAATCTCACCTGTTTTCTCTCTCTCATGCCTGGTTCTCACCTCTCACGATCCTCCGCCTTTGTCTCTCACCTCCCTTACATTGCAAAGGAATTAAATTAACACTGAATTTTAAGTTTCTTTTTGTTTTTCTCACCTCCTCATTGTCTCAACATCGGAAGCCAGTATGTTCATTAAAACCCCTTTGCACAGATATGGATGCCGGCGTTCGTAAATTCCGAGATTTAACTCCTAAATAATTCTGTAATTGAATTTCCAAATGTCTTGCTTCACTGGAATAATTTTCCATGGTCTCTGTGACATGAACACTGAGTTATAAAGCCTGAATAGGCTCATGCAGGAAAAAACTGGCATTATTTGTATTCTGCGCAAAGGGGTTAATTCCAGGTAAGAAGGCTGAAAGTGATGTCGATGAAGATGGATTTTCTTTACCCGCAAGAATCCATAGTGCTACAAGTGTCACAAACCCTTTGCAGAAATGTGTTCCATGTTGGTCCTTTGCTCTGTTTTTTTTTTTTTTTTTTAATCTCCCGTAGTTTTTCTTTAAGGAGAAATGGGTTTTGGGTTCTTATGAGTTACTCTGACACTGTTGCTTCTGCTAATTTTTGTCCATCTGTTTTTTTTCCATCTTTCCTCCCAACTCTTTCTCATCCCTCTCCTTTCACAGTCTACTTCAGCTCCTAAAAGACACCGCTCCCTTAATTTAAACTCCAGCCTCTACAAAAGACCCGTTAAATGAAGAAAAAAATACGAAGATGGAACTCGCGCACCCACGCTGATTCACTGCCTATCGCCCTGGTACTTCACCGGGTTATTTGTAAACGCAAGTCGTTGCCTTTCTAGTCTGTTATGAATATTGACTCCCATTGCCGTTAACGTAACAAAAGTTCAAGCAAAAACAGGTGTAGTGACTGTGTTTGAGTAGCAGTCATGGTGTTCTGTATGCATATTCTGGTACGTATTTTGTAGGATGTGCGTGTGCAAAAGGACTGGCTTGTGCCTTTTTTTCAGTGTAACCCTGTCTGTGCCTTGGCTTCAACTTTTTGCCTACTGACCAGCATTGCCCTTCTCAATCTTTCTCTGGGAATTGTGGTATTTTTCTCTCTCTTTGCAAGGTGGATTATTTCAACTCTCCTTGAATGGTTTCTACAAATGAATATTTTGAGATGCTATTTGTATCACTGTTCAGTGATGAAATTATAAAGATGTAAAGTTGTGTGGTTTCCTGTAGCCTTATGAAGAAGCGCCTTCTTTTGTCGGTTTTTTTCCATGTTTTATTGCATCCAGTTTGTAGACGTGCAGTAGAACCCTGATTAGTTACTGTATTGTAGATTTTTTCATATTACTGAGACATAGTGCTCTTTGAAATTGGTGTGACTGTTGTCTGCAATTTGACACAAGTTGTTTCCTTAAGAAAGGGTATCTATAAGCTATTCACAAGAGGCCAAAATTCCCCCATAAGCATTTTTCAATTTTAAAATTTTTGTTTAAATCTTGCGTTGGGCCTCTCTGGTAACATGTTAAGAATTTTGCATCCTCGTTTTAAGATGAAACTGTGGGATATTTTGCCAGTTTCTGAGTGCAAAGTACTCTATTCTACTGTTGTAAACTATAGATTCCAGGCTCATTATCCAGCCTTTGGAGATTTACTCTGCCAAATCATTCAAAACATGGTGAACATTGCGTAGTTGTGGGTGGTGGACAGGAGTGTTTTTTTTTTAAGTACTTTGCTAATTACATTCAAAGTGAACACAGGAGTTCAGTAACCTCTTGAATACAAGTTGAATAAGCTACTGATGTTTCTGTGAGGTTTAACTTGTTATTGTGCATTTCTTTCTGCATGTCTGGCAGGGATATCTCATTGTGGACTCGATATGGTTAACTGCCTCGTCAGCATCTCTTTGTATTGCACTGTCGTGCGCTGTATGTCTTTTAATGATGAGTGGCACAGTTCTGCACCCTTTGTCTTAATGGTACGCAGTATGGCGTAAGTCTGCGTTTGTGTCTGTATTGTTACCGTAAATGATGTGGCCCAAGTAATTTCATTTATGAGGCAAATTGCTGGTTGCTGACATTGGTTGTTAATGGCCTCCTTATCTCCTGTTTTTATGGAGGGAATTTCATGGTCTTTTAAGTGATATGCCTCTTGTTCCCATTCATTGAAAGCCTAAGTGGCTAGAGCAGCCCAGCTTTTAAAAACGCTTACCGTGTCATGTGGACAAATTGACTCAGAAATAGCTAGAAACGTCAGAGGGAGAAATAAAGCAGCTACTGTGTAGTTTTGGCTGCTGAATGATTCAGTTGCCTGTATCTTCAGCAGATCTTCAAGTATGACTCTCAAATCTCTCATTACAGTTCTATGAAGAAAGTGCTTGCGGTGTGACTATCCATATGATGAAGAATTGACTGAAATAACCAAGTTGGGTGTGAGAAATGGCCTTCTTTTATGCTTTGTGTGAAGTTAGACTGAAATTATTTAATTTACGAAAAAAGTTGGTCATTATTTATTATAAATGTGATCATTGTATCATGGAGTATGGCACAATTCTGCCCTGACTTTGGGTTGCCATTTGTATTCATGTTTGTGTCTGTGATATGTGATGGCTAAATAAATTAAATTGATCAGTGAACTGAAATCTCCGGTGCTGTTAAAAAAAGACAATGTCACTGAGTGTTTTACTTTAGTGTCAGGAAAGCATTTTTAGTTACGGTGTTCACACATAGTCTGGAAGGCTGGATCAAGATTGTGGGGTGATGAAAGTTGAATATGAGGGGGAATTCCTTGTTTTTACCAATGTCACTTCGACACCTTTTCACCTGATTTGATAAACTAAGTCAGTTTGGTAGCCATCTTTAATTTTTTAGCAAATGGTCTGACTTCACAAATGAATAAAAAGAAACCGCTTTCCCTAGAAACCTGTTGGCGAAATGTTTTGAGAAATAAAGAGAATTCCATCCGTGGGATTATCACAGAACGTGAGATTTTGTATGAAGCTGGGCAGCAAGATAAGGCACAGTGG
Organism: Gymnothorax javanicus; assembly: GCA_029692085.1. Lineage (NCBI taxonomy): Eukaryota > Metazoa > Chordata > Actinopteri > Anguilliformes > Muraenidae > Gymnothorax > Gymnothorax javanicus. The sequence continues at coordinate 26,815,654 of CM056210.1, read as the reverse complement.
CATAGTACCTCTGGCACCTCACAGCGAGAAGGTTGTGGGTTTGAATCCAGCCCGGGGTCTTTTTGTGAGGAGCTTGTATGTTCTTCCCCTGTTTACTTGGGTTTCCACCCGGCGGTACGGTTCCTTCCCACAGTCCAAAGTCATGCAGCATATCGGGCTAATTGAAGACTCTGAATTGTCTGTAAGAGTGAATGTTTGAGTGAATGGCGTATGAATGGTGAGTGAGCCCAGCGATGGATTGGCGAGCTGTCCGTGGTGTGTCCCTGCCTTTTGTCCTTAGTCAGCTGGGTTACACTTCTGCTCACCCACAACCCTAGTGAGGAAAAAGCGGGTCAGATAATGCAGTAGGCCGACTTCGTTGAAGAAAGATTTGACGAAGGCCCAACCAGGACAGCTGGAGGAGTGCGCTCGGCTGCACCCAGGTATACAGCAAGCAGCTTTGTTGGCCAAATGTCAGCACCAGTGAAATTGCTTGCATTTGGGAGGCGAGCCTAGTAGACAATTTGGGTTACAGGAGGAGAAGTTAAGACAAGCAAAAGAACCTAAAGACTGGACCAGGATAAGCTTGTGTAAGCCGACTGTGCCTCCAACCCTGATTCATCTTGCTGATGCTGACGTTTGGTTGGTACTGTTTGAGGAAGCTGCTCACTCCTGGTTGAAATATTCATTTCTGAAAATAACCGTTGTTTGACATGTATCTCATGGCTGCTTGTTTTGGTCATTCGAATTCAAAATTGAACTCAATAAATGTAACGATATTGGACACCATTGAAACTAACCATAATATATTTTTTGCATCTGGTGACTTTTATATATTGGCACATTAGTGCAATAGAATATATTCAAGATCCCTTAATTGCTTTCGGCCCTGGGGTCCGCCCCATAATATTTGGTTTGCATTGTGGGTAATCAATGACAAGCACACTTCCGGCTGGCAAGTTATAAATGTATGTTATTAATGGCAAGGCCTGTGTTTTCTGAACTATTTCATGAAGATTTAGACCAGATATTGGTCACATTACTCCTGTAAGAATGGGATGTCACTGTGAGGCTGCAGAGCACATCCCATACAGATAAAGCAAAGGAACACCACTGGTTTTTGTTCAAGAAAGAAGACACCATTCGATAAAGAAGACCGGCAATTGACTGAAACCAATTAACAGAAATGGCTGGGCCAAGTGAGTCTGAAAATGCTGACCTGCAATGCTCCTGCTGGCTACTACAGCAGTTTGTGTTTGGTCGCAATACATAGTGTTTTCACTGTGACAATGCGGCAATGGCAACTGACAACATCCAGGTGGAATGGGCACTTTTAGCCATAAAGCATTTTTAGGAAGCCCAACAATAAATCAATTAAGAACCAAAAATTTGAATCTGATGTGAAGTTCTGAAAATTTGTGTACAAATTAATTGAAATCAAACAGGAATTAAAAGCAAAAATTCACGTTTATTACTTTCACAGAGATAATTTTTTCTTTGCAATTGATTCTGAGGGGGTCACTTGGGACGTCAGAGTTGACATTGAATGACCCTATTTATGGCATCAATGAAACAGTGAAGCAACAAAATTGATTTTACAAATCACCTTTACTCTTTAAAACATATTTTTTAAAAACTCAGATTTCACCTGTAAACATATTGAAAATATGTAAGTTGCCACTGCTCCTCTGCAACGAATGTCTGAACTTTTCACTCATTTTTGCAAAATCGCGCAAATGTGCCAGTTCGGTGCAAAAGAAACCACACCCATCACATTGAGTGCAACAGACGTTAAGAACATTTTTTGATATAAATATTAAACATAATATAAACTATATTAAAATATGATATAAAATATAATTTTGACGCATCACAATTATTTAAGCGGCAGTGCGTGTGAAGGGACGCTTTATCTTAGAAACAGGGCCCCAAAAATACTTCAGTATTACCGGCAGCAGAGAGTCAGTGATTAGTTGGTGTTTTATTCTTCGGACTTCAATTCATGTTATTTTTATGTTAGTATTTCATGTTTATGACAGTGATACATAATTTAAAACATTTGTGTCCGACATTAGGCAGAAGCCGTTGCCTAATAAATCAGACTACGTGTAAATACACTTTTTCGAATTTCTTTAATGAGAAATTCTCTATTAATCATGGTTATTTCATATCTGAATTATTTTTGATGACTGAAAAAGGATACGGTTAAATTTCATGTTTTATTGCGATGAGATAAACCATTGATATTTTATCAAAGAGCCATGCATGCACATATCTCTTGTTTGTCTGGTGGATTGGGAAAGTAGAATTTGTGCTCCCGTAAGTAGGGTTGAGTGGGGTAAGACGCCCCTGAGGGTAAGATGCCCTTTGCTTATAATTCAATTTCAGCTGTGCCCAGTTTGTGGCTCTTGACTTAGGCAAATGCACTGCCACCTGGAGGGAATCCTGAGCAACAGTTGAGTCAACAGAGTAAGTGACAGATGAGTACTGAAAGTATTTGTGTTTTTACTGTCTTTCTTGTAAAAAATGACCAAATGAATCATTTTGCCACAAGTATTTGAATGCTTCAGGATTCTGCAGGACATGTCGGTGTAACTCTCTGATGCCTTCTCTATGTATAAAAGAGGGTCCTGTGTGGTGACAATAGGAGAAATTGGGGTTAATGAGCCACAACCAATATGGTAGTGCTGGGGGTAAGATGCCCTTTTTGGTTTGGGGTAAGATGCCCTAGGGAAGGAAGGCATCTTACCCCATTTTGAGTCGTATTCAGTCTGTTTTATGAGTTTTTTCTAAAAATTATGTTCTATTTATAGGGAATATATATCAGACATTATGATTTTTATAAAGAATTTGGGAATGGAAAGTTAAGTGTGTCCATACATGTTAAAAGTAGGGCCATATGGAATTACACAATAATGAATCATATATGCATCAATACCCATAAGAGCCTAAAAAGAACTATATTGGGTGAAATGCATTATGGTCACTCTTAATTTTAAAGACTTTTCATGGATACTCATATACGTTCCATACCGCCACATGTTTATCTAATGTGGTGCCTCATATTTTTTAGTCCACAAGATATAACCATCTATTCCTTGATGCATTTAATGCCAACAGTACCTTGCCATCACTTGCGCCTTAGTGTTTATTCGGTTAATAAAAAGTTAAGTTTAGGAGAATGTACCTCTTTCTTTCTCCATCTCTTTAGCGACGTAATTTCTAAAAAGATGTTGATCAGTGGCGGGCGGTGGACGGAAAACCGAGGGGGCGGAAAACATCCCTTGAAACTGATGAGATTAGTGACCCGATTTCAATCACTGTTCTTGGTCAACATGTTAGTTTCCCTTATAATGAAATGTTTAGGCGAGTGAATAATAAATTCTATAAAATGTTTAATTCGCATGTCTTAATAGGCAAGTCTTCACAAAAAAACCACTGTGGATTTTCTGCGTTAAATTTTGTCACATCCTAAGCAAGTCGCCAAACCTGTGCGTAATGATTGTTTAATTGAAAAAGATTGAAATGCGCTCTTTTTTGCGTTCAACTGATGCGTTTGATTTCTCGTCTTAACGAAGACAATTAGCTACACCTGAGAGGGGAGAGTTAAAGTGTCTTTTATCAGGGAAATTGACTGAAAACAGATCAAGACTAACGTTAATTAGTTTAAAGACATGTTTATCGCCCTCCTTATTTCTCTGTTCACCGCCCGCCACTGATGTTGATCTTTTGTATGATGTGTACCTGCCAATTAAGACAGCTAGCCTATAATATGATAATTACTCATGTGAAATGCAGTAAAACCAATATGTAATAGGCTTTACAAGTTATTCTAGATAACATAAACTAGATGTCCATGGGGGGCATCTTACTCCATCCATAAGGGCATCTTACTCCTGGGGTGGGGTAAGATGACTTTTTTTTTTTTTTTTTTTAAGTAATTAAACATTTAAAAATATTTCTATAGTGACTATGTCATAAATATTTCGAGACGTGGTAGCCAACTTTACATACAACCCATTCGACGGAAAAAAAATATTTATTCATGTTGTTTACCTTCAGTTACGAAAATTCCCGCTTAAGGGCGGCATGTTACCCCGTTCTACCCTAATTTAGCGGAGTAGTGGTCGCTTTAACGAAGGCAAGCTCGTGCAGAAGTTAAAGGCATAAACAAAATTGCCAGCCCCAGATTTTCGTTTATAAGTGAACGAAGGAATACAGAAATTCTATTCCACTCAAACGAAATCTGTTCCGTTTCATAATTCAGTGAAAAAGTAAGGTTTATATGGTCTCGGCCGCACCTATGAGACATGGTAGTGTCGATGAAGTCCTGCAAGCTGTCTATGAACACGCAGCGCTTATTATTTTCGCATGAACACCTTGACGGTGTAACATTCCGGTGCATTAAGGCAGGAATGCAAAACTCCGTAACTGTTGGTCCAGCAAATGTTATCAGCAAAAAGGAAGTGGCTATTCGCCCCGCAGCGGGAAGAATTGGGGGAAAGAGATCGGCTATCTGCCCCGCAACGGGGCCGACAAGAGAAGCAGTTCTGCTATTCGCACCGCGGTGGGACGGATAAGAGAAGCACTTCTGCTATTTTCCCCGCAGTTGGGCCAATATGAGATTTAATTTTATCATCCGCCCGCTCTTTGATCTTTCGCGCTGAACCGCCGCGGGGCGAATAGCCTCATCATTTTAAAATATATGGTACCATTTTATCGGGCTGTTTTAGAAAACAGAGGTTTAGATCTTAAGAGCCGGTAGACCTTCATCCTCGCTGTGCAGTGCTTCTGTGTAACATCAACCGCATGAAAGTTATTTTTTCGAACTATACGAAAGGATGTAAACATTAGACGCTGGTACTCATGCAACTCTCCATCGGTCTACTACCAGGAAATCTCGTCTACACGTGAATTTGCATGAAATATAACAGGTTTTTTTTGGGAAATAAGTTTATTTGTGCACCTTGAAATTTGCAGAACATGGCTAACAAACTTTCACTGAAAAGGCACGGAAGCAAAACAAAAACAAAACATGTTTGTTTAAATATTCAGGTAGAATTTCGGTCAGTGGCCCGATTGAAGCTGCAGTTCAACCAAACGTCCACAAGGGAGTGTACAATTGCTGAAAGTGTAAGAGTATTTGTTGAGCTGTTCAATGAATCTGTTCAGTGTTATAGTTGCCCACATGGAAAGAATCTATATGAACTTATATGCGCATATATGCAACCTATATGCCGCATATATGCGCATATATGCCGCATATAGGCCAAATTCAGGTACATATATGTGCTTATAGAGGGCATATAGGTCTCCTATATAGCTCATATACCCAGTGGCAGGTTCTGTTAGTCATACCTATTGTATAGCTCATATCTCACTTTTGCAACTGTCATACATGATGCCTAGCTCATATTTTTATTCTCAAGGTAATATCTGCATATTAGTCCAAAGTTCCTTGCGGAAATAACAAGACTTTCACGCAATGACTTATTAATCGCATGTGAACATGTGAAATTGGCATCACGTTTGATCCTAAATACATGTTGACATGTGACAACAGCAAGTAATGTGTAAACCAGTCATTATTAACTATGGCAAGTGAGAGGAGACAAAAAGCCATGATATCAACACAAATATCTAATTCTATTTGTCACATTTTTTTTTCCTGTAACATTAACAATAACAAGGTCATCAATTCTTTCTTGACCATACTTATTTCCATTCTATGAAGATTGAGTTGTGTATTGTGGAAGAGAAGGAAATTTATAAAAACAAAATGGTTTGATTATGTTTATTTCATCAATTAAGCATTTTTTCAAGTTTAAGTCACTGCCAGATTCACCACATTAAATAAAATTGGATTCACATCATTACAGCTCATACACATCCACTGAAAGGTTATACACTACACTGTGACATCCACCAAATACAATGTTTTCTATCTTGTCTGTAATGCAGTTTCTAGATGAATATGGCTCAGAGGTCCTTAGTCTAAATGTAGCAAAATAAAACAAAAATAACAAAATAAAAGTACACAGAAGAACATACATTCAAGTAAACATGCCTTTCAAAAGTCATTTTCATCCCCACATTTATTTTAGCATTTCACTGTGGTTAATGAATTTGAAGACAAAGTCTACATTTCTGTTCACAGTTTTAATGAACAGACACTTGTCTTTTATCTGAGATGCTTGTATAGTTACTAAAGGTCCCAGACTTTTTCCTACAGGGATGAAATAACAAGGATTCTTAAATTCCCACACGGAAAGTACCTATATAAACATATAGCAGGGGTGTCCAATCTTGTCCGTAAAGGGCCGGTGTGGTTGCAGGTTTTTGTTCTAGCCAGCAGCGCTGCAGCACCTGATTCCACTAATTAACTAATCAGGGGGTTCAATCAGGACCCTGGTGGGTAGAATCAAGTGTGTTAGTGTTGGGCTTTAACAAAAACCAGCACCCACACCGGCCCTTTCTGGATTAGATTGGACATACCTGACGTATAGGTTTTAATCCCGGCCTTGTATCAACCAGCAGTGGTCGGCAGCTCTTTTCAGAAGTAGCGCGCAATTGGCCAATGCACTACAGGGATGCAAATTACAAAGGACCTGCTGGGAAGGGTTATGTAGATTAGAGTTCCCCTAGGCGTGTCCTGTTGGCTAGATGGGTGCTCATAAATAAGATTCTGACAGAAAAATTTGGGGCTGTCTTCTGTCCTTGTTCTGAGCTTGCAAAAATTTGTCTAGCAAATGTTAAAAATACAATTGCTCACAATCGCGGCCTGTGTACCCTCCACTGACTTGTCAACATATGACAGCATATGCGAATAAGCCTAAGAACTTGAACGTAGTTCCTTAATTGGATATCCCAGATTCTGGTGGAATTGGGAATGCCAAATAAAAGTAAAACATCTTGTAGGCCGTTGTCATATATAATAGGTACATAGAGGTGCATATAGGTACCTCTATGTACCTATAATATATGAAAACGGCCAATATTATGTATGTCACATATATGCGAAACCTATATGTGGCCCTATATTAAAACCTATATGTTTATACAGGTTCTTTCTGTGTGGGTGCGGAATCGCAATATGGTCCTTTTGCGACGATCTCAGTATGACGATTCAATAAATGTACGAAGCACTTCCAGAATGAACAGAGGGTTATGAAAAAATGTAGTGCATATCATGACGACTAATTATGCATTTTGAAAAACAGCTTGTATTATTATTATTATTATTATTTATTATTATTCCTCCACCACACAGTGCATGGGAATGGGAAGCATACTGTTAAAGAGTCCGGGCATCCGTCACACCATTCATCATAAATATGGTTGCACTTTGTTCTCCTATATGCAATAATATTAATACTTTTGATGATAATAATAATAATAATAATAATCATAATCATAAGAAGAAGAAGAAGAAGAAGAAGAAGAAGAAGAAGAAAAATAAGAGCCTAGGACTGCAAGCTGGGAAGAGATTCATGTATAAATTGCACCTTGAGGTAAATAGAGAAGTTTAAATGGGGGACGAAAGAGAAAAATCCAGCAAGGAAGAAATGAAGACCAGGAACTTAAATGCACAGAGAGAAAGAGTAATGGTAAAGAGAGTAAGGAATGCGCAGGAGGGCCGAGGTAATGAGACATTGATTGAATAATAAGCATCAATAAATTGGGTGTACTGGGCAACAGATTACCTTTAAATATAGATCCTTGAAAAGATTATAACTATCTAAAAATATATCAAGAATGAACTTAATTCAGAACATTCTGAACATTTAAAGTGTTTGAAGGGTGTCAACAGCTTAAAATGAGTGGATATAAATTGAGGGGAAAATGTTGGCAGAACGTGGAGGTTGAATAATAAATAAAGCTGCAAGCTGTGAAGAGGGGGGCCAGAGAGTCCATGCGGAAAGAGTCACAATGGCAACTTAATGTGATAAAGCATGGCTGTAAACACAGCTAGCAAGGTTTGAATGAATTTATCAAAGATTGGGTGTAACTGAGATGTGAGCTCATGTCTTGTGTAAAACATGCCTTTAAACTAATGATCAGTCTTGACCTGTTTTCAGTCATTTTCATTCATTAAAGATACTTAATCTCACCTTTTGCAGGTGTAGCCAAATCGCTTTGTTTAGATAAGCAATAAAACACGTCATCTGGATGCAAAAATGTGCACATTTCAATCTTTGTTTTCATTGTTTTCTTAAAATAATCTTTAATTGTAGTTTTGATGGTCTGGTTTGCAGGATGTGACAAAAGTTAAAGCTGAAAAATCCAGAGTATTTTTTTTTTTTCTGAAAAGGTAGCCTACAAAGGCAAGTGAATTAAACATTTTTATTCAATTTATTAGTTTTTTCACCTGAATGTTTTATTTTAAAGGAAGTACATGTTTAACTGCCAATGGATTATTCATATTGTTGGAAAACGTGTTAATCAAGAACAATGATTGAAAGCAGGCTAACTATCATCCGTTTCGAGGGATGCCCCCCCCATTTTCTGTTCAGCAGCTGCCACTGGTTATAATTGCAGGCCCTTTGTTGCAGAGAAACAAGCTTCGAGGCTCAAAGGACACATGCAAAATGTCAGGATTTCTGACAGAAGTTTGAAATTTGTGGGAGTTATTATGTCAATATACTGAAAGATGATATGTGTAGAGCTGTGATTAATGGTGCAATGCAGGAAAGAAGGACTGCCATGCTTAACTTGTAGCCACATCAGAAATTAGAAATGCAATATGAGCAGACAATGGTCTGTGAACCCTGAGGTGACATTTTTTGTAAGATTGACAGTCGGTAATGGATCTTATTTACACAGCGTAGTGGTTCTATGAGCCCTGAGGCGATATTTTTTTGTGAGACTAACAGTAAGTAATGAGTCTTATTTACACAGCTGAGCGGTCGTTCCATCCAATGAGACATAAGGACATTTCATGGTAGGATGAGCTTGTGACTGTGGGGGGAAGGGGGTTTCAGGTCCATGGTATTACCATTTTTGTCACCCTCTGAGAAGTGACTTTGGTCAAGCAATCCACTTGACTAGGGCTGGCCTGGTTAATAACCACCTGCACACCTGGCATATACTGTACACAACCACATGATGCAAACTGTTGTATCACAAAAAAGTATGCCCAGCCAAAAACGCAAATATGGGAAATTGCCTATAATGGCCTTCTGTCAGTTCGCCACATGAACGTGGCAGCTACGCAATTATATGTTACAATTGTTGAGTTGACACAGATTGACTTCGGGAACACTGAAGCCAAACTCGAATAATCCGATAAAGGATCATACGTAGCAGTCTGAAATTATTTCTGTAGCAACACCATATGAAACCGATGCATTTCTTACATGCTTCACTCGATATCTAGAAACCCACAATTTGAAGCAGATTGTCTCTACGTCAACCTCTTTTTCATTATCATTGAATCCATCCAAAAAGCGCAAATTCTGTCTCTGTCATAATGCTGATCGACATGACTGTACATCAGGCCTACCAAAGAAAACGGCCAAGCTGTCACAAAAGTTTGTCAGATGTCTACCTTTTTCAAAGAACCGGCAACACACAATTGAAAACTCATTTGGTTCGTCTCTGGGTTTGTTACAGGCCATGCAATTTTTTTGAGTTTGGTTCTGGTGAAAATGTATCGACTTCAAAGTGCTGTGGTGTGAAGTTTAGCAAGAATGTGGCATGTTTTTGATTTTGTGTTGCTGGTTATTTGAAAAAGGTAGACATCTGACAAACTTTTGTCACAACTTGGCTGTTTTCTTCGGTAGGCCTGTACGAGGTGCTCTCAAATGTAACAGCAGTTGACAGCGAGGCACACGTCTGTGAAATGAGATGGTCATTAAGGGCCGGTTCATACTTTACGCATGGTACGCGAGCGCGAACGCAAGGCAACGCATCGAGCAACGCAAGGTAGCCATCTTGCGTCCTTGCGTAGCAAAGTGTGTCGTCCAAATTTTTGTAACGCGACGCATCGACGCGTGTATTTCCGTGAGATTCCAATAGGGGAGATAAAGCAAATAATGGACCATACGCTGTGTTCAACACACCAAAAAGAAAAAGAAGGAGGATGAGAAGGAGAAGACTTTGCTACCCCCTATTGCATGAGCAGTGTATTGCTTTTTGAACGAGGCACAGCGCAGCAAGGGACGCGCGTTCAGGCTTCTCTGTGAACGGAATGGAACGGACCTGTGCTTGCGTTTGCTCGCGTACCTTGCGTAGAGTATGAACCGGCCCTAAGAAGGAGGTGCACGGGGGTATGTGGGCTGTGGATTGTGATGATCTGAGAGGAGGTTACATTGAATACAATGTGAGCTTAAAGTGCAAAACCTTTAATTTGTTCCTACATTAATATCATGTGATGCCCTGTGGAAGTCTCCTTGCTGGCTGACAGGACCAGAATTGTAAGTTTACCTGGATGCTTTGGGCTTCACACAAAAGATGGGTTGTAGATTACTGGCCGATCATTCATCTTAAATATCAGGCATCCGGTATATGGGCTTGTGCTTCTTTAGTCCTCTGTATTCACCCTGCAGGGATTTCCCATATATCAGCATTGTTTGATTGTTTTACTTCTGAATGCTTTTGAGGTAAAGTAAGGCCCCTGAGGCATGGGATACTAACATTGTTTTAAGGCCTGTAAGTCATACGTGCTTAATTCAGTATGACAGCTGTCAGCGTTTCTCTCCATATAGCCCCAGGGGCCTGAATAATAAAACAATATCACTGTGTTTGCTTGGTAACTGCACTAAAGAAAACCTGGATCCCTTCCAGATCTGGAACATGGATTGAATCAAAGTGAGCTGTTCCAGTAGTTAACTCAGTGCAGTTATACCTCTACAATAGTTATGTTGTTTAATGCTTCAGTCTGCTTGTTGAACCCTCCTGAAAAGGATGCAGTATCAGTGTGTGGGAACCGGACTGCTGTGGGTCAGTTCTGCTTTGTCCAACATCAGAAATACATGAGAACTGTATTGTAAAGATGACTACAATAATGGTGACTTGTTGACTTGATGACTGTAACAGTATGCTGAGACGTGGTTCAAACGCGATGAATGTAAGGAATTTTGTGACTGGAGCATTATGAGAATCTGAGAATTTTTATCATCCTCTTTTGAAAAATTAATTATCCTTTTGGACTGAAATAGCTGGGGATGTATAAGGCTCTTGTTTTAGCTTGGGGGAAAATGACAATGATCAATGATTCCCGTGTGTAGTCTCAGCTGCTCCACCCAGTGTTGGAACATTGCAGGTGCATACTCTAGAGATTTCAGGCGGTAATTAAGTAATTCAGTCAGAGTTTTTTTCCTTTATTTTGAGTGATGATAATTCAGACTTGTTGGTCGCGGTGACTCCAGGAGAGGAATAGGCGGAGCTGTGGAGGACGAGCCGCAAACTCTGTGCTCAAAGTTGATTGGAGGAGGCCGCTATTTGGTGGCCAATCCCATTAGACCTTCCACAGCAGCAACCGGCGCCATGTACCCCCCAGAGACTATAAAAAGATGGACGCAGCACCCGGGTCTGAAAACTGACGTCAATGCGGAAATCTCTAAAATTGCATTCTATGTAATGGCCAGCAGATGGCGACGTCAGTGGTTGCAGAAAGAAGTTCAATGATATAGAAGTCTATGAGGAAATGACCCAACTTTCCACCTGATTTATTATTTCAATTATGATTTTCCACGTTATTTTATGGTATCTATTGCAAGTTTCAAGTCTCTTCCAATGTATCATGACGTTCATTTTTGTAAATTATGGTCCCAAATGGACTAGAATAAAGGTTAAAGCCAGAATATGCTTTAGGGGCGTGGCTATCCTCTGGTCCTTGTCAGATACGGTCTGATCTGCGCGTAGATCTACCCCTCGCTCCTCCCTGGATCTTCAGTTCACGCTCTCATCCAATAGGAATGACGTCCGGTTTCAAAATGACAAAATGGCACTGTTCAAATTGCCAAAGTCGAGGCTTACTAGATGATGCGCTTAAACCAATGGGTGACGTCACTGTTGCTTTGTCCATCTTTTTATTCAGTCTATGGTACTCCCCTGAACATTTACTAGCTATGACCTCTGCTGACATGGATGCTATTTGGAGTAGAAATGACTTTGGTGGGAGGTAGAGCGAGGTCTGGACGGAGAGGGAGAGGGAGATGGCCAGACCGTCAACGTGGCAAAGCTCATCGCACAGCTCGCCCAGCCGAACCAGCAAAGAGTCGGCCATGTGAGGGCCCCAACAAGCCTACATCATAACTGTGACTGAGTGCCATTTGCACAGGAAAAGATGGGGCCCACTCCTGGGCTATACTCAGACCTGAAGAGGCAAACTGATGAATGTGCACTTTAGCTCAGCAAGTAGCTTAATCTGAGCATGTGACACTAGCCTTTAAAAGTCTTATTAATCTCATCCAATAAGCATCACTCCTCTGCAGCACCCACACCCTCCCAACCTTCTTCCCATCCGCTCACCTCCACACACAGCTTTAACTCCCAGAGCCCATCCCCTGTTGGCAGCTCGATAGCGTTCTGCCTGACCGCTGCCTTGGAGCAGAACCCAGCCTCCACCAGTGGCTGCTGCAGCAAGTGGTCGGCTTAGCCGCGGACCCAGGCGGGGCTGAGCCCAGCCCTGTTGGAGCTGAGCATGGGGGCACCCGTCAAGCAAAAAACCAGGGGCTTCACTTGCATGCTAGATGTGGTAAAGTTCTCACTCGCCTGCAACAAGCAAGCATGAGGCCAGTATGTATATGAGTGTATGTTATTTTCCAGTGTTAATTCAACTCCAGAAGAGTTAATATGGGTCCACTTTGGCCACAGTGGACTCATATGAACTGTCTAAGAGTTGATTTGAAACTTCATATTTTACTGCAATTGCATTGAGCTCAACTATTTCAAACAAGCGAGCATGAGGTCCATGTGAATGTGTTTTTATGTAACTGCCTAGAGTCAATACAACTCCGAAAGAGTTTGCACGAGTCCACTTTGGCCTCATATGAACTGTACAAAAGAAGAGTCAATGCTGCACATTTTACTGCAATGGCATTTCCACTGAACTACTTCAAACCAGCCCGAGGTGAGAGAATGTGGGCCAACCCCCAGCCCGAGGTGAGAGAATATGGGCCAACCCCCCAGAGTTATTTTAATACTGTTCATGGTCTTATGGGCTGAAAAGTGTTGCACAAACAGTTATCATCAGTGCACCGTAAGCTTGTTGCACACACAGTTATCAGTAGTGCACTGTGAGCTTGTAAAAATGTTTGAACTCTGTCCTGTCAAACGTTGAGGACTGACATCATTCCAGTTCTTTTGGCCAGAGAATATTTATGCCTGATAGACTTTGGCCAGCCATTACATGCAAAGCATTTGCTGCAAAGTAAAAAGCTGTGCATGTATAATGGCTTTTTTTAAGATTTGAATATGCTGTTGTTTTTTGCTCCCTTTAAGTAGAATACTATGAATTAAAATGGCTGAACACAGTCAACACAGATGTAAGCATTGTCTGATCTGTCGTCTCATTGTGTGCCAAAAAATAAAACTGTCAATGTCTTCAAAAACTTTGATAGTATAAGAAATATACTTTTTCCCTATATGTTCTTATCTAAGATTGCTGTATAGCATATGAAGGCAATTATATTTCAGTGTGTGCTATCCAGTCAATGGAACCTAGCTCACCAGTGTTAGCACAATGCTCAACAAAGCAAACCACTGGCCTGTGGTCAAATAGGGGGTGGGAGGGTTTCACTGCATCCTGTGTCCCTGCTCTACCTCCCAATCCCATCCATACAGGAACCACTGAATAAGAACCTGTTCACCCGCCTCGGGCGGAGAGGGGCTGGGTATCTCGCAGATGAGTGAACAGATCTGCTGGTTCTTCCTACGGCCCAGAATCGGTATGGGGTTGGGGGGCTCCATGCCTCGGTATGTCTGGGGGAGGGGATACTGCTTTCACACCTACCCCTCTGCTAGGAACCTCTGGAAGTTAGAAGATTAAAGGCATGTAGTGTAGTATTTTGAGGAGCCAGAAATTGTGTATCAAAATGTTGACGGATATGATGTCAGTTTGTCTGGCTCCAACAACCTCAGAGAGTTTCGGTCAGATTCAGAGCCCCTGGTTTGACCTATGGCCTCAGTCAAACCTTTCCACCTCTGCTTTGAAAATGTTACCTTTTACGTTTCACTTGTATCAAAAATGGGGCACTACTTATGAATTTGAACTGTATTTGCTTCTGTGGTTTAGAAAACGCAGCGAAACTCTCTTCCCTCCATGCTGAATAAAAACTACATTGCACTCCTACAATGACCTTGATCTCCGATTGGTTAATTTCCTTTGCAATCCATTGCTTGGATCTGTACTGTCAGACTGGACAGTGGCTGCATCACAACATTGGACGCATCTTCAGAAGCATTAACTCCTCAGCGAACGTCCTTTCCCAGAAACAGACAGCAGGTGGCACTGGTGAGGAGCAGTTCATCAGATATGTCTTGCAGGACCTCATCTGGCTGCTCGCGGACAACACCGAAGAGAGAGAGTGATGATGACCAACGAGCTGCCCGACAGGGTAGCCTTCGTCACAGTGAACTCGTGTGAAACTTGAGTATCGTTTTTGATTACCTATAGTAACACGGGATGAGAAGTTTGCTGAGAAAAAAGTTTTCTGTGGATGTTGTGTACTTAACATCCTTGAATGTAATACTTATTTATGCAGGTTTGCTGGGTGTATTTAGGTGCACACTTTTCTGAGAGTAAACCTCTGTAGTTCAGAGACACTCTTGACAATCTGTGTCAAAGAGGCAGGGCATTTTTATTTGAGGACTGCATCATTTTGACACTTTTATACCAACACAGCTTACATTCTAATTGCATTTATGTGTGTGTATGTGTGTGTTTGTGTGTGTGAATGAGTGAGTGAGTGTTTGTGTGTTTCCATATACGTGTACCTTTATGTGTTTGTGTGTGTGTGTGTGTGTGTGTGTGTATTGAGCGTGTTTGTGTACGTTAGTTTGTATACATGGTGTGTGTATGTGTACTGTATCTGAGCGTATCTGTACTGTGTGTGTATGTGTGTGTATATTGTGTGTGCGTGTGTGTGTGTGTGCCTGTGTGTGTTTTTGTGTATGTGTATGTATGTGTGTGCAATTGCATCGGCGTTCTTAAGTATGTTGGAATACTTTTTTATGAAAATAATTTTTTATGAATTTAATCATGAAATGCCTTGGATAATAAACTCAGCTTTATATGCAATTCTTCAAAAATAGATTGTTTTTTTAATTATTATTTTGCAAGTAACGGTCATAAAAGAACATGACCAACATACCATAAATAATAATAATATTACACTGCGTAGCACTAGGAGAAAAACCTTTTTATATTTTTGTTATTTGTCTCTGTCAGGGGTTTGTGTTGTCTTGAGTAATTGTATTCATTTACAGAATGTTATCAAAAATATATCACAGACAAATATTTGAGCACTTGGCACGCAATCACTTTCTAAACGTTGCCAGCTGAGCACTGTCAAAATAGTAATGACTAAGAGCTTTACAGGATATAGAAGGTTTATTCTGGCATGGTACTCAGGTAGTTGATGGGTGAAATCTGCGATGTCCCGGCCTGTTGGTTACATTACATTAATACTGCCTTTGATATATAGATAAGTATGAACAGAAAACTACATTTTATCAGGGTCTTGAGACACAATGCCTGTGGTTATGTCTAATGCAAGGCCTCTCAACCTTATCCAGACAGGGTCAGTGTGGGTGCAGGCTCTCATTCCAGAAATCCAGTTACCCACCTGATTTTACTAATGAAGGTCTTCAGCAAAAACTCCAGGAGTTGATTAGTAGAATTAGTTGTGTAACTGCATGGCTTGAATGAAAGCCTGCACCCACATCGGCCCTCTCAGGATAGGGTTGAATACCCTTGGTCTAGCGAAACCTCCTACAGTTCGCTAAAGCTGTCCCCCTCAGTGTGAAAAAGTATATGCTGAAGTTAACCTATGTATACAGTGTGTTTCAAAACAAAGGATACCAAACTTTCATCATCGAGTATACTGCACAAAAACTACCGAATTTTATTTTAAGTGCAATATGTCATTAAAAGAGTAAAACCAGCTCTTTCTAATGACATATTGCACTTAAAATAAAATTCAGTAGTTTTTGTACATTATAATTGATGATTAAAGTTGGGTATCCTTTTTTTTTTTCAAACACCCTGTACGTTATATACTTAGGAATGTTGGTTAATTTTATTTAAAACCTGGGCGAAATTATCTTAATTGTACACGTGTGACATCTAAAAACAACAAAAAACTCCAAAGTTGAAGGGAAAACCCCTTGAACTGGTGGTGTGGAACAAAAATTCAGCAATTGGTAGGAATCTATGGAGGGGCACTGCTTCTGAGGGCGAGCCCCATCCTCCACTGGTTGTCAAGGTGTAACGTGAGGATTGAATATGCAGTGACAAAAACTAGAAGCAGCCTTAAAAAATGGCTTTAATTTTGGTGTCTCTAAACCATGATGACGAAAGCACCTACACTGACCATTCCTCTTAATTTCAATGCTTATTAATGGCATGAATATTTTTAAAAATTTGTGAGCAGAAGCACTTTACTTGGTAAGTCCCCAAAACAAGATGTAAATATACTGTAAGCAAAGGTCCAATGGGACTCAAAGTGTTGGTGTCCGTAGGCTCTCAGACAGGGCCGAACAAACGCTCTGAGAATCACCAAAGATGTGAATTAATCCACAACTGAACTAAGTCGCAACAAAACAGTCGGTCGTATTTATGGCTTTTTTTTTTTATGATGATGATTTGTGTGCTGTCTACAGTCTGCCATTTGGATATTATAGGAATGTACTATTTGTAGAATTGTGTAAGTAGTTAGACAGCCTGCTCTCCAAAGGAATCCTTGACGTTCCCTCCAGTAAAAACAAAGATTGTCTGGTTTTTCGCCCCAGCGCTGATCTGGGTGCCGTACACTCTTGATTTCTAAAGCTCTTTTTGACAGGAGGAGTGAAGTAGCAGAGCTTGAATTGAGAAAATATCAGGTACATCTTAACAAAGTTAGAGGATGATGAAACTAATCTATTTGTTAGCCCTTGCTTCCTTCCAATAATAAAATGGCTGAGCGGGTCAGAGAATTAATAACAGCACTTCGTTATTTTGACTGAATTATGAGGAACCTCAAAAATATGAGAATCCAGTATGTGCTGGTCCATAAAGCACCAGAAAATTTCATGCTCTCTCCTCCATCTCCCTTTTCATTGCTCTTTCCCTTCTGTTCTCTCTCCTTTCCCCCCCCCCTCTCTCTCTCTCTCTCTCCGCTCCCCCTAATTCACTCATTCACTTTCAATCTTTCCTGTTCCCTCTCTGTTTCAAACCCTATTTCTCCTCACACTGTGAATTTTCTCTTGGACACACATATTCCTGGTTGCCAAGAGTTCACTTAATGTAATTACTAATCACACACACACACACACACACACACACACACACACACACACACACACTCACTCACTCACTGTAGCTGATTCAACGCATATTGCACGAACCACATAAGTGAATCCGAGACAAGTTTTACTGAGTTGAGCTTTGGGTTAATGAGAAAGAAAAAAAAACCACAAGAAGTTAATGTGAATGAGTGCCTTTGGATGTGTGTGTCACCGGATCAGTGATGGGGACAGTGTGGATTTAGATGACAAGAAAGGCTGATGATGGTTTTGCAGTGCGGGATGTATACTGCAGCAGTAATGAGTGGTGTGCCTTGCCAAAGCCTGTCCTTAGAGCACATTGCATTTAGCTTTGGTTCACAGTTAAATATAGAAATAGACATCTCCAAATGAAAATCATGTTTTTTCTTGTGGGGACTGGATTTCTTGGTATTCTGTGTCCCCTAACATTACACTCCCAGCTCGGTAATGCAGCAATTTGTAATTCTGACTCACACTATAACATGATTTATGAACTTTTTTTATGTTAAGCAAGTGCCTGGGGCCTCCTGGGAATCAGGAATGAAGGCAACTTTAAACAAACTACTTTTGATCAGATAAATTTATTGGGGAGATACTGAAATAACCTTTTTGGGATTTGGTGAGCAGATATCAAGCAATTCTAGACCATAGATCCCAAACCTTACCTTGAGTTCCCCCAGGTGGACCCAAGTATTTGATGTGTTTACACCGCAGACATACCTGGCTATACTATTCAAACTGTATTACTTTGTTTTCAGTCAGGAAGAATCATGCTTTCTAAGATAATCTCCTTGACTTGGAGCCATCTTGGAATACATGAGCCTTTTGACGTGGGCGCGTGGATTATGGGTCAATTAACTAATAAGGCCCTCAATGATTTGTATCAGGTGTCCTTAAGGTAGAACTTACTCAGATACTTGGTTCTAGCTGAAGTTACTTGAGGATTAGTGTAGTTAGTAACCTCAGCTATAATTAATTTCCCTGACTGGGATCAACAGCCTCCCATGTTTCTTCACAACTTGGACGACAGGCAGTAACCTTTCCAGTTTCACTCCTGGTCCACGGTGAGGCCAGGTCACTCGCTTCAAGAAACTGTGTCCTCACATCCACAAACGTCCCCGCCTCCACAACCCATAATCTTCCCCCAACGTTTCTGGCGGTCTCTTCGTGTGGGTTGAAAATGATACAGTCTAAGGAAGTTTGTTTTTATTTTATTTTTTTTTCAGGTCCGCGCGACATTGCCCGCCTCCAGCCTAGAGGGCAGAGAAGTGATCATTATGCTCACTCCACACTGGCCGACTGTCTGACACACAGGCTAGTGCATTCAGTAATGACCTGTGCATCACAGCTAACGCTCTCAGGCTCTAACCTCACGGAGGGACGCGTGCACTGAAGCAGGAAAGCGTACGCTTGTCAGAAGATTTTTGGGATCGCTGTTCCTCGGGATATATGCTTATTTCATATTTCAGTCTTATTTCCCTGTATGTCTAACCCTATCCAGCATTAATCCAGAACTTCACTTAATTTAGAATCACATCTGGGAAAATTTAAATCTTCCCTTCCCTCTTATTTCTCTCACTGCCTCTATCTTTCTTTTTTTTCTCTCTTTTCAGTTCTCGCTTTCTCACACACTCCCACTCTCTCTTTCCCTCTCTCCACACCTCTACGTCTTCACTCTTTTCTAACATCTCTTCACTCTAGTCCTGTGCCTCGCTCTCTGTGGGTCGTCTCGGCACCATGAATCATGGGGTACGCTCAGGTGCCCCCCGCCTTCTCCTGCTCCTGATGTTCGGATGGACATTGGTTCGAAGCTCTGTTGCACAGAACACTAATTTTACAAGGTAAGTCTGAGTCGCAGACAGCATTTCATGCATGTACCTGAGTTAGCGCAATGTAGTGTAATTGGATCCCGCAGGTTTTTGAGCATGCTCAGTGCACCCGTTCAGCAGTCACCAGCAGATACGAATGCCAATCTACACAACGATCACTGTTCCTTTTAGAGCAGGGCTGCCGAAATTGGTCCCTCAAATTCAAAGCTAGACCTGGTTTTCCTTTCTTCCATGCAATTAAATAAACAGTTTGTGCCACTGAATGACTAGACTGCCATCACACCTGACTCTCAGGTAAAGGGAAGGTGGAAACCCAGCTGTGCTCGGCCCTCAAAGACTGTGCTTTGGGGAGCCCTGTTATAGGGTATGTCTGCATCAGTGATTGCATACCTTGCAGGGCTGAATGTTTTCAATCCATGAGATTTAACCCTTTCGAGTTAACTTGTTTGTATTGTTGGCTAGACTATTGGGGGTGGAGGGGGGCACTTACCGAACATTTATTGGTGAAGGGGGGGGGTGAATGGGGGGCTTTGTTGGGAGATGAGAGAGGCTCCCTCAGCAGGAAAATACAACATATAGCCCACGCGAGTGTCCTACTTTGTACACTGTTATTTTGCCCCTTGCATGCTAAAAGCTAAAATAACATATGAAGCTGCATAGGTTCACAAGATTTTTTTTTTTTCCAATGCAAGATCAGACAAGTCCAGCGTGCAGCTGTGAGATGTGCTCTAAACGCATTAATCTCATGCTTAGTGCGTGACATTAAAGCAATACATTAAGTGAATCTGTTTCCTCCTCCATTACCCTCTACTCTCTGTGCTGATTAGTGGCAGACAATCCAGGTTCAGAAAAAAAAATCCTGCCCAGTATTTTGCTCCGACCAGCTGGATTTGCCAACTAAAGCAACTCTTTAACCAAGAGGTTTAACTAATCATTGAAGTCAGCTACCTGAGTCCACGGTTGGACGTAAAACATGCCAGGACTTCTACTTTCTGACCCCTGGAGTGTCCAGCTCTGCTGCTGATACAGTTTGAGGCGCTAGCCAGACAGTAATTTTCTGTCATCCCAGCTTCTACAGCAGAGCTATGCAACATTATTCAGGAGGGCCAGTGTAAGTGCAGGCTTTCAATCCAGCCATGCTGCTACACACCATACTAATCAACACCTAAAGTCTTAGCAAGACCTTAATCAGTAAAGTCAGGTGTGTAACTGATTGGTTGGAATGAAAGCTGGGATCCACACTAGCCCCTTCTGGATTAGGTTAAATACCCCTGCTCTGAGTGATACATTCCTGCAAAGATTTATGCGGGATCTGAGGTTTGGTTTATTGAGGTGAAAGTCTGTGTAATTCACCTTAGGTTGTTGGGTCTTTTCCATGTTGATGTATGTAGTATGTTGCCATATTTGGGGAGGCTTTATGTGTGAAATGCCATAGTGAAGCAGTCTCAGTTTGTCTCATGAATGGATTGTGAAAAGAGAGTGCAATACGTGCTAAGATTTTGCAAAGGTTATGCTCAGGTTTTTCTGCGCTCTTGATATTGCACTAAAAACTCACATATAGGCGCACATTTGAGTCATGGTGGCTAAAGGAGATACCATATTTGTATAGGAAAAGGGGTTTGTTTTTGGTCGGGGTGTGTTTGTGTATTTACATTCTAATTGGTTGGTCTAAAGTGAGGCACTGTGTAGGGGGCTAAGGAGGGTGAATTTGGCCCATTTGATCTGTGAAGGTGTGTTTGTGCATGCGTGTGTGCATAAGAGAACGAGAGGGAGAATGATAGAGAAAGCTGGCTCATTAAATTAATTGCGTTTGCATGTTCAGATTTATAAATTCCTGAAAATTAATTTCAAAAGAAAAGTCACTGTGGCAGGATTGTAAATTTTGTTTGCTGTGTGTGTGTTTTGCATGTGCATATTTGCATAATCGTCGTAAAAGTTCCCGTGTTCAGTCGGCTTGAGCGTGCTGAATGCACGCTCTGTAAATGCATGTTAGTGTGTTCAGTGTGTGTGTGTGTGTGTGTCGAGGGGGTATCGCATGCTTGGGAGAGGAAGGGTTAGTCCATGGCCCTGAATGCTTGTGTTTGATATGTCGATGTTCAGATGGCACCGTGACACAGTGTTAGCTCCCAATGAGGAGGTTCTGGGTCCAAGTCCCCTCCGGTTCTCCCTTGCATGTTCTCCCCGTACACACGTGGGTTCCCCCCTGTGACTCAGGTTTCCCCCTCCCTGACTGGTGCCCCTGACCAAAGCTGTTGCTTTGGAACTGCAGTCAGTCTCCAGGTGCTGCACTGTGGCTGCCCACTGGTCCTGAGTAACTAGGATGGGTCAAATGCAGCGGACAAATCACCCAATGAAGTTCAATGAAGTATATTGTGTCATATCTTATCTAACGGCAGTGCCAGCATATCTGTATGTGTACGCATAGCTTGTTTGATCATGTGCCATCGTGTCTGTGTTCTCAAACCACCTTTGTCCTCTTGCGTAAAAAAGCAAGTGGGTCTCTCCAGTTGTTCCTTTGTGCTTAACCCCATAAAACCTAAGGGCCCGAATGACCCAATTTAACATTCTAGGAGGGAGCCGTACAGTTCCAGAGATCCCAGATATGTCCCGCTAAATTCCAGGGAAGTGTGTATAAAATGATCTGCAAGGTCTAGATATTTTCCATTTGAGATAATACCGTAGCCTTAAAAATATGGCATACCCGGTTTGAAAATTTCTCTCAAAATAAGTGGGATGTAGTGACAGTAAGACGCTAGAATAAGCTGGTGACTTTGTCTTATAATACCAGAAAAATGCTTTTTCTGACTTTGAACCTACTTAAAGGAAAAAGTCCACGAAAAGTTATAGCTTAAGGGGTTAAATTGCCCCGCTTTTGATCACCTATATGTACAATTCGAGAAATGTGAAGCACTGTGGGGCACAATATCATAAAATAGGATCACCGAGAACAGTAAGAGGAACTGACTGGCTCACCCACCACACCCTCTAGCACGTTTCAGCCAAACACACATTTCAGCTCTGATTGCTGGGTAGGCTAACCACAGGGCTCTGAGAATGCAGAGGCGATGCTAATGTGACATGCAATGCCTTCCACAGATGACTTCCTGTCTTACTGGTACAAGATTTCTTCTTCTTTTCCTTTTCAGAGTGATCCCTCTAATTTTAATGCAGTAGAAATTCACATAAATCTGCCGCTCTGTGTGGAGTTTACACGTTCTCCTGGCGTTCATGTAGGTTTTCTGTAGGTCCTCCAGTGTCCTCCGGCAGTGCAAAGACATCCGTGTTCGGCCAAACCATGACTGTAGAATTCCCATAGGAATATATGGGAGAGTGAATGGCATGTATGGTCTTTGTCTTTGATTGGTAAACTGTACACATTGGCTGTAGCCCAATTCAGCGGCTGCATCCTTCGAAGGATGCAGCCTCTGAATTGGGACACAGCCAATGTTTTCTGGTCTCTTACTCATTGTATGCTGGAATAAGGGGTCTAGCCACCATGCACGCCCCAGACCTGCCCCAAAAAAAAAAAAAAAATCCCAAGAATGACCTAAACAGGTATAATTGTGTCTGCTTCCTTTTGATCACCGCTATGTTGAAAAGAAGAGTTTTGTTTTTGGGTGACTGAATTGGACTACTCTGTAACTGGTTGCCAGGTTACCTGACTGAGGATTAGTTTGTGCTTGGTGCTGGTCATGTCGTCCCACCAGTACCCTGATAAATCTTCAAATACATAAATGGGAATAAAATTAGTGAAGGTCCTGCTTATTTTGATTTTCATTCAAGTCAAGTTTTCGAGAGTAAACTTCTGCTTCAGGTGGATGCTTAAATGGGCAATGTCACAATGTGCACATGTGTGAACTTTAACGATCTGCAAGGATTTGCAAAGGTCACAAACTCACAGATTTGCGGGGGGAATTTTATGGATATTCTGAACTGTGTTTGAAAGGGTTTTGAAAGTGTGTTGCTGTCCAGCTTTTGCCAACTATAATAATAATAATAAGACAACCATGCTGATTTACTTCAAAATAATGGTGACGAGCGAAGAGACAAATCGGTAAAGTTCCTTTCATTGCTGAAAAATTTGTGGTTTTAGCTCACTTCCTTGCAAAACTAAAACTAGCAAAGAAATTATTACCTTGGGGAACCTGTATCTCTGGCAAGTGTGAGAGCACTTCCTCTACCAAGAGAACAGGACAAAGCCATTGGGGATGCCCATGTAAAGGAAAAATCATTTTGACACTGTGATACCTCATCAAAACTGCGAGAAAATAAAAATCAAACCAGCTGAGTCTTGTTTGAAATATCTGTCCGTCCGATAAATGAACCAACAAGAACAAAAAATGATTAACAATAATTAGAGTTCATGAACATGTTCAGACAATGTAACAAAAATAATAGCTCAAAAAATGAAACAATAATTAATCTAAATAACAAAACTGCTGAAATTTTCCTGAGTGCAAGGATTGCAATAATAACTCTCAATATTCACGGATCCTCAAAATTCTTTGTACCTTTTGACAATGTTAGGGTGGCGATTTCATGATTGGAGAAGATTTGCGAACGTGTACGATGTGATAATGCCCCTTTAATGTATTTTGTGTCACTGCACTGACCGCGCAAACACAAATGTATACTATTTCCCTTCTGCACAACCAACATATTTATGCAAAGTTGGTTTTTGAATACCAGCTGTTCCTTTCATTTGTGGTTACTGTGATGCTAATTTGAATGTTATTAGCTGGACTAGATTATTAAAATCTGCACGGGGTTTGTCACATGACATTAGTGGCTATTTTTTGCATCATCGGTTCTCTTTGAAGTTTTCTTTTTAATGTATGACTCACTCTCCTATCTCTACTTCTTTCATTCAGGCCCATATTCAACTGTGGGGGTCACCTGGTCTCAGATTCTGGGTTTTTGGGCAGTGAAGGTTTTCCCAGTTTCTACAAACCCAACCGCAAGTGCACCTGGTACATCACAGTGAGTCCCTGACGCCAAGCTCTCTTAACCCTTTAAGGCCTAATGCAAAAATCCCAGCAGAGAATCATGCTGCCATGTTTACCATAGTAACCTGTATTTGGGCTGAAGCACAGCTTCTCAGCTTTCAGGAACAGTTGGAATTTTTTCTATTGCGCAAAACTTACAGTGATTACGGTACTTTCA
Source organism: Gymnothorax javanicus (assembly GCA_029692085.1). Classification (NCBI taxonomy): domain Eukaryota; kingdom Metazoa; phylum Chordata; class Actinopteri; order Anguilliformes; family Muraenidae; genus Gymnothorax; species Gymnothorax javanicus. The sequence goes on along the minus strand of CM056210.1, from coordinate 26,791,214 downwards.
AAATTACGCGCATATCTGTGTCGGCAACGACACGTTCTTAAAATGCGCACATGCTGTCCCGGTTTAAATGGGTTAACCGCGCTCTCAGTCATACCTAATATATGGGTTGTTTCACAATCAGGGACCAAAGTTTGTCTCACGGACCCCCAGAAATCAAATGTGGAATATAGAATGAAATTGATGCCTATTTGTTTTCATATGTTGTTGAGGACACATGCTGAAAATTTTGAAGCGTTGGGTTCACAGGTTCTCCTAAAATTCATACAAATGACAATTTGCCTATTTCCACCTTTTTAACCAGTTCCGGAGAAGACATGTTTTTGACGGACAACGAACATATACTCATAACATGGTACACAATGTAATGACCAGTGCATACACTGACACAGTATTCCTCATGCGCAATCATATGAATATGTGGAGTCAAAATCATACAATACATCAAAACTTACCCCCCTCCTCTGTTGAAATATTAATAATGTAAAAAAACATTTCCGGAGAAGACATTTTTTGATGGACAGAATGTCTTGGTAGAAAAAGTGAAGTTTTCATGAATCGATTTCTGACCCCCCAAATATTATTTGTAGCTTAAAAAACCTTCCCATTTTTTAAATAATGATTGCACAAGCTACTGGGTGCAGTGGTATTTTATTGGTGAGGAATACAAATGTATCTAAAAGAAAATGAGACACCAAACTAAAAAAAAAAAAAAAAGATATCTTACTGTCAAATTTTCGACATTTGACATTTTTTCCTCAAATAAACAACTTCTGTAGATTAGTCAATGATAGCAGAACTTAAAATGAATGATGTATGTCACCTTGCTGCTAATAATTTTAGAAAAAAGCTAAATTTATTCAATATTTTAGAATTTACCCGATTGTGAAACAGCCCATAACAGACTGCATGGAATTGGCTGCACGGCCTAAGCGTGACCAAACTCCAAAATACACAACAATAAGCAGCCTTAAGCCGCTTTCACACTGGACGTGAAACTAATTGCACGCTACAACGATAAGAGTAAAGCCGCTTTCACACCAGACGCAAAACAAATTTTTTGCACGACAGATTACATTCAAAGTCAATGCAAAGACGCAAATACACACGAAACGCATGTATTCGTATTGGCTGCGTGGCCGTGCAGCCAATTCCTTGCAGTCTGTTATGGGCTGTTTCACAATTGGGTAAATTCTAAAATATTGAATAAATTTAGCTTTTTTCCTAAAATTATTAGCAGCAAGGTGACATACATCATTCATTTTAAGTTCTGCTATCATTGACTAATCTACAGAAGTTGTTTATCTCAGGCGTTTATCACTGAACTGTATCAACTAAATGGTTACTTTTTATGTACTTGTGATAATTGACCTGTGAATTAACATTTGTAAGAGAAACTTATGTCCGTCCTGCTTCAGAACATTTAATTTAAATTTTAAGGTTCACAGTGTGGCCAGCATTATAGCCATTAAAGAATGGTTAGGAAGAATTATAGAATTGTACTTTACACAATCTCAATGTGCTGCAACCCCATCCGCTTCCCCTCCCCGAATTTCTCCAGGTCCCCGAAGGCCATGTTGTCATGCTGTCCTTCCGGGTCTTCGACCTGGAGGCCGACCCTCGCTGTCGCTATGACTACGTGGACGTGTACAATGGCCACTCCTACAAGGTGCAGAGGCTGGGTCGCTTTTGCGGAACGTTCCGGCCCGGCGCCCTCATCTCCACCAGCAACACCATGATGCTGGAGATGGTGACGGACTCCGCCAATGGGGGGCGGGGCTTCCTGGCCTATTTCAGTGGTGGCAAGCCGCACGTGGACGGTAGGTGCACCATCAATCACTGTGCAAAAGATGCCATGATGCGATTGCTCCTTTATGGTGATTGGTGCAAAGACAGTGTGATGCCATGGAGATATACACAGCCTTTCAGTTGTTTATTTAAATCAGAGTACAAATCATTGCTGGGTTGCATTTTTTAAATGCATATTTCTGAGAGGAAAAAAATGGACACCTTGTTTATTAAATGTTGGATATACCTACTGTAACTTCAGACGAAAATCAGACCGTCTCCACTTCAATATGAGGGTATCTACATCCGTATGGAGTGAATTCTACCCTTTTAATTTGCCCCACCAGGCAAATATTTACTGACTACTCTACATTTTTAGCCCCTTAAACTCTGAATTTTCACTTATGTTTCCTGTAAGTTGATTAAAAGTTAAAAAAAGCATTTTTTCAGATTGTAAGACAATGTCACATATATATTCTGTATCTGCTGGTTGCAGGGATTCACTGAGGCTACATTACACTTATACTGAGGGAAATATTCAAACCCAAGATGCCATGTTCTTATGGCCACAGTATTACATGAAATGGAGACTACCTAGATCTTATACATCATTTTATACAGCGCATTTCCCTGTATTTCAGCAGGACATATTTGGGATCGTTGGAAACCTTGGGATCTCAGCCAGAATTTAAAATAGGCCTGGAGTACCACAGGTTTGAATGCAGCAGCTGCATTTGACGGACCCATAAATGGGCCTATCGGTTTTATGGGGTAAATAAATACAGCTTTTACTATAAAAAAGATAATAACTATAGCCTAGGTTATTATATGTATATTACAGGGATTATGATAACTACTGCTATAATTATTTGGGCTGATTTATTGGGGACAGGATACCTGCCCTTTCAGCTTCTCGTTACTCTGTGTTGTGCTACTTTTCACACACAGTGTATGCTCAAAGTCCCTCTCTCATACTCTCTCAGAGCACCAGTTTTGTGGAGGCCGGTTGACGAAGGCCGAGGGTTCTGTGAAAACGCCAAACTGGCCCGAGTCGGACTACCCAGCGGGCATTAGCTGCTCCTGGCACATCACCGTGGAGCCCAACATGGTAAAACGTCTCCCCACTTCCATACAGTGAGGTCCGTAAGTGTTTGGACAGCAGCAGAATTTTTGAGTTCGGCTGCATGACACATTCGATTTGAAAGCAATAGTTATGAGTTTGGAGGAAAGATGGTCATTTGTGGTGTCTTCATCCAGATCTTGCGCAAAAACGTCAGCCCTCTTTCGACTTAGAGCCCAATACTTTTTAAAAATTTTGTCCTTTCGATGTTTCCCAAGGAAAGATCAATTTTATCGACAGAATGTATGTATGAGACTTCCTTTAAAAGGCAACATCCTCTAGTTTGTGGAAATGTGCTCACATTGTATGTGGCTAAAGCAAGATATGCTGCCTCAGCTCAGATACCGGGGATTTTTTTTGTCCTGTGTGTGCCAGTGATCTGGTGGGTTCTATTAGGTCAATGCAAAGTCACTGTCCAAATCACTGCTGACTTCATTGTATCTGACAAGGCATAATGCCACCTTTCCTCTGAAAAATACTGTTGCGTCTGGGTGGTATGGTCTGGCCCAGGCTCCATTCCGCTCTAATACTCCTCCAGGGGCTCTCTTAATCACAAATGTTTCTTTGGAGTCAGTACTGGCCATTAGATTTCACCTGTTTTCTGTGGAAATATGAATGAAAGGACTCATTGAATGTGTGTGTGTGTGTGTGTGTGTGTGTGTATATGTGTGCATGTTTGTGTCTTTCTGTGACCGATTGTGCGCACGCACAGACATTGACGTGAATGGTTTACCCTCTTGCCTATACAGATAATCGAGGTAAAGTTTGACAAGTTCGATTTGGAGGCCGACAATTACTGCCGTTATGACTACGTTGCATTTTTCAACGGTGGAGAAACAGACGACTCGCGGCGAATTGGGAAATTCTGCGGCGATGTCGTTCCCAAGTGAGTACCTCCATTACTCTGAACATCCAGTTATCCTGCCAGTTCAATACAGTATATTTACTGGCTTTTGTCAGACAGATGGCAAAGCCTCATAAAAATGACCAGAGAAGGCATGCACCCTTCATTTTCCACCTTCTTTGGGAAAATAGTAGGAAAAAATAGACGGTAATCAGTGCACTCTGTTTTCATGCTATAACGCGATATTGTCTGGCAAAATTTATCATTTTTCTTTAGTATCTATTTATAGTGTCATAATCACACAGTTCAAAAAAGAAGTCTGAAGTAAAACTGAGAGAAATGTTAGCTCAAACTCATGTTAGCCAAAGCAGCTACAACCAGCTTATTTCTCATAGCACAGAAACTTGCTTTCTGCTCTGTGTGAATTCTTACCCTTGTCTTTTTCTCTCTTCCAACCCCAACCCCAACTGCCTAACATCTGTCTCTGCTAACAGCAACCTAGTAACCAATGGGAATGAGCTGTTAGTTCAGTTTGTGTCTGACCTCAGCGTGACCTCTGATGGCTTCATGGCCACCTACACAAGCATCCCCCAGGGCTCCAAGCGCCCCACTGCAGGCAATGACATTGTGCCAGGGCCGCGAGTGGACGCTACGCCAACCAGCCCTGTGTCGCCAACCCCAAAAACCAAACCCAAACCCGCTGCCAAACCAGCCATCAAACCCACGCCCAAACCCAAGGCCAAAGCCCCGACCAAAACAACATCAAAACCTGCAGCCTCAAAGCCAATCCCTAAACCCAGTGCCAAGCCTAGTACCAAACCCAAACCTGGTACCAAAGCAACCCCCAAGCCTGGTATGAAACCCAGCCCGAAACCTGGCTCTAAAACCAGTACCAAACCCACTCCAAAACCAGGAACCAAACCCATCCCAAAACCTGGTACCAAACCTGGGTCGAAACCCACCCCGAAGCCTGACGTCAAAGAAGGAATTAAGCCTATCTCTAAACCTGCTACTAAGCCCATTCCTAAACCTGGAGCTAAACCCAAACCTAAACCAGAAGCCAAACCCAAACCAAAGGTGACTACAGGGGCAAACAAGCCGGGTCAGAACAAAACCGCACCGGTGGCGAAGCGGCCAGGAGGGCAAGTTAAGCGTGAGTAAGGCCAATGTTAATCGAATAGGGTGCAGTTACTGTTCCCAGCTTGGCAGTGTGAACATCCCCAGTGCAATTTGCTATGTTTGGGCCTGTTCCTCGAAACAAGATTTACTGAGTTAGCCGGATAACTACACTGGATTAGCGAGTTCACTGACCAAAATGCTGGAAATCTTCCAAATCTGGGGCACAGATCAAAGTAAAAAACAGTGTTTCTTTCATATACAGTACACAAGGCGGTAATCCAGCTATCTCTGTAATTTTGCTATGTGGAACAGATTCCTGCTTCACGGCTACAAGGTAGATCAATGTCAAGTCAAGATGCCGCAACTTTTATGCTAATAATTCAGTGTTTCATACTCATTTAATTGCCATTGTCGTTTTACTTCTGTCCCACTAATAATGTCATATGACCAACCTTGATTTGATATCTATATGATGTCTGAGTATTTGGAGGGAAATGTGTTAGCCCTAATTTACGTTTTAAAGTTTATGTCCAGAGTCAGAGGGACTCTGTCATAGGTTTGACAGGATTTAGGGAGTAATTTGACTCCATTTGATTCTGAAAAAAAAAATCAGTTTGCTCTGTGGTTCAGCGGCATTGGGTGTCAGCTCTAACATTCACTCGCTGTCATTGCCAGTACCCCGTAAATTGTAAATGAAAACCGAGCAACATTGGCATTCAGTCTGACTGGCCTTTAGATTTTGCTGGGTATGCATGGATGTGCGCATGTGTGCACATACATGTACTGTATGCATGCCTTGCGCTGACCGTGTTATCTGCTGACTGTGTTGGAGGGTATTTTTGCGTGTGCTGACCATGTACAGTGCTTAACAAATTTATTAGACCACCACCCAATGTAAGGTTTATGCCACAGCTGCCCTAACTTAACAGTGTTGGTAATTACCAAAATAATGTTTATGTTTCTGTAATGGTTAATCCACCGGTATGTGCAAGCTCTTTAACTGAAATGATATTTTCAATGCTAAAATATATTTATTGTAGTTATCCATGAATTTTCAAATTTACCGTTTTACAAAAAAGCAGAAAAAAATAGCTAAGCACATTATTATTTTTTGATTAAGATGCCAAATAACAGTTATTTTTCTGCATTCCTGAACATAAAAATTAGTTTTAGTGGTTGAATGCAAGAATGCAAGCTGTTATAAAGGCCATAGAAAATATAGGGTTTTTTTTTTTTTTTGGTTCTTATGTGTGAATAAGGACTATTTGGTGGTTTCAGTTTGTTATATGCCAAAGAAATGACAACATATATTTTAGTTTTAAACAACTTTTTGACAAATTTCTTCAATATTCGTGTTTTCTCATTTTTGGGCCGGGCCGCCCTATAAGCGCGAATGTCGCTGAGTGAGTGAGTGAGTGAGTGCCTGAGTGTTCAAGTTCAACGACTGGCTGGCCGGCGGGGAAGAAGTTCAGCGATTGGTCGGCCGGCAGGGAAGAGCTTCAACGATTGGCTGGCTGGCTGGTCGTGGAATTGAACGCGCCACACACATTTATGCTCGTGATTATCCCGTCCTACCTTAAACATCCTTCAGTCCAACATGGGAACTAATTTACACAATGTTAGAAAAAATTGATAAATACTGTTACTATACTATTACTGTGACTATAGCTGGACTATTTACATACACTAAAGTGGCGCCGGCACTATTATGTTTCAGTATTTCCAAGAATACCGATATGATGCCCCGACTGGTTTCCAAATTACCTTATACCCTTGCGCGTTCATGAGTTGGTTCGCTTGAACGGAAGTGGTTGCGGAGGCCACTTTCATTGTAGCCAATATAGCAGCGGCTGTAACCGACACCAATGAAAACAATACATTTAAGAAAATATTAAGGGTAAAAGATGGTGCCAAGCTGGATTCGACACCCCGTCATTGAGGCAGCTACTTCTTCACTATGTTGTTGTACTACGCCAATGTAATACGAGCAGTAGCCTACTTGAATCCAGTCTAGCAACAGGCTGCAATAATCAGACAAATGCTTAATGTTAAATGTTAAATTAAAACACTTTTATGAATATGTAGAATGTTCACAATGTGCAATTTTGGACGCCAGTGAATGTTTCTTGGTGGTGTTGGTCGCCATTTTACAAAAATTAATGTGTATTTTCTTCTAATGGACAGCAAAAGGTGGATTAAATATTAATATAGCGGATGCATAGGCTGCCCTTGCCCTAGCTAGCATCCAGGTCGTTTAAAAAGCTCCATTTGATTTTGTTGCATCACGAGCACAATCCGACCATTATTAGGCTAATCTTCTTTCACGCTAGATTGGTTTGTTTCAGTCCTCCATGCTTGTTTTCTCTGGTACTGGTTGCGATTTCCATAGAGATAGAGGAATGTGACACATCGTACCAATCTAGCATGAGAGAATCGTAACAATGGTCGGAATGTGTTTTTCAATTTCCCTTTTCAATCTTGCAACCGATACGACAGTTAACAAGCTCGGAGGACAGTATCGGTTGCGAGATTGAATAGAGAAATTAAAAACACGTTCCGACCATTGTTAAGATTCTTTCACGATAGATTGGTACGATGTGTTACATTCCCCTATCTCCCTTTTGAATTTCTCAGCCAGTACCAGGATTATTTCCTTAATCTTCCTATACGAGAGAAATCGGGTACAAAGAAGGGACTTCGGATACATTATCATACAGAGGTGTACATGTACTTCGTTACATCACTTAAGTAGTTTTTTTTTTTGAGGATGTGTACTGTTGGTTAATTAATAAAAAACCAAGAACGTTGTCCCGATGAAGAAGCAGACTCCGATGTTCGTAGCAAAAGCAGGAAAAAAGTTTATTACACAGCCGGCCGTGGGAACAACAGCGTGATGCAAAGTTCTAAAATTCCTTAATTTCATAAGACACTTTATACATGTTAAAGTACAGATATTTGCATATGATTTCTTTAATGTTATCAGAAGTTGTTGCTGATTGGTTCTAGGGTTTACACATTGATAAAAAGGAATACTCTACAATTGGGCCTCTCCTGAACCACTCCACTTAATTGGTTCAATAGATTCCCAACCCTCGGAAGTGAGCTCCATATGTGGGCATACGGAACCTCCAACTAAAAGGCGCTAGTGCGTATTATGTCCTGTCGGAACTGAAGACAAACGGAGATCCCAGCTGGAAGTCGCAAATAGGTGATATGTCCTGTCGGACCCGACGGCTTCTCTTTATCTCCTAATACACATTCATCACCCATTGATCAAACCGTCTGGCTCACCTCATATTGCTAACACCCAAAAATCCTGTTTCCCAACAGTACTTTACTTGAGTTTTTTTTTTTTTTTTACCGGGACTTTTACTTTTACTGTACTACATTTAAAAGATAAAAAGTATACTTTCACACCGTTACTTTCACACTGGCCACTTTGTTACAAATTAAAATATGAATGTAATTCATCATTTAAGGATTATCTGGATTTGGCGTGTTCGAGAAGAACAATGGTGCTTGACAGGGTATCTTTGTGCAGATGTGTCCGCCAGCAGACATGGAGCTGCACATTTATGCACGCAGTTACAATATTCTATCACTAAATGGCATACCAGGATCACTTATTGAATATTCACAAGCAAGCCGAGCTTGCGGTTTACAATATGGACGAGTTTACTCCAATCCCTGTTTTTCAGGAGTTACCTGAATAAAACTCCTCAGCCAAGCCTAATGTGCAAACTGCTCAATATACTTGACCATAGTGTCTATACAGCAGTTACAACAAAATTCTCTCTTGCAACAGAAATAATCGTTGTCCTCTGCAGCAACCACTTCAGCTACAGTGAGCCAATGGTATCCCAATTAGTACTTACGAAAAATCAGTTTTCTGAAGCAAAAATTCGACATGGTATTGATTCTATGTAATTCTAATATTAATTATAGTCAATTATTGTGGTTTTTAAACCGCCAGTAAACTATTCAAATGTATAGCATGCTTTTCATATGTTTTCCTTACTCAAGACCCCCTCCCCCCATCTCCCACTCCCTCACACACTCACTCACATACTCTCACTCACACTCTCACTCTTGCACACTCCCACACTGCCTCTCTCCCACTCCCACACTCTTGCACTCTCCCAACCCACTTTGTAAATAATTTATCAGCTCCAGTTCATTACTAAACTTGCACTTCATATAATTGCGTGAGCTTTGCCTCACTTACCACCCTTTTCTTGGGCCCAAATTCTCATACAGCACTTGGCGGCCCAGCCATGTACTAGGTTGCACCTAGTCTTGTTTTATGACAGGTGGCCTAATAAATTTATTAAGCACTGTATGTATGTATTTCTGTGTCACAGCAGCAGCAGCGTTGAACCCAGCCTGTGCCCAGAAGTGCGAGGGGAAAAAGGGCCTCCCGGCTAACTTCTGCTCTGCAGATTTTGGTGAGCCACGCTGCCCTTACCATCGCTAAAATGACACGGCAACGTTAGTGCACAACGTCTCTCATTGGTCTTCCATTCCTCTCTTCTCAGTGCCTTACCTTCACTTCATTGTGAATTTAGAGTTGATAATGAAGTGATGGTAAGGCAGTTATATGGCTGTTGAGATTCAGAATTGTTATGCTGGGTTGTATAGATGCTATCTATACAACCCAGCATAACAATTCTGAATCTCAACAACCATATAACTGCCTGTTTTTAAATAGAATTATTAGCCTTTTAGTGCTGTTGCCTCACAGTTAGAAGATTGTGGGCTTGAATCAGGCCTGGGGCCTTTGTGTTTGCGTGCAGTTTGCATGTTCTCTCCTGTGTTCGCATGGATTTGCTCTTGGTGCTCTGTGTTTCTCTCGCAGCCTAAACACATGCATACCAGGCTAATGGGAGACCGCAAATAGCCCATAGGTTTCAGTGTGTAATTGAATGTTGTATAATCCCTTCAATGGATTAAAAAAACTGTCTTGGGTGTGTTCCTGCCTTTCTCTGGCTGTACTGCATGCTTAAATACATTCCAGCCTCCACACAACCCCCCAATCCCAACCCCGACAAGCAGTTTGCAGGTTAGATAATGGATGGATGTCATACTAAGCTTTTAAATACACCGAAAGATGTAACTGAGGTGTCATTATCCATGTTCTATGTACATGCTAATCTCTCCCTCCCTCTCTCTGTCTGCCTCAGTAATCACAGGGAAGGTGACAGCACTGTCTCCTGGTTCCAGGAGCAGTGTGCAAATCAGCATCTCCGTTCTGAAAGCCTACAAGTCTGGGCGTCTCGCCCTGGCCAAAACGGGCAAGACGACGTCTGTCAAGCTGCTGTCAACGTGCAAGAGCTGCCCACTGCTGCGCAGAGGTAACATGCGCGCACACACACGCACACACATACACACACACACACACGCATGCGCACGCACGCACACACACGCACGCGCACGCACGAATGCATGCACGCACGCATGCACACACACACACACATACACACGCAAACATGCGCAAAGGTATACATCGTGTACACCTTGGTATGGGATTGTATTTCTCTTAGATTTCAATATAAGTTTTTTCGGTGATCCTGTATACAGCTTTATACAAAAAGGCAAGTCAATACTGTTCCATTCACTTTTTACTGCTTCACACAGTTGATCAGATGCTCAAAATATGTTCCAAGACTAGTTATAGTTTTTAAGTTTGAATTCACAGACGCCAAATGATTTCTTTTGGGTCTAAATCCAGACTCTGACCAGGCCAATAAAATGAGATTGATATAATTGCTCTCAAGCCACTTCTTGTTTGCATCGGCAATGTAACAGAAACATTGCCTTGCTGGAAATCATATGCAACATAACAAAAGTCCTAAGATTACACAATCTTCATTAGTAAAGAGGAAATTTACAGAGGAAGCATCCTTGCTCACTTTTATATTTCATTTTGTGTTTACTACTGCCCTAGCATGTATTAATGTGAGTGGATTTTAGGGACTGACAGATTTTTTACTAATTAATATGATTTTACATTGACAATGATAGGCTATTCATGTCCATTTCTGGTTTCCTTTTCTGACATGTATCTTTAACATGCCTTCATTTTAGGGATGACCTACATCCTGACTGGCCAGATTGATGCCGAGGGGCGTGGCATTCTGGAGCCCAGCAGTTTTACCTTCCCTTACAAAGCATCACTGCAAAAGCAGCTGGCCAATCTCACCAGCAAAACCTGCTGACCTCATATAACTGTCCTCCAATCAAAGGCCAGACATGGGAGAAGAAAAAAAAAGTTGCATCTCCTTTATACAGAGGAAAACCAACCGAGTGCAAGTATTCATTGTTAAGATACAATTATAGAACATGAAAAGTGAAATTTTTGATATGTAATTTTAATCAAAAGTTTATTTTTTACCTTATCCGACACTTTTGCAAATGTCAGTATTTTTTCCTAGTGATTCATTAAACACACAATACTGTGACCTTCAAATATGAGCTTGCAAAACTATCCATCCATTCAGGAAAAATCTATTGAAAAATCTGACAGGAATGTGCAATATAAGCTCAAATTACATTTAGGGCAAACGCATTCAGTTTTGGGCAGACAGGATACATATTTTTTCCAGAAAACCTTAGGGTCTATTCATGGCTGCCCAAATCACAGTCCTCCAAGGCTGAGAGCTGTTGGTTTTCCACCCTCCCTTTACCTAGGAGTCAGGTGTGATGACAGTCTGGCCAATCAGTGGCAACAACTGTTCAGTTAATTGCCTGATAGGAGAGAAAACCAGGACTGAATTTGGATTTGAGGGCCAAATTTGGGCAGCCCTGGATTTAAATTAGCTATGATATTATTTTCGATTCATATAGAACCAAAGAATAAATTAATTTACATATATATTGTGTGATTAATTTGATGTCAAATGAGAACTGAATATTAATATACGGTATTGGAAGTCTAATTATCCTTCGCACAAAGTCAGTAGTTTTAGGTGTTGCAAAAATGTTTGCAAAAAGGTAATTTGAAGAGCATTTTTGTGCATTTTTTTTTTCAAATGAAAAGCTAATTTCACAGCAATTCTCCAAAACTGAGAAAAAAAAAATCATCCTTTAATTGCGTTCGCCAGAGAACTTCTCTGTAGCTGAGTAGAACTAATAACACTACATGTATATGAAATGTTGAATGCACATGACATTCCAAGTGATTAGGCGAAGCACCCAAAACGAAAGACAAGAGTTCATTACATCGAGCATCCTAAATGTCACGAAGACTCAAGATAGAACAGTCTATGGCTGAATATTTGATATGTAATGCAGTCTTCATAAATGTTCAATATTTTATACTGATTTTTATTGTTTTATACACTTTCTATCCATCATACTATGGCGCTATTTTTAATTTATACTTGTGTTCAAATAAAATGTTTGTAACACTGAATAACATTTGGGGTTTTGTGGTTGTTTAACAGTCACGGTCCTTGGAGTGTTTATATAACCAAGGGTCTAATGCATTTTCCGTGCTGAATCTTTAATTGCATCATTTATGGCAGGGAAGATAATACTTTTAAAATCCTGCTGTCCTTTCATACAATTATTTTCGTCAAGATTTGTTGGTATAACACAATAGAAAGCAAATAGTTCTCATAGGGCTGAAGTTATGTCAGCTGTTATTGGTTTGTATCTGACTTCACTGCACAATACGTTAATTCCTTATTATACTGCAGGTTCTGTTCTTTGACAATGATTCTCTGTCGCACAAAATTGACTGTGATTTATGTGGACACTTCTGGGACTCTTACACGCTTCTGGGTCTTCTTTGGTGGCCTTCTACCTCTGAACAAATTTAGCAGGAGTTGAACTGTGCCATTTAAAATGCGACCAAGCTGAGTGTTCCTTTCTACACTGGAGATCAAAATTGGAGAACAAGCTACAATTTCCTAAATGTCAAGGTCACTGCGTAGTCCTATTTGAAATGATCCAAACAGGAGTGAAAAAGCAGTATTTTATGCATATTTCATGAGTTACATATATTCTGAAGCACAGCATAAATAACTAAAATGAGATATTTGAAAAAGAACGCTGATCAAAATTAGAGAACACTTTCAGATACCTCCCAGATATTGGTGTTAAGCTGGCACCTGGTGCTAATATCCTTAATTATCTGACAAACCCTATTTAACTGGCAGCCTAACTTTCCAGTTTTCTCTGACTCTGCAAAATGGTGAGCCTTTCTAAGGTCACTGAAACCCTCCAGCAGGAAATTGTCCAGATGAAGGCCAGAGGGATGACCCTATCAGCCATAGCAAGACAAGTTGGTCGTTCCAAATCTGTGATTTCTAGAATATTTCATCTTTACAATGCCACAAACTCATTCAAATCCCCTAAGAAGGCTGGGCGTCCACGAAAGACAAATGCAAGACAGGACAGGATAATGCGGAGAATCTCAATAGGCAATCGGTTCAACACTGCTGCTGAAATTGCTCGCAAGTTCAGCGCTGAACAAGGTAAGGATCTGTCTCGTCATACAGTGTCTCGACGTTTAAGAGCATTTGGACTGAAAGCCCACTCTGCAGTGACCAAACCTCTCATTAGCAGAAAGAATCAAAAGGCTAGACGAACCTTTGCTGCGGAGCATGTTGTGTGGACAGAGGAGAACTGGTCCAAAGTTCACTTTTGTGATGAAAGCAAGTTTAATTTATTTGGGTCCGATGGGAAACATTACGTTCGTTGTCAAACTGGGGAAAGACTGAACCCAAAGTGTTTAAAGACGTCAGTGAAAGGTGGAGGAGGAAGAGTCATGGTTTGGGGAATGTTTTCTGCCGCAGGAGTTGGGCCTCTTATACAGCTACATGGCAGAGTGAATGCAAATGTTTATTAGAACCTTCTTCGACAACATGTGATTCCTTTCCTGCGTTCATCACCCAATCAGCCAGCAATTTTTATGCAGGACAGTGCCCCCTGTCACACAGCAAAACGGGTAAAGCAGTTCCTTGAAACTGAAAACATTGAAATAATGAAATGGCCAGCCCAGAGTCCTGATCTAAATCCAGTAGAAAACCTCTGGAAAATCCTAGGTGACAAAGTTATGGCCAAGAAACCCATTACAGTCACCGAACTGTGGAAGAGACTGGAAAAAGAGTGGAACAAAATCACACCAGAGCAGTGTGAGAGACTAGTGATGTCCTGTGGCCGCAGATGTGCTAAAGTCATTCAAAGCAACGGCCTGTACACTTCCTACTAATTGACTGTTGTAATCTTCAGAAAATTTAGTAGTAATCTTTCTCCATGCTACAGTCATTGCTGTTCTCTAATTCTGATCATTGTGTTTACCACAAAATAAAAGTTTTTTTTTTTTTTTGTTGAAGTGCCTTGGGTATTTTGTAAAACAGTGTTCTAGTAGCATGGTATAGCCACAACAAAAACTCCTTCAAATGTTACGCAATGAAGACTACATTATTTCTGAAAAAATCAAGTGTTCATAAATTTATTCTTCAATTTATCTCCAGTGTATATTCAGGATTTATACATGCACCCAGCAATTTTAATTTAATTTTTTTTTCAATCTGCCAAATAGTGCTCTCGTCCTATTTTGGATTATACCGAATGATTGCAGTATTTTTTTTTTTTTAATCTCACCTTTAGTTTGCCTTTCCTTATTTTGGTGCATGAATTTACTTCTGAATGGTAAGTCTTGAGTATTCTTGAGTATTGAGTAACGAGCAGGTCGGGAGCACCATGGGGTGCACAGCTCTACCATTGGTTAGCTCGGATCAGCTATTGTGACTCCCCCATCAAACTTTTTAAACTGATCTTGTGACCTTGGACTCCTGCAATGGAAAAGATGGAGATTTACTCAGAGACTATGGTCTCTCGCTCTTCCTCATGACTTTTAACAGACATAGCCAAGCAGGAATCCTCTCAAAATTCTACTCTGCTTGATACACTTGAAATGTTATTCATATAAATTGCTTGAATTAATGTTACCTCTTTGCCTCCATTGAGGATCTGAATTTGCATCCTTTTCCTCATAAAGTAACTAAAATACTGGGGTATGAGTCCCAAAAGCTTAGTTGCTAACTAGCAAAGTTGGAGCCATTGACTGAATGTGGTTCAAACTACGTACGTTGCCAACTCAGCTTCTAGGGAACGTGCCCCTGGCTGTTATACCTCAACACTGCTCCCTGTGGCCAGTACTGACCCTGCATCATTGACGAGGCTCAAGAATGGCAAAATGAGGAAAACGTTCCACATCCTTGAGGCACTCAGAGTATATTTTAAAAAGAACAAAAATCAATATAATTTTGTATAGCGTATGGAAATAATGTGATAAATATTTATAACTCCATTATACTTTCATATAAAATTGAAGTATAATAGCATTGAATATCTTTCTGTTTGGCATTGCTTTCTTAGACTACATTTAAGCATTGTATTTACTTCAGCTGTCGATATTACCTCAGATGGCTATATGATAATACATGCAGCCCGTATCAATACTCAGACATGAGCAGTAGTTGGGCTATGAATGCAGCCCACCTACAAGATGAGTTCACCTCACCTCCAATATGAGATGTGAGGTCGAATTTCAGAATAGTAAAATGCCAGAGGTAAGACACCAGAAATCACAGCCGTGAAATCACTGTTTAACTTTTAAGAGCCATCATCGATTAGAAGTGTGCAGCAAATTGCTGCCTATTTTGTTACATTGTGAAATAGATTTATATATTTTTTTAATCCGCTGTGGCATTTTATTAGCTAATGGGGACCTCTAGTGGCCATTTGTGCCGTAACTCAAGTAGAAGGGATACAGTTCGACTTCAGCGTACTACGTGTCCTTTCCCAAAGCCAAAGGGTAACATGATCTCTGATTAACACGTCCATAAAAAGGCTGGCTTTCACCACGGGAGCTTTCCTTTCACTATATTTTTCCTACCATGGGAAACTATCTGTGGGAAGTGGGTCACAGTCAGCAGCTCTTATAATAATTTGACATATCTGAAAGGACGCAGGAAGTGGTCAACGAACACGACTGGATGTGCTAACCAGAGTTTTGGGTCCGACAAAAAATACAAACTGAAAAACGCTCAAAAGCACCGTGTCATTCTCATTGTCCTCTGGTATTCTACCACTCAAACACGCAAACTCTCACGCACTAAGTCTCCCACGCACTCTCGCATACTTTCTCTCACACAAACATTCTTAAGCTGACGCACTCACTAACACAAATTCTCTCGCTGTGTGATTCGACCCCACAGGCATCGGTAAAGGTGATGGGGTTGGGGTAGAGAGGACTGGAATATCAGCCACGAGAATGAAAGGGCAGTGAAACACGACACTACTCCTCATCACTCACTAGAATACACTATTCTGTTACAGCAAGCTTCACCTTTCCTCTCAGTTCTACGCTCTTGCAGTTTGCTTATTCTCACATTTATGTGGTCAGGAATGGCCTGCATAAGCTTGGAGTGTGTGAGAGAGAGAGACCGAGAGAGAGAGAGTATGAAAGTGAGTGTTGGTGTGTGTGCACGTAGGAAAGAGGTCCGGAGAGAAAGTGTTCGGTAAGGATGAACTCTGTGACAGTAACTTTGTAATGAAGCCAGCTGTTCTTGTTTCTCAACAGTAACATGCACGGGCACGCACAAACACACATCCGCACATATACACATTTACATGCACACACATACTCATATGCAGACACACATAGCAACAACACGCATACACTCACATGCACACCTGCATACGCACACACACGCATGTGCATGCTCACAAGTGCACAAATGCAAACACACAAGTGCACACACCAATGCACACAAATAAACACAGGTGAGGAGGCACATGAAAGCCTACAAATAAAATTTGCAATTATTTGAATCATTCAAAACAGACTTGACTTCGCTCATATTACAATGGGTTGCAAACTGGGACACAGAGAGGGAAACTACATTGCCCTTCATCGGGTAAACACACAAACAGAAAGGCTTTTCTCTAACGTACAATAAAAGCACACAACTTGTATGGTAATTCAACACACAGGAGGCAAAACACACCACATGTCCTGCATGATTCTCATTGGTTTCATTTATTTGTTTTAAGATTGCAGTAGTCAGCTCCCATGAGTGCAATGTTTTCTACATCAATTCATGAAGAAAAACTGAAAATGTTCACATTTTTTTCATCTCAGATGTGTTAACCTGGGATATGATACAGGGCTCATAGTTTTTTACGCATAATTTAATTTACAGTAGCAAACAAAGCACTGAGCGCTGTGCGTTTCTGAAGCCACGCAGGCCTCAAACACCCCCTGAGAGCAGAACACTGTGACCTACGATCACAGCCTCACATTCAGACCGTTTTCAAGTTCAGTCCACTGCAGCAGCAGGCTTCAAACTTAAATAAAGAAAAGTTTTAAATATTCTGAAAACGCTGAGATGAAGCCACACTACACAGAAATTCACCCTCATCCGCACCATCGTCATCATCATCACCATCAATATCTTTACTATCATAATCATCATCATCATCATCATTCTCATCACTATCATTGACATCGTGATCACAATCACCCTCATCGCACAACATACAAGAAAAATGTTTGTTGAAAAAGTACCACGTCTGGTGCTCAAAATAATCTGCATCTAGAAGTTCTTATGAAAAGACAGCCTACATGATGACATCCCCTATGTCCAAAATAATGGGCGATGACAAACATCATCTCAAGGCATATTGGACAGTAAAGGTGCAGTGCTGGCAAAAACCTGCCACATTGTGATCCACAGCTAATGTTACCTGAACTACACACAGAACAACTCTGTTTAAAAACTGCAAAGAATCCGACTTCTTTTGGCCCTGCCCAAAACACCCTGGGACGGGACAGAGGAACAATGAGGCGAAATAATGTAGCATAAGCCATGACCAACACTTCTAAAATCAGAAATATTAAATTAAATTGCACAAAGAATCATGACAATAATAAAGATTTCCCCAACGGAACCAGCCAAATATGACTCATTTAAACGAGGTTGAATGCTGCCTGCCCGTAACTCCAGACTGATGCAGATGGGACACAAATTTTCGATAAAGCCCAGTACAAGATCCAACTCATGACTTAGAGGGATAGTCTGATTGGCTGGAGATACGATGACCCAACTTCACTAACCCCTTCCCTGACGAGCTTGCAGAGCTTTTACACAAGCAGATGCAACACAGTGGATTAATGAGCAGATCCGTTCACACCGTTCATCACTTTTAAAAACAAACAGTTAAAAATACAAGAACCACAACCTATAAAACTTCCCATACTCACTGGCCAAATCTGTAGTGCAAGTCAACTTCTTGGCAAAGGTGAAATTGATGCTTGCCATGGTTAAAACATTAAAACATCAAGAGATAAAATTTGAAAAGTCACAGGTGTCTAATCATGGTACTTT
This sequence comes from Gymnothorax javanicus, assembly GCA_029692085.1. NCBI lineage: Eukaryota > Metazoa > Chordata > Actinopteri > Anguilliformes > Muraenidae > Gymnothorax > Gymnothorax javanicus. The sequence continues at coordinate 26,772,946 of CM056210.1, read as the reverse complement.
TCACCCCATTTCACCTATCTCTGAGCAGGAAAAATAACAACCTTCAGCTTATCATATGTAGGTGCATAACAGCGATGTGAACAAGGCCAGTGTGTCAAATGATATAAATTTACCATAAGACTAGCTTTAAGAACAGGATGATCAGTTTTGTAATCTGGTCAGTTAATTGCCCAGACATTGGCAGGAGAATGTATCATATAAGCAAACAGCTGGCTCCTTTTCTGGCTTTTTGTTAATGCTAAAGCACAATCACAGAACAGTAAGTGCAAACAATCAAAAAAAAAAAAAAAATATAGCCAGCAGCCTCTCACGAAGGCTGTGTTCTTGGTGAGACTGCATTTTTACCCCAAAAAGACACATCTGCAAACCACGCAACTTCCTCCACCATAGTTCAGAGTGCGGGCCTCAGCATTTCTGAAATTTTATCATCTTTGCAAAAGCCTCAAATCACCAAGAACAAAGCACATATATTTCAAGATGTTAGCTCAAAGTTTTCAAGTATGAGTCGAGGTGTTCCAGTGGAATGGGGCAACTACAGCCCCATGAAGCTGACAACACTCGCTGATTTCAAGTCTCCGTCTGCACACAGTCATTACCGCACAAAAGCCGTAATATCACTCGCACACAATTTCCCATTGGCTAAATACGCAGTTTCTTATTTTAACAACACCACATGATGTTACTAAAGGGCAGTTCCCACCGCACAACAAATGTGACAGAGGAACTCGACATTTTAGAGTCAGGTCCATCATTATGAAGCAATATGGTCTCTATTGTCTGTTTCTGTACAATGAAGAATGGGAGAGACATTGCCAATATAACTGTCCTTGTTGCACATTTCTTGTTTTCTCAATTCTGCAATGGAACACTATTTGTGTTATGTCTGCTAGTTCACTTCCTGTTGCTCAGTTTCGCCCGCAATTAAGAGGAAGTGAGTGCGAGAGAGGAAGAGAGGAGATACAGGTTGACAGAGAGATAGGTACAGACAAGAAAGTGGAGTTTTTAATGGAGGACTGAGGACAAAGACAGAAAAAAACAGGACGAGACAGAGACGTGGCTGAGCTGAGCATGAATGGTTTTAAGTGGTATCACTGAAAGCTATGCCAGTGTTTAAACAGCTGGTCCCACAATGCCCTGCGAACATGGAAGGTTATATTGGCCAAAGCTTTCACATCCCAAAACCCATCTCTAACAGCACACAGTCAATGGGCTTAAGAAACACATTTGCCAGTGAATATCCCTCAAGCAAAACACTCTTCAGCGCTTCAATGGTGGCACATTGAGGCAGGAAATCGGATATACTTCAAAAGGCTCGGAGAGAAGCCTGTTCAAACTTCGGCCGAATCCTTCAACCCGTATATCTACCCAATAAGAGCAGCAGCTATTAGATAATAACCTAGCTTCCTAAAATGCTAACTATTTTACTATTTATATTATAATGTCCATGTTCTTAAAGCTCCTAAGCAAGGGCTGCGCTCTCATTCGAAGGTAGGGGTAAACTGACATCATAGAACACTGCTAATGTTTGAGACACAATTCAAAATCCTACTAAGGTACTATATGTGAAGAAAGGTGGGGATTTCCCTGGTAAAATAACTGTCACTGTGCATATTTTTTTTTCAACAAAAGGATCTACATTTCTAATTGACCTATTGTTTTTTTTTTTTTTTTGTCTTTTTAACTTTTACGTTAGTCAGAGGCTTTATGACATCTGAACCCAACTGGGTGGAACAAAATCTGTTCCTTCAATCCCACAGGGGCTATAAGGTGCTCTTATCTTAACATAAAACAATGAACACATGTAGGGCCTTGTTCACAAAGGCCTTTCATCAGAAAGACCCTTTCAACATACTTTAAATCAAGAACAGAACCAATGACTGATGCAAAACTGATAACAGCGACCAATTGCTGGTAATGTTCAAAGTTTTTTTTTGAAGACTACAAGTATTAGCATTTGCTAAAGCCTGGATGAATCAGGACCGTAACATGCATGTCATATTCATATGGTGCAGTCCTGAAATAACTTGAATGCACAAAACCAGGAAAAAAAACAACTTGTCTCCTTCTGCCTCTGCAAGATGCAAGAGAGTGGCAGCAAAACTGGAAACGAAATTTGAAGAAGGATTCGATGTGAACCCCATCCTGGGTGGTCCCTCTCAGCTCTGTTTCAAACGCTCGGCATGGGATGTCTTGGCTTGCCAGGCGAACCAGGAAATGATGGCCGCGATGCAGCCCTGCAGGGCGAACATCACCCCGTACGTGGAGCAGAGGGTGGGGCCGGAGTCCAGCGGGATTGGCTGGGCGTAGGGGGGGAGGAGGAGGAGGAGGAGGGCGCGGCCAGGAGGGCGAGGGTCGGCCGGAGAGCCAGGGCCCGGATTTCACCCTTGATCATGTGCAGCTCGTCCAGGATGGAGAGGAAAGTGCAGCAGTGGAACCACTGGTGGCTGTGGCCCCACACGTCAAAACTGCCCGGCGACAGTCGCTCTGGGAGCTTGCTGATGTTGAAGAGCGCCGACACCAGGAGCCAGAAGCAGTGGCGGTAGAAGTACTGCGCGAGGGTTCCGGACGAGGATGGGGCGAAGGAGGCGAGTAGAAGCCGGTAAAAAATGGGCGTGGAGGCCACGATGAACGGCAGCAGGAACACGGTGGTTCGTATGACGTAGCGGTAGCGTCGCCAGCGCTGCCTGGTGTTGCAGCAGGCGAGGGTGCAGATCAGAGCTACCAGGCAGGCACTGGGTATGTAGAAGCTCTCGAAGAAAATGCTAAACTCGGGCGTGGGCGACGGGGGCTTGGACAGGAGAGGGAGGCCGCTGTCCTCCGAGACCCCCGCCCAGTGGCGGGTGGCGTTGTGGAACCCCTGGCCGACGGCCCCCGCCCGCGGATGGATGTAGTAGAAGTATGCCAGGGCAGACCCCACCGTGTAGGCGCTGATGTTCCCGTAGTCCACGAAGAAGCAGATCTCCCGAATCAGCAGGGACATGGAGTTGAGCAGGTGGGCCATACTGCTGGCCATCAGCAGGCAAAACACCCCGATGAAGTAATTCCAGAAGGGGTAGAAGAAAGGGTCACTGAGGGGCAGGGCGCCGTCCCAACCAAACAGCTCCAGGAAGTGGAAGGCGAACACAAAGACAGCCAGGAAGTGGGTCCAGAAGTTTCCAGTCTCGTTGGTGGGCCGGAAGGCAGACGCCAAGCACTCCCGCAGGCTGTAGTCGGGGAAACGGTACCCAGAGAGGATGAAGCTCTCTGTCACACGGGGGGGCACATCCGTGTGCCGAAGGAGAGGCTGGGTGGGACGGCTTCTTTTCAGGAGCATGGCTTTCAGGAGGATGGAGGCGTCAAGGATGGAGCACTTTGAGTTTGAGGGGCTATTATTATTATTGATCTTTCAACATGCACGGCTCAGAGAAGAGCCTTTCCCTGGATTAACCGTCTTTATCCCCACATGGCTATTGCATAATGCTTTCCTGGCCTCTCAAATGCCATTCGTCACAAAGGCTGCCGCAGCTGATAAAGTCTGGCTTATGGACTTGTTAATCAGGCACTAGCCTTGATAGCAGAGTTGTGCTGACAGGGGCAAATTAAATGCAACTTCCTGGACTGAAGACAAAATTATCAAGTTATTCTAAGATAAAGCTAGCTCAAGAGAAAAATGTCAATAACCCTGATGACCATGAGGAGTTACTTCTCAGTCGTCCAACTGTTTCACTGTTTCATTCACTGTCACGGAGTGAAAATGGCTTGAAGAACATGGAAAGTTTTTGTTTGTTTGTTTGTTTTTTTGGTTTTAAAACGAAGTCCAACAGTCCATCGATATTGGGCGCAGCAGTAGCATTCTGTTGCTGACGAGCATAGCTAAATTCACAGTAAAAACTCAGCACTTAAAACTCAATATAATTGGGTTAAAGGGGATTGATAATTCACAATTTACAGAATGGTCTATAGTACGATTTTTACCTAATTGTCACAAAAAAGTGAGAGAGGCCGGCGGGAATCCAAGACAGTCAAGTAAATAAATTACGCTTTCCAGTGACAGCACTCTTACTGAAATTTTATAATTTGTCATTTTTCCCTGTCATACGTTGATGTATTGACTTAAAGCATATAGGCCATTTAAGTTTCCATGTTGTAATAAACACATTCAGTTGAAAAAAAAAAAAACAGGCCACAAGATCAGTTTAAACTGTTCCAACTCCAAATACACATACATACGGCTATTGTTCCGTGTCAACCACATCCAAATGGTTTTAAAACTCGCTTCAGCGATAGATTCCTACCTAAAGTAGGTCATTTGGATTAGCTTGTGGTTTTAAATTTCGATTGGTTAACAGCCGGCGACACTGCATAATTCATTGCTCTGCAAGACTACATGCATAATTGAAGTCCCGGCATATGAACGTAATTTCACCCTGTTAAAGGACTAAAATGTTGCGGAGGTAAGAGATTACAGTTTTGAGGGGATGCCCTTCTTACAGTCTTCCAACAAGGTCACTTAGATGCAGCACACGGTCGGTCGAGAATGAATCGCGCTGATAGATACGATCCTTTGGCTCTATACGTTCCCGGCAGATTACAAGACTAGATACTCCGAATGAAATACATCCGCAAGCCGGTGAATTGTAACTCCTTTGCCTGATGTTTCCAATGCGAAATTCTCCGCGAACATCTTCCAGTCTCTTCACAGTTTATGGTAGGCTAAATTGATTCGTTCAAATGAGCAAGCAGAATCCAGTCTCTGTCGCGGCGTCCCACTCATATTTTCCTTAATCAGTTTGTCCTTGAATTGAATACCTCGAGTGATACAGACTCTCATTCGCGATGATACAGATGCAGCCTACAATGATGACAATGTGATCGACTTGCGTAACGGAGCTGAAGTCAGTGTCCCATTTCCACGCCTTGCTATTGAAATTGTTCCGCTGTTTCCGCGATCATTCTGATGCACGGGCGATCAAAATTGCTAGTTGTATCTCCACATGCGCAGACTTGAAGCTGATATACGTCCATTGTGCTCAAACCGCTTGCGGTAGGCAATTTGGGGCCGGAAAGCTGAAAACGCGCGGCCAGCAGTAGACCGTTCAGGTCTGTCTGTCGCGTGAGATAAGGCCGTTTGCCTTATCAACGCCGCAAGCGGGATCTGTCTTGTACAGCCATGCAGTGGGCTCCCTCCCCACCACCTCTCTCTCTCTCTCTCTCTCTCTCTCTTGCGGTCATCTCGACAAAGGCATTGGGCCCGCATGACAGAATTTGCATGCATTTTAACTAAGTAGCCTACATGTTTTGGACGCGAAAGGACTGATATTTCTCTTCTACCGAAGTGCTTACCTGGGAAAAAAAAAAGAAAACTAATTTGTAGTCTAGAAACGATTACAGTCCTCCGGACTTGGCAAATGCTCAAACAGGTCATCGCATGTTCAAATTAATTTGGGACGCAACGCAATATGACTGCCAAAGTCCAATTGCACAAACGCGAGCTTGCAAGAGTGTTTACAGATTGCGGCCAGAGACTCTCGTATTTAGTTCTCAGTGCGTGGAATCAAACTTTCAAGAACAGGATAAACCTGTGAAATCACGCAGTTAGAGATCTTTTTGAAAATATGGATGAAATGAGCCCCTTACCCACGGTATAAGTAGTTCAATTTTTAAAGAAACCTGTGCAGAGATCCGACTGTGTTTGAAGAAAACCGAACCTGGAATGTGCAGGAAGAAACGCTAAGTAATGATTGTGAAAATAAGTAAACAAACTTGATGAAACACAACCTCCAATTAACTGAAGGGCTAACATTTCAGTTTCTTTATTGGGCACTCTTGACTTCACGGATTTTGCTGCTCTGCACTTTTCAAGCGCCTCATATTTATCCTACCTTCGCAATCACACACTTTTAGTTAGTTATGTAGGTACCAAAAGAGGGAACAAACAGGGAAATAAATCATTTTACTGTTTTTAATTTTAAATTAAAGATATTTATCAGCCATTCCCAAATCAATTTAGACATCATAGGGTAAAATTAACATATCCACGTATATTACAGCAAATCACTTACGTCACTTTTGAATTTGTATTTACTGGTTATTTTTTTATTTGCATAAAAATATGAATGTATTCACAGTTGATTATTTTTCTTTTGCATAGTTAGAGACCACTAATTAAATAAGCCAGGACTGTGTGTTGTGTTGAGAGGGGGAGCTTTGAAGTGTATCATCATGTATATCTCATGAGCCACCTCAGTAGAAAATGCACAGACTCTGAGAGAGTGCTGTCAGGTCTGTGCTCTGCCCGCGTGCTGTGTGTGCAATCATTTGCGTTTTCGTGGGAGGTTGCGAGCGGCCTGCTTCCTCTCCTTGCGGGTCATTTTAGATGCCTCAGCCCTCTGATTGGCTGGCGGGACTTGCAGGGCGGGGTTGCACTGTCTGGGACGAGCAAGAGGAACGCGCTGTGCACAAGTGGCCACTGTCTTGTATATGAGGTGCAAAACAAATGCATTGGAATACCTGAGAGAGAGAGAGAGAGAACAAATAGTAAAGAGCAAAGGTCTAGCAGAGTGAGTATTAAGGGCATAAAAAACTGGTAAAATAGCCAGCTGATCCTGTTCTTTAGTGGCAACACACATATGTAAGCCCCACAGAACAAGAGTGGTCCAACTTATTTTTTTCATTTTTGTTTTTGGACCACCAACGCACTGAGCACTTCTTGCATTCTTAAAGTGTGGAACATACGCCCCTACCTGGATAGCACTGGAACTACACTGAGTTAATCCATTATTGCTCTAAACAGATTGACCGCTTGGGAGTCATTATAAGACTTAAAAAAAAATACAAATATGGAGTTAGACCACTTTTGTTCTCAGGGGCTCATATGTGGTCACACACGCAAACATTCATTCACACACAAACCCATGCACATTTCCATACACGTGCTGAGACCTGATGGTTGTAGGCTGTCTGTAGGTTTCACTTTAAAATGTATATTTACTTATATTATTCCACAGCATTAATTATATTCTTATGTTTCATTTTTTTAATTGCTTAGTAGTGAACTACTTTGGCTATAATTGTATGCTCTTCCCAGTAAAGCACAATTCTTTTGCATCAAAATGAACTGAATTGGGGTAGATAATTATGATTTGACAGCGTGTGTCTACGACAAAGAGAATAATAACATTAACTACAGACAATAATAATTCAATAAGTAGCCCTGCAACTAGTGCTGGGACTGACTGTTGATAATACAGCATAAAAAAAAAACCTAATTTCATTGGGACTTTTACCAGGGCAGTTTGTTGTCTCCCCTTATGATGCGTAGAGGGGAATGAAAAGGATTGATGAGTGGCGAGGAAAGGGCGCCCCCTGTGGCCTCACTCATCACCTGCTGGCTGAACGCGCAGCTCAGTTCGTTGTCCTCGCAGAAGTAAGCAGGGACCTTCAGAGACTGGGGTAGGCAGAGTTGGATTACTATTGTTTCACATGGTCATCATGGACTTACTCAAGGATACATACAGGAAGCGCCATAACTCATTGGATAGTGACTCATTTCTTAGGTTCTGTACACTAATACTTTATTCTTGAAAAGAAACAATGATAATGGGTTTAAGTGCAGATTGTCAGCTAAGATTTGAGGATGTTATCGTCCATATTGAATGAAGTGTTTAGAAGTGACAGCACCTTTTGTATATAGTCTCCCCCTCCCTCCCAATTTCCGGGCGCATCAAAACATTTAAGAAAGTTTAACATTATTATTATTATTTATTTATTTATTTTTATTTAATCCATATTTTACCAGGTAGTCCCATTGAGATCAGTGATCTCTTTTTCAAGGGAGACCTGGCCAAAATGGCAGCATAAGGTGTTACAGACAACATGACAATAGACAAGAAAACATACAATGTGCACACTAAGATGTAGACAACTTCAAGCACCGATGTTTGTAAAAAGATATTCATTTAATTGTGGACTTACATTAAATAACTATGGGCATAAACAAGTACCAACCGATTTATTCACTGTTGTACTACTAAGAAATTTAAAATCAGACAAAGAAGCTAATTCCCTTAGTTTCAAATCTTTTTGAAGATTATTCCAGGTGAGGGGAGCAGAGCACTTAAAAGCTTTCATTCCCAAATTGGTCCGTATACTTGGGACAGACAATAAAATCACATCTTTTGATCTCAAATTATATCTACAGTCAGATTTCAGTGCAATCAAGGAGCAAATATAAGAAGGGAGTTTACCTAAAATAGCTTTATAAATAAACAAACACCAATGACTGAGCCGACGCATAGTCAAAGACGATAATGTAAAATAAAGTAATATTGTTTAACATTTGACCTCATATCCTTTGTGTGCAGTGACTGATTCTAGTCTGTGATGCATAGTCATCACCAGAAACTGGGCATCTTCCTTGATGATGCTCTGCTAGGTCTGGACTGCAACCATCTTAAGTTTCTGCTTATGTTGATGATATATTTTGCCCGCTGGTCACCAGTTCAGTATATAAAATGTTTGTTTAATTGGATTCAGATCCAGTGATTCACTTGGCCAACAGAATCAGTGTAGCACAAAAAAATGTATCACTGTCCGTTATGGTGTTCTCTATACTTGCAAGGGTCAGTTTCTCACTGATACATGATCAATACAAGTGATTGGGTACTGGTGTTGAATCGCACCCACAGTACATTACATTACACACTTACCCAAGACCACAGCAGTCAATTTCTTTCATGTGCCATCATGAAGTAAGGCAAATTTACTGAAAGGCCAATTCACTATCAAAACATGATCACCAATACCTTACTCAGTTTTCAGTGAGGTATTTAAACAGTGCCACGATTGGGGCTGTAAAGGGTTAAAGCGCCTATGCATTTTATCCCATATGGATGTTAATACAGTCCAATTTAAGTGCAGACTGTCAGTTATTATTTTAGAGTATTTAAATTTTTATGGAAGGAAACTCAGGAATTAAACTAAACTGGAAATGTATCAAGTCTTTTAAAACCACAATTCACGTTTTCACCATTATTATGTTGTGTTTCACACATTAACACTAATTATACAAATGGTAAGTAACGCAAGCCTTTGTTTGCATAAAATGGAAACAAAGCGCACAAGACTGAACATGACAGGTGATACCTGCAGCCGAGGGAGTGTACTGAGCCAGAATTCATGCTGACGAAAGGCTGGTCTGAACCCTGAAGAGACAGGCAAATACACACACACACACACACACACACAAACAGGTAAAAAATAAGTCCTCAATCCTCTGTAGTCATACATTAGCACACAAATTTTTGGCCTGCAGTTACCCTTTTTCTGGCCAACAAAGTCAATGACTTGCATCTTCCTAAAAGCACCAATAAACTACAGTCCCTTAATACTGCGAGTTGTGACAACTCAAGATTTGACGCCATTTAGTTTCCATTGTACAAAACTGCTTGACCAATGCCGGCCGTGCACTGAACTGCACTGTATTGTGTGCGTAGCGGCGAATCCCGGAGGGATATTTTTGGTTCTCTTTAGGAGGCAGATCGTCGATTTTTTTTTTATTTCCACGCGGCAAATTGTGAGTTTTTTTCTTGTTCTTTTCTCTTTTTTTTAAATGAAGGAATATGTAATTTTGAAGACGTATCTCAGAAACAGTTCAACGGGAATGGAATCGTTCACACTGAAACATTAGGGCCCGTTAAAACGATGGAAACAACCTGGCTCCATAGATCACATGACCAGATTTTTCTGGGGCCCTCATATTACAACTGTTATGGCCCACCTCAATACACCACACCACAGCTGAACGCCTGTGAGTCTGCGTTAGTTTCCCCTTTAGCACAGAGATCTTTGTGTGTTTGACTTTGTTGGTTTTTGGACAGACTCCATCTGCTTACACACTACCCACCACACTGGCTTCCCAAACGCACCAATTACCACATCCGGCTTGGGTCCCTGCAGCATGTGATAGGCCTTTCGGTAACCTTTGACCCGAATACTGCGCTTGCTCTCTCCTTCGTCTTGGGCAGAACTTGGGCACTCAAGGGTTAATCGATCTCCCTGGGAAACAGGAGACTCGGTCAGTTCTGTATGTAAAATACCACTGTACCCTAGAACAATTCAGTACCTCAGAGGGTTTAAAAAGCCTTATTAATCCTACATTCTTTCTCCTCCTTCTCACTTGAAATGACCAATTGCAATTTATGTTTCAGGCGCTGTCGCACACGTCTCAATGGCCACAGAAATTTGATTACAACGGGACAGCAGTTTGAATTATTTAATCTCAAACTCTAGGGATCGTTTGCAAACCATGCTAAATCCGAGCTTTGTGTGTGGCTCTGGCTTACCTGCAAAATTTAAAACTTTTTTGACAGCAATTGCAAGCCTCTTGTGGCAAAATATTACACATGGCATTACATAGTGTAGGGAGAGGGTGAGACCATTTTCTCTACCTTCTGTTGCAGAAGATACTGCTGCTCATCGCACTCCGGAGGCAGACTCTCTCCGATGAATAAGAGTTCAAAGGTCACATGCGGGAGGAGCGTGGCTAACTCCTGCAAGGTAAGGGGAAATGTCAATTGCATATTCTTCATTGCTTTACTCCTGTCTCTTTCTATCTTTTTTTGCTCTTATCCGAGAGACGAGAGAAAGAGACTTGAAAACATTTGGGGGAGGGAGAGTGCAGTGGGAGGGAGGATTAAAGAAAAGTGAATTAGCAGAATGGAGTGGTAATACAATAAAAGAAGATCAATTCACATTAGTCAAAGCAGTCTTAAGCATTAACTAACAGTTAACTAATGTGTCTTGTAATCACTCACTAATGGTCTTCATGTTAGCTAAGATATTTATTCAAACATCATTCAATAGTTATATTTTGAAGTGTTACTGAAAGGACACTTAAGAGATGTTTTCAACTTCATTATCGGGGTGACGAGGAGTATTAATAAATGATTCATTAGGGTTACATAATGCTTATTCAGCACTTTGATGCATTAGTTCACTGTTAATTAACTGAAAGTTAATGCTCATTACTTGGGCTACCAGTTAGGTAGCTCGAGGCTAGGTCTACTGTTTCATCTATCTATCTATCTATCTATCTATTTATCTATCTATCATTGTCTTTGGTGGGATTATGAGACTGTGTTGATGGTTTGAACGTGGTCACTAGCTGTTTCCATCTAGGTGAAGAGTAACCCGAGTGTATGCCTACTTGGCATCTCGTAACTGCATTAACTCGTGTTAATTAATATACCTTATTGTGAAGTGTTACCTACCAGTGGAACATCCTTTGCTCCTTTAAACGTTGAAAGCATTATCATTAAACTGAGTCCAAAGCGTTGCGGGGCGGGGCGGGGCGGGGCGGGGCGGGGCGGGGGGGGGGAGGTTCACATGCATTTTGAAAAAAAATACCACTAACAAAGGACAGTCCTTGATTGAAGTTACCTGACGGGAACCTCCATTCCTATTCTCTGGCTCATTTTTACAAATTAGAATCTGCTTAATGATGGTCGACCAAAATCAAGCACAAAAAACAAAGGAACAGAGCAAAAATTCATCGATTGGAATGAGTCCGAAGTGCAACGCATGTAGCCTCATACCATAAGGAGCAGCTTGTATGCAAAATGAGGGTTGACACTGTAGCCTATTTAGGAGGCCTCAGCAAGAACAGTATCAAACTCAAACTCCCAGGGGTCCAGAGCACCTGCAGGTGTGGTTTCCCTTGGTCAGAAGCCAACTCAGGACAAAAAAGGACTCTGCCAAAAAACTGCTTACTTGCCTAATATTGTATCCATAGAAATTGCCAAATTGCACAATTTGTGTGCAGATTGCATGCGTAAGGTCTTTCACACACAATCAAAGACTTATGCTACTCACTTACAAGTTGAAAACACCGTAAAACAGCGCAGCCCTTAAGGGCCATAGCCTGATGTTTCATAAAATTAGACAGACAGGTAAGAGTAGATATCCTGATAGATGTTACTGCCACTGAATTGGGTATACTGTAGTGACAACGGGGAGCAGCACTCAGAGAACAAATAACTTACCCAGAAAACCATGAGGGACTGGAACTCTCTGTTCGATTCGATGATGTGTATCTTCAAAGACTTCTTCTTCAAGATGTTCAGTTCAGGAACTGAAAGGTTAGTGGTAGAGACACCTCTGAGTGCACTCATAATGTGAAACATACACGCACACACAAAAAGACATACACGCGCTCACAAAAGACATACTCAGTCACACAGATGCCTACACATTTAAAAAGATCTTACCAAGCATTTAATCTTTTATTTAGACTTAAAATGCTGATTTCTGTAGCCTTTTTTCACAGAAAAACAAATATTCTGCCACTGATGTGTGATAATTGCGACTCATTTCTAGATTTGCACATAGCGTAAGACAATTTCACTTGTCAAGAACACAGCAACTTAAAATAAACCTGTATTTCCAACTTGTGGGAGAAAAAATAAGCTAAGTCTCGTAATGGGATTAAATTACTTGTTTAGACAGACACTTTTTTCAGTGGGCATGTACACACATACTCACACATGCTGCATAAACGCACACACATGCACACACGCATGTACACATACACGCACTTACAGTCTTGTGGGACCAGGGAGGTTATGATGTAGTAGATGGACAGTGGAGAGCTGAGCAGTACTGCCACAGGAGAGGACAGACTGAGACCTCGCCACTGAGAGTACTCCAACCAGGACGCTGAGAGAGTGCAATATACACAGAGTTAGAGCTATAGAGTTACATAAGTTATATGAGTTACTGTATATGATACTATTAATAATAACAGTTCACTGCACCATTTCACAGGAAGAAAAAGCACATTTCAGTTTCTGTTATCACTGACAGGCAAAAGTTGAAATCTAAAAATAATCTGCTCTGTATTTTCCATCTCACACAAAAGTCCCCCAAACAGACAGAGAAAGCAGCGGCCTGACTGCACACTGTAAACCCAGATAATGTGGCGCACGCAACCATTTTGTGGAAACCGACAGCCTCAAAAAATTGTGTATGCCAACTAAATTGCCTTCTGTGGATGGTACTTTAAAGAATCCTGGTACTATAGACTTTGAAAAGTTATTTTACCATGTGTTCAAGTGTTCTTGTTTTTTTTTTTTTGATCTAGCAAATAGTTAAACAAAGCACGTGGTTTGAGGTTTTTTTTTAAAAAATAATAACCGTAAATAGACGCCTGAAGAAAAGAAACATTAACCAAAAAAACTAAACAAAAAAAAAACAATATAAACCACTCATTTTAAGAATAGTGCTTAAAATAATAATAATTTAAGAATAGTTGAGCGGTTTTACTCCCTCTTTCAGCGCAAACAGCAGACTAGCTCAGCAGATAGATGGTGCTGTTATCAAAAGCTGTATTCGTATCCCAGCAGGGCTTGGGACCCTGCTTCTGTCGGTCAGTTACCCCGGCAGGGCCTCTGTCTGAGTGCACAGCTGTGCTCTCCATTAACTGGTCAGCATGGTACTCAGCTGTCAAAGTGCATCAGCTCTACACTTCACAATTACTGTATAAATGCTATATTTGCAGCAGCTGAAACTGTAGGACACTCAATCCTAAGGAGGCAGAGGCCACCCACAGCACTGCATAGGACTGAGAGAGGGTGAGAGTGAGAGAGAGAGAGAGAGAGAGAGAGAGAGAGAGAGAGTCCGGCAGCAAGATATGTAGCAGCCTGCCATGAGCTCCACAGCTCAGTGAGCCCCCTGTCCCAGCAAATAGTTGATGTTTATTCACTTATCATCCTGTCTGTTCAATGTTTATTTATAATGTTACCTACTGCCCATTGCCCCTCATGTTTTACATGCTCCTTTGTATATTTATCGTAGTTTATTCATTTGTATTACTATTGTATAATTTGTGTAAATATGCTTTGGCAACATTGTTTTACATGCAGTCATGCCAATAAAGCCTCATGAATTGAATTGAATTAAAGTGAGTGAGAGAGAGAGAGAGGTTTGATAACTGAGGCCTTGTCCAACACGGAGACAGAGATTTTCGAAAGCGGTCTTTTTTTTGTCGTTTCTAAAAAATCTCCCGTCCACACGGCATCGTTTCTAAAAATATCTGCGTCCACACAGAGATACCTAAAACGACCCAAAACGCTGTAGTAAGTATTCCAGGCCTGTGTGCGGCACTGTATGGCGCTGTAGTGTTTCTTCTGAAAATAGACCAAAAACATAGAGGAAGGCGGCGAGCACGCGTATAAAGCTTGCGCTCGGTGTACAGACCATAGACTGTATAAAAAGATGGACGAAGCTACCGTGACGTCACCCATTGGTTTCAGCATATCATAAAGGAAGCCTTTATTTTGGCAATTTGAATTGCGCCATGTTGTCATTTTGAAACCGGATGTGATTTCTATTGGATGAGAGCGTGTATTGAAGATCCGGGGAGGACCGTGGCTCTGGATCTGACCGTATCGGGCGAAGACTAGAGGATAGCCATGCCCCTAAAGCATATTCTGGCTTTATCCTTTATTCTAGTCTATATGGGACCATAATTTACAAAAATGAACATCATGATATATCGAAGGAGACTTGAAACTTGCTATCGCTACCATAAAATAATGTTAAAAATCATTATTTAAATGAAAAATCAGGTGGGAAAGTAGGGTCATTTTCTCATAGACTTCTATAGCATTGAACTTCTTTCTGCAACCACCAACGTCGCCATCTGCTGGCCATTAAATAGAATGCCATTTTACGGTACTTCCGCATGGACTTCAATTTTCAGACCAGGGTGCTGCGTCCATCTTTTTATACAGTCTATGGTACAGACTAGAGTTTTTAGCTTGGGGATGGGGGCTGTGAAAGGGGCTATCACATCAACCTTTAAAAAAAAGAAAAATCCATTTTGGTTGTCCACATGAAAACGCTGGGGTGGCGTTTTAAGATTTTCTCACTCTGGGACCTGTTATAAAAAAAATACCGTTTTCGGGCTGCGTTTTCGCCAAAACGATAGAATATTTATGCATTTTCAAAAAAATTGCTCTCGTGTGGAAGGGCCCTGAGATAGCTGGTGGACAGAGGTTACTTGAGAGAGATCTAGTGAACAGTGCAGACCTGCAGGGCTCTGAAATATAACACTTTTGCAGAGAGGAGCAGCTCTTACTGAATGGAGCAGTCAGGCTGGGAGCACAAGGTGCTTCAGCTGAACAAGAGAGCAGGATGTCAGACTCTGCTTTCAAGGGTCCGTATGGATGAGCATGACCTGAACAAACATACAAACACACACACGCGCACACACACACAGACATGGAGACACACAGGTCACGTGTGCACTGCAATTACTGTGGCCTGAAAATATGAGAAGATTCTGCTATCACAGTTTGCCACTGTGTGATTACACTCATGATCTGAAGATTTGGGACTTCTGAGTATACAGTCCTGGGCTGTACCAACCTGTCAACCATGAGGGGGTGTTCTCCCCAAAATGGTTCATCTCAGACTGCAGCAGGAAGTTCTGGGATCGCACCAGTGTACTCCAGTGAACCCAGTACCCATGATCCAGCCTGTTCTGCGTCAAGAAACCCTCCAGTTCAAAGTCCTCTCCTGTCACTTCTGAAAGAGGAAGTGATGAATTCCTGAGCAAAGAGGTTTTATTTTCACCATTATTTTTTTCTGCATGATTAACTCCCCATTATTTCCTCCATGCCTACCAAACAATAGTTAAACCATCATGCCTTCAGAATGGAAAACCAGATTTTATTGCACGTCAACAATCCTGTAAAAAAATCTGTTGTTCTTTAGTCCATTTGGAGGCACCAATAAAATGGATTCTCTTCCAGTTATCTCGGTCATCTCTCATTAACCCTTAAATGAGTGAAAACACAAATGTGTTTGCAATGTGTTTTAGCTGAAAATTCTAGTGCTACCGTCACAATTGCTACTGGTAACTGAAAACAACAGTACTGAACCACTGGTTAAAGATTTGGAAAAAAAAACAAAAACAAAAGTAACCCTACATTTAAAAAAATAAGGTTAAACAGTTTTAAAGTAGTGTTTACAGTTAATTTTGCATTGTTATTACTATGATAATGCCTTGGCTGTAGGTATTTAAAAATATGTCATGCCAGTAAGGCATTTTGGAATTGACAATTTAAAACTGAAATTGATCTCATAAAAGAAGTGTTTGCTAACCCTGCTTTCAGCAAAAAAAAAAAAAAAAAACTAGGACAATCAGAAATGGCAGACTCCATCCCATTCACGCAAATACTGGCAAGTGCGGAAACAAACAAACACGCAGAGCCACTAGATAGCAGACTTCACCCATTCACGCAAATATTGGCAAGTGCGGAAACACAAACAGACAGACAAACAAACAAACAAACAAACACACAGAGCCTTATTCCACAATGTTTCTCCGCTGTAATGACATTATCACAACATCGCAGCAACATTGCGAGAGTACTTTTTTGTCCACTAGGGAAGCACCAGAAAAGTGTGATTTCGATGGACATGCCGCCATGATCAGTATAGCATGGGTCCTGCTCCTTGGCCACGCCCTGTACCTGCGGTGTAGGTGAAAGGAAGGTCAGCCAGCTTCGCCCCATGTTTCAGGAATTGGGCCAGCTTCTTACACCAGTACTGGTGGCTGGAGTCCTCCGGGCAACGCGATTGATCAATCGCTGAGCACTGGTCAGAGCAGTAGAGCACAGCGCTGCACTGGGGGCTACAGATAGACAGGGGTCGGGGAGGAAAGAGAGAGAGAAAGAGAGGCAGACAGACAGCAAGAAAAGGAGAGGCCAAACGGAAGATGGAAATGGGAAAAGAAAAAAACAAGAGATGGAAGGTAAAAAAGGAGGTAGCAGAAGTAAAGAAGTAATGAACAGTCAAAGACAGAAATAAAGATGCAAAAAGAGAGGTAAACAGAGGGAAAGAGGTAGGTGAAAGACCGTGAATAAAGCAGCAGTCAGGTATTCAGAATAATCAGCGCAAGAGTGGAGGAAAAGGTGTTTACAGTGAAAGATGACATTCAGAAAGACAGGATAATGAGAAATAAAAGTGAATGAAAAGCAAGAAAAAACATAATGAAAATGGATGGAGGGAGACGAGGGGCGTGTTGTTGAGGCTCTGCAGTGAAACTGAATTAGAAAATCTGGAGTGCTGCAACCCAATCCCAGCTGTGCCAAAACTAAATAACTCAGCTGTGGTCTTGGCTTCCTTCAGTCAGAGGGTGATAATTCATTGTAGCGGATAATGTACAAAAGATAATTTATACATTATCTTTTACATGTATATTTCAAACACTTATAACTTGGGCACTATTTCCTTTGAAAGCTGCTTCTTCATATCAAGATTGCCACTATGGCTGCTGACAGAATATGTGAACAGAGTCTATCTTGCTTGATTTACAGTAAGCAGTTTCTAAATTACGTTGCATGGGTCAAGAGATTGGTATTTTTCCTGTTATGCCAAATGATGATGGAGTGAAATGTCAGAAAGGAACGGTTTTGTCTGTTGCATGTGAATCCCAGCAACTCCGTTGTGATTCAGTTGTCACAAATTATTCATTTATTCCCAGTCAGCACATTATTGATGAAAAGACAGGGAAAATACCATTTGACATTCAGCTAAAACCCTGGCTAAAATTAGAATGACAGTCAAAGTTTTCTTGCTGGTTCAAACGTAACACGAGGTTAAACCAAGTCTTTATGTGGGTCAACATGGTCTGCTTATGCTCAACCTAGTCCTTCAGTTTCTCAATCTAGATTACTACCTCTCAAGACATTCCAGCTTTCCAAAACTCAGCTTTCAGTTCCTTTGTTCACTGGGTTAGGTAAAAAGAATCCTTTATTTAATTGGGTTTTACCACAGAGGACAGAAAAACAAGTATGACTCATTGTTATGTGCCTGATAGCCAAAGCTGGTGATTATGCAACTGCCATGCAATTCATTACCACACAAAGCACTGAGGCCCAGCATGAGAAAGTATGGTAATCTGTGGAATGCATGTTCATCTTTAGCTTAAAGACAATTCTGTTTTATTGCTCTCTTTCTTGGTCCTGCCAAAGCTAGTTTGTATGCTGCTTCTGTTCCAACCACAATTGCAATTGTACAGTTTAAATGAGCTAAAATGTTAATTTTTCTTAATCGCACTGTTCAAGATAATAGGGATTATTTACCTTTTTAAGACAGTATGTCAGAAATAGCTATGCATGCCCTGAAGAGCTGCATATTTATATTATACCACACTGTAAATGACCTTTTACAGCATAAAAATGGGGGGAAATTGTAATTGCTAAAATTAAAGTGTCAGGTGGATTTCAACTGGTGAAATTGTGGACACTATGGTCAGTGAAAAAAATTTATTAGATGATGTAGAATTCAAAACAAAAAAAAATAAAGAATCAGACCTGTTTTGAGTTAAGTTTGGGTTCGTATCCGAGGAAAAACGTTTTGCAAAAACTTATTGATTCAGCAGTCTTGAATCTGACTTCGCAAAAAGTGTTGTCATTTTGATGCAGTTGCTTGGAAAATAGCAAAACAAAAACAAAATGAAGATTGAGCTTTTGTTGTTCATCAGAAGTAAGAACATTCTTGTCATTATTTGGTTTTAAGAAGGTAAATAATGCCTTGAAACATGAAAGCAACTAATGAAGAAAAATTAACAGCTTGTGAAAATTCTGGGATTGCAATTGTAGTTGGAACAAAAACCAGAATTTGCATTTGCACCTCAGGACCGAGTTTTAGGACCACCGCTCTAAAGGAAAGAATTTCAGATGTTAACAAGAGTACAGACACAGATGATCTCACACATGAATGTCCACATGCACACACACACACACGCACACACACACAAACATGCGCGCGCACACACATACACACACACACACGCACACACAAATAATGAATGGATGACAAATACGTGTGACACATATCTTTTTTTTTGTGCCAGACATGTTGCAGGCCAAAAAGTTTTTAAATAGCCCAGATCAACAAGTTTCCTCAATTTGTGCCAATTAGTTTGAGACTAACGTCTCTTGATAGCCTTGGTTAGCATATTGGATCTGGCTGATGTGCCCATAGGAAAGGGTTAGGAATCACTGCTCTACCCAAAGGGCCTGTTCCACTGAGCAGGATTACTTGAGTTAGCCGGATACATAGCTGCACCTGGTAACATCTGGTCCCTCCCCAAATCTGAAGCAGGGACTTAAGACTACTGATCCAGGTTACACTCTATAGGAAGGGTGTCCAATGTAATCCATAAAGGGCTGGTCTGGATGCACGTTTTTATTTTAGCTTGACGCTACAACACCTAACTCAACTACTCTACTAACTCAGGTAGGACATTTAAGTCAGATTGTACCATTTATTTTAGAGTGACATACTTGTACATCTGTGCTTGGCGGTGACTCTACTTGAGTGATGGTCTGGATCAATCCAAGCAAGTATGACACAAACTGTCTTTGAGATCACAAACCACCCAGCAGAGCCTGAGATTCACTAAATTTACATGAACACTAATATGAACAAATGCTGCACACAGTGAACAATGCTGTGTATGAAGGAGGTGGCTGGGGAAGTGGGAGAGATGAGATGCAGACCTGTAGTGGTCCAGAGAAGAAATAATGTAGAGAGCACAGACCAGGCAGAATGAATGAATGAATTTCAAAGCGCGCTAATTGGGTTGGAGATGCTGGAGGCAAGAATGACTGGACGGGAAGGGGCTTTTAGGTAGGACCAGCTCCCCTGCCTGCCTAAACTAATGACTAAGCTCCATTAAGGGTGTTGAGCCAAGACCTTGATAAATAGAATCAGGCGTGTTTGTGTAGGGGCTGTAACAAAAACCAGCACCCACACTGGCCCTTTCCAGATAAGACTGGACACCCTACTCTACACTGTTGACCAGCTGACTCAAGTAATACTGCTACTCGAAACAGACGCCAAGGGCTAAACGGGGATGCTACGCCAAAGAGGAAAACAGCTTCTCGCACTCTCTCCTTCCAGTCCTCATGCCTCACGCCTCCCGTCCCTCATTTTTCTTCCTGGCCCCATTTCTACTCCCTCGCTCCCTTTTCCCCTCCCGGCCTTACCATGGCTTGAGTTGGCAGCAGAAGGAGTATCTCTTACACACATGACAGTGGCGCATGACAGGCCAGCGCATGGCGAAGGGCATGCCTCTCTGATTTCCTGTCCCTGGGTCTGGCTCGCCGACCCCCAAGTCGCCAGCGGCATGGGGTGCCAGCGTCAGTCGCAGGGCGGCGACCGCCGCGGCGCTCCTATGCAGCAATCTAGAACACAACAGAGGGGGCGTACGTTAATCGGCTCTCAGTGCACCAAAGCCCTCACCGAGTGCCCACTGGTTGCCTAGCTGGTTTGGTCTACAGTGCAGAGTAGGGGTGTCCAATCTCATCTGGAAAGGGCCGGTGTTGGTGATGGTTTTTGTTACAGATCAATATCAAAACAACTGTTTCACGTTTCGTTTCTCATGTTAATTGCTCTCCCTGCAGTCCTGCCATCTGTGTCACTTCCGGTTTCTTGTTCCCAATTGATTCTATTATTTCTTTATTGTCTCATTCTATTCCCCTGGCCTCATATTTTCACCTCGTGCTCTGCACACTCCTCTCTACTTTGTTAGCTGTCATCCTTCTGTATTTAAGTTCCTGGTTTTCATCCTCCCTTTGCTAGAATGTTGTCTTCTGTCTTCAGAGTTAAACTCCAGCAACTAAGAAATTATTCACTGGAGAAAACTCTTCCCACTTCCTGCAGTCCTATAGCGAGTGGCACCTCTTCCAGTTCCTTCAATATCCTACACAGTATATTTTTTATTAATTAATTAATTTATTTTTCAAACATGGCAGTCATATGGCTCTAAACATTTAGGGGAGACTGAACCATGGGGCCCAATGAGCTATATCACTATTTTGCCTATTTTAAGCAACTCTGACATCTATTGATTACAAATATGTCATGCGAATCATTTGTCCCCATGGCTAATCAGACTCCGGTCACACATACTCCAGTGCAGCTGTAGATGTTCTGGGAAGAGTGGGCTCAAGAGTTCACATAACTGAAAATGTAGCAGTGTCTTCCCAGGGAGTGCTCAGAGTGCCTACTTTGTGCTCCAAAGAATAGAGTTTATTTGAGTGTTCAATCATACTAATCTGAAAAGCAACTGAGGCGGTTGTTGTTTATAAATCCACTCACAGGTTCAAAACATAACAACACAGTGTCTATGCACTCTGGGATGTTTACATGACAAGGTGCTGAGATAGGGGCAGGTTTTCACGGTGACCCCACCCAAACGTGTGCAGTGAGGAAACAAGAGAGTAAGATAGCACAGCACTCCGGCTATGTTTGAAGTCCCCTAGGTATTCAACAAAGCAGCATTTCTGAATTAGCTGCATAAAAGCACAGAGTATAGCCTGGAACAGCTCTTTCCACTTCACTCCATGTTCCAGAGTTTGTGATGTCTCCAGGTTTTACTCAAAGCACTTATGCAGTTAACTCAGTAGGCAGTAATTTTTGATATAGGCGACTGGACACTGGTTTTACTGGTCTGACATGGTGTTCTTGGACATCACCATGCATATAACATTTCCTTGTGGCGTTTTGTTAATTTATGTAAATTTCCTTTTTGGCGGATGGAATAACAGGGCTGTTTCTAATGCTTTTCCACACGATTGGCTCAGAAAAGAGCCAAATGGAGACGACAGTGGGATGGAAATACATGAAGTTACTCTGGGAGGATTCTGCCATATGTGGAATAGTAGAAGGGAGAGGGGAGGGCAATGTAATTATGAAAAATATAGAATAGTGAGATCAGTGTTGAAGTTTTTACTAGGGGGAAAGGCTGAGAACATTACGCACAGATGAATGTATAATCTTGGTCCAGCTCATAAATTGCCTTTCCAGAATTTTGCTCCGACCATTAGGATTTGATAAATGGGACGAGTCCTTTAAGGAGCTGTGTCATGATTACAATGCATACTCACAACTTTGTCACTTACTTGTGCAGCTTCCTGTCAAAAACCCTAAGAATTTGTGGTCGTCGAGGAAGTCCCCCACACATTGGAGCCTCCATGCAGTGTTGCAGCAATCCCAGGATCCTGTTTGTCAGCTTGTCCTCACTGTTATCCTTCGCTTTCTGACTGGCCACCTTGACATTGTCCCCTCCTTTAAGGTTGACCCCGCCCATTGAGATAACATCAAAACCAAGGAGCAGTCCCGTGGCATCAGTCACCAACAGTAAAGTTCGTCCGACATAGGTCACTGAAGGCCAGGAAAAGAGAGAATTGAAAGAGAACGGAGGAGAAAGAGACAGGGATGATTGGTTGGGTGATGTTGGCTGTTGACATTATGATTTTAGAACTTATTTACTTCAGGTTGCCTACAAATGCATCACACAGAAGAAACATTTGCAGAAGTACACAGAATTTGCAGAAGAAACACCTCTCATTTACAAAATGAGTGAGCTAGCCTTACTGAAATTAAAACCATTAACTCAATGGTGGAGCAACATGTCAAGTGAATCTACTTTCACACACGCGCAGTCTTCCGTCTTGCGTATGATTGGTTTTTATTGAAATGTTGATGTTGAATCCAACTTCCGTATCCACTTATCCATGAGCTCGGTACTATTTTACTCTTACTGATTTCGGATTGGTCCACAGTGACCCGACATAGCCAGGATTGGGCTTCAGGTGGAGGCGGGCCACAGTCCAGCCGGTGCAGTAGCCAATGAGGAGAGGCGCGGTCCACAGGAAGCTTGGCAGAGGGCTGACCTCTCCCCTTGATCCTCGGGATTTTCTGCAGGCTAATCGTGATATTTGGCTCGTAAATGCGGTACCACTGGGCCATGGCTTTGCAGAACTCCATCATTTGATCGCAAGACCTTGGCATTAGCTCCATCTTCATTGAATGGGCTGGAGGCGGGATGCAGTTGAAGTGGCTAAGAGGAATGGAGGAATTTTGGCAAGAGTCATGATAGCTAAACGATTTAATGATAGATGAATGTAATATTTAGTCAAATACTAATTCATATTTACTTTAGCAGCCTATTAGAGATAAACGTTAGATTCTGTCTATACTAATTGAAGCAGTGTCGGCTATACGATGCTAAACCTATGAGAAATTTGTCCTGTGTTTAATGTTATAAGGGCCGTGAATGGCTCAACGTCATGTTACTAGCCTACTTACCTTGGCCTAGGCCACTGCTAATCCGCGCATTTTACTGAAACGCCATATAATTGAATAAAGAAATAAATAGATAAATAAATTTTAATTGTAGGACAACGTCAGAGCACTTAGAGATAACCGGCTTATCAGAGCTAATGAAGTTTTAGCATCAACGATTACACGGCGCATATGAAACTTTTTGTCAAGTAAATTGCCAAGATCGTAAAATCACCGCGCGAAAATTGATGCTATTACGTTTATCCAATTAATATTAAGAACAAGCACATACTCTACCTCTGCTGTAACTCTGTATAGATGTAGACTACTACGTCTGAATGTATAAAGTTTGTTCTGTGAAGATGCTTGACTCCGGTCGTGGCTCTAGCATGTAAACAAATGGGTGTTATTATTATTCAAACGCTCTCCGTCTCCAAAACGTATGTTTGTGATCTGACGAATATTTCGAATTAGAAGGCGAATCACGTGCCTTCTTTCCAGTGCCGAGGCGATTACTCTGTTAGGCTTTTTATTGGCCATTTAATCAATAATCGACGCTTGTGGATCTCAAACTCGGTGCTGGGGAACCACAGCGTGCGCTTTTTTTGTGATCGTAGCCAGTTGCTTTCTCATAATTCTGTCGAGCTGTTAATGTCTTAATTGCTTACTTTTCACATTTCGACGGGGTATGTACCCTCTTACTCCACATAATGAGTTGCCTGCCGTGTGGACCAAAAGCCCCATGTCCACTTCTGTATTTACTGCTATATTGAAATTAATTGCATAAGCTCAAACAAATGGAGTGCCAAAATTTTACTTGGGTGAATTGACTTGGGTTGGCTTCTGCACACGACTATTTAGTTCTTTCAAAATTTCCCTTGAACTTGACGCAGTAATGCACAAAACAGGGTTGAATCGCTATCACTTGAATTTCTCATTATTCATTATATGGTTACTTTTAGTGACCCTATGTCCATAATTGATTATGGCTTATTAATTCTTCAAAAGTGATTGGTAGACTATTTTTGTTACCATGTTCTATGTTTATTTTATTTATATTCAGTTGTTTCCAATATTGCACAATGTGAAGATGAAACTATAATTGTTGTACCCCCGCTACGAAGTAAGCGGGGGTATATAGCGGCCTGCCCGTCCGTCCGTCCGTCCTTCCGTCCGGGGTCATATCTCAAAAACCGTTGGAAATATTTCGACCAAACTTTGTACAATCGTGAACCATGTCACAAACTACGCATCCAGTCATTTTCAGCTTTCTGGGATGTCAATTTTCTGACGTTTCCATGGAAACGTCACATTTTGTACTTTATTCTATAGTGGACAATGGGGACAAGTTTTCTCGGAAACTACTACACCTAGATGAATCAAATTTTGTTTGTAGGTACTCCTGATGATACTCTTGAACGAGTTCGAAACCCAGTTCCGAAACTTTATTTTTTACGGAGTTATTGCCCTTGAATCTTTGATTCAACTTAGTGCAAAAAAATCCGGGATGCATCAATGGGGACAAATTTTCTCGGAAACTATTACACCTAGATGAATGAAATTTTGTTTGTAGGTACTCCTGACGATACTCTTGAACGAGTTCGAAACCCACTTCCGAAACTTTCTTTTTTACGGAGTTATTGCCCTTGAATCTTTGATTCGACTTAGTGCAAAAATCCGCCCGGGATGCATCAATGGGGACAAATTTTCGGAAACTATTACACGTAGATGAATGAAATTTTGTTTGTAGGTACTCCTGACGATACTCTTGAACAAGTTCGAAACCCACTTCCGAAACTTTCTTTTTACAGAGTTATTGCCCTTGAATCTTTTTGATTCGACTTAGTGCAAAAAAATTCGCGGGATGCATCAATGGGGACAAATTTTTCGAAACTATTACACCTAGATGAATGAAATTTTGTTTGTAGGTACTCCTGACGATACTCTTGAACGAGTTCGAAACCCACTTCGAAACTTTCTTTTTACGGAGTTATTTCCTTGAATCTTTGATTCGACTTAGTGCGAAAATTGGCTGGGACGCGTCAATGGGAACAAGTTTACTCGAAAATTACTACACCTAGATGAATGACATTTTGCTTGTGGGTACTCCTAATGTGGGTACGGAGTTATTGCCCTTGAATCTTTGATTCGACTTAGTGCAAAAATCCGCCGGGATGCATCAATGGGGACAAATTTTCTCGAAACTATTACACCTAGATGAATGAAATTTTGTTTGTAGGTACTCCTGACGATACTCTCGAATGAGTTTCAAACCGAAGTTCTTAAACTGTATTTTACGGAGTTATTGCCCTTGAATCTTAATTCAACTTAGTACTGAAAATCGGCAGGAGGCATCAATGGAGACAAGTTTGTACACTAAATGGACCTTTTTGGTACTTGATTTGAATATGACTGCATATTACATTTCCATAGAAGCATTATTTGCTATTGACATTCATTGAGCGACAAATGGGGAGCGGGGGTATGTGAGCTTTGCTCGCTTTTTTCTTGTTGTAAATGGAATGCATAGCTATATTGACAATGTTTCTTCCATCATCTAAACAGCTTCTTCCTCACTAGGGTCATGGGGAAACTGAAGCCTATTTCAGCCAGCTATGGGCGAAAGGCATGAACGCACCTGGGACAGCTTGCCAATCCATCAGAGGGCACACACAATCATATCTACGGGCAATTTAGAGTCTCCTATTAGCCTGGCATTCATGTTTTTGGACTGTGGGAGGAAATTAAAGTACCTGTAAAAAACCCCTGAACACAGGGAGAACATGCAAACTCCATACAGAAAGACCCCAAGCTGGATTCAAACCCTCAACCTTCTTGCTTTGAGGCAGCAGTGCTGCCCACTGCTCCCAGATATTGCATAAAAGGTTAACTAAGAAAAAAAAACTCTTCCAAAAAACATGGGGTTGCATTAGCATCTGAAACAAAACTGGCACACACACAGTGGCTCTCCGGGACTAAGTTTGACAACAACTGTTAACTGTTATAGGTTAGCATGTGAAACTGAGATGGACAACTCCAGTCCTGGTGGCTGCAGTGTCTGTTGTGATCTCATTTCAATCAGCTGGCAATTAATGCCCGAAAAACAAGGTATTTGTATTAATGAGCCAGTCAGTGACTTCATTTAATCGCTTAAGCAGAAACACGGCAGGAACCTGCAGAACTGTGGCCTTACAGAACCGGAGTTGCACTTCTCGCTTGTACAAATGAATTTTGTGTAATACCATTTTGCAGCGGTAGAGGCGCTGTATAAGAACGGAGTGTTCAAACTGGCCAGAGTCAAGACGACAGTTATTTAGGCCACAGTACAGCCTGCTGGGCAATAAATAGGTCTCCGCTGAAGCGTGAAGTTTTTATTTTTCTGCAACTAAAAAAGGTGAGAACGCGACATCGCTGTAGCACAGTAATTGGTGGACGCCTGGAATTGCGTGTTTCTCGGTGGAAGCCAGCACTTCAGTGTTGCGCTTAAACACTGTGTCCAAACCCAACACTTTGGAGATATGTCACTATGGGTTAGTCCGTTCTTCAGACTTTGCCAAGCAGAAGTAGTATAATGCCTGCTTGGCATATTTTTGTATATCGGGATCAAGTTGTTTCCTGCATTTTCCTGCAGCTTTGGCAACGCCCCTCCCACTTCCCTTCCAACAAATAAATGGACAAACAAGCGAATAATAAATAATGAACTAATAAAAATATATACAAGCTTCCACAAAAAGAAAAAAGTGCTTTTCCTATGCTTGCAAACCTTTCGATTGTACAACCCCAATTCCGAAATAGTTCGGACAAAGTGTAAATTGTGAATAAAATCAAAATGCAATGACTTTCAAATCACACCAGCCAGTATTTTATTCACAATAGAATGGAGATAACATAGCAAATGTTGAAACTGAGAAATTTTACAATTTTGTCCACAAAATGAGCTCATTTCAAATTTGATGGCTGCTACAGGTCTCAAAAAAGTTGGGACAGGGGCCTGTTTACCATGGTGTAGCATCCCCTCTTCTTTTTAACACAGAGTGGAGGCGTCTGGGCATTGAGGAGACAAGTTTCTTGAGTTTAGCCATTGGAATGTGATCCCACTCTTGTTTAATACAGGCTTCCAGCTGCTGGAGAGTTTTGGGTCTCCTTTGACGGACTTTTCATTTAATTATGCGCCAAATGTCCTCAACTGGTGAAAGATTAGGACTGCAGGCAGGCCAGTTCAGCACACAGACTCTTCTACTACGAAGTCATGCTGTTGTAATAACTGCAGTATGTGGTTTTACATTGTCCTGCTGAAATACACAAAGCCATCCCTGGAATAGAGTTCGTCTGTAGGGGAGCATATGTTGTTCTAAAACCTGTATATACCTTTCAGCATTCATGGTGCTTTTTAAAACATGCAAGTGTCCCATACCATATGCACTAATACATCCCCATACCATCATAGATACTGGCTTTTGAACTGAATGCTGATAACAGGAGGATGGTCTTTCTCCTCTTTATCGCGGAGGACACGACGCTCATGATTTTTAACAAGACTGTCAAATTTGGACTCGTCTGACTACAGGACACTTTGCCACTTTGCTACAGTCCATTTTAAATGAGCCTTGGCCCACAGAACATGGCGGCGCTTCTGGATCATGCTCAACAATGGCTTCCTTTTTGCATGATAGAGTTTTAGGTGGCATTTGTGGATGGCACAGCGGACTGTGTTTACAGACAGTGGTTTCATGAAGTTTTCCTGGACCCATTCAGTAATGTCAATGACAGAATCATGCTGGTGCGTGATGCAGTGGGGTCTGAGGGCCCGAAGATCACGGGCATCCAGTAAAGGTCTTCGGCCTTGTCCCTTACGCACAGAGATTTTTCCAGTTTCTCTGAATCTTTTAATGATGTTATGCACTGTCGATGATGAGACCTTCAAAGCCTTTGCAATTTGACGTTGAGGAACATTGTTTTTAAAGTATTCCACAATTTTTTAACGCAAGCCTTCACAGGTTAGAGAGCCTCTGGCCATCTTTACTTCTGAGAGACTCAGCCTCTCTAAGACATCCCTTTTATAGCCAATCATGTTACACACCTGATGCCAGTTAACTTAATTACTTGCTAAATGTTCTTTCAGCTGATTCTCTTATATATTAATTGCTTTTTTTTCAGCCCTTTTTTGCCTGTGTCCCAACTTTTTTGAGACCTGTTGCAGCCAGAAAATTTGAAATAAGCTCATTTTGTGGATAAAATGTAAAATGTCTCAGTTTCAACATTTGAAATGTTATCTAAGTTCTATTGTAAATAACATATTGGCTCATGTGATCTGAAAGTCATTGCATTTTGATTTTATTCCCAATTTACACTTTGTCCCAACTATTTTCAGAATTGGGGTTGTACCAGCACATATTTTATAAATGTGGAAATTTATAAATGTACCTATATGCGTGTAAATTATTGTGTGGATGGAGGCATAATTTCACCCAGTTATAAAAGGTACCACAGGCTTATGAGGCTTATGACAGTCTTAGTTTTACAGTATTTTGTGACCAAGTTTTTGAGGAAAGTTCTAAAAAATTATTATTATTATTAATATTATTATTGTTATTGTTGTTGTTCAACTGCAGTTGCCACGGTGATGGAGGAATGTTGATTCTTGAGTACAGAAGTTCTGTATAACAGTAAACTGGCTTATGCAGCTCTGAGAAAGAAATTTCCAATCACTTGTATTTGGTAAAAGTTTTACATAAGAACAAACTATGGATGACAGGAGTGAAGCACAACGAAATGAAATAACCTACAATAAACATGGCAGCGCAGAGGCATTCTTTGTTGTAAGTATTGCTCACTGATGAATTTCTTAAACTGACTGACTAATGCAATGCTTACTGGTGATGAAGCTTCAGTAAATATTGCTGTTACTCCTTTTTACATTGCAGTTTAGAGGAAGCAGGATGATGACATCAATCGCTGATGCAGAGCAGGAATCAGATGCCACACTTCAGTCCCTTCCGACTGAGCTGGTGAGAGAGGCACTGGCACTTATCTTAAGTGTTGTGAACTTCAAATTTTAAGGCCGCCTAGGACACTAGCTTTTTCAAGACAAAACAACTTTTTTGGTTTTTTTTTTCACTGTGCAAGTAAATGGTAATTTTTGTGAGATAAGATCAGGTATAAAATGTGAAGTTTATGCATGAGCGAGTGTGACTTTATGTTTTGCATTGTGTCATTTGGTTTTGGATGGCAAATAGGATGTTTGAAAAGATTGGTGCATTTCTTCTTCTTCTTCTTCTTCTTCTTCTTAGTATTATTATTTATTGTTTATTTATTTATTTATTTATTTCCCCCCCAGAGGATCAATTAGTATTATTGTTAAGATTATTGGGAAATTTTCATACTTTGCCAGCCAATTATCATTTGTGATCGCCCTTTTCTCCCAGCTGGTGGAGATTGTTTCGATGCTATCGATCCGGGACGTCATTGCCTTTGGGTTCACCTGCCACAGATTCCACCAGCTGACTCTGATCCACTGGACATGGCAACGACTCTTTCGCCGTCAGTCCCGAGACTGGAGACTGAGGAACATTAAGCCCATCCTGCAGTGCTCAAGGCCTTTACCACAACAAAGGAGGATATAAAGACTGTATGAGCGAGCTCTCTATTGCTCCTGTCTATGGTGACTCACTTGCCTGTGTTCTATTCACACACCATGCACAGCAATGGCCTTTGTCACGAAGCAGGAGTTAGTCGGATGCTTGCTCTGAAATTAACCTGGAGTAGCTCTTTTTCCCTCCGTACAGGTTCCAGATTTTGTAGGGTTTGGGATTTTACCAAGTGCAGTGTTCCCGCTAACTTCTGTCCTGCTGACTTTTTTGCTTTGTGGTACAGGCCCCAGGCACAGCCTGAAGCGATTCATGTAATACAGGAGAGGACTATACCCGTGTCTCTTCTGAGGATTAAATCTGCATCTCTCAAGTCAGGCTGTGTGTGATCACCATGTTGCACCAAAGAGCCGCTGCTGCCTGATGATCAGATGAATCTCACTGCACTTTAACTATTCAGGGCCAGTTTCACAAACAATGATTAAGCTTAAGGAAAGAAATTCAATTTTGATGAAGATTTTCTGTACAAAACATCCTGGACAAAGCTTAAACCATGTCTGGTGTACGGTAACCATACAGAGACAGAGGTTGGATGCATTATTTCTTAAAACTGAAAAAAGTAGCACATCAATATAAATTTTGGCATATTTTCACCTCTATTCATTTAGTTTTCCATAGAAAATGAAATTAACTTGGAAATGTGTGCAGGGACTACCGTCTACTGTGAGGGAAATATCCGTTAAACTTTCATCCTGCCATCGGTCTGCTAGCAGCTCTTAAGGTGATTTGCCCTCGCTTTTGAACCTGCAGCACATTTCAGTAATAAAGAGTATTGCAAGAAGACTGCTTTTCTATATTTTTACCTGATGATGTAAATGTGTAAACATTTAATGGAACATATAAGACAAAAGCAGAAATATTCCAAACGCTTTTTATTGATTTTTATTGGAGTGCTTAGATTTGTGGATATTTTGACTGCAGACAATAAATAAATAAGTAAATAAATAAACTCGTGTGTGGTGGTGTTGTACTGTTGCAGCAGCTACTTACAGTACATGTAATGTAGAATTATTTTCACGTGTTCAGTGGATGACCATTGATGTTCATTAAATCTTTCAGTATTGAGGTAAATGCACAATTTGACAGGCACAAATCCCTGCACAAATACTGGCACCGATGGGGTATTTGAGTCACCTCCACTGCTCTAGGGCCCTAATTATAACAGTATCTACTGTACACAACCCAAACACACCCTTCCTCCGGAAAGAATGAGCAATCCTCTCTTGTCTCAATTATGTAGCTAACCCCGAGTTTTCATATGAATAAATTATTGACAGAAAACATCATATATGCACCAAAAAAATTGCACATACATTATTAATACTTAGCAACTGTTATAACCAAACAGACATTAGGCACAAACTGTTCTCCCCAATTATATTATTTTAACACTACACCACAAAATAGCACATAACTGGCCGTATTGAGCCAGTAGTTAGAGTATTCCTCCGATATTAAACAAAATTTGAAAGCTGTTGTTTTTATGACTAATTACTAGACCATTTACCCCTGTCCTCCAAGAAAAGGACGACAAACGCATGTTTGCAATATCTGTTCAAAACCATATCTGTGTAAAGAAAATTAAGAAACGACAGATTCAAGTGGAAAGTCCATCAGTGCAGTTCATTGAATGAGAGGCTCAATAGTAACACCTGCCTCTCATGTTCATACGATGAATGTGTCTGGCCTATGCTGCCATTGGCTTAGCACCAGAGGTGTAAAAAAAAAGAAAGTCCAGAAAGTCAAACGTCCACCATAGCATTGTGTACTAACTACCACACTACTGGGGGGAGAATATCCCATGTGGGCAAATTTAGCCCCTGAAGGCTTTCTGCCATGAAGCCTTTCTGCTAGAAAGTGTGAAAGGGTTTATTTTAACTCAAGCCATGATCTTTTCCTAAACCTCACCAAATAGTTTTGGTGCCCGACTGTACAGAAGTAGTTTTGCTGCTTAAACCTAACCAAGAGGTTTTGTTGCTTAAATCTAACCAAATAGTTTTGTGGCCTAAAGTTAACCTACCTGTGACTGAGAACTGAAAATTATGAATAAATCTGGTAACAATGTCAACTAAGTCTAAAAATTGAAAATTGCTGAAGAAACTCACACAGGGTTTGAACTGTCTTTGTCTGCGTAAGAGATATGCAATTAACCCTCTTCCTATAGGTTTCCTATAGCTAGCCAGCTTTTTGGGAGGTGGTGTGGACACACTGAAACGGACTCATGGGTAAATACAAGTCAAGTTTGGCTCCAAAATCAGAGATTTATGAATCGAAAGTTTTTAATGTGACTCACAATTTTGTCCTAATGGGGAAATATTTTGCTTTCAGCACATTATCAAAAATGGGACACTATGGCCCCCCAAACGTAGCATCGCGGGGATAATCGCCCCAATGACCCCCCCCCACGCTTTGCACGCTTTGTTGCTAACATGCACTAATATTAGCGCATTAGTTTTAAATTGTAAAGTTAAAACTAATATGTGAAAAGAGCCAGCTTCTTCAGAGGAACTGACTCATGACGGGACTTTTGCACTCTGACCCCTGGGTATCACACCCCTCCTCAGCACTGCATGCTGTCCCTGAGGTGGAAGCACTCTTCCCCTGCGCCATCATCTTCCTCTTCCTCTTCCACTTCCTCCTCCACTTCCTCCTCTTCCTCCTCGTCCAGCTGCAGACTCCCAGACGAGAGCCGCATTCGGACCAGGGGTCCCGCGTGCACCAGACTCCCCAGGGCGGGACAGTAGTACGGATAGAAGACGTCCGAGTCGGACTCGCTGAAGCTTCCAGAAGCTCCCAGGACGCAGAGCGAGGCGGGACGGTCGGGCAGGGTGGCGGACCCCAGCGGGAGGTAGGTGGGCCGAGTGAGGTTCTGCCGTCGGGACAGGTGCGGGTAGTGCCCCAGCGGGCGAAATTCGGAGGCGTAGGAAGCCGCGGGAGGCCGCAAGGACTTGACATCGGACTGGCTGCGACAGCGCCCCGGCAGGCCCGTCTGGTAGCTGGAGTCGTCGCTGAAGTGGCCCCCCTCCGTTCTGCCGAAGTCGTATTGGCTGCCATACCCGGAGGCCTGCCCGCTCTGGCACAGCCCCATCCCGGCCACGCCCAGGCCTGGACCATTGGCTCGGGGTCTCTGTCGACGCAGGGGGGACAGGGACGAGGGCGTGGAGAAGCTGGAGGAACGAATTACGTCTTCAGCAGGGTGCTGGTGGTGGTGCGACCCGGGGGACCGATGATGCAGACGCTCCTGGGGCGAGGGGCCCCCACCACTGGGCACAAACACAGGGGTGGCCAGGGGGAAGGCCGGCAGGACCGGGTGCAGGGCCAGGTGGGGGTTATTGGGATACAGGAGGACCAGCCCATGCGGTCCCTCCGCCAGCCCCGCGCTAGCCCGTGACTGTCCCGCCCGCGGCCGGTGTTTGGGCCGAGCCGCCCCCCGCATCTGCAGACCCGGACCGGGGTAGGAGGAGGACGGAGGGGAGCGGGATTTGGAGAGGGGGCTGTGCTGGGAGCGCTCCAGTTCGGCGGCGAATACCACCTCCACAGCGGACTTACTGCGCCTTCCCCTGAGGGCCCGAGCATTCGACTCCGGCTCATAGCATCTCACAGCACAGCTAGCGTGGGGCAGCGCACAGGAGCCTTCATACAGCTGTGGAGACATGCCAACATAAATACGTACACACCTGATATACACACAGACAGTGCCATCTGCTAATATTAGCACCTTTGGTAAATATGAACTAAACTGGTCACAATTAATGCCTTTATTGAATTAATTAAAGCCTCTGTTGTTGATCCACTTGATATTGGATGCAAAATAAGACCAAAAAATGAAATCATTCATTGAAATACACTTATTGAAAGGAATAAAGAAGTTATTACCATGAAACAAATATTTTTCTCAAAAACACGTGAGTGCATCAAGTAAAAATTTACAATTTATAAAACTTGGAATTTTTTACTTTTTGCTATCGTTTGTTGTATGCTCCTATGACGTATTTGATGTCAAAAAATTTGAGTGATTCACCAATTAGTTTCAATGGAATCATGTCAGAATTAAACGGCTGTCACAGATCAATATCACAGATCAAGTAAAAATTGTCAAACTTTGACAGCCTTTATCTCAAAATGTGTCATGACATGCCAATTTTTACTTGATGCTTTCACATATGTGCCACAATTATTGGATCCCCGTCAATTAATACTATGTGCAGACAAATACTCTGAGTATTCTCTAATAGTGTGTAATAAAGTTGTAGAAGACATGGCAAGGGATCTGAGACCATTTTTATGCACAGAATCTCTCAAGGTCCTTCAAATTCCCAAGTCTACATTTATGGGCTATCTTCTTAAGCTCGTCTAACAGGCTTTCTATTGGATTTAGGTCAAAAGACTCAGAGAGCCATGGCAAAACTGATTCTGTGGTTGCTGAGCCATTTTTGTGTTGATTTCAATGCATGCTTTTGATCATTTGATCAGTCAGGCTTTCGTAAATATCTTCTGGTAATTGACAGAATCCATGACACCTTGAATTCTAACAAGTTGTCCAGGGCCTTTGGAGGAAAAATAACATCAAAGATCCACCACCATTCTTCACAGAGGGGATGGGGTACTTCCTGGAAAAATCAACATTTGTTTTTACACCAACCCCACCTCTGGTGTTTATTGCCGAATGGCTCTAGTTTGGTCTCATCTGACCATAGAATCCAGTCCCATAAGTTTTTGTACGGTTTGGCAAACTGGCAGTGTATGAGTTTGTCTGTTAATGACTATAGAAGCTTTTTCTGGCAATCCTCTCAGACATTTCATATTTGTGTAGATGGCATCTGATTGTAGTTTTTGTTCAACTGTAATCAGTGGTGGAGGTTCCATTACCACCGGACCCAAGCTCCCAAAAATGTGTGCATTCAAAATAGCCACAAATCCTTGACCGAGCAGATATTTATGGTTTCCATATGCCTTAAACTTTGTAACTATTACCCTGACAGATATTTTGGGTATTTTCAACATTTCAGCCATTTTGCCACAGCCCTTTTGACATTTGTAAAGCTCAGCAACTGTCTGTCCCACATCTGCTGCTGAGTTCTTTCGTCTTAACCATGATTATGGATGACCAAAGGAAGCTAAACTGTGTGTGACCTCATATTAATAACCCAGTGTGACAGGAAGTCATGGGTGACCATTACATTTTCCTAATGGGGAATGTAAAAATGCAAAACAGGAATGGGATATTATACTTCAATAAGATTTTTTTTTAGGGTACCAATAATCGTGGTTCAGTATTTGTTTTTTTGGGGGGAAAAAAATGTTCTCCTTCATTTTCTTTGGATGCAATTTTGAACAAAAGATTGGGAGATCTAACAGCAACAACATAGCCTGTTCAGCTAATATTTACCGAAGGTGCCAGTGTATACACACACAAATACACACCCAAGATGCACAAATATATATTCGGATACACATGGGAGCATCTTACACAAATACACACATAAACCCTGAGGTACACCACAATACAGACATAGAAACGTGGGAACACAAGTGCGAATATCATATACACATGGGTCAATGACAAATAAGCCTTTTAAAAATGTTTTTTTTATAAATCTTTAAAAATGTGTGGAATACATTGATTTTAACGTTGGAAGAGTGTGTTTAAACAACATTACAGGGTTTTAGTACAGTTTTAAGCTGTATTTGCAATTTCACCAGCCAAAAAATGTCAGGTGGCGCAACCAAAAGTTTCTTGAAAAAATACACACTTCCCTCTTTTTTTCTAAGTGATTTTTTTAGTAAGTATACCTGAGAGTGTCTACTCCACCTAAAACATTACTTTTTTGTAATTGAGCTGGGTATTAAAAGTAACTTATGGATTCTTTATAGTAGGGGGTGGGTATTTTGGTTTTCCAAACAATTTAAGAACAATTAAATTATTAAACTTTGTTTATTTGAAAAGTTTTCAATATAAAAGTATGCCCCCATATTAATATTATATTAATTCATATTTTCAATTACATTTTTAATACATTTCACATAGTGTTAACGTGCTCGGACGGTTGCACCACTTGACATTTTGAGAGTTTGAGATGGCAAAACACAAAATATATATCATGTTTATGATAAACTGGAAATATGTTCAAATTAAACAGGTTTTATAGAATAAACTGATGCTTATTATGAATCATGTAAAATTATTTTAAACCAAAGTAGTGCACTTGGACAATGTCACGTCATTGACCCACATACATATGCACACATACACACATGGAGATGCACAGATATACAGACATACACCTCATATACACAGACATAATCACTATTACATATAGATATACGCAAATTCACACACATGCTTGTACAGGCACACATACACACATAAAAAATATGCCCATTACACACATTAACAGGATACAACACACATGTGCATACCCATAAATAAACATACAACTGATATTCCTCACAGTGACAAAATGTATGCTAATTTATTAATATTGTGTAACAACTTTGTCCTACTAACTCAATTGCTTTCGTCATTTCCCACCTCCTGAGTATACAGGGGAATACTGAGAAGCATTGTGGAGCAAGCATTAAAAATAAATTTTATGCACAGAACAGCGGACCTGAACTATGGTTTTGTGTGCAGAATTCATTGAAGGTCCCTGCACATAATCGCTCTCCTCTGATGGTGGTGCCTGTAGTGAGGTAATTATCAGGCAGAAATACCCATTAGGCTGTGCAACAGCACACATACCTGTTTGGAGACATCGGTGAGGAGGTCAGGGGAAGACCTGCAATACCGTGCATCAAAGTCTGCCTTGCACTGCTTCCTGTAATGTACAGGGGCACTTAGTCAGTGCACTAGCATGGAAAAAAGGGGGGAAAAACCCTTCTGACCAATCATACACACACACACACACACACACACATATGCACTCACACGCGCACACATTCTCACACCCGCACACATACACAAGCACACAGACATACACACGGACATGCACACATATACGTGCACACACATACACACACACACACACACTTCTCACCTTTCAAAAGGCATGTTTTTCCTCTCTCCCTTTCCCAAAGATTCAAGGATCTGCTTCTGAGTTCTGCCACTGGAACAGGAAGAGGTTGACTAAGACAAGCTGGTCATCACAAGTAAACTGTACATTTCAGCATAACAACAGGCAAGGAATGCTGCGTCCTTCTCCACAAAGCAGGATTACTGAGTTAGCTGAATTAACAAGCTGCGTAAAATCTGGAACAACACTTTTTACTTAAGTTCATATTCCATACCGAGGTATGGCCCAGATTTTGATCAGATTTATGACTAAATTAGTTCTGTGTTCAAATGTCTGTGTGTGTATGTCTACTTGTAGTCTTATGCTTGTGAGAAACAAAAGACCTCACAACTATACTTAAGTTGGAGACAAACTGACTTATGAGGACATTTTTGCTCACTGTGTTAAGGTTAATTCTGGGTCAAGGATTAGAATTTAGGTCTAGGGTTACAATGGGGCTTATGTTCGGGACCAAGTCTAATTTTACACTATTAGAATTACGTTGCAGTGTGAGGTTAAAATTGAAGTTATCAGTAGTATTTTCATAATAAAATACCTTTTTGGTTCTCAAAAGCATAGCAATGCTTACGTGTGTGTGTGTGTGTGTGAGAGAGAGAGAGAGAGAGCATATGTGCATGTATACAGGTGTAATGTTGACATTATTATACTAAGTCACACATACACAGCCAACAGCTTTTCCAACTTTGAATAAGGTCCCACAAATCGAAATTCATACAACCCCAGTCCACACCCACTGATGCACCACCCACACTCCACCCTTTTCCTGTCATGACCACATCCCGCCCAGCCCAAGCTGCTCCCCCTCCGACACTTGTTGAAGCTCAGCTGAGTTTACCTAAATCTGAAACTGGAGCCCTTGCTTGACAGCAGGGACTTGTGCTGGGATTTGGGCTCTTCGGTGAGCCGGAAAAAGGCATGGTACTCCACACACATCCTCCAGAAGGCCTTACACACATCCCGGCTCGCCATGGTGAACTCCACCGTATCCCTGCGAGAGGGCTGAGATGTGCCCGCGATCGTACACATTCAGAGACAGCAAACTCGGGTTATCATCTCAGCCAAAGTAACACAGTAATACCCAACTTGCTCTCTCAACTCAAGAGTTTGTTGGCAGTGACTTGCACACAAAATTTTTAGTTCAGTATAGCGGCTTGAACACAAAACATTTAGTTTAATACATTGCATAAAACAATGTAAAACTCTGCTTAAACACCATTGAAACCTTCTGGACAAGCCAGGATGTTGAACTGGCTGAAACTAATTTATCAATGCTTCGATATGGTCATGGCTCGGTTTCCTAGATAGAAAGAGTTGCAACATGAAGGTTCCAAAAAATCTGGTCAAGGAGCCATTTTGTTTGCATCGTGTTATTGGGCACCCCCTCAAAGTGAATTAGTTTTATTTCTGTTTTCTTCTTTCTCGTGTCTGAACATTTTCCCCTCTTGTGCTTGTCAATACTATTTCTTCCTGGTTGTTTTTCCCGCTTAATTTATGCATTTCCTTTCTGAGGAAAGAACACAAAAAATCCAATGATTTCCACTGTACAAAAACAGCTTGGTTTTGCACAATGGAACTAAAATGGCTCCTATTCTTGAGTTGTCGTGACTCTCTCCATCTAGAGACTACAGTCATAGCTGATCAGTGACCTGACAAAAGTACTCTGTAGCTGGCCCTGCCTGACTGAAAGGGGGGGCGGGGGGTTGCTGGCGGCGAAAACTGGCAGACTGGCTGACTATTGGCTGATCAGCAGGGGAACACCAATAAACATTAAAAACACAACTTGTGGGGGACTTTGACTCACCGCGATCTTTGCGTGGAGCTTTATTAAGAAGTGCTTTCTTTTAAAGCTAAGCTTGCGGACCTTGGCCCAGCTGAAGGTGTTGATCTTGGTGTTGCCCTGGGAAACCATGTGAAAAAACTTAGTCAAAAGTCCCAGAAAATGTGCATTTGCTGGAAAACGGGTGTTCGTGCATCGTGCATACAGTAAGGATGCTTAAATTTTAATGTCAGGGTTACTAGGGTAGTAGCACTGGTTGTTTTTCTACTAATGGTATTCTGCTCACCCAAACAAGTAATTAATTAATTAATTAATGGCAAGGACTGGCCAGATATTGCACTCATCTGGTGTTAGTGTGCCTGTTTTTAGTAAGCTCAGCGGTGCAACTGACCATGAGAGCCAGAATTCAGCATGTGTAATGTGTACTTCACTGAGGGGACATGCACTGGAAAGGTCCACTAAGAGAGCTTCATAATGGGTATTTGTCCAGCAAGCAGATGTTTATATGAGCAAAGGTTCAACAAGAAAAAGACAACTCGAGGAGGACAGATGTAATGTAGTGAATTACATACGTGGCATGTTTACATCTTAAGCTGGTGTGTGTGTATAGACGGGGAGTACTGGATCAATGCATGTGAAAAGAACACACTTTACACCCATAACAGCTGTGTTTGGGATAGGTACCCACCTGGAAGATCAGCACCCCCATGTGCGTAACGGCCAGGTTGATGCGCATGCCCTCCCCATCGCTCGCCGCGTGCGGGCGGATACCGTACATGTCCAGCTTCCGCGCCACCTCCAGCAGCTGCGTGTCTGACTCCGAAGGCGTCTGTCCTCTGAAACACCACCAGGGTGTTATTTTACTTTAAATATTTGGCCACATCAACCCAAAACTCCCGCCACAAAGTGGGACAGGGAATATTGGATTGGGGTCCGTCTGGGCCGCAATGGAGACAAGATTTCTCTGAAAGTATTATACTTAGATGCGTGAAATTTTGTATGCTTAATAAGCTAGTCGTGATATATGTTCAGTTCAAAAATGGATGTCGAAGCTTATTTTTTTTACAGAGTTATGGCCCTTGATCATGGCGGGGGATAGTGATGACACTGTGGTCTTGTTTTATTTATACTTTGTACATTTATTTACTAGACAGTTTGATTCATTAATTCATACCCCTTTTTGTTCATTTATATCAGTGTTATGCCCATACTGGCACTTGATTAACTTTTGCTTTAGCCTGTGTATCTACTTCTGTAGTAAGACTGTCCATGTTGTGTTTTTAAGACGCGACTTTCATAATTGAGCCCCTGAGAACAAAAGTGGTCTAACTCCATATTTGTCGTTTTTTTAATTCTAATCTTAAAATTATTCCTAAATTGTCAATGTTTAGTGCAATAATGGATTAGCTCAGTGTAGTTCCAGTACTATACAATAGGTGGGTCATATGCATGTTCCACACTTCCAGAACCCATAAAGTGCTCAGTGCAAATAGTGGTCCAAAATAGAAAAAAAATTAGTTGGACCACTCTTGTTCTAAGCGGCTCAATGGTCCCT
The DNA here is from genome assembly GCA_029692085.1 of Gymnothorax javanicus. Lineage (NCBI taxonomy): Eukaryota > Metazoa > Chordata > Actinopteri > Anguilliformes > Muraenidae > Gymnothorax > Gymnothorax javanicus. Next base: position 26,732,773 of record CM056210.1, on the reverse strand, counting down.
TGGGGATAAATTAAGTTTAGTGAATGTAAACAGGGTGACGGGAGCCTTGTGTCTGGCTGGCACCTGTGCCGTTTGTGGAAGCTGATGATCCTGTGATCCAGATACTCCTGGTTTGGGACGTACTGGTGGTTCTGCAAGTGCTGGGCATCCAGCTCCTCGTCATAGTCGCCCAGCTCAGCTGTGAGATTTAAACACAGGTCCCCCGACTCATCCACACTGCCTTTTCTCTGATCTCAAACCACCACTCTTACTTTAGATAGCTTTTTGCATGATTTTGTGCACCTTACGTCATCAATACAGAGAACATACGACTGTAAAATAGTGAAAATAGTGGATGCGAGCTTTGTTTGCTGTGGAGGTCTGATGACAGTTGAGTTGATGAGAATTACAATAAGGCCATGAAGGTGAGAAAAGGCCAAAGCCATCACTGTCGCTTTGTTTTGTCACAGTGATATATGTTCGTGCAGAAAGTGAAATGAAAAAAAAAAAACAAATTAATTCCAACTGGATGAAGATTCAGCATTAAAGTATATCTGATTTAGGGTGTTCTCACTCCTTAGAAAAATCAAATCTATGCCACATGAAGTGCGTCACTCACACTGTAATATGTGAGACACCAGCAGGGCGGCGCTATTGTCATTACACGTGAGACTCCCATTGGACAGATCTTGCTTGATCTGCAGGGCAAAGAGATACCTGTGAAGAAAGATGGCCAGGGCCCAGTCAGCAGCACAACACACCTGTAGCAGGTATGACAGGTATGTTTTATCACCACTACAAATAAAGAGTCAACTATTTTGAGTTTGTGCTGCAACGCAACCAATACAACACTCAAAATGTGAATCTACAGTGCAATATACAGCAAGACATCTGCAAACACAACTGCATTGTTTTTTTTTTAACGTGCGCATACGGTATATCTGAAAAACTCTGAGTCACTTTTTTTTGTGCTTTTAATCTAACTTCAAACTTGTATTCATGTAATGAGCAAAAAAAAAAAAAAAAAACCTTTCAAGGACTAGTAAAATATATTTATATACATTGATCACTGTTTATATTTGCAGCAATTATTTACACTTAGCTGTCGTATTTTGAAATGTGTATTGGGCGTATAAAATATATATCTAAATACAAACATTTTTAAACATGTATTTTAAAATTAAATGTAAACGTTCCCTATCATGGCAATAGGAGCACAGTCAATTAGCCATAACAAGCCATTTCAAAGTCTGTCTCTTGTGACATCACAAGGGGTAGAGAGCATCCAGAATAATGAAGAACTGATTAACTGGTTGGCCGAAGTTGATCAGTCCTCCTCACCTTTGAGTAGTAACTTTCGCATGTGATGTAACAAAGGAAGCCATTTTGAAACGGTGTGTAGTGGCCAATTGGCTGTGTACCTGGCATCCTGGTAAGATGATAGGGTAAAAGAATTAGATTTTAAGCATACTGCCTTATATTTAAGTATATTACTGCTCCTTGTTGACAGGTTGAAAATTCACCTGGTGAGACCCTTCAGCAACTGCCCTGGATCCGGGGGAAAGAACTTGACAATGAAGCGGAACGTCAGATCAGTGGTGCCTGACACAGGAAAGAAACAGATCTATGTTATTTAGACACAAACTTTGTTCAAAAACCCTCCATACAAACAAATGGAGTCACATATCAGCACACCAAGATCACTTATTACCATTCACCTTTTGTACAGTTAATACCCTTAATTCATAGGTAATAATAATAATAAAACTATGAACCCCATAAAGTTGATGACCTTTGAATATGGTTTCCACAAAGCAAACACCAAATGGACATGACATTGCCCCTGACGACAGAGAATTATAATGACTAAAATAAAATAATGTTTCTGACTTCAAAGGCAGTGCAAACGTAACACAAATTACCTGAAACTTACTTTTAACTTGCTTTGAGAGGGGCTTAAGCAGTTCCAACCACACCTTAAAAAAAAAAAAAAAAAAATACATGAAAATAATATTTGAACAATAAATTGTGTCGAGAAAATAATGCCAAGCCTCCTTGTTTTACCTTTGTAACACAATTTAGCTGTAATAATAAGGCTTGCAGATTGCAGTGCCTGGGTTTTGTTATGTCACTCACGTAGCTGCCAGTATGGTGACGGAACTCCAGCCCAAAGTACTCTTTCTCCAGCAGCTTTAGGTATCCACACACTTTGTTGAAGAAATCATTTCCCAGAATCCTTTGCTGCAAAACAATACACAGAGGGCTGATTTGTATCACTGCTGTTACTTGCTAGATCCACTCCTCTTTTTCTCTCTCCAATAGTTTGCAATTTAAATGGTGACCATATTTGCCATTACACATACTGTACATGCTCTTAGCTCAAAGATCACAAAGTAGGGTGAAAAATTTGTGTTGTTTCCAAAGGCTTTTCTGGACAGTTTTCAATGTCACCACGCTTAAAACTAGTGACAGTTTGTGAAGTTGCAAGGCATCTAAAGGGAAAGTGTTCATTATGCATTTTTCACAATAGAATCATTTCCATTGATGATTATATAGGGAACATTTTGCCTTTAGGTTTTGTGCAACTGCCATTTCAAGCCTGAACGTTCACTACAGGCAGAGGGTGGCAATTATTTAATCAGATAAATTTAGGAACAACCAGATGCTACCAGCTTGGTTATTTTGCCAGGAAGCTCAGTCAGTGCCCTGGGGAGCTTAAATGAGCACATTGAGTCAGGTGCTGAGTTCATCGTCTCATATAAAATATGGCTTCTCCTCAAGGACACTACACTAATCACTTCATTGAGGATTTGGGCTGAATAAAATTTAGCCCAGAGAGGAATTTGTCCCTGGCCCACCTATCGTTTTCAGTATAAGCTATGCTCTCTCTGGAGGTCCTCTGTCCAATACCAACCCAGTTGACACTGGTTCTGCAAAAGGAAATTGATAAAAGCAGCAGTATAATGAAAAGCAATTGGTAAGGTTGCAGTGTCAGAGCCTAGGTGAGCGTAGGGCAAAGCAGTTCTCGCCAGCTTGGTGTAACTAGCCTGGGATTTGAGCCAAAAACCTTTCAAGGCGTCACCGCAGTCACAAGGGGGAGCTACAAAAACATGTTCACCACTTAGCCTCGCCTTGAGGATCTCTCACAGCTGGGGCATCCTGACTGTGAGGCGGCAGTTGCCATGGCGGCGTTCAGAGGGACAGGGAAGTAGGCGTAGCGCTGCGTGAATTGTGGCCTCTGTTGACAGGAAATGCCTGCCTGCCCGCGACAAGAGCCGCGGCAACCTATGTTTATCAACGGAGAGGACGCCAGAAAGCCGGTATTACCCTGTCACCCCTGAGTCAAAAATAGAAGGAAAAGAAGATGGAGGCAGATAGAAAGACAAATGAAACCACTTATTAGCCAACGCTAATGCTCCGGTGGCTACCAATGAATTACTTGCCGAACACATGGCAACCAAAAGACTTTTTTAATGGGCCCATATTATGCTGTTTATTTCTCAATTTTTATGTTTACGGACGTTCAAATGGGAGGTTCACAAACTTTTTACCTGCAGAGAGCACTGAAAATTGATACTTTCTGAGCCATTTGCTACCTGTCATTCTCTCCCCTTTGAAGAACAGGCTGTTTTGAGTGGGCACCCCCCCATGTAATAAGCTTTGCTCAGATTGGCTGGCAAACCGAGATGAACACAAAGAAAGTTAAGTTGTTGCAACGAGGGAGAGAGTGGTGGGAAGGTCGAGCAAGGCTGTGGGAGGGAGCAGGTCTCTCAGACAGAGTTAATAAGCAGAGAGGGTTTGTTTGTGATGTAGTAAGTGGAAGGAATTTCATACTATGTGTTTCATTTGCTGAAGTGGTAAATGGGGATGTAACGGTTAAATTGCAGGTTCTTCAATGTCAACCACCACTGGGCTTTTAGATACAGTGGAGACCACTGCACAGATGGCCTATAATGTAAAAAAATACCGCCCAAAATATGGGTCCTTTAAATTTAGTAATTCTTCACATGAAGATCATTTTATTGTGCAATATTAACCCTGAGCGGACATTTTTGCCCAAAGCAATATGGCAAACCTAAAGAAAATGTAGTAGATGTCAACTGAAACAGTTTATTCAGCTCTCTTTGTTGGCTACAGCACTGCTGGACCTCAACGTTTCTATTCCATCAAGTCCCAGTCTTTGGTGTTAAACCATAAAGTCCAACAACATGGCAAAGTAGCTGCTATACAGAGACTGCAAAAGATAGCAACACTGACACTGACTTTGGCAACAAAAGTGCTGGTACTGTAACATTACTTGTTTGCCTACAAAATATCATTCAACCCCCTCAACAGGAAAGCTTGTTTTATCATATGTTTTGCGCTTCAAGAGCCATCCTAGGGCCTGCTGTTTAATGAGAAGCTTATACATTTTCAATTAGTTTTTGAAAATGTAACAATAGGCAAAATCAGTTGCTCCACAAGAAAAACCAAATGATTTGCTTTCAAAAAACATCCCATTTTCACACAGCACGTAAAATGATCTTTGGTGACTGTTGTAGGTGAGTGCACACAAAGAATGAATCAATGAATAAATACATGTTGTTTAAAATGGTTGCTGATTGAATGGACGCATAGAAATCGTCCGTCAAAAGCACTGGCGTGAAGTCCTTTATTCTGGCTGCTGATTGCTGGTCCAAAATGAAAGTCATCTCTCGCATATTTAGCTGTGCCCGCTGCTGCCCCGGGGGCACCTGCGTAAGTACGGAGACACTCTCTCTTCGGGGCAGTACGCGCATACATTTCCTATGTTCTCCATTGCCACTCGTGTCAATTCACTGCTCCTCGCAGCGGGAGCGAGCGAACAGAGCCACTGGATGCCCGCGGGCACTAGGGCACTCACGCTCCATAGAAGAAAAGCAGTACGGATAAAGGCATCCGAAATGTAACCACTTTACAAGGAAAACACATCCCCCAGCCTGTCAATCATGTCATTCCGAAGGACCTGAGTTCACATATAGATGCTCCTCCTAAGGGGATGACCACTGATGGTTTCAAGAGAGCAAATGCTTAACCAGCTTCTCAGACAATATATTTTGACCAGATCCAACCATCTACAGCATAACTGATATTTTGCAGTAGATTTACTTCTTGTAATCAGTAATATTAGTTTGATTATTTAAAATTAATAAAATGAGATTGGCCATTAAACTGAGAGAACCCATCAAAAAATCCAATACAAATGTAATTACATCTCCATCTGTCGGTGAATTGAAAGTTTTGTTTATATTTACAAGACCATATCTTGACATTTAGTCAGTTGCACCATTAATATAAAATGAATGGAAAAAATAAATAACTAATTTTAAAACAAAATACTTTGAAAATACTGGCTACCAAAGCAATTGAAAACAAATGCCGAAGCGTGCAAACAACGATTAACACTAACTACACAATAGGAGGCTGCGCCAATACCAGTTCAGTCAATTGCTAGAAAGCACATATAGCATTTGACCTATTTATACAAGCATAAAAAGGATAGCTTTATAGTAAAAACTTAATATCTTACTGCATATGTTCGCTATTACGATGACAAAATCACATTAGGCTGGAAACTGGTATGAGAGTATGAATAGGCTATTGCATTGTCAAAACTAGTCATTACATTTAGGCTAGATATTCCAGAGGAATGATACAGCAAGGAAATGTATAGGTCACATTACACTGCGCTCGCCTATTCTAAATCCTTAACATTCACAACAATAAGTGAAGTGCTTACTTCGACTTCAAAAATCTTCTCGCTGTCATCCAAGAAGATGACCCGAAGACGTAGCTTGTTATTCTTCGTGGTCTTGCGCGCGGCGTATTTAACTGGAGTTTTGAAGAGCTCGAACTTGCCTCGACTGTCCCCCATTCTCAGCAATCGGTTTTGACCAGACGACCTGTGATCAAAAACACCGGCGAGGACCACAGAAATGCGGACTTTCCGACGAGGCGCATTCTAAAACGAACTCCGAGCGCAAAGATGGAGAGATGACGCTGGGGGGTTACTGTACAGCAGTGGAGGAATTCACTAAATTTATTCAACGCCGCCGACTTTGATTGAATAGATTTTTTTCGAGTTAGAATTTCGCCTTCCATTACACTAGAAATTCATTTCCCTCCCACTTTACAATCTAATTTGGGAAACAGAACCAGAAGATGCATCACTGCGTAAAACTGTGTCAGCTACTGCGCAGCGAGAATGACGCAAACTCAGTCAAGAACTGAAGTTTGCATTTTTACCCATTGTATCGCTTTATTCGTACACTCTGAAAAACATGGCGGTAGAAAGATAACGTTTTGGAAGTTTAATACATTTTTCAAGCACAATTTCTTTGGCCAAAAGAAAAACTCATTGGTGATGATCCGTAGAGCATATTTAAACATGTCGGCTATAGTCCAATCCAGAAACGCTTACCACGGATCATTAATCAACATGCAGCATTCCTATTTGAATTGCTTTCCTGAGAGTCATCGTTTCGTTCACGCAATTGATTGATTCCGAGAGCTTTCCTGGGGCGGGTAGACCAGATCGCCAAAAATAAAATTTCATTCCATCAGGGAGCGTGAGGGGCCATTGGGCCAGTAAGGTCCCTGACCCAGCGGCTTCGACCAATGGACCTATAAGGAGAAATATAAAACATCCTTGCTTCGACCGCTGCGATCTTGTGAGCCTGCGTGCACGTGAGCATGCTCTAAGTAATGGATGTGTGTGAAAGAAGTGGCCACGAGATGCTGCACCACGAGGGTTTTCCTCGAATAAACACATTTCTTACAAAAAATAGCTAAATAGTCTCGGCATATTTGGTCTTTGAAAGAAAATCAAGTAAAAGGGTAAAGGGGGCACTGCACAGGTGTCTGCAGAAGCAGTGAGCTGGAACAGGCAACACTGAAATAGCCAAAACCTAGTCTGAAGGCATACTTCCAATGCATTCCTTGGTCAGCAAGCTATGTAACCAATACTAGAGAACATTTACATTCTATTTTATTATGGTATTATATTTACCTGTAGACTATAACAAAAGCATAAAGTGTTTCAATCATTCAGATTATTTATGTGCGCATAAACTTGCTCCGTTGTCTAAATTACCTTAATTTAGCTGTGCCCAAATGAAAAATAATCATTAGTGTAAAACCCAGGAACCTCCATTACTGACTCCACCTCCAGTCCAAACTTTATGGAAGCGAGAGAAACTACCTCAGTGCTCTACACTCGCCATGCCAGTCTCATGATGATGTGCCTGTGTCTTGTCTGTTGATGCTGGGCCCAGAAGACAGGAAGGAATGTGCTTCATCTCAGCAGTTTGTCAGGGTAGAGCTCACTCGTCTGTCTTAATAAAACTGTCCTGTGCTCATCACCCTTACTGTTATGTCCCAGCTTCCCAGTCAAAGTCATACTGGCGCTTCTGTTACAGTGTTCCTGCTGACATTATAGACCTCCAGAGAAGATTTCTCTGAAAGGATCTCAAGTTGAGCCCCACCATCAGAGCAAATCCCATGTTCCATCATCATCATTATTATTATTATTATTATTATTATTATTATTTTCAGGGCCACTGTCAATGGGAGACCTTAGAACCGTTTAACTCTCTGTACATTTAAACTGCCTTGTTGGAGCTGTTACTGCTGTTTTCTTGCCTCCTCCGCCGACATCATGCCTCATTATGTTAGCTTTGTTTCCTGTTAGCTCGCATTTCCATCAGTGACAACTGGCCATGCCTTGAGACCTTAGTTTTGTTACATTTGTGAGACACTTTTCACACATTCTGAATGTTTCACAACGGTTAAAAGGCAGCTGGAAACCACTGCCAATGTGAAGCACTGGCTTAAGTGATGTGTGGCCACCATGTTGCCCCAGAACACTTATCACACATCATGGGACTGCAGTTTGAAAAGGCGAGCATGTTATCTCAAGAAATTACAGACAGTGGTGTGGAGATCTCTGAAGAAGTGGGTAAACTCTATTAGATAGATGGGTAGATCACTTAGGAAAAAGTGGGCATACTCTTTAATGTACTTCAATGGCTTTTTGGCAGATAGGAAAATCATGCAGCAAATTGACAGACCTTGCATTTACCATCCACTACACCACTGGCAACAATCAAAATGAAGTGTAAATGCTAGACATACTTGGAAATCCCATATTTTGCATTAACTTTAAAACTACACATGAGGTGTAAAATTCCTCTACAAGGGTCAATGCGGTTCTGTTGTTGCTTATTGTAAATTATCACTCCAACATATCTCCAATTTATTTCATGATTATTTAAAATCGCCAGGTCTACATGAAGTTTGTACAGTTTATACTAAAAACCTTTCAACATCCTTAAAAATTGCAGTTAGCCTTATTGGCACAGCCATGGGTTTTTACCTACCTGGACAGATTTATGTTCATCTATGTCATCTATCCACGGATAATGAATTCCAAAGTATGTCCAGCTAAGCTTGATTTTTGTCTTTATATTTATGAAATTAAGGGCAATTATTTGCTCTCACATATTTAAATGTGGCTCTGTCCGCAATAGTGTTGCATTTGTGGTTGATGTTTTGGGGAGATTGCAATTCCAGTATAAAAACAGTAGATGGCAATCTGTGCGCACAATATGATACGATGGGCGTGCTTTACTAAACGATTTCGCACATGAAAAAGTGTTGTTGATGCGAAAGGACGAAGAGAGCAAGTTACAGGCCAAGTCACAGCGCGCACCAGTAATATTGGCACCCTTGATAAATATTAGCAAAACAGGCAATAAGAAAATGTGGTTGACATTAATCCTCCGAATCTTTTGCCCAAAATATTCGCAAAAATATTACCTTGAATGAAAAGAAAGGGGGGGGGACCTCGTTTAAATTTTTTTTCCTCAGAAATATGCATGCCATAATCACTGTTATCCCAAATACAGCCTATTTGCAAAAACTATTTGGTGTATATTCCAGCTCATATTTTGCTTTTTTTTTTTTTTTTTTAGTTCAGCATAATGATCAGGAAATGTTCACCCATGGCTTCCATTTCCCTCTATTATAAATACATGGTGACCTGATGTACAGGTCAGTTTCCCTTTGTCAGTCTTCATCATGGTTAACCTCTTATACTCAAACTTTTCACTTAAGTTTTCCTCTAAGTAGGTTTCAAGTCAAAAACATTTTTTCCTACTGTAGGACAGTGGCGTGGCCAGCGGGGGTGCTAAGACACGTCCCTTTTTGACTGCAATTAGTAGTTCTTAATCGTTTTCCTTTATTGACGCGATTTCCAATTATCTTAATTGGCAACTGAAGACACGGTTTCTCTCTATATGCGATCTAACAGAGATGAAATCATGGGCTAAATTCAGTACAGAAAAATAATTTAGCTACTTAATAGGCTTCGCGATGATTGAACTGGTCCGCGTTCCAATGAAATGCAGACTTTCATTCTCGGTATTGTGTGGGTTGGAAAAAAAAGTGGCATTTGGCAGTTAAATAGGCTATAAAAAGCCTGCGGCTCAAGCTATTTGCGTGAGAGTCAACAGGTATGCAATTTTGAATGATGTTGATTTAAATACAGCAAATACGCGTCCAGATGAATGATTGTCATCTTACCTAATCGGGGAGAACAAGCAGCACCTGTTAACTGTGGATTGCTCTCGGAGTGAACCTTCTGTTAATTATGAAAATGACTGAGAACAGGTCAGGGCTAATAATTGTTTTAAACGGAAGTTTTGTGCAACCCAATTCTCTTTTCTTGTTCCGCAACTGTACTGAATTTAGCCCATGATTTCATCGCTGTTAGATTGCATATGGAGAGAAACCGTGTCTTCGGTTGCCAATTACGATAATTGGAAAACGCGTCAATAAAGGAAAATGATTGAGAACTACTAATTGCAGTCAAAAAGGGACGTGTCTTAGCACCCCCGCTGGCTACGCCACTGCTGTAGGACAATGATATTCTGAGTCTTCTGGACGCAATGTTTCACTGGAGCTACATCACACTTAAATTGAGAGAAATATTCAAACCCAGGACGTCATGTTTTAATGGCCATAACATCAAAAGGAAAATATCTAGATCATGTACATAATTTTATACGCATTTCCTTGTAATTCAGAGGGACACATTTGGGATAGTTGGAAACCTGGGGATCTCCACTAGAATTTAAAATAGGCCTGAAGTTCCACAGGTTTGAATACAGCAGCTGCATTTGATGGACTCATGTATGGTTAGGTTTAATGGGGTTAAGAAAAAAGAAAACAGAAATTATGTGCAACAGAAAGTTGTTGAGCTTCACAAATTCAGAAATGGCTATCGTTGAGTAAGTTGAAAATATGCATTTGTTCTATCAGGGCAACAAATAATACGTTTACGGTATTGTCCAGAAAGACAATGTTAGTCTATTCTGAATGCATACACTGTGATGAGGATGGTTCAAGCTGTATAGGAAACTTCAAAGATCACAGTTGGTGGATTACAGACATCATCAAGAGCAATTAGAGATTGCAAACCTCCGTTAAGGCTGAACAATCCCCAATTAATCAACACCGTCAGTTCGCAGTATTTTCTTGGCATCATTTTGATTATTTATTTGTGAAGATGTGGCTCAAAATGTGGAATTTTGCCCTGCTGTCGCAATGGTGAAGAAATCCTTCAAACAAGAACGGAACCATCAGTCCCACGGCGCGTATTACGCATGCGTCCCACCAATCATCCCCACCAAATAACCGTGGCTAAGTAAGTGAGTGAATGAGTGAGTGAGTGAATGACCACAATGTGTGAATGAGTGAATGAGTGAGTGAGTGAATGACCACAATGTGTGAATAATATGTGGTACTGCTCAAAAGGCTATATGAAATGCGAGGTGTTAGCGAAATTTGTGAGGATGGTAACATGAATAGATGTAGCACGCCTGCTATACCAATTATTCAGCCTGGGAGGATGACAGCTATCATCGGCGCCATTACACTTTGCAGCGAAGAATATCTGTCGGAGATATTTAACATCCGGGAACGGCTTCTCTGCGTGATTTCTCCGATGTCCCCCCCTCCCGCCGCGTGAGCGAAGCGCGTCTCCGGTCGCCGCCTTGCCCCTGGCTCCCCTTACCCTTTCGCGTCTTAATGTCAAGATTCGTCACGCGGAAAATTGATTCCCAGTGATACAATTTAGCAGTGGGGGTATCTCACCGGGAGAACGGAAACAAAAACAGTGCAAGACGATTCGAAGTAAGAGCAAGGAAAGAGATTATTACTGTCAAAGAGTCAGCTGAACGTGGGAAAGGGTAAATGCTGGAGGATGAGTTTTGGGGAGGGGGCGGGGAAAGGGGGGTGTAGCTGAGGCCGATTTTCTCTGGGCTAAGGGCTGATTCTCCAGACATCGATTAAGCCAAGGCATGAATCGAAAGAGAAAAAATCAGTCAAGATTTGTAATAGTTTTTCGCCTATAGGATTAGACTTGATCCATGCCTGTACCACCAGTCATAAATGTCCTTGTCAAGGCTTTACGCTGTGGCATAAAACTTGCAGTAAGCCTGGGTTAGACAGTGCAAATGTAACCACCCTGTGTTGCAACAATTTGTGGTATTTCTTCAGTATCAGTGTATTTTTCCGCTGTAGGGTTTGGCTTAAGTTGGCTGGTTGTAAATCAGTTGTTGACATGGGAATAGTAAGAAAGGGAAATGGAGTGTAAGTATCATGTTGTCGAGAGTTTGAAGCAAAAGAGAGGGAAGTTGACAAAGTCTGCAAGCTGATAGCAAAGGACAAAAATCCTGCTCATACTTAACATGACATCATGCTTCTGATTTACCGTAGAGACATTCAGAATGTACAAAACTTGTGAGCATAGCTAAAGCACATCCAGCAGCTGGTGCAAAATGAATTCCGCAACTATTAGTCATGTTATCGCAAGTGCAAAAAGGTTTTGCGAGTGCTAAAGGTCTAAATAAATCCTTTTGGGCCCTCAGTGTCACAATGAACAGACCACAGGGTATACGCGTAGAGCTGAACAAGACTCTGAAGGTCTGCCAGACTGCACGACTGTGCTACCTCACAGCTCTGGCTTTCATGTTACTGCGCCGCTCTGGTGTCTGTTTCTTGTACCGCTTTCTGTTCTCCGCAGCTTTACGTGCTCATTTCAGTGGCAGGTAAGGGATGAATATTCAGGTAATGGGAAACATGCGGCCTGTCTGCATCCCAGCTGCTGCTCTGCAAAATATCACTGTTCGCTGTTTGATTTTCCACATGGAAACTGCCTGCACCTGGCGCAGCTTGCCTTTCCACCGTGCTTTCATTAGCACTGCTCTCCGAGAGCGCACGTGAATGCGTGCGTGTGTGTGTGTGTGTGTGTCATGTAGCTTGTGCACCTGCATGGGCACACACACAAAGGCACCCACTCACTCACTCATGCATATGCACTCAGTGTAAATATCACTTTTAGACTCTTACTCACATTACTGTGTGCGTTTGTTCATTCATATATGCATGTGCACTCATGGAGACACTCCATGCTGTAAGTTGGAAAATATTGCTAATAGGCCGTCTGCTATCAGCATGCATGCCTGCATGCATGCAAATACACAGACCCATCAACAGATTTTTGCACACACACGCACACACACACACACACACACACGCACACGCACATGCACACGCACACACACACATAAACAATTTACAATTCCGTACTTGTATAAACCTACTGGGCCATAAATAGGGCGTATTAAGGTAGTACTTAATTAGGGAAATGAGAAGAGGAAGTATAGATGTAGTAATAGGTGTATTTCCCCACAGGGATTTTTAACCTCGCAAAGTTTTACCATGTAAAGATCAGTATAATTTCCACAATACTGAGGAATTGAGTAACATGGTTTCAACTGAGGGGGTTGGCATTTGGTTTGCTGATGCAGAATTGCAGTAGTTTTTTGTCTTGCCATTTGATCAGAGCATAGAGAGAATTCAGAATGCGGCTCTATTAAACACAGGGAGAGAGATGTGAGACTGCTGACGGTTCACAGGTTTCAAACAGTAAAGCTGTCATTCTGTGTCATTACCCTTTAAATACGAGAGCCCCCCCAAAAAAAGATGGGCCAAAAAAAGGTGTCACTCTAAAATGTCAGGACAGTCATTATGAAAATGTCACAGTGCTATAATATGTGCCCCATTGTCTGTCTGGGGATGCTGAGTGGTTGAGTTAATTTGCAGTGCAGCAGAGGTCTTGAGGGTGTGGTGAGGCTGGCCAGCTTCCTGTCTGAGCATGCGGACAGCACACATATACAGCACACACACACACACACACACATACATGCACACACACACGCGCGTGCGCGCTCGCGCACACACACGCATACACACACATGCACACGTATGCAAACACACATACACACACACACAAACGGATACACACACACACAAACATACACACATATGCAAACACACACACATACACATGTATGCAAACACACACACACAGACACACACACTAACAAGGACTCATGAATACACATCCTGGTGCACAAACAAACGCTGATAAATGTATACATGCTGAGATAGTGATGTACACCTGCCCACACATACCTAGGAACGCACACACACAGACATACACTGACAGATACAAACACAAACATGGACATTCACTGGCAGACAATTACACACAAGGAAAGTGTGAGAAAGAGCTTGTGATGAAGAGATTGAGCGAGAAAGGTGTAGAAGAAGATGAGGTGAGATAAGAGAAAGAGAGATTCAGGAAGAGAGGTAGAGGGAGACAGAAAAGTGAGACAGAGATAGATTGAGTGAGGGAGAAAGAGGGAGAGAGAATGAAAAAGAGATAGCAAGAGAGATAGATAGATAGAGAGAGAGAGAGAGAGAGAGAGACTGACTCTCTGGGATGAACAGATGTGGAAAATGTCAGATTAGCATACGTGAGTGCCAAAGCTCAAAACAGAAGTGTGTTCTCACAGCTGTTACACTGCTCTGTTACTCCTCCCGGAGACCCACAATGCAATGCACACTGCAACCAAAGCCCAAACCTGTTTCCCATATCTTTCCCTGAAGAACTGGGGAGGAACTCTTGGTGAGTTGGGCAGAAATACTCTGCATCTCTGACCTGTGGGCTTAAAGGCAAGGAAGCAACTCATTTTGGCAATAGGTTTAAAAACATTTCGGCTGGTTTATACGTGGGATCAGATTTGGCTTATCAATCGCAATACGCATTGTATTCTATTTGCCTGCTGCCGGCCCCACCCCCCTCATCATCACACCTGTCAGTCACACCTGCTCGAGTGCTTCCCCCGCCTCTAATCCACACGGCCCAAAACCCTTTTTCCCGATCTAGATTGCAGCTCCCCCTGCCCCAATCTCTCATGTCCTGTGCTCGTTACAGTATTAGTTCTGACAATTCAATTAAAACACCTCTTACTCGTTATCTCAATAAAACTGGGGGAGGGGCTTGATTAGTCTGTCCTTTCCTGTGTTCCATGTAAAGTTTGGAAGATGAGGTGTAAAATTCATAGAGAGAGAGTTTTGGGGATGAAATTACAGGTAGATGATAGCTATGAGCCAATGTCTGAATAAAGATATTGAGGGAAGGCTAACCCAATCCAGCCACACACACACACACACACCACACACTCACGTTTATGAATGCATGTAGTTGCTCGTAACACGTAAAGCCAAGGTAACTCACTGCTCTAACGAAGCAGACAAGATTAACCTTAAACTTATTACTGAATTGCAGGTTTCTGTAATGGAATCCCAACTAATCCTTTTATATAAATCCTTGCAATGTTTCGGCACAATTATTTCTTTTATTTTTTTCCCTGACAAAAGTTAAACCGGTCATTTAAAGCATGCCGGATGATTTTGGGCGCCTGGCGATGGGCAGTGTCTGCTTCTTAAGGCAGAGGAGGCCCTAGAGACCGTCAATCACCTTCTTCCATCTGCAGGAAACTGCACAGTGTCATTCCGAGAGGACAAACGGCTCGCTAATTAAAAATATAATGAATATTTAATTACGTTTTTGTCGGGCATTCATGCGATATTCCATTTACACTCCCGTGTCAAGACGCAGACATCCATTTGGGGGAGAGGGGGGGTACTTTAATCCCCATCAAGCAAAAATTAAATGTGACATTTCTTTTCTTTTAAAAAATTCTCTCTTTAAGCTGAAAACTGGATTTTGGTCATGGTCAGAGCTGAAGTCCAATGCAGCATTGAAACATTCAATCCAATGGGACAAGTTGCCCTTTACACTTAGCGTAATAAGGAGAACCACGCTGATATAGTGTGCCCTCTCCATGTATGATGAAATCGCACCGCGTCTGACTCGCAGTTAAAAGAGTTGAAAAACTCACTCTGCACGGTGCAGTGGGATGACTCGAGTTGTCACGGTCGTGTGTTGCGGCTTCTCTACAGGCCCAAACCAGGAGGGAGCAAAGTTCAGGCCTTCACTGTCTGAAGGTGACACCTCGAAGATCAGCCGCAGATTCGTTGCTCCACCTAGAAAATCGTCGGTGTTCTGTCTTCAATTCAATCCAACACAAAAACATGCACTCACACAGAAACACAAACAGAAGGATAAAAGTATACAAGCTTACGCACTCAAATACAGAAACACTAATATATAGAATGGACGAAAATGCTTGCACACACACATGACCTGATGTGCAAAGAGACTGGAGTCAGGACAGAGGACGAGGTTATGTGCAGCGGGAAAAAAAGGGGTGAAGAAGAAGAAATTAAAGAGGACTCTGCCTTTTGTGTTATAATAGCTCCTGTTATGAAGGTGCCCCAGTGCAGGAATCATATGAGAAGAGGAAGGAGGGTGATTGGCAGCCATTTTAGGAAAGGGGCAGTCCTTGTCCCACCCAGTCCTGCCTTTCTGGACCCCTGCCTGGGTCTCGTCATATCACCATACATGACATGTTAATAAAGTGCCGGGTGTAAAAACCACAGACAGTTACCACACTCCTCTAATGTCCTCAACAAAGACTTATTTCAGATGTCAGGATACCCCTGATATGCCATTAACCCAAACTGACAGACGTTTAAAGTGATACCGCTCTAATTAACTGTCCGCTATCGGCCTCCCGCCATGATGCAGTTCCCATCAGGGAGACTGTCCCTCCCCCTCCCCCATGGCAATTGCGTCTTCGCTGACCTTTAACCCCCGTGACATCGCTCCGCATTACCGCTAAATTAACAGTCGTGAAAAGGCCCTGTCCTTCCACACCCACACCCCCTATAACCACCGTCCCCCCCCCCCTCCTCGGGCTCGTTACAGCCTCTAAATGCCATTTCAGTTCCTATCAAGACGGCAATCGTCGGGGTGATTTTCTTTCTTTTTTTTTTTAATACGACGGCGAAACAATAAAAGCCATTAAGGGCCGAGCGTGTGACAGCGCGCTCGCCGATGATTTATGAGTTAGCGTATAATCTGATTATTCCATTAATTCCGCTGATGACTGTTGGTGCTTGCAGAAAGAAGGTCACATCCCAAATAAATCGCCCTCTTCGACCCCGCATTAACCCCACCTCAAAATAACGGCCTCCAACCAGTTGTTTCTGTAATTAAGGGGTGATGGAACAAGAAGAAGAAATAAGCTCGGGGCTCAAGCAGTAAAACCTCGAGCCTGAGTTCATCTGAGTAGTACAGGTGAAGGACTGACACCAATGGAATCCAAGAGCCTCATTTAACCTGTGAAATTTGAATATCACTTTACCTGTGATATATTCTTGCCTTGCTTTCAAAGCTGGTTTCCCCTTATGTGCTTGAAGTCATTTCAACGGGCAGCATCACTCTTAGTTGGCAGGATTGTCCATGTTGAAGATTAGGGAAGGTACCAGGATTTATTCACTGCAGTTATCCAGCTAACTCAGTTATCCTGCATTGTGAAATAGGGCTCAGGTATGCCTGAGATTGAGACCAAGAGTTATGACTCTAATCCTGCATTCAAGAATTATTCAGAAACTAAAGGCTAAATAAGACAGCTAAAAAGCAAGTTGAGTGACTTTCTTTACCCTTTACCTGAGTTCATACAGGCAAATAATATTATGACCTGGATAGATAAATGTGCAAACGCTGTTCAATGGTTCTGTGGATGTACATAGAATTTTTTTCTTTAAATGTGACATAAAACATGACTCAACCTCGTAATGTCTGTTAGTTCATTTCAAGTATTTAAAATTCATGTTCTCAGCGGGAATCTCCTGTCTATCTTAACTGACTTCATCTGATATTGTCACACAAAATGTTCAGAGTTAAATAAATTCTCACAGTGTTAAATTAACTCTTGCAGAGTTTGGCGGAGATAACCTCTGAACAGGTTTATTCAGCTGAACATTTCACTGTGTTCCATCAATGGCAAATGGTGCAGACTGTAGAGTAGATTGAAGTCTCTGTAATCACAACAGAGAGGTCACTGCTTTGTTGAAAAATCAATTTGGAAATGTAGCATACACTTCAATTTAACGTGACTTACATTGTCATCCATTCATACTGCGGGAGATTTTTACTGCAGCAGCCAGAGTTAATGCTGTGCACGAAGACACACAGACGTAGAGTCCTGTCAGTGGAATTAGATCTGCAGATTTTAGGGGTGCCCGGTGTCTCAACAGTTAAAGCACGCGCTCCACATTAAGGCTTAGCCCTTCTCACAGTGGCCCGGATTGGAATCTGCCTCAGGCCTTT
This sequence comes from Gymnothorax javanicus, assembly GCA_029692085.1. Taxonomy (NCBI): domain Eukaryota; kingdom Metazoa; phylum Chordata; class Actinopteri; order Anguilliformes; family Muraenidae; genus Gymnothorax; species Gymnothorax javanicus. The sequence goes on along the minus strand of CM056210.1, from coordinate 26,715,126 downwards.
AGCTGAATGTCCTCTCCACTCTTCTCCTCATCTTTTCTGTCTCTCTCTACTGTACACCCATATAATAAAGGAGAAACTCCCAAAAAATAATCTTGATTTAAAAAAACCCTGCAATTTTTATGATACCACCACACCGCCAAATCCACAACATCTGCACTACTTTCTCTATAGACAACCAATCAACACACAGTATCAGCATCTTGTAGGGCATGGGCAAAAAGAGAAGACATACTGCACCTTTTTTATATTGATCAGATACGCAGCACTCGTACTCAGTGGTTTTCCCTTTGCCCACTCGAAGCTCAGGAATGAGCACTTTTGCTTGTACATTTTGGAGAAAAATGGCCCTGTTTTTCCATCCTTTCGCTGTCCCGCTTTTGATTAAAAAAAAAAAAAAGGTGCTTGATTTTGTCACTTGTTAAATAAAGCAGCTTCCGTGAAGTCCATTGGCACTCCTTTTTAGATAACAGAAGTGTTTTCCTCAACGTCTTCCCCTCCAAGCAGTCAATTACATTTTATTCCATTAATCTGGGGGATCTTTACAAGGCCCCTGGAAACTTCACTGAGTTTCCCGAGGATAAAAGAAGGGGCTGAGTACCTCTCTTAGGCCATTGCGTACAATAATAGAGTTATCACTGTACAGATGATTGTTTTTGACGCAGTTAAACATCCATAATTTAGAGGTCCTGGGATCAAAACAGTGTGCGCGTGTGTGTGTCTGTGTGTGTGTGTGCGCGTGTGCGTGTGTGTGTGTGTGTGCATTCGTGTGCGTGCGTGTGTGTGTGTGTGTGTGTACACGCTAAACTAGGATGAACACATTGGGTAGATTTTTTTTCAGGAGGACTTCATTTGCAGTTCAAATGCAGTTTTATTTCTTATAATTACAAAATAAAATACTTCCTTCCTTAATCGCACTGATATAATTCTCAAATGATGGGAATCAACTGGGGAAGAAACCTCTTTGTATGTTATTAGCAGCAAGGTATAAATGTCTTCTATAACCACAACTGTGCAATAAGCCGTATGCAAGCTTTTATGGTTACTTTCCATAATATTCTAATGTCATCTCCAATGAATTTCCTATGACAATTCAGCTTAGTTCAGCTGTGTTATCAATCTATTTCATGATGAAATATGCAGTTGTATGAAGTTCAATGCTTTTGATGGAAAATGGAAAAATGCTTTAATATACTTGCATTTAAGGTGGCAGTTTGCAGCGACAGAATCTGAAACATTCATCAAATGTTTTGGCTCTACAAAAATTATGCATACAAGAACTTTTTCAATCTGTCAAACATGAAGATTTTTCCTTGTTTATCACTCATACAGCTTCCCTAAGCATCAGCTGATTGCCAACACTTTAAACACTTTCCCTCAGCCCACCAAAGGAGTGTGCTCGCTTACCTGAGGCAGACCTACAGAGTGTCCACAGTTATGCTGCAGACACAGAAATTAATCGAGGACATTCTTGACCTGTGGAGGCATTTATACAACTAACTACGCCAACTGTCTTTGCCATGCACGTGACCACAGTCAAGAAAGCCCAGTCTCATACCGACTCATCATATTTGGACGCTACCTGACTAAGCGTCAATATATGACGAAAAAAGAGGCTTTTGGCGTCCATATGCCACCCTGACACTGGCACGATTTTTGTGATTTTTTGTGATTTTTGGTGAAGTTGCCTTCAAACGTCGACTTCCAGGCTGCTCAGCCTGTCAGGCTGCGTAAACACCGCCCCCAAACACAACCAATCAGATCGCGAGCTAGAGTACAACCAATCCGCTCACGAGGCAGCCAATTCAATTCGGAAGCCTTTACTCGGAAAGTGGGCTTAAGAACATCAATATTGTTAAAAACTAATGCATTTAATCGTGAGTTTTCTCATTAAAGAAACTGATTCACGAGGTAACATTAGATATTTCAGCTATTTTGATTATGTTAACCAATGCAAACAAGTGCTTTTTTTTGTCTTGCAGTTAAATTATAGACCTAACCTCAGCCAACCAGGTCATACTTGCTAACTTAAACACTTCTACAATATAACTTCAAGTATAACTCTGTTTGAAACATAAATTTGGCCTACTTGTGAGATATTTTGTTCAATAAGCTGTCTAGTTGAGCTTTTTCAAAAACTTCAACTGCAAGTTGCTGTAACGTTAGCTGCCTTCAAGGCTGATTGAAGAGACTAGTGCCTTGCAGGCTGGTTAGAAGGCTAATGTTGATTTCATTTTGTATAATCTTTAATAATATTCAGTCAGATGCCTTCAAGGCTGATTGTAGAAACTGGTGCTTTCCAGGCTGACAGTAGAGACTAGTGCCTTGCAGGCTGGTTGGTGATTTCATCATATATATATATATATATAATATATATATATATATATTGTTATGTATGAGTATTTTATGTAAAGTACTGTATATCATTTGTAAATGGAGATTTGTTACATACTATTTGTGCTGCCGTACTGGTCAGCTATTTGTGTAATTTGTTCATCAGTTAGCACCCTCTGGTGGTATGTCTGTAGAAAAACATGATCTGATGCAATACCACTTGTGTATGATGAAATAGACTAGCGCTTTATAGAGGTTTCTGGCTTCTTCTTGCCTGGAGGGGGCCGGATCACCCAGGACTCCTGTAGATCTTTCCAGAATGTTGCTAGTCCATATAAATGCTGTGATTTTGGTCAGTAGACAGAGGGTTTTTGTTTTGGCATCAGAGTTGATTTTTGGCATTAGAGTGTTATTATAAGATTGCACAGTGATTGCACATTTGTAGACATTTTTGACCTTATCAGTGAAGAATAAATTTGTTTGAGTTGTCATTGCTGGTTTTCTTTGTTGTGATTTTCAAGTCATAACAATATATATATAAATATGTGTGTGTGTGTGTGTGTGTGTGTGTGTGTGTGCAATTCTGATGCCTTCAAGGCTGACAGTAGAGACTCCCTCAGCATTACTGAGGGGGGCCTCCACTGAGTTGGAGCCTTCCAAGGCTAATTTAAAATCTTCTATTTTTCAGCCCATAGATTTATTACAGTTCAAAACCAACCACGTTACCTCAGAAAACTGACTGAGATGTTGTTGCATATTGACGTTGTCTTTACTTTTTACGCTCTTTTTAGGAGTTCAAACGATGTCTCGATGCCATTGTGGAGGCCTATCTACCCGCCCAACTAAAAAAGTAAAAAAAACAGCCCCAGCACCCACCCTGATACTCCGGCAGCAGCACCCGCCCTAACACCCACCCCGGGCCCTGATACTCGACCCGCCCTAACACCCACCCCGGGCCCTGATACTCAACCCACCCCAACCCACCCCAGGCCCTGATACTCCTGTAGCAGCACCTGCCCAAATACCCACCCCGGGCCCTGATACTCCTGCAGCAGCACCCGCCCCAACACCCACCCCGGGCCCTGATGCCTTGAAGGCATCTGACTGAATACTATTAACGATTATACAGTATGAAATCAACATTAGCCTTCTAACCAGCCTGCAAGGCACGAGTCTCTACTGTCAGCCTGGAAGTCACCAGTTTCTACAATCAGCCTTGAAGGCATCTGAGGCAATACTATTAAAGATTATACAATATGAAACCAACATTAGCCTTCTAACCAGCCTGCAAGGCACTAGTCTCTACAATCAGCCTTGAAGGCATCTGAGGCAATACTATTAAAGATTATACAATATGAAATCAACTTTAGCCTTCTAACCAGCCTGCATGAGACTAGTCTCTACGTCAGCCTGGAAGGTACTAGTGCTCTACAATCAGCCTTGAAGGCATCTGAGGCAATACTATTAAAGATTATACAATATGAAATCAACTTTAGCCTTCTAACCAGCCTGCAAGGCACTAGTCTCTACAATCAGCCTTGAAGGCAGCTAACGTTACAGCAACTTGCAGTTGAAGTTTTTAAAAAGCTCAACCAGACAGCTTATTGAACAAAATATCTCACAAGTAGGCCAGTTTTGTGTTTCAAACAGAGTTATACTAGAAGTTATATTGTAGAAGTGTTTTAAGTTAGCAAGTATGACCTGTTTAGCTAAGGTTAGGTCTATAATTTAACTGTAAGACAAAAAAAAGCACTTGTTTGCATTGGTTAACATAATAAAAATAGCTGAAATATCTAACGTTACCTCACTAATCAGTTTCTTTAATGAGAAAAGACGATTAAATGCATTCATTTTGAACAATATTGATGTTCTTAAGCCCGTTCCGCTTTGAGGAGAGGAATTCGAATTGAATTGGCTGCCTCGTGAGTGGATTGGTTGTACTCTAGCTCGCGATCTGATTGGCTGTACTTGGGGGTGGTGTTTACGCAGCCTGACAGGCTGAGCAGCCTGGAAGTCGACGTTTGAAGGCAACTTCACCCTGCAGCATGTCAATGCGTGCCGTGTTAGGGTGTTGTCATGAGTTGTTCACATGATCATGGCACGCCCAGCTCACGCATAGTTCACGCACGTAACAAACCATTCGCGCATGGCATGAACATCTCACAAAGTGTTCACGCATTGTTTGCGCATAGTTCAAATTTTTGGCCGCGCATTGCATAGACAGTGCGTAACTTATATGTGTACAGTGCGCGAACAGGGCATAAGCAAGGCTCTGCTGCGTACCACCGAAATGGCGCCTTGCCTCAATGCATTGCGCGGCATTGCGGGGACAAAAATTGTGCAAGTGTCAGGGTGGCAATATTTGATGCCAGTTTAAAACGAACCCTACCCCTGAATGTGAAATAAGGACGCCAAAGGCCTCCTTTTTCTTCGCATACATTACACTTGGTTAAGTAGCATCACTATTGCGGAATCGGGTTGAGGATGTGTTAGTCAACAAGAACACCATGGTCAGAGGCATTATTTTCCACTGGTTAGCATCTGACCAGCGACTGGAAATCGAGTGGTTACTGTCCAGAAGATTCAAACTGTCTTTTCCAGTTTCACATGTTTGAACTTGTTACAGTGTAACAACTTCATTTCTGCAGGCTTTGGAGCACAGGAACCTCAAAAGCACTGGTTGATGTTCACTCCTCCTCAATCAGATGTCTGCACATCTGCAAGGAGAGCAGCTCCTGTGGCACACTTCTCCTATATTGGGCTGGATCTCAGAGTCTGAGCTTTCAAATATGTGGCATCAAATGCCGCTGTGAAGCAGTATTAGCAGTGACAATTGTTGCCCAAGCTTTGCTTATCTGGAACATTCTCTCTCTCTTTCTCTCTCTCTCTCTCTTCTTGATTAGCTTTAAGTCAAAATGACTTTACTCCCTATTACATCACACAAAGAAAATTTTTCAGCATATAATTTGATATTTCTGGAACCATGGAATGCATTAAAATCGATCCTTTGGGATATAATGTCCTCCAATTCATCTGCACACTCATAATGATGTTTAAAAAATGGTGAACACTTTAAGTGAAGAGTTTTTCAGTATGTTCACTTGCTTCCCATGTATCTGCATTTGAGAGGACGTTATCAGACAAAAGTAAGTATCATAGTAGTATATTTACATTTGTAGTGATATCAAATTCTTTTTTTGTCCTCTGTTTCCACCAGTCAGGGGGAGGTTCAAATTTGTGTTCAAAGTGATCTACTCCAAGGACAAGCAACTTTTCCAGACCTTCTACCTGTGTTATTAGAACCTTTTCAAAGACAGTCGTATCTCTCTTCTTTGTCATAATAAACAAGGACCGGAAACAAGGGCAATATTTTGTCAATGAAGTACATCAAGAGGTCTTAATTTGCCTGAGGAAGATTTAAAAAAAATCACCTCAAGCTTGAGGATTATGGTCACTGGTGTCTTCATCATGGCAAAACTTCGCCAACTGCTGTGTCTGTTCAAGAATTTTTTGGCATAAAAAACTTTCTGTGAAACCACATCCTCCGCATTCTCCCTATCTTACTTGTTACTGCTTTTCCTTTCTTGCTTAAATCAAAAATAATTTGAAAGGGGAGATATTTTATGACATTCCATCCGTGCCAAACAATGTGAAAGCAGAACTTTGTCACATAACATTGTTGAATAATTCCAGCATTGCTTCTAATTGCATCTGGAACACTGTATCACACGTATCAGCTGGGGGACATGGTGTTGAAGGGCGTAAAGGACAGCATATAATGCTGAGGCACAGTATGTACGCTACATTGTACGGTAACAAAAGTGAAGACGTCACATCACACCTCATATGCGCATGAATCAGTCCAACTGCCGCCGTACACCAGTGGCGGCAGGTGAACTGAAAATAGATGAGGCACAGAACATCCCTTTCTACTAATGATTGGTGTTGAAACATCATCTGTGTTTTCTTTTGTTTTTTTTTTAATTTACATTGTGTGAACTCCGAAAACTTTCAACATTATCGTATGTGGTGGGTTCTACTCATTAAGGGAAATAAAGCACGTCATTTTGATGGAAAATTGCAATTCAGTCAACATTATTCTGACTTGTTGCGAATCCTTTTTTTTCCTTCTTTGTTTTAATTAAAACAAACAGGTTGTGCTAAAAGCAAACACAGAAGTTAGGCAGTAGTTTATAGTTTTTGTGAAGTGAAAAATGTTTTTTTCTGAATTTAATTTATTTTCGTCACTGCAACATTGCATAAAGAAGAGGGAAGCTGTGTGTTTAACTGACAACAAATTGCTTTAATCAATGGAACACTTTGTAATGAAAGAAAATGGTTGAAAAAAGGCCACGAGTGCTAATTATTTGAAACTGATTTTTTTTGCCTCCACTTCTTTCAGCTGACCAGCCGTCGCTGGCATGTACAACTCCACTTCAGTCCATTAAGGGGATATAAACATTTTTGAAACTGCACAGGGACTACTTTGAAGTAAACCAGCAGAAATTGATTGTCCTGGTGATTAAATGAGTGTTATTGACAGCAAACCCACTTTGCTTAAAAGGAAGTGCTGGTGTTTTAGCCGGGCTGTGATAGCCATCCATCTCTCATTAAATATTTTCTCTGCTAAAAATAGCACTACATGTTAATTGAGTATGTGTTGACTCTAATCACAGGCATTTGCTATAGTTTGCAATCCTGACATTGACTCCAACAGCCACATTAAGCATGAAGATGTTTGTAAGTGTGTGTGCGTGCATGTGTGTATCTGTGCATGCATGCAGGTGTGAATGTCATGCCTCAATGTCTTCCTGATGCATTGCTGAGGAGATGCCTGTTCTCTCTCCTGTTTTGCAGAGGCAAATATAAAAATCCTGAGCACACAGCCTTTGCTCACATCACCAGAGTGCTGCGGTAATTTCAGGTGCAGCGTGCTTGAGCAGGGGGCTAATAGCAGACCAGTTATTAACGCAAAACAAAGCATGGGGCCTCCTGGGGAGCTGCTCATGGAAAATTAAATCCAGTTTGAGCCAAACAAATTTCAAGTTTATCTTCATTTCCCAGTGTGTGGCTCATTGAAGCGTGTGTGTGTGCATGCATATGCGTGCGCGTGTGTGTGTGTGTGTGTGTGTGTGTGTGTTTGTGAGTACTGCATGTGTGTAATGTGTGTCATGTGTCTGTGTGTGCTGCATGTACATTTGTGCAGTGTATGTGCACTGTGTGTGTTTGTGTCCTCTGTGTGTGTGTGTGCAAATGTCTGCATGTGTTTGTGTGTAATGTATGTCTGTGCTGTGTGTATGTGTCCGGTGCTTGTTTGTGCACTGTGTACGTGAGTGTGTGAGGACTGTGTGTGTGTTTATTTCACCGATGTTTGTGTGTACGGTGCATATGTGATGTGTGTATGTGTCTTGTGTATGTATGTTTCTGTGCTGTTTGTATATATGCATGTGATGATGGAGGAGAGCTGAGGAGGAGGTGATCTGTGATCACAAAGAGTCTAAGGCAGCGATACTGAATTAATGCTTTTCTCCTTCTCCTCAGCTCATTGGGCTTTGACGGCTGTCTAATTGGAACATCACATCCTGGCATGCAAATTAAAGCGCTTGGCACGGCCAATCAATTCATCTCCCCGGTGAGTCGCACCCAGGTCGCAGGGGGGCGTGCCTGCACGGGCATGCGTGTGTGTGTGTGTGTCTATATGTGTCTATGTGTGTGTGTACCTGTGCAATGCTGGGACATCGGCTCGGGAGAGCTGACCTAAGGGAACAGACAAACACAGACAGGAGCTCTCCCGTAGCCTTGTTAGCGGTCGTCTCGGCTTCTGTTCTGTGAGTGTCTTGGATAATAAGAATTATTGAGTTAGAATGGACAGTCATCCATCAATCAAGTGTGAACAGGTATCTGAATGATGGATAGAGCTGCTCTTCAGCTTTTTCTTTCTCTCTGTATCTCTCTCTCTCTCTCTTTCTCTCCTCTCTTCAGAGCTGTTAACGCACCGCAATCGTCCTTAGCCCTACATTGAACATCCACAGTCGCCATCTTGGTAATATGCATGTCAAATGTGTTTCAGGCAGGATAAGGCCTTGTAATAAAATTTTTTGGTTTGCATCCCCGTCCGCCCCAGAAAAAACATCCCACCTTCGATTTTGTTTTAATCCTCTAAAAATTGCATCGAAAAGAAAGTGAGAAAAATGCTGGGAATCTGTTTGGCTGTCAATCACTATGTCACTTATGAGTTTGGCAGATTTGATTCTTTATTTTAATACATAAGCATGTAATTTGGATATGTTGTTATATTTGGATTTCAAACTCTTATTATAATAAAATTTAAAATAAAAAATAAAAAACCTCCCGCCCACCCCTGAAGATTGAAATGTGAAGGAACCAACTGACTGTTTTTATGTGGTCTAATCTCGCAGTCTTTTCATGAGCAATAATTTTGGCCACAAAATGACTGCAGTGAAGATTCTTATCAGTCATTCATAAGCTCCTCTCCTATTGGTTCACTCTCGAATCAGCATGAAAAGAATATTTGACACGGTCATCATAAAATCTTTGCTTCAATTTTTTTGCCATACCTTGCTCAGTTTCTCAACAGAAAATTAACCAAATATTCACTCTTGGAAACATAAAAAAAGGAAGGCAGCATGTTGAGGTAAATTTTGGTGCAGCTAATTAAAAATTGTTCTGTACAGTTCAATAAAAGAGTATTATGAACATATACGGTAGTAAAATGCTTAGAATAATAACTACTATTGTTATTATTGCCACACTCTATGGGATGCTCCAAGTTTACTCACCCAGTTATTAATCCAGTTTCATGTTCTTCCATTTCGCAGGACACTGTTCTATTCTATTATGAAAATAAAAAATTCAGTCCGTCTTCATTTATACTTCATTATATGTCCATAAATAATTAATCTCTTTATTTTGTTCAGCGCTTTTGTTTCCCCCATTGTATGTGCTTTAGGATTTGGAACACACACAAATACACACACACACACACACACACACACCAAAACAGGCGTGCCCCTCAGCGAAGTGCTGGCGCTCACATTTGTATGTACACAAAAAAGAACACACATGCAAACACACACACACACACATGCACATAATGACACATATAGATCAGAAGCTGAAACCCACACACACACACACACACACACACACACACACACACACACATATATGCACCATTCTGTAATGAATGCTGACCACGTTCTCAATGGGTCAGTGATACACTTCTCTCCCTCAGTCGTAGCAGACAGGAGTGGCTTGGCTTGTTCCTGGATGAAGTCACACCGCAGTCATGCAGGGATTACAATGGAGTGCAAGATGAGTAAGTGGGTTTCCGGAAAGAAGCCATTGTGCCGTAGGCTGCCCCGTACAGCACGATGACTCACTGAGACATTCACTATAGCCTTCGAACAATAGTGGCATTCTTTGTGAGTACGGTGCAGATGAAAAGATTAAGGACCCTACATAAACTGACATCTGTTTGCTAACAACAATAAGTTATAATTGCCTCTGCACTTTAGGTTTCAAAATTATATTGAAATATCTTTCTCTGGAAGTGGCTGGTGGTCACGGGTGCAAGAAACACCAAAATTATGGAGAATCCTCTGAGATTCGGCGCGGTTTGGGGATTTGGAGGTATTACTTACAGCTCCCAGCTCACAGGATGGACTCCACTAATCAGTCAACAGTTGGTTCGTTCGTGTGGATGGAGGGTGCTATGTTGCCACTAACATGTATTGCCCTCAAGGAAGCCGTTCAATGTTTCTAGAGATGCTGATGTTTTGCTGTATCAGACCACTTAATCTATCATGTTTCAGTTGCTGCTCGTCCATTGTTTGAATTCGATGAAAACACTTGAGGCATACATCTGAGTCTAGTTGTGGAGGGCCACTGAGTCTGTGGTTTTTGTAGCTTCCATTTTATCTGCAATATTTGTGTGAGGGTTTGTCAGTGTACTCTCGTTATCCTCTGGATCCCTCATTCCGAATCAGCAGAGTGGTTACAAACATTGAACTTATTCAAAACTCAACTCTGCACAGTATACAATGAACATGCAAGATATTGTAGCATGAAAGGGGCAAACACAGTGGTTATTCTGAGCATTAATTAATGGTCTAACTGTGACCCTGATTCATTCTATAATCATCAGTGTTAAGGAAAGTAAATGAAATGAAATGAAATTAATTCAATCGTTGGCATTTCATTCATAATTATAGAAGCACTTGTTCTCAATCAATGCTTTTGTTTGAGCAATAAATATTTAATTAAGGGCCAGTTTTGTAGACACATATTCTACAAAACCAGTTCGTAATGTTTTGGTTTTTTATTGACTATACAAATTCTGATGGAGCAAAAGAATTTTCTTGTCTATGATTCTTGACAATGAGCCTATTTTACGTGTTAACTTTTCCACTGGTATCAGCTTAATAGGGAACTGCCAGCAGAAATAAGACTCATGATCTCTGTTAAAATATATTTTTTTTTGGGCAGAGAAGTCAAAATAAGGCAAAATAAAATTTTCCTACTCCTCCAATGCATTCCTTAATGCAATTTAATGCAACAGACCAAGACTTTACAAATAATGCTACTGGAGATGCCACTATTCAAACATAACATTAAATTATGTCTAAGAAACATTTGAAGAGCCTTGTGCTAGAAGTACCCAAGTCACATTTTCACACTTTGTGAGGTAAGCATGGGAAAATGTCTTTTGTAGTCCCCCAAGTCGATTTTCTCAATTTTCTCAAAACAGACATTTGTGTGCTCAGCACTTTTAGCATTGGGGTCTTCAATTTGTCTAATTCAAGTTTGCCTTTTTACATCTGGGATTCAGCAGCTGCAGTTCTGTGGATAAGGAAGACACATTCACACAGTGAATTATGTGAGATGCTGCAGGTGTCTTATTCGGACTCTCAGCGAGGGTGCACATTATTTATTTGTGGATCCTGCCTTTGTCCGGTCCCACCTGTATCGATCGCAATCAAGAGGAACAACAGATATGGAGACGGAGAGATAGAGGGCAGAGAAGGACAGGTGGAAAGGTAGACCGTGAAAGAGAAAGTGAGAGAATTACAGATGTAGTGCTGCTAATTTTAGCGGTGGCTAAAAATTTCTCAGGTGAAACAGCTGTAAAAAGTCTACTGCCCTGACACTGCCAGAATCCTCACAATATCCATCTGAAATATAAAGCATTCAGCTTAATACCGTGTTTTTTTAACTGATATTTAATATATGTTATATATATTGTTACGTAAAGCAAGAATGCCAACATCACTCAAAACCAGATCGTACTGAACCAATCTCAAATGGCCATTTTCTTTCATTTCCCCCTGACTTGTTAAATGCGCGGAGAGTGATTAAACACACTTCCATGTGCAGCACAGACATGCTCAGTACTGACATATCCAGTGATGAACAACAGACTGTTGGGGTTATTTCAATGACCTGTCCCTCCTTTCAAAACAGATCGGCAAAATCATAAATTGTGCATTTCAGAGAACAAATCAAAGTGAAGACGCTCTCCCCAAACGTGAGTTATTTCTCGCATTATTTACAGCGGAGGGGAAACTTTGTGAGGCACATCAAAGGAAACAGACGCAGGGTTTTTAGTGTGGAGAAAAGTAGCTGGGATGATACTGTATTTATTCTCAGTTTTTTAGCTTTTTCATTAGATGTCTCCCTCAGTTCAACTTTATTTTCTTTTTTGGCACACTATGACCACATCTACAGATAATTATTGGGAATGTCACAATCTGAATTCACAGTGCATTCGGTATCATCACCATCTGTCTCTTAAAGTAACATAGGTTCTCAAACTTTTTTCCATCTGAAAAAGCTGTTTGCAGTATTTGCAGAATGTGATAAAAATTTAGATGGGTTGGGAGAAGGATTGTAAAAAAAAAAAAAAAAAAAAAATCATTTCAATAATGTTCATTTACCACATTATCAATTTGGCACAATTTTATGTTTAATTTATGTTCTCTGTCAGCAGGGGGAATTGGGGAACAATACAGAGGCCCTGACAGATGCCTGAGTAAAAATGCAGAATGGTGTTCAGTGGACTGTTATTTCAAATGCCCCCCGGTGCATTTTCCCCTTTAAATAAAGTCCACCTTTCAGACTGTGGCTGACTCATCAGCTTTCACTCAAAGTCAACCGTAGGACAGAGAATTTGAGAGGGCGGTTTGAGAATATCACCAAAAACTGTCGTTCACCCACTAGAAGAAAAATAAAATAAAAAGGATAAAAGATTTGGCTCCAGTAATATAGAGCAATAATGCTAAATAACCCTAGGAGGTGAACTGATGCCGTGGCTGCACTTACCATGCAAGGTGGAAGGACACAAAAAAAATAAAAATAAAGAAAAACTTAACAAATAAAACTGCAGGAAATGGTCTGAATCATTTATTTTAAATATAATTGTGGCTCACACCTGTACAGTGTAATTTCAGATAGAGAGGCGCATTCAAATGTTTTGAGGAAATCAATTAGTCAAAAAATTGCATAAGCCAACTTGATTACTTTGTGTGGACGGTACTAAAAAATATGGTATGCATTTTGAAAAGTTATTCTACAATTTTATTCTTCCAGGGCTGTGAACTTTTAGAACATTAGGTTGGCTTACACAATTTTTTGAAGTATCAGTTTCCAATGAAAATTTGAGCGCACTATTTTTGGGTTTGCAGTGCACTGTTTGTTTGTTTGATTTCAAACACAAGTTGAACCAAGTAGTCCTTCAGCTGGTCTGTCTTTCACTTCCTGCCGCAGATTTAATGTTTGTTGTTTTGATTTTTGGTTCCCCAATTGAGGCTTCAATCACAAATTTATTCATAATATGTATCCTCTTTTTGCTCATAAACCCAAATAACTCCTGCCTCAATTGGAAACATTTTCGTTTTGTCAAGTGCATCCCAATGCAAAATGACAAGACCTCACAACCATTGATGTCTAATGCTCTCAAAACTCTTTATGCCCACTTGTACTCGAAATACGTCACTCAAGCGGCCACTTGACGAAGGACAAAGACCGCAAGTGTGGGTCTTGAGATACGGACAGAGTCTACGTGAGACAGCTGCCGATTATGTTTTCAATTATTTACGATCGGATACAAGAAACATGGGGAGTACAGTTAGTAACAAAACAGGAAGAAGAAAAAGGGTGTATATGTCACAGTCAGACTGTGAAACAAGTCATTTCGTGAAATGACTGAAATTTTTATTCATTTAATGAAATGACCGGCTTCACAATCTAACTGTAACACATACATATTTAAGTTAAAAAGAGGATTTTAAGGCATTTTAGATGATCATAGTCCAGATAGTATTCTGATTTGTCAGTGCTTTTACTGTTTCAAGTGCAGTTTCATTGCATGAATGAGTTGGATAATGTTGAGTTTCCTCTCAGACCTTTTGCATTTATGGATGTAAAACTTACCAAATAAATGAGAAGGGTTAAAATAAAGAAATGACTTCTGTCAAGATAATTTTTCCCCAATAAAACATAAAATCTCTTTTCTGTGAATTAATCTTACAGTCCTTCACTACTCGATGCAATAACATAACCTGTCCCTGACTCCAGAACACATTTATTCCACTTGCACAGAAGCTTAACAAATCAGCACATCGAAAGACAATTAGATTGAACAGTGACACTTTTTTGTCCTTATTTTGATCCCAAATAAACATGCATTGTGCATCCTGAAGAGGAGACTGAGAGCAGAAAGTCCCAGAAACAAGCAGGAACTGAAGATGGCTACAGTACAGACCTGACAGAGCATCACCAGGAAATTTTTTCAGTGTTTTTTGATGTCTATGAGTCACAGACTTTAAGCAGTCATTGCATACAATGGACATGTAATCAGACACAAAAAAAGAAATGATTGCTTCATTTTGATGTTAAACTGTCCAATCATTTTTGCTGCACCTGAAAATGGGGACTCTATGTACAAAAGGTGCCGTAATTTCTAAACAGTTCATCCGATATGGATAAAACACCCTCAGATTAAAGGTTCCAGTATGCACCTCAAGCTCATTCTCATTGCAGCTTTTCAAACCCAAGGTCCCAAAGTATAGAACCAAAATAAAAAATGTGTCACTGCGCAATGATCCACTGTGCTCACTGAGTGAATCCATGAGGTCCATTTAAGGGTAAATTGCATATAAAAAACTTTTCAAATAAATACAACTCTTCTTATCTCCTTGAAACTTTCAGAAAGGAAACCCAGTACTCATTGTGAGTGGGGAAGTGGAAAGATGAAAACACTCTAATTTAATTTTTGGGTGAACGTCTCCCTTGGGGTTACTGGGCTCTCAAGGAATAGAATTGTTGAAGCAGCAGATAAACGAGTAAGAATTTTGAGGCACTGCTTACATTGTTAATTTCATTACTGCCCTTATCAACCATTACAAGTTATTTATTTCTCAGCCTAATAGTGCTTACCAGGCCATCAAAACACCTCTTGATATTTACGTAGTGAATCATAACTAATCGCCAAACGGTGCATGTATCAATCGGTTAGACTCTCATGTACTCAATAAATCAGCTCATTTTATCGATTAAAATAGCATCAAGAGACTATTGTTCCAAGTTTGCAAGCTATGCTATCCAAATCTAAAAATTGGTGGATTTTTAAGTTGCCTGCTGAAAGATCACTTGCGAAACGACTGCCCTGCACTGTGATACAATTCAGTTGTCCGAATTAATCAAAACAAAGGACATGCTTGGTTGTGCTTTAGGAGCACAAGGGTTCTGCACTGTTATAAATTGACTGAATTTAACAGTTCAATCAACGCATCGTCTTCTTGTTATTTCAACTGAAAGTAGAATCTTGCGCGCATTTAACTGTGGTTTACAGTTACCATTCACGGAACCTCTGTAATACACTGATTGTAAAATTACAGTTAAAGTAACTGGCAAAAAAGATGCCAATTTATAACAGTGTGAGTTAAATTTTTGGGTTTCCCACAGGTGGATAACTGGGTTTAACAGGCTGCGGCCTGATGCCGTCACTGCTCCTGAGTCCCAAATGACAGCAAGCGTCCTCGCTTCCCCGCTGAGCCTCACTAGCGACTGTCACCAACTTTTCGTTTACCAAACGGGAAACGCTATGTAACCAGCCCCAGTGCAGAAGCGTCGTGAAGTCTTTCTTCAAGCTATTGAAGCAGGGACTCCTGTATAAACAGAACTGAGTAGCACATATTGTTCTGGACATATGTGTTAGGGAGCTAGACTGAGCCACCTGCCAGATAATAAATAATCAGTACAATTTCAGTTAAACTCGTCCTTTTCATCCAAACAGGTTTGGTCCATAGATTCTATTTTCACCCTTTTAATGATCTGACAGCCTTTTTTGTTGCCCTCCAAGCATCTTTTTTATGCCCCCTTCATATATGGTGATAGAAGCATAGAGAGTTACCCTTGTACATCCGTCCATCCATCTATCTGTCTGTACATATGGGATGTTGTCTATCAGCTTCTCCTCAAAAACTGCAGCACAGAATTCAACTAGCTCTGGTAAATGCTTTCTACACACATCGTAGGTCTGCTTCTTGTATTTTGTTTGACAAAATTGCATCATATTACAATTCTAGGGGCTTCACAAACTTTCAGTTGCGGGGGTATCTGTGTCCAAGGACTCAAATTTTCTAGTTGTGGTTTTTTTCCCCACCTTCCCACCCTGAACACAGCCAAACTGTTGAGCCCATCGCAAACCACTAGCTCCCATCGACTCAGGAGGAAGATGCCTATGCCGTCGAGGGATCACATAGTTGGCGCATAATTTAGCTTTTACTGCTACATGTGCTTGGCCATCCAGAAGTGGTTGCTAAGCAGCGATGAACTAATGAATTTTTGCCGAATTAACCCCTATTATCCCTGGCGTGGCTGCACCAATTGTTGCCTTGCCAATACGGACCTCCAGCCATAACAGGTAATGGCATGGCTGGGATTCGAACTCCCAACCACAGGGCTCCCAGACAAAACATCTCATCTGGCCCTTGTGTCTTATTTGTCAAATTATTTGCTCTTAAATTGCTGTAGATAAATAATTCTGCAGTTGCAGCGACGAAAAACACACATAGACTTTCTGCAAGTCTAACTGACAATTGCTCTTTTTTAAATTTTTTTTGGTTAATGTTGATTTTTACATGTAAGTGTATGTTTTGGGCAATATGCATCACTGTATATCTCTGATACTCAAAGTAGCACACTCTCTAAACCGTTCCAGGTGGATAGTGAGTGAGGAGTGAGTGCTTGTTTTCAGCACAGGCTCGTGGGCCAAAAACAAGTTATTTTGGTCAAATGGTTTCCGTATTCGTCTGGCTCTTGTCACCCACAGGTGGAGTCTCAAGCCAAAGACCTTTAACCCTCTCCCACCCTCTCCCCATTCACTTCAGCGAAACGCAGCATGTGAATCCAATGCTCAGCCCTGCTCTGCAGTGGATATGCAAATGCCTGCCTTTTCTATTATCCCTCTGTTTGTGGCTTTTATATTTAAACGCCATGCACAGCTGTCTTATTTATTCACAAAGGCTAGCGCATCAAATACTATTTTCATGTTGCTTTGAGTTCTGCATTACTCATTAGTATTGAGCAGGTCTTGTAAGAGTAAGGTAACAGTTGCAATTTAAAGAAATAGTCTGACTTTTTCAGAAATGTAGTCTTTGACCATCTTACCCATGGTTAGACAATAAGATTGACAACAATATCAAACCCCTGAGTGTCTATTATAAAAGTATAACATACTGGGCCATATTCATAAAACTTATCACTGCAGTGTTGTTGCAGAATCAACTTTCTCTGGTCTATAGATTTGCATTATTGAATATGAGCTGAAAAGCAGAACTACTCTTACTTCAATACTCTACACAGATACTTTTTATGAATATAAATGGACTGCATGCTAACTGTTTCACCACTATAAATGGCTGCAATATCAGCACCAACAGCATGGCTGAGTTGAGTAAAAGAAATGCATGTTCCATCATCTCAAAAGTTATTTAGAGTGAAAGTTTGCATGTTCATGAGAAGGTAACATAAAAGGAAACAATATATTGTCTAATATTCTAAGTTTAATATTTTGAGAACATTTGGATGAAAAAATTGCCTGGATATTTCTGATTATGCAGGAATCCTTTAATGGGGGAGGGGCACTTCACGCATCTTGCCTCACAGCAATCATGGATCAAGTATTTGCTTGCTACTCTACTTAAAAGAACCTGTCACAACAACATATTTTTATGTCTAAATAACAAAAATTTTGAATTTGCACAACTTTTTCTATATATCCTTGTAAAAAGCTCAATTTCCGTTGCAATACTTTCACGTCACTTCTGCTTAATCTCAGAACTATATTGTTTCATTCTCCCCACCTGAAATTAAAAAAAAACACATCATGTTATTGATGAGTGGATTCAACTTGGACTTTCCATTCACTTTACTCATCTCTCAGGTCTGCTACAAGGGCAAAAGATTAGAAGAAACTTTCTCTGCTTTTTACTGAGAAGAACTGGCCACTTTTAAACCTTGTGGTCTGAGTCTCACTTTGCCCACTCTCCCTTTGATCATATCTTCTGAAGACCAAGGCCATGATGTTCCCCTTCATCCCCTGTGTTCTGCAGTTTAAGGCCTTCATTTACTTCCAAACTGCTTTGAAAAAAAAAACTGAAGGGAAAAATGATACAAGAACCATTGTATTCCCTGGTTAAAAATATTTTTTAAAATATAAAGGTAATCCACCTGCACTGTGTCTGTAAATGTTTTTGGAAGCTGGCTTTAAGCATGCCCTTAGCTTCAAGCCTCTAGAAATGGCTACGCATAGTGTTTCAATTTTTATTGCCATAGTTTTTTTTTTTTTTTTTTTTTTTTGCTCAGTTATGGACAAACAAAGGGTAAATGGACTAAAGCAGAAGCACGCACAGTCCTCTGAGTCCTTTCAACAAGGGTTATTTAAATTTTCAAGAAAAGATCACATGAAAGGGGAGAACCAGAAATCATGAAATCAAGCCCAGTAGTGCGGTCATTCCTCCCGATATAAACTGGAGTGCAAAGGTGTCATCACAATCCTGGTCCACATGATCAATGCAAAGTTCAAACGAGGTTCAGACTGTGCAAACAGGTGTATAGTCAGAAAATGATGCACACCAGCACACACACACACACACACACACACACACACACACACACACACACACACACACATACACGTGCACGCATTAAAGGTATGGCTGGACTCACCAGGCACTGAGGAAGTAAACTGATATAACTGCCCCAAGCACAGACCAGATCAGTTATCAGTTTCGACTATACAAAGGTAGCTTTGGGGTCTGGATTAACGGTATTAGTTCCTTGGAGGGGAAAAGAATGTGAAGCTTTGAAGCTTGTGTATATAGTTCCCAACAAAGACTGGGCATACATTAAAAAACTCTTTACTTTGATTTATACAACTGACTAAATCATAATTTGAATGCATCGGTTTATTCTGTATAATTGCTCAGCTGTCACATTGTATAGAAGTCATGTATTGGGCGAAACGCGCATATTCGCGTCTTTGCATTGACTTATGTAATCTGTCGTGCGAAAAATTCGTTTCGCGTCCGGTGTGAAAGCAGCTTTAGAGAGCATTAATTGATGTAGGAAAGGTTAAGTGGGTTGGGCGATTTGGTACCACGGGGCTTGGAGTTAAGTTCACCATAAAAAAATGTTTACTGCTGTCTTGATCACAATTTTGAAAGTTATGAGCTAATGCTTCACTTAAGATCACTTCCAGGTAGGGCAATGCAAAGAGCTGGAACTTGCGCACAGATATGCATTCCACATTATGACTGCCTACCCTTTAAGTGGCTGCATTAAATCAAAAATCATCTCGAGGCTCAGATGATGAAAGCGCTGCATGCACAGTTGTGTTCTTTCCATTGCACAGGGATTAATGGCAATATTTTGAGTGGTTAGAGTGTCCATCATCTTTTTTGGTCAGAGCCTGAAAGCATTCGGCTAGATCTACCTGAAGCACTTAATCAAACCAAAGACAAGAACACTGTTATTGATTTAAAACTCAGTAATCTGGATGCATATGTACCAGACAATAAATTTTAATTCAATTACTTTTGCATATAATTTATCATGATTATTGACCATTGCCAAAACAAATATTAATAAAAGCGCATTTCCTTTCATGGATCAAAGATTTGACTATTTAAACCTCTCGGTGAAGTATTTTCTTGCAATCATAGCATATGATTGCTTGCTCACTTCAAACTGTTTGGGGCACTTGATGTACAGTGCCGTGAAAAAGTATTTGCCCCCTTCCTGATTTTTTATGTTTTTGCATATTTTTCACACTTAAATGTTTCAGACCATCAAACAAATTTTAATATTAGACAAAGATAACCCGAGTAAATAGAAAATGCAGTTTTTAAAGGATGCTTTCATTTATTGAGGGAAAAAGCTATCCAAACCTACCTGGACTTCTGTGAAAAAGTAATTGTCCCCTAAACCTGATAACTGGTTTTGCCACCCTCGGCGACAGCAACGTTTGCCATCAACTGGCAATCAGTCTTTCACATTGGTGCGGAGGAATTTTGGCCCACTCTTCCTTGCAGAATTGTTTTAATTCAGCCATATTGAAGGGTTTTCTAACATGAACGGCCTGTTTAAGGTCATGCCACAGCATCTCAATCAGATTTAAGTCCGGACATTGACTAGGCCACTCCAAAACCTTCATTTAGTTTTTTTAACCATTCAGAGGTGGACCTGCTGGTGTGTTTTGGATCATTGTCCTGCTGCATAATTCAAGTGTTCTTGAGCTTGAGGTCACGAACTGATGGTCGGACATTCTCCTTCAGGATTTTCTGGTAGAGCGCAGAATTCATGGTTCCATCAATTACGGCAAGTCATCCAGGATCCTGAAGCAACAAAGCAGCCCCAGACCATCACACTACCACCACCATGTTTGACTGTTGGTATGCCTGTTGGTTCTTTTCAAAAAATGCTGTGTTAGTTTTACACCAGAAGTAACAGGGTGCACACCGTCCAAAAAGTTCAACTTTTGTCTTGTCAGTCAACAGAAAAAATATCCCAAAAGTCTTGGGCATCATCAAGATGTTTTTTTTTTTTTTTTTGGCAAATGTGAGAGGAGCCTTTGTGTTCTTTTCAGTCAGCAGTGGTTTTCACCTTGGAACTCTCCCATGGATGCCATTTTCGCTCAGTCTCTTTCTTTCTGTTGAATCATGAACACTGACTTTAACTGAGGCAAGTGAGGCCTGCAGTTCTTTAAATGTTGTTCTGGGTTCTTTTGTGACCTCCTGGATGAGTTGTCGATGCGCTGTTGGAGTAATTTTGGTAGGCCGGACTCCTGGGAAGGTTCGCCACTGTTCCAAGCTTTCTCCATTTGTGGATAATGGCTTTCACCGTGGTTTGCTGGAGTCCTAAAGCCTTAGAAATAGCTTTGTAACCCTTTCCAGACTGATCGATGTCAATGATTTTGTTTTTCATCTGTTTTTGAATTTCTTTTGATTGCGGCATGATGTGTTGCGCTTTGAGAGCTTTTAGCCTACTTCACTTTGTCAGACAGGTTCTATTTAAGTGATTTCTTGATTCAACAGGTCTCGCAGTAATCAGGCCTGGTGTGGATATTGAAATTGAACTCAACAAATGTGGTTTATCACAGTTAATTGATGATTTTTAATAAGGGGATAGCTTTTTTCCCTCAATAAATGAAATTTTTCACATTTAGGGCCAGCTAAAATTTGTTTGGATGAAACATTTTTTCCCTCAATAAATGAAACTGTATGCAAATTTGCAAAAAACTGCATTTTCTATTTGCAGACAGGGAGCACCTTGAAGTCTTGCCTCCTTAGAGATGCTCTGGTCTTTTGTCTTATAGTTAAAAATTTGCATTTTGATGATTTAACTAAACCTGGTAATTTACAAATGATGTTGACAAATATGCAAAAACATTAGAAATAGGAAGGGGATACTTAATACTGTCTTCACAATAAAGGCACTGAAAATTAATAAATGTTCAATTATGGTTGGTAATGCTTATTGCTATATAACACATTAGTTACCTGCTAATTAACTGCAGACAGTTAATGAACTAATGTTAATTAATGTTAATTGTTGTACCCCTATTTAGAGATGCTCTTACCCACTTGTCAGGCCATAACAATTTGGCCCTTTTCAAAGTCACTCAGTTCCCATTTCCACCACATCTAAAACGTTGAATACGAGAACTGACCGTTCACCTACGGTTTAAGATTTGTCTGCAGACCTTGACATGTGCCGTTGTAATGAGACAATCAACATTATTTGCTGAGTGGTTTTAATGATTTGGCTCATAGGCGTACTTCCTCAGAAATGTAATATTAGCAATGCTACATTATTCAAAATCATTTATGCCCATGGGCCGGGGGGGCTAATATCAGGTAATAATCCTTCTCCTCTACTTTCACATACTTTCACAAAAAAAAGTATTTTTTTTTTAAACTAATGTCAGCAAACTAGCAACATGATATAGCCAAGTAAGCTTAAACTGCATGGTGTAAGTCAAATTTTATTAATGCGTAAAGCAGATACCTCCGAAATTTCTTGAACACATCACAAAAAATAATTTAGCTCACCATTCCTGGGCATTTTTTCGCTAAATAAAAAATCCTAAATAGAACTGCTTTTTACGTGACTGTATAAGGGTAAATGGCGATTTTATTTTGTTCCACCAAAGACGAAACACTTCAACTAGTAGAGGGTTTCTTATGCCATGCCATGCGTGAATACAATACTTAGTGCCATACACGTCTCCGGCCAGGAGGGAGGCGGCCGTGAACTGCAATCGAGCTCAGAGATGAAAACTTGACCTCATTATTCTACTTTGCTCTCAATTTGACCGATAGTAAAATGTGCACAATACAATATCTTTAATTAACAAAATATTTGAATATTTAAGTTCATGCGTAAACTCACTCAGAGACACACACAAAAAAACAAAAAATAAAAAAACCACAGGTCTTTTTCACAGCAAAGACGTCAATAATTATGAAAGAGGCCATATGAGTAGCTTAAATTCTCCAGTATATCAGAATAATACTGCACATAGTGTATTTATAGCCAAGCACGATGTCTGAGTGCGCAAAATATTAATATATCTTTTTTTTTTTTTTTTGGTGTGACAGAGGTGCTTCGTGTTCATGTAACCAACTGTCCGCAGCAGGTGGGCTTTAGTAATTGGAATACGCACCATTTTGCCTCCATTCATTCAGATAAATAACCTTATTAGCATTGTTTTACTACCCGACCGACCCCCGGGTATATCTCAGGGGAATGGCTAATTCCAATTTCAGAAAATATGATCGGGCCATTTGTCGTTTTTAAAGTCCACGAAGTGCTGCAATGTTGTATAGTGCAAAATTTTAAGTAGCAAGTGAGTGCTCTACGCTTCTAAGTAGGATAAGCTCTTATCTTATGGTCCCAAAAATTTTCATTGAATTTTTTTTAAATATAAATTGTGATTCTTACTCTCTTGAGGCATAAAGATTAGTCCATTTCCAGATGAACAATCGATGGCAGCTGTTGCTGATGATCAAATTACCCAAAAAATGTGGCATTATATTTAATGTATTAAGAATCGGAAAGTTTTTTTTATTATTATTACTATATTTCAGCCCTATAAAAAATGTCTGAGGTTACGCCAACTGTCTTACTTCGAATGCATTGTGTGAAGAGTTTGAATGAATTCCATACGACCCACGCAAACTCGGACAGACATTTCTCTTCTGTAGTGCCCCGCCACCCAGTCGCGTTGCTGCACCAAAACGCAGCGTGCAGTGTATGATGAAAAGGCACACGCTTTGCCTCGTGGTGCGCGTTCCCAAACACTTGCATTGAGAGAGAACTACATCCAAAGAGGAGAAAAGGGTTCATTAATCAAACGAGAAGACATTTGAATAGTGGACGCTTGCCGCGGCCCAAGCCATGAAAAGCACATGTTGAAAAGGGCAGAACGTCAATAAAGATAACACAGTGGGGTAATAATAATATTGTCAGCGATGAGAACAATATTTAACATTAGCACAAAGTTTCTTGAATCATCAGCATCAAGTACCATAATTAGGATGATAGTACCATTTATCATCCCAACTCAAAATAAAATCATAACAACAACATAATAATAATAATAATAATAATAATAATAAATAATAATAATAATAATAATGATGATGATGATGATGATAACGAACTTTGGAAATGCATCCATAGGAAAAAATAATCGCGCTTACTCTGACGAGAAAAGTATGTACACTGCGTATGGAAAGTTAGTGCAAGTGGGCGGCTTAAAAAGGTAATAGCCCGACCCTTCTCCAGAGTCATCCTGCAGTAAGAGAGCACACCGGCAGAGCGGTCCATGGATATCTGATTGGAGGAGGCAGATGACACTCACGGCCGCAGTGGGCTGGACAATTGAGACGGCGAGTGCACGGTCCTCACTTTCCCCTCCAGACACTTTCGAACAAGATAGTTGCCCATTTCCTACTGACCAGTCTCAGCAAGTGTACATGGGAAAAACCGAGGAGGAGCACGAGACCAGAGCGACTGAGTAGACGAAAGCACGATCGGGAGTGAGACAAGAAGAGAGAGTTTAAAAAAAAAAAGTGACAATGGCCGTGTCGGCAGCTCCTCCAGTGCTCTCTCCTAACTCCACTCCGGGATCTGGGGGTCTGTTTCGCTCCGAGCCGATGTACTCCTTGCCGCCTGAAAACACGAGGCTGACCAACAGCATGATCAACTCATTTATCGCCGCTGGTGGAGGAGGAGGCGGCGGAACCGGTGCGGGCAACGGGAACGGTGCCGTTATGAGTAATGAGTGTAAAATGGTGGAGGTCCACGGGGTTAAAGTAGCCTCTTTTAGTATGGACGGACAGGAGCTGATCTGCTTACCCCAGGTTTTCGATCTCTTTCTTAAACACCTGGTCGGGGGGCTTCACACGGTCTATACTAAGCTCAAGCGCCTGGATATATGCCCGGTGGTGTGCACCGTGGAACAGGTCCGAATCCTGCGGGGACTGGGGGCAATTCAGCCGGGGGTGAATCGCTGCAAACTCATAAGTAGGAAGGACTTCGAGGCGCTTTACAACGACTGCACCAACGCCAGGTTTGTGTCCTCAGTCATCGCAAACCCAGTATTCTCTTTCTCTTCATTGTTTCGCACGCACTGTTTGCACATTTTTGGCATGGGAATAAATACAAGTAGCAGCTACAGTTGCGCACAAGACAATGATGTGCATAAAACTTCATGAACGCAGTTTTAACTCGTCGTCAACAACTTAAAGACTGTATATCGGGGATCATTTAGTGACCATGAAAAAAAATAAAAACTTCATTGATTTATAATTATAGGCTACTAACTGCGCTATATCCAAATGTAGAAATGTAATTACGATTCATACTGAGCCCAATTTTACCTGTTCCACGAAAGTTAATATCCTACGCTACTCATGGACCTCCGCTAGAAAGTTATTGGATTTTGCTCGATTTAAAACTAAGGCTATGTATGCGCCACACTTTGCCAAATTTTGGTCGAGTAAAAGTTCTTAATCGTTTGGTTGCTGTACGCTTATTAGGACAGCATACTTCCAGAGTACTCGTTTTTCAAGATAAACTCATTATACATAATTTTTTTGCGAGTGTTGCATATTAATGCGCCATCACCGCTTTCATGTGAATAAAAAGGCTGAAATTATTGCCTCAACCTCTCAGTTTAATGCCCTTTTCTGCTACAGTGATCATTATGATTCGAACTTGATGAAGTTGTCATTCACTGCTGACCCCCCGCTGTCGCCCACCTACGAGCGCGCATGCGCTCTCTCTCTCTCTCTCTCTCTCTCTCTCTCTCTCTCTCGCACACACACACACACACACACACACACACACACATACACATACACAAAGAGTCAGGGAGATGCTACATGTCTCGTGTAACTCCATACCGCACTCTCAAATGCGTTGCGAGTCTATTTGATATGTTTGAAATTTAAGAGTCGAATGTTGACAAAGTATCTTGAGGAAAATTGAGTTTAATGTTCATTTCGGAGCTGAATATTAGTGCTGTGACAGTAACTTTGATCCATTTCCAAGCAGGACACTATCTACTTTTTTTCTCCATGCCTGCTGAACCTTCTTACCATTGGCAATTAGCATTTTTTCTTGTAGCCTATATTTATAATTTTTGTATTTCGTATAAGTAGGCCTACGTCACATATAGGGCCAAAGTAAACTACATTAATTACACATGCTAACCTGTAAATATCAGCACATTCTGTTTGCGAAATAGTTTCGTATTGGAACATCTTGTCGTCTGGTGCGTGGTTGTGAAGCATCAGCAAAGAGAGTAACAACTAAGTAGGCAATGTAACGAGGACAACTGAGAACATTCTTCATTCATGCAAAGTGGATGCATTGAACTTTGTGTCTTCCACAGAGTAAATGAATGATCTGGATTGTAAGGTGCAACGCGCTCACGATAAATCATCACTATTTTATTCAACACGGCTTCCAATTGTGGTGATTTCCAAGGAACTCGCTTTATTTTGTCACCGTCTTGATTTTCCATTTATGCGTACGTCGACTTTGCGCGAAGCAACTAAGGACCAGCTCGCACCGTTTATGCACGTTCCCCGGGAACACAAATATCGCAATATCGTGTTCCTGAATATTTGAACCGTTTTATTAACTTGTCATCTCCCCGGGAGGGAAATTGTTGCATTTGCAGAAAATGAGGCTGATTGAGAAACGGTATGCAAATTGTGCCTTGATTTATGTCCCCGTGATTTGTTTTGTCTTGTTTTCAATCTCGATTGATCTTGAATTAATTCTCGCCGTGCTGCTCCACGCGGCTGCAGATGTTACCGCGTGTTTAATAAATCAGTAAGACGATCTGAACGAATCTCTTCAGTCGTATTCTCTGCTCAGTTTGATGTCTAGATGTTATTCTTAGCTTGTTATCAAGATAGATGCATTAGTGTTCCCCGCCTCGCCAGCAATGTCGATGAGGTGGTGGAACTTTAAAGAAGCCGCCTCTCATTTCCCCCCTCATCAACCATTATCAAACCAAGAGCTACGCTTGCTGAGTCTATTTCCCCGTCCTGCACTGGTCTGCGGCTTCTGTCATACAAAATCATGAGTGGAGATCAACCGCGTCTTCAATAAAGAAAACAACGAGATATGCATAATGTAATATCACCAGTGATATTTGAAACGGAATAAAGCAAAATTTAGCAGCTGGCAGGACTTGACGAAGATGAGAAAAATACGTTTACAACTTTGCTGAAGCGCAATTTATAGGCCTATTTAATATTGACTTATATTGATAAGGAATTTAGGTTGGCATTATGAAAGTTTGATGCACTGTTTGTTATTGACTCCTGCTTCACAATGTACCACAAAATGCATGAATTGAGAGAAAGATGAAATAATTATAAACGGCGATTATAAAGCTTAGTAACAGTGCTCTATGTGATTTTTTTATAGTCTTGGTGTGCCTTCTCTTAGTCCTGTGGATATCTGTTGGTTCAGTGGAGTTCTTTCGACTGACTGAAGTTTATGGAGTACACTAATAGTCTGCTATTTTTGTGTTGCAGTGTAACAGACATTTCTAATAAAGAACAGTCGGAAATAATGACATTGCCAACACATTGGCCGGGGAGTTGATGGGTTTGACTGCGTGTCATCAATACTACTATTTAGACATGCATTATTTCTATTGTTTTTCCCTCGTTGGTATATGGTGTGTTTGTAAAATCAGAGTACGTGTTGCTTCTGGTGAGGTGAAGTGATCTAAGATCACACCGACCTGCTGATTGGCTGAAGGTCAGGCCCACAGATTTTCTGCTGATTGGAGTTCAGGAGCTTATCCTGCATGATTGGTTTCCTGTATAGACCCTGTATATGGCTTCAGTGTCTGTACATGTATGTTGTGCTTGTTCTATGAATTCTGAATCAATTTGTGAATACGGATCTACTAATTCTTTGCTGCTTCTGGAAAATTTAGGAAAAAAAAGTGTGTGCGTGTGTGTGTGTGTGTGTGTGTGTGTGAGAGAGAGAGACAAGGAGAGAAAGGGAACGCTGAGTAATATTTCAAATGTTCAAGTCTTTTTTTCCTCTTGCACAAGTGCTCACGAGAGCACCACCTGCCATCATGTAAATGCTTACAAACGATATCACCTACTCTCACATATAAGTGTACACATCAGTCACTGAAAAATTTCCCTAAAACAGATCACGTCTTTGCAGAAAGGAATAGGGACTGCTGGGTGGCTTGTCATTGTGAGGCACCGTCATCGCGTGTGGATGGGCACCCAGAGCTTGGGTCAGAATTACTAGATGCTCTGCAATCAGGGGCTCTTGGTCCTCTCAGGGTGACACATTATTGTAGGTATCATCATCCATGGTTGGGGGTGGGGTTTGAGTTGGGATCTGTGTCTGATTGGTCTGTGTCTCTACTACCACTGGATGATCGGTCACACTCAATTAAGCTGTTGAAGTGTCTCTCTCTGACTCATGCCTGTGTCAGCTTGACTTGCGGGAAACAAGCAGCTGGTGACATCATACACATTGGATAAGGATGTGTCTACGGTCTCCCGCATTGGCTGCTGAACTTGTGGCATGATTCCGGCTCTATATAAGTGGACATTCCAAACTTGTGAGAAAATCTGGGTAAAAAACCTATGAGATAATATTTTACTTGGGGCTAATGTTCAAGATTTTCTAACTTAACTGTTTTGTTTTCCCTTAAAACACCACTCCAGCACCTTCCCTACTAGCATACTTTTTGGAATTCCTCAAATAAGTCAACATTTTGTTGGAAGGACAGTTACAGGACTTATTTATTGTAGTATGAATAAATGAATTAACAGATGTTATTGTGCACGTGAGCGGTCATCAGGAGAATCTGACCTACATGGAAGTAAGTTTTTATTAATTGGCAATGATCAGGGAAATATGTCAGTAATTGAACTGTTATTACCATTATATAAGTGGTTAATAACAAGTACAGTTCAAGAAATAATCAGTTAATGGATGAAAATAAAAATAAGTGGTTGTAGCAGACAGAAGTATGGAAACAAATGGTTGATGAAATGGCACATCTGTAACTAATCTGTTGGAGGAGGTGTTATGATGACTTTTAGGGAGAGACAAAATATGAAGTAACTGACTTACAGTTCAAGTCAAAAGTTTGGACAACTTTCCTTGTTTCATAGTACTCCTTTTTTCATTTCAGTGATTTAAATTCTGCATGTAATCTCAAATGGCATGTGATTAGAAATTTTAGAAAGAATCATTTTATTCACACAGAAAAGTGTCCAAAATTTTAAAAGGAATAAAGAAGCCATATTTGGCCAAATAAGCTGATTAACAAACTCATCCTCAAAATTGAATTAATCCCATAAAACTTATGGTCCTTCATAAGGGTCTGTCAAATGCAGCTTCTATATTGAAACCTGTGGAACTTCAGGCCCATTTTAGATTTGAGTGCAGATCCCAAGATTTCCAACGATCCCAAATATGCCTTGCTGAATTACTGGGAAATGTGCATTAAATTATGCAAATGATCTTGATATTTTCAAAATGCAGTGATCATGAAAACATGGTGTCATGGGTTTGAATACTTCTCTCAATTTGTGATGTAGCTGTAGTGAAGCATAACAATCAGCAGATACATATGATGTATGTAACCCTGTCCTACAATATGAAAAAAAAAGCTTTTTCCTGACTTTGAACCGACTTTAGGGAAAAATTCAGGTAAAAAGTTTGAGATTAAGGGGTTAAAATCAATCTGAATTTGGAATTATTGGTCAAAAGAGTCAACAAGAAGCATACCACAAGTGCAGCGCATCTGTGGGAACTTGTGCAGCTGTGCGGGTCTGGCGTGAACTCTCATAACTCATAACATAACCGCCGTTGCAGAAAAAAAAATTGTACGGGTATCCTCAGCAATTATTACTACAAAAGGTGGTTAGTATGATAAATTAAAGATTTTAATTTTTTTTTTTTTTTGCGAGAGTAAAGGTTTTTATTTTGTTTTTTTTTTATTATTGATTGTTTGATGAAAGTGGGCTTATCCAAACTTTAGTGCGGTATTGTTGGTGTGGGTAATAATGAATGTCGGTGAGTAGGCTAAAGCTGCTTTCACACCGGGCGCGAAACGAATTTTTCGCACGACAGATTACATTAAAAGTCGATGCAAAGACGCGAATACTCGCATAAACGCTGCGTGTATTCGCTTTTGCATCGACTTTTAATGTAATCTGTCGCGAAAAATTGTTTGGCCAGGTGTGAAAGCGGCTTGAGAGTGTGTCCGTCTTCCTCTGACTGTGATCTGCCAGTCAAACTGGTAGGTGGGTGGTAACAGTGAAACATAACTATTTGGCTGGAGAGTGATGGACAAGCTCCAGTGGGGGGAAAAAAATTCATGTGATCCTTGATAAGAATTGGCACGTCCCATTTTAATCGAGGCGGCGGTGGTGTCCGGCATTCCTGAATCAGCGGACAGGGTCAAGCGAAAAAAAAAAAAAAAAAAAAAAAAACAGGCTTGTGCTCTCCATTTCATGGCTTTTCATTGATCTTTGTGTCTTTATCACATTCATTATTTATTGGAAGAATTTGCAAGCTAAACACAACGTTGAAGCAGCGTTTGCACTTGGGGACTGCACTTAGGAAATTGGATGGAAATTGTATTAGAGATGAACATCTGTGCTCCTTTTCTTGCCCCTTTTGTATTGGATTAGAGGTGTAACTGAGCGAGCGGTGTGTGTGTGTGGGGGGGGGGGGGGGCATTTAGCCTGTCTCACATCTGAGCTGATGGAGGAGACTGTTAATGAGCCAGCGAGTTTTAGAACAAACTGTTTCTTTAAGATGACAAACTTAAGTGTTTGTAAATATATTTGTTTCATCTTATTTTATTTGTTTTTGCAAAAATGGTCAAAGTTTTTTTTTTCATTTTTAAAAATTTTTAATTATCATTTTTTAATTATATTTGAGTGTTAGTACTTAAATTTCCTGACTTGATGCAATTGTTTTGGATGGTTAAAGTTGCCATAAAAAAGTATAGTTTGATTCATTAAAATATTATTTTATTATGCATTAATTATTCAGAAATGTATTGTTTCATATTTTCCTCAAAAAAGGCACTGAGAGGGGCGCCCCGGTGGCTCATCGGTCTAAGTGCGCGTACCATAAAGGCTGTGTCCTTCCCGCAGTGACCTGGGTTCGATTCCAGCTTGGGTCATTTGCTGCATGTCTTCCCCGATTCTTCTCCCCAACCTTCCTGTCTCTATACACTGTATAACTGTCAAATAAAGGAAAAAATTCCCAAAAAAAAAAAAAAAAAAAAAAAAAAGGCACTGAGAGTCTTGACAAGCATGTGCTCTCTTTGAGACCAATGGCCACTGCGTATTACACTCTGTTTGGCAATGGAGTTCGCACAGGCACGAGTCAGAATAAGTCACTTCATGTGTGGTTTAACAGGGAATCAGGTGGGAACCCAAATATGCGTGTGCGTGTGCGTGTGTGTGTGTTTGTGTGCGTGTATGAGTCAAGAGTGGGAAGCCAGTCCCTGGACATCTCTCCAACCCTCCAATTCCACTGCTGTGTTGGTACCTCTCTCTTTCTCGCTCTCTCTCTCTCTCCTTCCCCTGTTCTTTCCCTCCTCCCTGTCAGTCATAACTCTTTAGTGTTCTTCAATTATAGCCACTCTCTCCTCTATAAATAATGAATTAAACGCTTGCTTTGCACAGCGTCAGTTTTTTTTTTTTTTATCATATCGCATGCGAGTCTGTGGTTAAAGCCGTAAAGGTGTCTTTTGGATATTTCCATGACATGTTTGTAACTTAAATTGATAAATTGGTGCGTGGCTGGACTTACTCTTGTGTTTGTGCATGTCGTCTTTGGAGGATCAGTGTGGTATTTGTATTCTCTGTAGCAGCTGTGCGGTCAGAAAGAGCTCTTCCGGGTTATTTGTGTATGGAAAGCGAGCGGATGCTGTTTCACTCTTCCATTTGTGGGTTCAGGTGCATTTCCACATGCTAATGTCGCGTGCTAATGCTCTGATGTATTAATTTGTCAGTCAGTGTTCCTGTATT
This sequence comes from Gymnothorax javanicus, assembly GCA_029692085.1. NCBI lineage: Eukaryota > Metazoa > Chordata > Actinopteri > Anguilliformes > Muraenidae > Gymnothorax > Gymnothorax javanicus. The sequence goes on along the minus strand of CM056210.1, from coordinate 26,683,651 downwards.
TTTTGACAATTTTTTTACATTCATTTTGCAATTGGAAAATTAATTCCCCAGCATCAAATTAAATTAATTGTCACTTAGGTTCGTTACAAAAGATTGGGAAGAAACCAGGTCTGAACCTTAAAACTGTCTAAGCACTTGAGGGAAACAAAACAAAAAAACAACAACAACAAAAAAAAAATTGATCTTATTAGTGCAGAGTCCGGTGCATGACCTTTGACCTAAATATTTATGATCCACTGTTGTAAAAGTTGCACCACACTTATCCATTTATTGCCTTTGAAGGCATCTTAACTGAAATGTGTCTCTGTGCCTCTGTGTGTGTATATGTGTGTGTACATTTCTGTAATGTATGTTTCTGTGTGCGCCTAACTGTATCAGGTGAGTGAACGATTTGTTTGTTCATACCTGTGCATAGTGTATGTATTTGCAACCCTTTAGTGTGTGTAAATATCTATAGTGTGAGTGTGTGTGCGTGTGCGCGCGTGTGTGTGTGAGAAGGAGAGAGAGAGAGAGCCACATTCTCAGGGTTCAGGGCTTATTGAACACACCATGGGCCTGTGATCTCCTGTCAGGCCTGCACTCGGCTCTCCTGTCCTCTGCCGGTCTGTAGCCAGCTCCACACGCACACGTGAATTCGCCGCGGAGCGCGACAGACGTGCGCGGCGTGATTCAGGTGGGTACGAGCAATGGCCAGGTACAGGGCTTGAGTGAACGTTGGAGTCAGTCACGTTTTGTGTGCTTTGTGTCATAATCCAGAGCCATGAAAAATGTTTATCTCATTTTTTGTCATGAAAACATGAACTGTATAAATAATGGCTGGTTTCACAGGTTCAGATTAAGTTTAGCTCTATTGTAAATTGAGTTTTGTTATTGGAGACTCGCCTTTCAAAACTGAGTTTAGGCAGAGAGTACGGTTATCCTGCCTCTGAGTCTGTGCTTGTTTGCTATGGGCTGTTCTGTTTCTGAAATGCACTGTTTCCAAAAGTTTGTGGACACTTCTTTTAAACCTCACTGATATGCATAGGAAGAGGACATTAAATTCTAAATATCTAACATTACAATTATATTTCAAATTAACAGCTCAGTATTTCCTGATAGGAGAGGCCTTCAGCTTCCATTTGAAAGTATTGCAATTCAAATTTGTTTTTCCATCAGGATTTTGTTGCACTATTTTGTAGCACCTCTTCACCCCCTCCCTCACTGACGGCTGCATTGAAACTAGAAAGTGAGATTTCGGTGAAGTATCCACACACATTTGACTATATAGTTCACCTCTTTATGAAACCCCTCATGTGCATGTTTGTGCTGCTTGTAGAGATGCTTGTAAAATATGTTGATCGCGAAAGCATCTAAAGTGAATAGAAATACCCAAGTGTACATGTAGTGTAATTACTGTACAATTCTGTGAGAAATGAACTATCATACTCAGGTGAGCTGAACATCTGTGTTCTTTTTGGTGGTTTATTAGTGTGTCAGCGTGTCTCTGCAGTTGTATTCCTGTGTTTGAGTGCGTGTGTGTGATTGTGTGTGTGCATGCACATTTTAATCTCAGCACTTGTGTACCTGTGTTTGAGCATGTGTGTGTGTGTACGCGCAGTGCACGTTTCAAGTACTGGGGCTGTATTAACAGGAATAACCTGCCTAGATGCTTTGGTAATTGCAATTTTGATTCTCCAAAGTTTAAGCCAATTTTTTGGTGTGCTTTAGATATGTTGTTCTCCCACTGCATGCGTAGGTTTGTTTGTGTCCAGATATATGTGCCTGTGTGTGTATGTGCATGTGAAGATTTGTTTTTGTGGCGCGTTACAGTGACAGATGAGATAACCAGGCAAACGGGTGGCACCTGAAGTCAGACAGAGTGGCAGCGAGGGCTGAAGTCAGCTGGTGTCATTTTGACTTTGGGAAAAATCTCCTCCCTCTTTTTAATGGCACATCTGCAGCAGGGCTGTACTTATTACAGTCATGTAGAGTCAAATTGATTGTCTCCTAAAATTAATTTTTGGGCTGCCTGGAGCTGAGCCGTGATAGAGAGAGCTTGGCTCGCAGCAGAAGTATTGTTTAATCACATTAACATTATAGCCCTCAGGACAGCCGAGATAATTGTACAAACGAACATGGAAATGCGTATCTCTAACTTTTATGATTGAATTATGCAAATGACTTATCTCGCGCCCTTCCAAGCTCTAATCGTCTAATTAGGAGCGATGTTTTAAATCGTCGGCTTTTGGAAGGGGATATAGACGGAGAGGCAGAGGGTGGAAAATTGTAAGTGACTTTAAAAATTGCCGAAAGTACTCCTTGTACCACAAGTATTACTGACCCCCGGTTTTTAGAGGGTGCGTGTAAATGAATGAGAGACTGTGTGTGTGTCGGTGTGAGTGTGTATGTTGTGTGAATGTGTGTCTGTGTGTGTGTGTGTGTGTGTGTGTCTGTCTTGCTGGCACTGAATTAGAGGAGTGCAGAGTGTCAAATGGAGGGCGAAACATGGGCCGACCCCAAGAGAGAGGTGGTGAGAAGGACAGAGAAAGAAGTGTGGAGACAAGAATTGAGCAGCAGAGGAAAGGAATAAGGAGATGGAGAGAGAGAGGGAGGGATGGAGAGATTGTACTGGAGAGAGAAGGATGGAAAGAGAGATGGAGAAAGATTAAGAGAGATGGAGAGAGAGAATCTATTTTGTATGTTTTGGCAATACGAAATGCCATTTTGTAAAGCCAATAAAGCAATTTGAGTTAGAATTTGTATTTGAATTTGAGAGAGAGAAAGAGAGAGAAATAGTGACGGTGAGAGAAAGATGGAAAGAGAGATGAGAGAGATGGAAAGAGAGAATCTATTCATTTTGTATGTTTTGGCAAAATGAAATGCCATTTTGTCATGCCAATAAAGCAATTTGAATTAGAATTTGTATTAGAGAGAGAGAGAGAGAGAGAGAGAGAGAGAATGTTTATTGGAGCCTTGTCTCCATGGAGAACTTTTGAAGATCATTTATGCCGGTTTGTTTGGTGTTTCCGCGCTGGTCAGTGGTGCTGCTCATCCTCGGGGTGGTGTTTTGCTGTCGTATGGAGGGGTGGAGAGGAATCAGTCGAGGGTTAAACCTGAAACGGCTTCCCATTGATACAGGTTAATATTTTATGATGTGTTTCGCTCGGTGTGCCCTTAGTGTCCCGCCTGCCTACCAGTGCAGACCCTTTGGTTTGAGTTTGACTGGCACCAAACCTATAAGGATGAATTAATTTTACAACCCCAATTCCGAAATAGTTGGGACGAAGTGTAAATTTTAAATAAAATCAAAATGCAGTGACTTTCAGATCACATGAGCCAATATGTTATTTACAATAGAACATGGATAACATTTCAAATGTTGAAACTGAGACATTTTACATTTTTATCCACAAAATGAGCTTATTTCAAATTTTCTGGCTGCAACAGGTGTCAAAAAAGTTGGGACACAGGCAAAAAAGGGCTGAAAAAGCAATTAATATATAAGAGAATCAGCTGAAAGAACATTTAGCAAGTAATTAAGTTAACTGGCATCAGGTGTGTAACATGATTGGCTCTTAAAGGGATGTCTTAGAGAGGCTGAGTCTCTCAGAAGTAAAGATGGCCTGAGGCTCTCCAACCTTTGAAGGCTTGCGTAAAAAAATTGTGGAATACTTGAAAAACAATGTTCCTCAATGTCAAATTGCAAAGGCTTTGAGGGTCTCATCATCGACAGTGCATAACATCATCAAAAGATTCAGAGAAACTGGAAAAATCTCTGTGCGTAAGGGACAAGGCTGAAGACCTTTACTGGATGCCCATGATCTTCGGGCCCTCAGACGCCATTCCATCACTCACCAGCACGATTCTGTCATTGACATTACTAAATGGGCCCAAGAATACTTCAAGAAACCACTGTCTGTAAACACAGTCCACCGTGCCGTCCACAGATGCCACCTAAAACTCTATCATGCAGAAAGGAAGCCATTGTTGTGCATGATCCAGAAGCACCGCCGTGTTCTGTGGGCCAAGGCTCATTTAAAATGGACTGTAGCAAAGTGGCAAAGTGTCCTGTGGTCAGACAAGTCCAAATTTGATATTCTTGTTGGAAATCATGGGCGTCGTGTCCTCCGGGCTAAAGAGGAGAAAGACCACCCCTCCTGTTATCAGCGTTCAGTTCAAAAGCCAGCATCTCTGATGGTATGGGGATGCATTAGTGCATATGGTGTGGGACACTTGCATGTTTTAAAAAGCACCATGAATGCTGAAAGGTATATAAAGGTTTTAGAGCAACATGTGCTCCCCTCCAGAGGACATCTATTCCAGGGAAGGCCTTGTATATTTCAGCAGGACAATGCAAAACCACATACTGCAGCTATTACAACAGCATGGCTTCGTAGTAGAAGAGTCCGTGTGCTGAACTGGCCTGCCTGCAGTCCTGATCTTTCACCGCTTGAGGACATTTGGAGCATAATTAAACAAAATGTCTGTCAAAGGAGACCCAAAACTCTCCAGCAGCTGGAAGCCTGTATTAAACAAGAGTGGGATCAAATTCCAAAGGCTAAACTCAAGAAACTAGTCTCCTCAATGCCCAGGCGCCTCCGCTCTGTGTTAAAAAGACGAGGGGATGCTACACCATGGTAAACAGGCCCCTGTCCCAACTTTTTTGAGACCTGTAGCAGCCATCAAATTTGAAATGAGCTCATTTTGTGGATAAAATTTCTCAGTTTCTCAGTTTCAACATTTGCTATGTTATCTCTGTTCTATTGTGAATAAAATACTGGCTGGTGTGATTTGAAAGTCATTGCGTTTTGATTTTATTCACAATTTACACTTTGTCCCAACTATTTCGGAATTGGGGTTGTACGTGTGTTTGGGCATGTGTGTGCGTTTGTGCAAACTTTTGAGTGTGTGTGTGTGTGTGTGTGTGTGTGTGCGCGTGTGTGTGTTTACTCCCTGGACATATCTCCATCTCTCTTGCATTGCGTCAGCTGATCTCCCTCGCATGCAGGTGTGTGTGTGTGTGCATGTGTACCAGGTACACAGTTATAAACTGACTGAATTTAACAGTTAAATTAATGCATTGTTTCCTGGTTATTTTAACTGTAAGTGGAGTCCTGCGCGCATTTAACTGTGGTTTACACTTAACATACTCGGAAGTCTGTTGAAAACTTATCGTAAAATTACAGTTAAAATAACTGGCAAACAAAGGTGCCGGTTGAATTAACTGGCAAAAAAATGCAAGTTTATACCAGTGTAGTGTGTTTTGTCAGGGTTTCAGGAGAAATGTGAAATTTTGATGATGATAATTTTTATGTTAAGGACAATGATGATGTTCATGTTAAAAATGATTATGACAATGATGATGATAATGATGACGACGACAACAACAACGATGATGATGATGATGATGATTATGGTGAATTCTGGCAGATATTGTTGCCAATGGGTGGAGAATGGATTAGGATGAACACAGGTGTGCATACACGTGTCCACGCACAAACACACACACACAAACACACACACTCCTGCACAGATTACTTTAGGCACAGTGTGTAAGTGTGTACGAGGGGTATAAATGCACAGCACGGTGTGTAAGTGTGTATGAGGGGTGTAAATGGGTGAGTTTTAAGCAGAAGACTGTGTGGCTGATTTATTTTTCGAGTTAAGCTTGCTGCAGGTGTGGATGTTATTCTAGATGAGTAGTGAAGCAGATGATGTTGTTGCAGACCTCGAACAGCCTGCTTTTAATTACTGACCAGGAATTTAGAAACTCTGGCCGGTGATTTATTCTGAGGAGGATGGTACTAAACTCTCCCTCCGCCCGCTCTCTCTCTCTTTTTTCTATTTTTCTATCTCTTCTGGACCAGACTGTTGCCCTTTTTTTGTTTCAAAAAAGAGGAACATTTATTTAAATCTTCTGAATCATTATTGAAGTATTTTTACTGCAGCGTAAGGCCAGGTGTTTGAATGTCTGTCTACTGTGTGCCTGTGTGCTTGTTTGCATGTGTGTATGTGTGTGTTCATGTATGTGTGTTTGTGTGTGAGACTGAGTGTGTGAAAGAGAGTGAGAGATCGCGAGGGAAAATTAGGGAAAAAGAGAGAGTAATGACAGGACTGTCCAATCTATGTCTGTGTTACATCCTCGGGAACTGAGTGAATCATGTATTGAAATGGGTCTTCATTTACTGCTTAAGAAGCTGTGTACTTCAGCTGCAGATAAGCTGTCAGAATGATACAGCTTTATGTCCAGAGAAATCTTTCAATATTGGCTGTATTATTGGCTGTAACGAGAAAAGCATTCGCTAAACCACTCAAAAAAAAAAAAAATACACGTGGCCAGAACTCTACACTTGTGTGTGTGTGTGTGTGTGTGTGTGTGCGTGCGTGCTTGCATGCGTGCATGTGTGTGTATGTGTGTGTGTGCGCGCGTGTGTGTGTGTTCGTGTGTCCGCGCGCGTGTGTGTGTGTATGTGTGTGCGGGCATGTGTGTGTGTGTACGTGCGTGTGTGCACATCAAGCCTCAAATTCACAGAGCCCGGATTGAGTAGGCGCAGTACTTGAAATGCGTGTGGCCACAGCAGTTCAATTCACGGTTTACAGTGTGACACCTGTAAGTATGTGCACCGACTGGGACTGGCATGTATAAGGGTCAGGGACGTCCTGGAATGTTGGGGGGGGACTCATCTGTCTAGCCCCAGTAATTTAACCCCCCCCCCCCAGTTGTAGGCTGGGTTTGAGTCCACTGGACATGTAATGGAAGAGCTCTCTCAGATAGGGCAGTGTGTTTGCAGGGGTTGTGCGAGAGGTCGCGGTGGGGATGTGGGTGGCGAGCCAGTCTTATGAAGAATGGCTCTGTGTGGTATCATTACAATGGAATGCCTCTCTAGATTGTTCCGGGTGGTTAAAAGGAAAGCAAGTGAATCGTGCGAGGAGAAGCGAAGCGTGCCGAACGTTTTATTGCCGTCCTTTGAAGCTGAGATGACAGTAATCTGCCCCAGCAAAGACTCTGTGTCAGATCACATATCGCATGTCATTATGGAGGGGGGTGGTCGGACAGTGAGGGTTCACCTGTCTGTCTGGAGACCTCATCTCGGTCTACTGGCCGACCATACTTTCATTCTTTTTGTGTGTGTGTGTGTGTGTGTGTGTGTGTGTGTGTGTGTATGTGTGTGTTTTCTGTGTGTGTTGTTTGTGTCAGTGTGGGTCTTTTGTCTGTGGACAGTGTTTGTGTGTGTTTATGTGTCTGTGTGAGCGCGATGTTATCTGTGTGATGTGCATGTGAACATGTGTATGTGTGTGTATCCGTGTGTCCACGGTTGGACATTTGTGATTTGTGTGAGTATATGTATTTTTTTTAATCTGTGTGTCTATATGAGCGTTTGTATGTTTTTGTCTTTGTGCTTGTGGCCATCTTTGTGTGTGTTGGGTTGGGTGTAAGCGTGCGTGTTATCTGCATGGTGTGTGTTTTGTGTGTTCATGTGGACATGTGTGTGGTTGGAGGCAATAATTCTCCATCCCCCCACCCCGTATCTCACTGGTTCCAGTGGCTAGGGGTTGGAGATGCTGATAGATGATGTGTGGCTCCACCCCTTTGCAGCTGAGGATTCTGGGTAATGGATGGCTCTGCTTTTATTGAAAGATCTCTCTGGCTGGGACGACTTTTCACTGGGCTGTAAATCTGCGTCTCTGCTGTCCGGCCAGTGGTTTATGTCATCATATCTCTCTCTCTCTCTCTCTCTCCCCCCCTTTCTCATTCCATCTGCTCCAAAATAGGCAACTGCTCCACCTGGAGTATGGCCCACCTCTCCCGTGACTAACTGCTGATTCTCCTACATTGTTACACTCCCGACTCCTCACTCTTTTACTTTGTTGTTACTCCTCATTCCTTGCCTCTGACTTTTTCCAGTGTTCCAGTTATTTTTTTCCGGATTTATTTTAAGCTAGTCCTGTGGTGCACCAACAGGTCATGTTGACACGGTCGGACTTCCGGACATTTTTCATGCTCGTACCAACTTCCGCACAGCAGCGAGCGCAAAGGAGCTGCCAAAACGCCATCGAGGGGAAAATACAACGTGTGGCAACACATACTATGTGAAGTTTACGTTGTCTTTATTCAGTTTTACGGTATTTTTCAGTTTTGAGGATCGAGATTGGTGAAAAGATTTGATGTGGATATGGATGCACCAACAATAAGTCTGAAAGGCCAAACTTATAATTTTATTTGATACGAAATAGAGTCTGAGAATCAGAGATGAGATGTGCATGGCTGAGTTAATCATGTATTAATAGAACATGATGAGCTTGAAAGTCGAGGAAAATTCATTGGAGCATGTTGAAAATCAATGAGGAATATTCACGAGCAAACTTTAGTGATAACTCAAATGACGCAATAAACTGGTCCAAGTCAATGACGGAACGGAGAGAAAGCAAGCATACAGAAAAACAGCACAACAGTACATGTATTTCTATGCATCATCGCCCCTTTCCTCAAAAACTCAAGTGACTGTCACGTCATCCTGGCCATGTCAATCTCAACTGACCCTGAAAACTTGTGATTTCATAGAAATGAACTGTTGAGTGGTTTTCTTGGCCTTTTCCAATTTTTTTTTTCCAGCATTCCTATCAAATTGCCTAAATTATCTGCCTAAATGGCTGCCTTTAATGATTAGCATGAACAAAAGATTACCCGTTATCTCCCAGCGTGAAATTCTTTGAAAGTTCAGTGAAATATGAGACATTTTCTGTGGAATGCGAATTAGGGCCTTGTGCTGAGTACATAGTCTCATATTTATCTGCCATTGAGGACGGACAGTGTGTGAATCGTTAGAAAAGCTAAAAATCTGGATTTCAGCAAGTTTGTGGTATGTTTACCTACTCATTTCATATAAGAAAAAGTAACTGAGCGCACTGTTAGTTCGAGCGTGCCTGTGTGTGTGTATGCACTCTTTTGTGTGTGTGTGTGTGTGTGTCTGTGTTTGTAGATGCATGTGTATAAATGGATTATGTTTTGCTTTGGTGTGTGTGAGTGTGTGTTACTGCGTGTGTTCTGTCTGTTTGCACATCTTTTTGCTTGTATATATGCATGCTCACACGTGTGTGTGAGTTTGTGCATATATATGTGTACCCAGGCCTGAGTGTGCGTGCATTTAAGCATGTGCACAGTTGTTTTTGCGCTTTTTTTAGCTCTCCTTAAAATCCGCTTCTCACCAGCCGTGGCTTTAAGGGTCTGCTCCGAACGCACTGGAACAGCACATCGATATCATCTTCTCACCGCTCTGCTACAACGGCGGCTAATGACTGCGCTGATGTAGTCGAACATTTAAGTTAATAAATATGTCAGGAGTTTCGCGGCTCTCTCTTTCCGTGCGCTCCGCTTCCAGCCCATATATTTGCGGCGTGCGGAGAAATCGCAATTAGTTTGAGATTTACGCGACGGTGACAGACAGGTGTATAAATAGAGGTTAAACACACAATTTACATATTAATTTCATGATTCATTTAATCAATGATTTATGCGGATATAGATTGCATCTAATCCCGTCTCTGCTGTGGCGGGTCTCCCTCCCCTTCTCCCTCTCTCCAGGCAGATTGAATAAAGTAGTGTAATGCAAGTGCAGTCTTTCTCTCTCTCTCTCTCTCTCTCTCTCTCTCTCTCTCTCTCTCTCACCCTCTTCATTTCTCTGTCTCTCTTTCCGTTTAAATATTAATGGCAATATTTAAGGTTAGTTTTCTCACTTTCACTCTCTCTCCCTCTGAGTCTCTGTCCCCTCCTCTATCTGCCTGTCCTCTTCTTTCACTCTCTCTGACTGTCTCATCCCTCTCTTTTCTCCATCTCACTCTCTCTCTCTTTCTTTCTTCTGTGTGGCTGTGTACCCTAAGTTGAGAGAAATTGAGGGATGTCATTTGCTATGAATTGGTAAAATAGTCCTGAATCGATCTGTACCCCGCAAATCAACTCTGGCGCTTAAGGAGAGTCCAGGGCTGGGTCTGTAACTTTTCAGCTCTGCCAAAAAAGATGCACCCTGTACTCGACGCGTCCCAGCATATCCGCATTGTTAATGAGGGGCTACTGTCTCCAGGCTGGGTCCTTTATCCCTGTTTATAATGTGTGGGAATCTCCCGGCCTGTTGAACATGTGACCTGGGTGTGGGGCTCTTGACTGTGACCCCAGCTTCAATCAGCCTCAGGACCACGCCTCCAGGAGGCCGATTGCGAAAGTGACCTTTGACCTCACCATCCCTGGTCAGGTTTATACTTAAATCATCTTTGTTTTGTCTGTATTTTGTTCTTGTTTTCTTTCTTCAAAGTAAACTTTGATGTTTTTGAAAGGTGTCTGTGTCCTTCTTAGTTAATGTCTGTTTGACCAGCCAAGGCAAAACAAAGATGTTTGGCCAGAGATATTACACTGCAAAGCCAGACACAAGTCTGGACAAATATTTCACTCATATATTTAGACTTAAAATCTTATTACTTGGATTTTTTTTCTCAATAACACAAAAATTTGCCAAGGAATTGAGATAATTTGACTCAAGACTTCCAATTGAGGTGTGAGAGAATTTCACTTGTCAAGCACACGGTAAATTGAAATAAAATAGTATGTTCTACTTTTAAGTTCTTTAAGTCACAAAATAACGCTAAAACTTTGAAGGCTGACATTTTTTTGCAGTTGTATTGAGCGTATATGGCTGATATGCCAGTCTCTCTAATAGAGTAATGACTGTCTGAGGGAAGCCAGGGCCTACTGGCCACATTCCTCTTTGACGTTTGTTCCCGGGGAATTATTCACACCTTATCTTGTGGCGCTGGAAGGGTTTATTTATATATATATTTATTTTTTTTTATCAGGACAACAATTGGATTGTGCAGCCAGGGAGAAAAAAAATGGTAATTGAGTATTTTATCAGACGTTTCCGCCGAAACGGACTTTTGTAGGAGCCGTGCGCCGTAAATGAAGATTAAAGCTCTTGTTGGCGCAGAAGAAGCAGATCGGAATGATTTATTAGCGGTGACATCAATATGTCACTGTTCAGAGCCCAAATGGAGAGAAGGAGGGGCGCGGGCGGGTGAGAGAGAGAGAGAGATAGATACAGAGAGAGACAGGGACGTGGAATGAGACACAAACTGTGGCCAGATGGAGGGAGAAAATGGAGAGAGGGTGCAGAGAATGAGGAGATAAAGGGGAAGAGGGAAAGAAAGAGAGAGGAGAGGAAGACAAGAGAAAATGAGGGGATGGAGAGTAGGAGAGATGGTAGAGGAGAGAGAAAGAGAGAGAGGAGAGGTGGAAAAAAAAAGACTGAGGAGTTGCCTGTCTTACAGAAGGTAAATAAACCCTTTAATTATTTGCGCTCGGAGCTGTTAAAGGAGGAAGATAGAATTGTCATTAAGACAGGCCAGCTGTTGCTACAGCTCGCTGTGTAAATTAAGGGTGATAAAAGAGTTGTCATGTGATTTACCCTCCCCGAAATATGCACACAAACACACACACACACACGCACACACAAGCACACAAGTGTGTGCTCACAAACAGCAGAGGCCGCGACAGCGACAGTCTGAAGGAAAGGCGAGGAGTCGAGCAGGTCAGATAAATAGGAGGGTGCTCGGAACGCATTAGCGGTGCGCTCTTCAAAGTGCGGTTCACCGTTAATCTCAGGTGACGTTTGCTCCCATTAGCGGAGATAAAACTTTTCCCAACACGCTGGCCTCGCCTCAGTATTATTGTGCCTTGCGCACAGAGATTCAAGGAAGGAGAGAAATTGTAGGGATGGAAAGACCCTGAGCAAGTAAGAACCTTGCCTCAAGGGATAGGACAGGAAGCTGACATCAGATCAGTGTGGATTTACCCACTGATGTGTGACATCACAAATATGTCATTAGAATGTTCCTTGCTGAGGATTCTAATGGTGATGTAACTGGAGAAGTGAAAGCAGTGGCATTCCGGAACACTGGCTTAGAATTTAGAACGAGTATTCTAAAAAAAACATCCCTTGAAAGGAAAGCTAGTGAGAGTGATGCCCTGTGGTCGCTATTCCCGAAGCATGACCTCTTGTTTGTGTTTTATCTAAATTTGGTAGAGCTGCTCCCTTGCCTGGATAAGAGGATGTGGATTTAGCTCACAACAGCACCCTTGATACTGGTGAAAATGTTCTGACTCGTGTTACTCCTTGAATATCGTAGCTGGACGTTGAAGGAATATCGGAGTAATGCAAAGTGACAAACTTTACAGTTCGGTTCCTTTCCTGTTGCAGCTCCCCACTGGTGATGGAATACGTGTCTTTGTTTTTCTCCGGACTTCTTGGTGATGCTGCGTATCAAAGAGGAATTGGGCAGATTCAGCATTCAAAATGTTGGGTGATCAGAGGAGCCTGAGAAAGACAGAAGCACACACAGTCACATACCCACACACACACACACGTACGCATACTTGAACGATACAGGATACATGCATATACCCATGCACACTTGATCACACACTCTTAAAGACTTTTCTCCTCACTCTCTTTTGCATAAATGGTCTCTCTCATTCACACACACACACACACACACACACGCACACACATGCTCTCCATATCTCATTTAAATATTCTTTCTCGCAAACGCACTCTCTCCTTTTTTCACTCATATACTCTCTGTCACATGCTCTCGTTCACATCATCTCTCTCTCTCTCTCTCTCTCTCTCTGTCTCTCTCTCACACACACACGCACGTACGTACGCACGCACATACATTTCCTTATGGACACACACATTCTCCACATTCTCTCACATTCACATGCACACGCAGTGGCTCTCCACACAAAACCAACGGTCAACAAGAGCTATTCTCTCACAATTCACCTTTACAGAGAGGAAGAGCCCTCTTTGATGCGTCCAGCCTGTGCTACGAATGTGGTGCCTCAGTCCATATCTCAAAGATACATCCGCGTCAGACATTTCACTTATCGGCAGGGCTGGATGCCTATGTGTGTCTGATCTGTCGAGGTGGATGTACAGGCAAGGTCACGTTTGAAAGGCACGGGTTCGAGGGCCCAGTAAATCAGAGGCCACATACGGCCGTCTCTGCCGCTGCCTGATTTAAAACCCCGGCCCAGACCTTCCCTGTCAGCGTGCCGTTTTTTATGACCGCGGTTTACTCTCCGTGATGTAGATAGAGTTCACCTCTGGAAAAACCCACTCTGATGCTCTCTCTCCCCCTCTCCATCTTTCTTATGTTCCCTCTCATCCAATCCGCTCTGCCGTAATTGCCTGGGCTCCTCGGCCTGCTGGAAAAGGCTGAAGCCATTATTTTATGTCCTACGTTTTTGTAAACATCGGAGTGCTCATCCCCTCAGTCGCTGTCCAAAGTGCATATGGAACAACACGTTAAAAATTATCAGTTGTTACTCTTATTTTTCCAAATTCCTGACCCAGAAAAAAAGAAAAGATAAAAGAAAGTGAGGAAAAAGTGATGAATCCTCACAGTGGGTTGTTACTATTCAACTCATAAAGCGCTTTAATTAAAAAAGTGTCCTTCCTCTTTGGGAACATGTCAGCTGCCCGGACGAGTGCTGACAGGTTGAAAATGCTGCGTTTCTAAGCAGGCCTCCCTTGGAAACCGACACACGAGGGGAAAAAAAAAAAAAAAAAAAGTCAGCGAGCGTGAAACCAGTAAACCACACAAAGCCAGCGGTCCCCTCCCGTCGCCCTTTCAGCACAGAGATGACCTCCCGTTCTGCTATTAAATACGTGTTTCATTAATCTGGGCCTAATTTAGTGAGACACGGCGACACGGCTGCCGATTTCGCCAGGCCGCGTCCGGCGCTTACCGTGACAGAATCTGGGTATGAAGCCAACCTGCCATTTTGGAGGGGGCAAAGAAAAAAGAGAACAGCAGCGCAAAAGCAAACGGCCAAAAAAATATTGGGAGCGTAAGGAATAAAGTCTCGGTGGACTCGTGTTTGCGCGAGACAATGGCGCCCTTACGGGATCAATCATGCAAGCTGTGAATGATGTAGCGCGACTTTGTTTGCTGCTCTGCCCAGGAGATGAAGGCAAATGATTAACACTGATGAGTGATGAAGCTGATCAAAGCCAGCAAGGGGGGGGGGGTTCTTTCGTCCGTACCCGGCCCATACCCGACCCCTCTCTGCCACCGTCTGAAAGACCCCTCAGAGTTAGAATTGAATAATGACGCCGCTCATGTGAATTTTGTACTTTCTTTATTGAACATTGCTGCCGCTCTCCAAATATTATATGGGTCCATTCAAATTTTGCATTTCAGGAAAAAGTGCAGTCCCATGAAAGTACCAAAAAAAAAACTTGACCTTTTTTTACTTTTTTTTGGCATTTTTGGATTAGCCCAAGTCACACATTTCTTCTTCAAGATTACTATTAATAAATGAGAATGTTCTAAAGTGAGAATTTTGGTGCTAATGTTGCTATCATAGTCGGTAATTGAAATCAATACAATTCTGGGAGACGCGTTTAGAATTTTTCCAAAAAAAAAAACAAAGCAACAAACTTCCTGCTCTTCAAAGAGTTAAATCACAGAATTTCTTTCTTTGATGTTGGAGTGGGTAAAAAGGACTTCACAGGCCGTTCGTTAATGCCGTGTTTTGAAAGTTTTGTCAGGCGGTTTAATTCTAAAACAATAGCGCAGCGAGCAGCGCTTCGCCAGCGAGCTGTGGCTGGTTGACACGCCCACCGAACCCCCCCACCCCCCTCGTCCACGGCCGCGGGAGAAACACTGCACGTTTTTTACTTAATAATGACACCTCAGCTGCTCTGGCTTTGTTCTCCTGAGCGCAAAATTACAGTAACAGTGTGGAGAAACCACAACAGCCCACTGACAGCCTCTAAATGCTCCACGCCTCCCTTGTCAAGACGTCTCTCTTATGTCGGATGTGCCTCTTTAGTCTTCAGTCGTCAGTTTTTAATCGTTATTTTGCCTCTCGCCTTCATGTTGGGCTCTGGCATTAGCTGCGCTTATTATTTTTTCTCATTCTAGCATGTAATTCTCTTTCAACCTTTTTTTGTAGGTGACAGAGGTGTCAAAATTTGAAATGAGGGAAAAAAAAACATGTTACTGAATAAATTTTTTTCAGGTTTCTATGATGCTGTAGGTCTCATGATGGACTGGGAGAGAAGAACTTTGCCACTTTGCTACAGTCCATTTTAAATGAGCCTTGGCCCACAGAACACAGCGGCGCTTCTGGATCATGCTCAAAAATGGCTTCCTTCTTGCATGATAGAGTTTTAGATGGCATCTGTAGATGGCACGGCGGACTGTGTTTACAGACAGTGGTTTCTTGAAGTGTTCCTGGGCCCATTTAGTAATGTCAATGACAGAATCATGCCGGTGAGTGATGCAATGGCGTCCAAAGGGCCCGAAGGTCACGGGCATCCAGTAAAGGTCTTCGGCGTTGTCCCTTACGCACAGAGATTTTTCCTGTTTCTCTGAATCTTTTGATGATGTTATGCATTGTCGATGATGAGACCTTCAAAGCCTTTGCAATTTGACGTTGAGGAACATTGTTTTAAAGTATTCCACAGTTTTTTTTATACAAGCCTTCACAGGTTGGAGAGCCTCTGGCCATCTTTACTATTGAGAGACTCAGCCTCTCTAAGACATCCCTTTTACAGCCAATCATGTTACACACCTGATGCCAGTTAACTTAATTACTTGCTAAATGTTCTTTCAGCTGATTCTCTTATATATTAATTGCTTTTTCAGCCCTTTTTTGCTTGTGTCCCAACTTTTTTGAGACCAGTTGTGGCCATAAAATTTGAAATAAGCTCATTTTGTGGATAACAATGTAAAATGTCTCAGTTTCAACATTTGAAATGTTATCTATGTTCTATTGTAAATAACATATTGGCTCATGTGATCTGAAAGTCATTGCATTTTGATTTTGTTCACAATTTACACTTCATCCCAACTATTTCGGAATTGGGGTTGTATTTGGTAGAATTATTCATGTTGGTAAGGTCACTCCACCCATCAATTTTGGTCAGTATCAGCTATTGCGAAGTAAGAATTTAGTCCCAGTACTGGGGATCCACCTGCAATTGTAGACGATCGAATGTTCTAGTTTCATAGACTTGTTTTACTGCACTGATAAGCGGTGGAATAACATCAGGCTGCACTTAGGCTCCACATGGAGAAATGAAAGCTCCTGCTTCAGAAAGCATCATTTCTCCCCTCCTAACCTCCTGGAATTGCTGGTTAGTTCAGTGCCCAAAAGTGCAGGAAATGAGTAAAATGAGTAGTTCACAGGTTCATGGGTTTAATAAAAGCATGGTAGAACTTTTCCCCACTGATTCCAAGGCTGTGTCTGACCCAACTTCCTAAAATGCAACCATCTGGAAATGGGCTCTCTCGACAAAATGTATTGTCGGTTGCCTCCTTTGTATTTGAATAAAACCCACTCCTCGCGGCAGAAAGTTGCGCATACTGTATGAAAAGTATGTAAAATTATCTTGTTAAGCTCAAATTATGTGACTGGGCTCATACAGACTGGTGGCGAATTAATGGAAAAATTAACTTAAACTGTCTTTTCAAGGGCTTTGGGCCTCTACAAGCTGCCAGATCAGCTCCGCCTTGGCATAGAGTCTACAAGTGTAGAACTTAACTGGAGGGATGGAGTACCTTTCTTCTGGGAGATATTGTGGTGATCCAGAGTGCTGTTTAACACGTTGTTCCGAAATCTCCCATATCAGCTCAGTTAGTTGTAGATCTGGTGACCATGAAGCTGGTGGCATGTACTTAGGATCATTTTTATGCTCTTAAAATTCAGTGACCCCTTGTGCCCTGTGGGCCTTGGGCCATTGTCATCCTGAAAGAGACCACTCCCATCATAGCCAGAATGTTTCACCATGGGATATAAAGGTGATCACACTGAATAACGCTGTATTTGTCTCTGGTGACCCTTCCGCTTTTAAGGGAACAAGTGAAGTGAAGGATCCGTTAGCCTGGTCTTTGGAAGCCTGCACTAAACCTGAGAGTTTTTATCTTCAAATTTGTGCCATATTTTGTCTCAAATAACCCGATAAAGTGAGTTTACTTTGCTGTCGGCTGATGTAATAGGCTGATTAAGCTCAATGTGGCAACATAGACCAGAAGTGACTGTGGCTCTTTAGGACCAGGGCTGCAGCCCCATGACCTGCGAACCAATAAGTGAACAGAATGGCATCGCAACAAGAAGGGCTGATGCTTCCTGTGGCTGTCATGAACCTCATCATTCAAAGCCAATATGTTTCAGTGAAGGAGATATTGAATTAAAAATATTTACAAAGGTATTACTTAGTCCACTCATGCTAGCTGTAAGTGTTGAAGCAATTCACTTGTGGGAAGTAAACACTTGATGACTTTCTTGCTGATTACCAATGACTCAAATATGTGAGTTAAGTTGTTCAATTCACTAAATTGTAAAAACCGGGAAAATGTGACTATTGGTAATGCAAATTTCTGCATCAGCTATGTCAAATATTAATTGTGGTTGTTTTATTTTGTTATTTTAGATGGTAGGAGGGTTTGGGGAACATGAATTTTAACCAGATGGTGGTGGCTCCAAATTGCCGATGTGAAAGTCCCTTGTACTTGTGAACTTCCCTTCTGCGATAGATGCGGCTGTGGATTGACATCACAATTGTTGTGTCGGGACACCTGCTTTGAACATGAACAAAAATGAAATACAACATGGTGAAAAATAATAATGTTAATGCAGGTTTTTTAATTGCATTTGCTTATAATTCCCTTCTTTCTTTTTTCTTTCTCTTCCATGTTTCAACCTGCGTTCATTGTATCCTGATACAACCATTGTACTCTACAGGTAAGCACCTCCATTTCCTTGCGAACTTTCAGCATTCAAACCTTAAACTATGTTAGGTCGTTCACACTCCAGAGGGCCCGTTTCATCACATTGGCATTAATATCACTGTTATATAATTATGTTAGCATCCCTGCTACCATGCAATTACAGAAGCAACTGGATATTAAGTGGTATTCATTTAACATAAAGTCATTTTCTGCTGAAAACCTGACACAAATTGGCTTGTATGTTGAATGTGAGGGTTTGAAAAAGGGGCTTATTTCTTTCGTCATTTATAAGAAGTGGTGCACTCGAGGGTTTTGGTTATGGAATATTCTCTAACTTCCCCTGCACTTCAAAAAGCAAAACATACATCAGTCTCAACAACTAGTGTAATCTTATATTTTGACAAACTATACCAGGTCTAAAGCAAATATATGGCTGGACCGTTGATGGTCTATGCGTAAAATTGGCCGACTAATGGTGTGACTTCATCAGTCAGTCAGTCAGTCAGTCAGTCAGTCTGTCGGCCACTCACTTACTCATTCACTCCCTCGCTCACTTACTCACTCACTCGGCCATGGACATCCATGAATATAGGGCTGTGCTATGCCGATCCAGCCAAAATTTTGTATTTCTATCACTTCATGCTTAATAAAATATTTCCGATGAGGTGAGGCGGTTTCACTCATTTCAGGATTTACCAGCTGAGAAAGAACATTTTTTTTGCCAGCACACAGTAACTTCAAACAAGCTAATATTTAGTGTTTGAGTGAGTGAAAAAAATACTCGCGTTGCAAAATTTAAAAAAAAACTTGTTTGTGGGATGTGGGATATCCTATGCCAGGTGACTGGTGCCAGATGTGCGGTAGGCCTGGTGTTTGGCTGTGGGGGTCCGATGCTCCTGTGACCTCTGGTCGAATCATCTCTCGGGATACATGTCTTGGCAGAGACCATCTATGTAGTGGAATGTTCTGGAACAAGGCCCTGTGCCATGGCAACATTGGCACTTGCGGGGTTGGTGCTTGTGGCTTTTTGTAAACGGGTGGTTTGCTTTGTCTCGCTGCTCAACTATCTGTTACACTGCTTGTTTTGGAAGAAACGTTTCTCTTTTTTTCTCTGTTTCTTGCGATGCTCCCTCTGTTTATGGGATACTCATAGAAAAAAGATCCCATTTTTATATTCATCTGTTGACTGTAGGGCAGTTTAGGAGAAAAGTTATTTTTAATTGTAATGTGTGTGCGTGCGTGTGTGTGTGTGTGTGTGTGTGTGTGTATGTATGTGTACGCATTTGCGTGTATGATAGGGGATCTCTTGTTGAAACCACGTAGGAAGCGCAGTTGCACACTGTACCCAGAGGGTTTTTCCTTTGATCCAGTTACTTTCCTCCATTAGACACTGTCAGTGTAGAGGAATAATGTACACTATGGTCAAAGGGCCATTTCCTTTTTGTAATCAAAGCATTGCAGGTTTCCTTTTGAGTTATATCCACTATAGTTTACATCATTTCCTCCGCTTAAAGTGTTAGGTCTGTGTCAGATATTAGTTGAATTTGATTATGGTATCTGTTAGAATTGAAGTCATGACTTGCGCATTTATGTCTGATGGTGTCAGAATCCTTGTTTGCATAAGTTTGCCTGGGTGTGTGTGTGTGTGTGTGTGTGTGTGCATGTGGAGGTGTGTTCAGTTTAGTTGAGTTCTAGCTTGTCACATGTTCCATCTTGTATACATACTCAAGGTGCAAAGAAAGGTTTTGTTGCATGCTAATGTCACGGAATAATGCATGTACTGTATGTAACGGAGTGGTGTGTGTGTGTGTGTGTGTGTGTGTGTGTGTTTGAGTGTCATTGCACATGTACTGTAACACTAACTGCACCTCCCGCCCCACTGCATTACAAGGCTGTCACCATCACCAGCCGTGTTAAATTGTGTGTTTCAATTAAAGTAAGTGGTTTAATGGGAGGCTTTATTTTTTCCCCATCCCCCTGTCTAATTCACTTTCTCGCTGATTTTTACTTTTTTCAAAACACCACACAAAACAAAGCACCGTCTTTCTGCACGTAGTTATATCGGCTTCACTGGGTGACTTTATTAAGGAGGCGAAATAAGCAGACGTGTCAATTTCAGTGTCAGTCTGTCAGCATTAAGGCGTACTTGCATTAGTGTTTAATGCTGAGCCCCCACAGAGAAGCAAGGGGATTACTTAGTCAGCCAGCAAACTACATGACCCAATCTGCACCTCTGTCCTCCGCCAGACTGAAGAATGGGGTCAGAGGTCAAAAGTTAGATGGATACAAGGTCAAGAGGTCACTTGTTTCACACTACAAAGAGGGAAGCATTGGAGAGAGGCATCTTCCAGTACAGACCCTGGGTCAGTTCCTGTCTGTATCACTGATTGTAGATTTGATTAAATTTGCTCCTGGTAAAAACTGTGATGTTGTAATGGTTTCTAAAGATGCATCGTCAACGGGTTCCGTGCAGCTGTGTTATGTGACATTTAAGTAACCTGATTTATTAATGGGGCACAGAGTCTTAGAACCTTTTTCATGTTTCTGTGGAACCTGTTGTTGAAATGTTTAAAAGTAAATCCTGCATTCAGTTTTTCTGAGTGTGGATTCACTGATCCTGAATCAGTGATGGCCTGAATATCCTACCTGAGATGTAGAGCAGAGTGAGCATATATATTCGATGGTAATCGGACTTTGATTTTTTCACATTTGATTGTATGAAAGGCTGTGCTGTACAAATGCATTATTGGTACCATTCTCATTTTTGATCCATCTTTTCATCCTCTTATGTCCAGGTTTGAGGTGGATTTTTAATTTAGTTATTTGTGGGAAATTTTAATTGATACGTGGAAATTACTGCTGCTTTCATTTATGGCCATGTATTATTTAAAGTAGTGTGTGTATGTGTGTGTGTGTGTGTGTGTGCAAGTATGTGTGTGTGTGTGTTTGCGTGTGTCTGTGCATGTGTGCGTGTGCATGTGCTTGTGTGTTGGCCATATGTATATTAGCATGCATATAATATCATAAGGAATGTGGTTGAGTCAGTTGACATCTTGTGAATTCTACCGCATTACACAACCCTGTACATATGGCTTTTCCTTTATACTCTGGGACGATAAGGTGTTGTCGCCTAACGGAACAATATCCTTCCATTTTGTAGAATATGTTAAAGACTAAATTATGTTGGGAACATATTCTATTTCCCTTAAGCTAGTAGAGCATATGTCTGCCTGCCACACTGTCACCCTGCAGAGCTGCTATGACTGATGGGGAACATGATTAATATCTCGACGCTTTCTTTTCACGCCGCCTATTATTCCAGCACCCAGGAAACTCTTTCAAGGTTGTATTATTTCTACAACCTCCCAACATGTTTTAACTGCTTTCATTATACCATCTAACAGCATGGTCATTTTTTCGGTATTCTTTCGTTTTTATTAGCAAATTCAGAATGTGAAATCTTAATAGTGTTTTGGCTTCATCACTGGCAAAAATCTTTTCTCTATTTGGCAGGGTGCAGTTGTGGGTGGTGACTATTTAAATGTGACTCCGCCTTTCTACCTCAGCCGTGAATCTTCTAATAATGGGTCAAGGGCTCCGGAGATAACATGAACCATAAATTATGATTTGGAGGGAAATGATTATCTAAAGGGAAAGAGGCCTAAATATCAAAATGAACAGTACAGTTTTTGGAAAAAAAAAAAGCTTTAAGCACAATGCTAGGATGAAGAATGACTTGAAAAGGTTTTGAGCATATTGGTCAAAAGCCAAGATTGTCTGATTCGTGCATCTTTCTTATTTGAAGTTGCTATACTCGCTCTGAGTAGTTGCTGAATACTGCGCTGGTAGCCAGTATTTCACTCACTGAACGTGTGATGTATTTGGCACCTGTCATTCTCTGTTCGACCATACTAAACATATAACCACAGCCTCGTAGTTTATGTTTGAATCACTCGACTGAATCACTGCCTTCTCCTTGAACCCACCTTCTCTCTGGAGTTGATGTGATTGGTTATAACACAGAGAAGTAGGTGGGGTTTATCACTCTCAGCTGAACTTCTTTAGCTAGGCCTGTTTGAGAGAGGTGTTTATAACCCTTGTGTATGCAGTATTCTCAATCAGATGACTCAGGAAGACAGGCGTGAGTCCCAACTGACCTGACAGTCATCACAAATACAAGATATGACTTATCTTAGTACAGAGGGCTGGAATCTCCTCCAAAAGAGGTAAGGGACAGAGAGGAGAAATGAAGAACGTGTGTCCTAAGGACATGTGTTACCCAGGTATGTTTATTAGTCTGGGTTTGTGAGTCAAAGTGTGACGCAGAGCAGTGCAGGTGCCAGTAGAAATACAGCCCTGTCAGTTTAACTGGAATTACATTTAAAATACTATCACTGAGGACAAGTTGGTATTATTTCTTGAAGGTAAAAGCATCCGGAGGGATAGTCAACATGGTTTCCATAAGGGAAGGTACTGCCTGACAAACCCTTTGGAATTCTTTGAAGAGGCCACAAAGAGTTATGACCAAGGTGGGGTCATGATGCTCAGATTTTCAGAAAGCGTTTGATAAGGTACCAACATGTGTAATTGATTATTAGAACAAGGTCCGTAGGAATTACAGAAGGTATTGTGTAGAGGAATTGCAACTGGTCATGGGATAGAACGCAAAGAGTGGTGGTCAGAGAGATCTCATCCAAGCTAGGCATTGTGAGACCTGGAGTCCCACAGGGATCAGTGCTGGGACCCTTGCTCTTCCGCATCTAAAAAAATTACCTTGACAGGAATTTTGAAAGCATTTGGTTTAATTTGATGATGATACCAAATTGGAAGGTTTGGCTAACAGTTTAGACTCTGCTAAGGTGATGTAGGATGTTTTAGGTAGAATCCAGATGTGGGTGGAAATGTGGCAAATGAAATTAATTATAACTGGATGTAAACTTGTACATGTGGTAATAAAATCATTAGGCAGGATTACTTTATGCAAAGTTAAAAATTGGAATGTGCTCTACTTGAAAAAGACCTGGTAGTTATTGTGGACCAAAGCTTTATGGGTTCTAGCCTCGATGCTTGAGCAGTAAAAAAGGCCAATTGAATGCTGCAATATATTGCCAGAAGTATTGAGTGTAAATCAAAGTAGATTACACTCATCTTGTACAATATCTTTCTCAGACCATGCTTGGAGTATTGTGTGCAGTTCTAGGGGACTTTACTACAAGTAAAATATAGAGGCTGTAGAAAAGGTTCAAAGAAGAGGCACAAGTTGATTCCTGGTATAAAAGATGGTCGTTACTTGGACAGACTGCAGAATCTTTATAATTTTGTGTTATATTATGTCAGTATGTTATGTAATGCGATGTTATGTATTAGATTCTAGTTGTGCTGGATAGCATGATTTCTGAGATCACAAATATAATATCAAAATGCTGTTTCCTGAATATTCTGTGACTTAAATTGCAATCAATCAGTCCTGGCAATGAAAAACAGTAGAGTCATGGAGCACTGACATATAATTTAAAGAAAAAATCCAACAAAAACCTACTTCATAAGAGGTTGAAATACGATTGAAACAGTGAATGTTACTTTAGTATGTGACACATAGATCTGTTGACCACAGGTGTTCTTGCCATGATTTGATTTAGATTCCAGATTCAATCTGGGTCACCCAGAACTAATTCTGTTCAACTTTAAGACCGATTAATGTTTTCTTCTCCTCGGAACCTGCTGGTAACTGATACAATGGTGGTGTTCCTCAAAGAGCTGGATGCCAGAGAGTTTTAGGGGTCGAGCAGTGCAGAGATCCAGTCATTTGTTATGATTCGTACCCATAATATATGTGTCCCGGGTCTACAGACGAATAAGCCTTTCTGGCAAACTCTGCTGCATTTACAAAAAATGTTTATTAATGTAATTGACTTTGTAAAATAAACTAATCAAAATTTTGGTGTTCTTTTTTTGTGAACAAGTTAACAGCATATGAATAGTTAGCAGGAACTACGTTGATGCTCTCATATGAAATCAGAAGATATCCTGACACCATGTACCTAACGGTGTCACACCAATGCTTATGCAGCTACTTTGCTTGTTTCGGCATGTTTGCATAGGACAGCTGAAAACACTGAACAGACAAAGTGAATTTGGGATTGACTGGAGACTGAGCCTACTTGTGGCTACATTAAACACTGCCAATAATAAAAGGCTCCCCTTTATTTAACTGGTCTATTGGGGAGAAGCGTAACTGCCTTTCCTGGCTGGATCTTTGGGAACCAGAACAGCAGTGGAACATGGGTCTGTATGAATCATTTACCCCATTTGCTCAGCTCCTCTACCATTGGGAACATTTTATTGCTTTTACTACCCAATTATCATTTACTGCTTCGGATGCATAATGCGCTCGTGTCCTTGTACCGGTTTTATCCTGTAGCTTCACAACTCATGAATTATATGTTTTTTTTTTTTTTTTTTTGCGTTTTGCAGCCGGTGCGTATAACTGGCCCAAGGGGGAGAAAAAATAGAAAATAAGTTCATTTTGGCAAGTAACTTAGTTGTGTATTGGACTTAAAATCTTTTCTAATTACTACACAAATATTGGCTATTAGGTGAGATGTTTTGCTACATCATGTGACTTGCTAATGGGTTTGGGAAAATTCTGCTGGTCAAGCAAGCTAAAGCCTCTATTGAGTAGAAAATAATTTTAGATATAATTTTTAATGGAGGGAGTTCACTGTGGTGAAGCCTTCAAAGGTCCTCCCAAGCTCCCTGTGTCATTTGTAGAGCTCGCCCTCCTCAGTGTATTGGTGAATATGACTTTAACCCGGGTCACTGCAGTGTGGAAGCACCTCTAGCTGACAGATGGATGTCTGACTCCTGTTGCGGAATTGCTAAGATCCTTCATGCCCCTTTGAAACACCTCAGTGACTGATTACTGCTGAGAGAGAGGGACAGAGAGAGAGATGTGGAGATCGGAGAAAGACGGATAACTGGTAGAATGAGTGTATTGCAAAACAGGATCAGTCGCTTCTCACCAAAATATCAAAATACTTGATCACTTGACTAGTCTGAATGCTCCACTGAGAAATTTAACCACCTTGTATGTAGAGGATCCCGGATTTGCATTAATGGATAAATACCAAGAGCGATTGAAAAACAACATCCCATTGGTCAGATCATTCTAACATACATTTAATTCTGCAACTTATTTTAAAATCTGTCAGTTTGTTAATTGTATAGTAATTACATATGAATCTATATTTTACTCAAAGAGTATGGGGATGTGCTGGCAGACCGGAGGGGGGGGTTTAAGGATGTTTAAGGATATATCGTACTGTTGGCACTGTTATTGCACAAATTCCGCATCTTCCAGTACTTCAATTTTTTTTCGTTTTTTTTTTTTAACGTGCGCATACATTATGAACAGGTGGCGATTGTGCAATGATTCAGAATTAACGGGAATCAAGGGGCGCTGGGGAATAGTAAGGGGGCGCAGCGCCCCTGTTACCCTGTTTAGAAGAAACCCTGGGTCTCATCATCGACAGTGCATAACACATCAAAAGATTCAGAGAAACTGGAAAAATCTCTGTGCATAAGGGACAAGGCTGAAGACCTTTATTGGATGCCCGTGATCTTTGGGCCCTCAGACGCCACTGCATCACTCACCGGCATGATTCTGTAATTGACATTGCTAAATGGGCCCAGGAATACTTCAAGAAACCACTGTCTGTAAACACAGTCCGCCGTGCCATCCACAGATGCCACCTAAAACTCTATCATGCGAGAAGGAAGCCATTGTTGAGCATGATCCAGAAGCGCCGCCGTGTTCTGTGGGCCAAGGCTCATTTAAAATGGACTGTAGCAAAGTGGCAAAGTGTCCTGTGGTCAGACAAGTCCAAATTTGACATTCTTGTTGGAAATCATGAGCGTCGTGTCCTCCGGGCTAAAGAGGAGAAAGACCACCCCTCCTGTTATCAGCATTCAGTTCAAAAGCCAGCATCTCTGATGGTATGGGGATGCATTAGTGCATATGGTGTGGAACACTTGCATGTTTTAAAAAGCACCATGAATGCTGAAAGGTATATAAAGGTTTTAGTGCAACATATGCTCCCCTCCAGACGACATCTATTCCAGGGAAGCCCTTGTGTATTTCAGCAGGACAATGCAAAACCACATACTGCAGCTATTACAACAGCATGGCCTTGTAGTAGGAGAGTCTGTGTGCTGAACTGGCCTGCCTGCAGTCCTGATCTTTCACCGATTGGGAACATTTGGTGCATAATTAAATGAAAAGTCTGTCAAAGGAGACCCAAAACTCTCCAGCAGCTGGAAGCCTGTATTAAACAAGAATGGGATCAAATTCCAATGGCTAAACTCAAGAAACCTGTCTCCTCAATGCCCAGACGCCTCCACTCTGTGTTAAAAAGAAGAGGGGATGCTACACCATGGTAAACAGGCCCCTGTCCCAACTTTTTTGAGACCTGTAGCAGCCATCAAATTTGACATGAGCTCATTTTGTGGATAAAATTGTAAAATTTCTCAGTTTCAACATTTGCTATGTTATCTCTGTTCTATTGTGAATAAAATGCTGGCTGGTGTGATTTGAAAGTCATTGCATTTTGATTTTATTCACAACTTGCACTTTGTCCCAACTATTTCGGAATTGGGGTTGTACTTACGTATGCTTGTAATTATTATTGTGTGTGCTGCAATTTTTTTTTTATTTTTTCATTATGACGACTTATGAAAAGTTAGAAAGGTTTTATATTTCTATGTATGTATATATATATATTTTTTTTTTGGACATTTTTACGGTTGGCTTGTATGATTCTCTTTTAACATGTTACTTCGGGTACTTTATGTAGTTATGATGTAACTTGTTTGTTTGGTTTATATTGCGCTTATTGATTATTCGTAGTCTCTTTTTCGCCGATGCCCCAGTTTAGTATTCCTGGGAGTCACTCTGATTTCTTCCATTTCATTCATTCACTCAGGATTAAAAGCCTGTGCTGAGTGAGTGTAATGTAATGTAATGTAATGAATAGAGCAGGATAAGTGAGAGAGGGGAAGGGGAAAATGTGGCTACAAGTGACAACATATTGTCCTGTGCCAAAAATCGAAAAGGAGTCGATTTTACTGTATCCCAAACTAAAGACAAGTGAAGACAAGACAAAAAAAAAAAAGAGTCAGATATGCAGTTTTGATTTTGCGTTACTTTAAGAAAAAATAGAGACATGGGAATATGAAAAGAATCTCGCTATATCGCAGTGAAAAGTAAATGATCTTTGCGGGGAATAATTGGTCTGACAGGAAAGGAAATGAAATGACAGGAAAGTAAAGAGGCCATTGGGAGCGAATGTTGACGTGGCGCAGTTGAGTAAAAATTCGAACAAGTAAAACTGCTCATGACTACGTTTGACAGTCCCCTTCAAAAACGTTGAGTAAAAACACAAGTGGACAAAACGGAAATGCAAAAAAAAAAAAAACTCTTCACTTTGTTCGTCGGGTGAATCCGCGCTTAATTAGCGGGCATCGTTAGCGTGGGCCTGTGACGGACGAGCATAAATATTCAGGAGGAGGAGGGCGGTGGTGGGGCAGTGCTGAAGTGTCAGTTTTGCGGCAGTGAAGGGCAGGGGAATATGGCGGAGTCCTGTGCTGCTGATTCAGGAGATTTCTGGCTGCAGTGGAGGTCAATGCTCGCCTGGGGACTGGGAGGGACGCGCGGTAAAATAATTACTTAAAATTGTGTAAATAAGATATGCAGTGTCTCACTCTGTCTTTTTGCACGGAGGATGGGGGGAGGTGGAGGGAGTGAGAGAGGTGGGAGGGGAAGAGAGAGAGAGAGAGAGAGGTAGAAAGGGTTTTGTATTCTTTTCTGACAGCTTGGGATCCTTTGGGAGCGACAGCAGAGAGATTTGATTAAATGGAGGCCCGGGGGTCGCGACCCCGTCTAAACACACTGCAGCTCTCAGCATTAATCAAATAACGCTCAAAAAATGTTGACCTTGCCTCTGCCGCCAAACGGGGTTTATTCTGAAGAGACAGACCTGTTGGGATTCGTTGTGTGTGTATGTGTGTGTGTGTGTGTATATACACTCTGTGCGTGTGTCTCTTATGTGTGTATCTGTGTGCACACACGTGTGTATATGGGGTACATCCGACTGTGTGTGTGTTTTAGATACAAAGAAAAAGCCTGTCCCATGAAAAGACAACCTGCTCATTAGTTAAGAGACGTCGGCCCCCTATTCATGAAATCTCTCACAGGAAGATCGCTGATCTTGGGCAAGTTTTATGGTATTTGCTCATAGTGGATGTGGTGAGGAGGTGGGAAGGGGAAACTGATCTGAGATCAGAGTTCATGCTTTTGAGAAACTTTGTGAATTGAGGCCATTTTCTCCAGTGGCAGTTTCGCTGTTTTGCCCGGTTCTTCAGCACGAGGCACGAGAGCATCATTGTCGAGAAGGTCAAGCTCAGAGACGTGCAGTCTTCGGTATCCTCAGGCGAGTGGAGGCCGAGGTCCTTGAACCCCAAATGCCTAAGTTGGTTAGCGAGGATCGTAAAGAGAAACCATGGAATGATGTAGGAGTCAAGGCCCAGCCTCAAATTTATAATGCAGTTCCCTTTTACCCATTTTCCTCCTCAACCTGACTTCACTGATTGGGTATGCCCCATAGCCCAGGGGTAGGTTAGGGCAGAACAATACAGAAGAGAAGGAATAAAAGCAAGTAAACTTCTCCAGTTCTCTGAATGTTTGATTCCCACGTGGGTACGGATATAGTGCCTTGAAGTCATTTGTTTGAGGAACCTTAAAACCTTAATTTCCTTTGGCTGTTAAATCCAGCGAGGGCTTGGATGCTAGAGGCCTACTCCCATGGTTTTTATCCTTGGGAGAGAGGATTTAATGTGGAAAGTCCTTAATATTGTGTTTTTAAGCTGCAATAATTGCCCTCAACGAAAATTAAATCGCGTAGAAAGCTGCTGCCTTGGTTTGCTCAGGATTACCCAGAATGCACTCCGTTTTGGACGTGCAGCTTACCTTCAATTACTGTAGAGCAGTCCCTGTGGAATTTCTCTCCCCACCTTCACTGTTTATTCTGGCTTGAAGTTGAATGGTAGCTGAACTTACTGATTGAATTAAAACAAGATTGAGTTTTACACAAAGTTTGTCCAATATTTGTGGGAAAATAAAATGACAGCTTTTTGTGTTGGGGCTGAGGGACAGTGTGGAAACCATCATGGTCCTTTGTGTTTTAAGGAGAAAAAGAACCGTGGAAATGGCCCTTGATGCCTGGGGAAAATGGTCATTCCCAGAGCTTCACTGAGCAGGCAGAGCTTTAGGTAAATAAAAATATTCCCTGGAAACAAGAGTTAAGAGGTATTAGTGGAATAACAAGGTTATTCTTCAGAATGTTACGATGTCTGTGTGCCAGTTTAGCCGCGGTGCGAATATGCAGATTAAAGCAGCAGCTAATTTACAACCTCGTTAAAAAACAACTTCTCCTTCGGTTATTACCCAAAACATATTTATTGTCGTCCATTAAAAAGCTGGAAATTAAACGCTTTACATGCGTTTATTCGAAAGCATTTACTGCTCGGCGTATTCGGTTTATTACGCGCCTGGTGTTTGCTAAAAACAAACTGGGAAAACAGAGATAAGGGAAGGAGGGAAATTGCTCCTCGCGTGGGTAAATACGGCAGCTAATCGATCGGCTGACTGGCGGCTACGATTTGGACGCTTTCAGGAAGTTTCAGACTCCGTTTTCTGTCCGTTTTGTCTTTAAGTACATTTTCTGAAGGTCTTTTTTCTCTCTTGGGTTTGGTTTAGAACAGCGCTGTGTTTGAACAGTACTCTGAAACAATGAAAGCCTTGGGAGCTTTATTTTCGTTCCTCAGTAAGTGGAGTTCACCTTCCTGTGTTTGCCTGCGCCTCTGTCCTCACCAACCTTGTTGAAGTACCAAAGGGCACCCAGGGTTGGCTTTTACAAATAATTATCAGGCTTTTCCTTCACGATTATTGTCAAACTTATACGTGTAATAGGATCTTGAGAGTATTATTACAAACAAGTTGGCTTGCAGGCTTTTTAAAGGGCAACACTTCTAAAATGGTTCAGTGCATTCCTCTTGATTGCTAAAATTACACTTTTGAAATGTATTAGTCACTCCTTATTAGAGGCCAAAAAGTGTAACATTTCAAAGGTGTATTGATGTTTCAGCTGTGTTGACAAATTAAAACATCATTCAGAGGCATTAATAATGTTACAATGGGAACCCATTGTGTTTTATATTAGCTGTTCCAGGTGTATTCATCCTCTCAAAGTTCACCACAGAGCAGCAAAGGCAGTCAGCTCTGTAACCAACAGTCTGGACATGTGCAGCATGGTATATCTCCTGCACTGGACCAGTGGAGCCAGATTAGATATACCCTTTTCCTGTTTAATATGAAATATTTTGTATTTCATCTTATGAGGAAGAATGTAAGTAATTGAAATAAAGTGTAAAAATAAGTACTGATTGGTTAATTTGAGTACGGAAAACAATTTATGGTATTCTAAATATTAAAAAACATGATTGCCCGTTGTTTATATGTTTTTTTTTTCTATCTGGAAAATAATAATGGAAATTTTGTCACATGAGTAACACAAGGTCGCAAGTGACATTTTTGGTGAAACCCTTTTGTCATCCAATGAATCAAGGGGGTACCACAGTAGTACTTCATGGTGAGAAAAACGGGTCTCACCAGGAATACCACTTGCGACCTTGTGTTACTCATGTGACGACTTGTTTCCAAAAAAATTAGAAATGATAAGTGAAATGTAAATATAAACGGGATGTAGTGATTTGCTAACCATTTAAGACCTTGCCAATTTCAGACAGACGATGCCATACA
Organism: Gymnothorax javanicus; assembly: GCA_029692085.1. Lineage (NCBI taxonomy): Eukaryota > Metazoa > Chordata > Actinopteri > Anguilliformes > Muraenidae > Gymnothorax > Gymnothorax javanicus. Next base: position 26,653,005 of record CM056210.1, on the reverse strand, counting down.
CCATATTCTGCATGCATTGCAGCAACATTACCCTTTAGTAAAAGATTCTGGGGGCTAAACAGGCCTACCTGCAGTCCGGACCTTTCACTGGAAATATTTGCTGCATTATGCAACAAAATATATGACAAAGGAGGCCACGTAGTGTTGAGCAGCTGAAATGCTACTTAATGCGAGAATGGGAAAACATCTTGTTGTCCTTACTACAGTTGTTGTTCTCAGTTCCCAAACAATGTCAGAGTGTTTTTAAAAGGAGAATTGATGCAATACAGCGGTAAACATGCCCCCATCCCAAATTTTTTTTAAACTTGTCGATGGCATCAAATTCAAAATGAGCTGATATTTTTCAAAAAACAATAAAATTTCTCAGTTTCAACATCTGATATGTTGTCTTTGTACTGTACTATTGTCAATTCAATATAGAGTTTAAATGGTTTGTAAATCATCGCATTCTGTTTCAATTTACGTTTTAAACAATGTCCCAACGGGGTTCTCAGAGAAGCATCTCAATTTGTTTCCAGAAATATCACAAAAATCGTATAATATCCACCGCAGAATTATTGCAGTTTAATAAGTGTGATTTTGCATTTTCAAAGCATCACATTATGATCCTGCAATATCAGTTTCTGTACAGCTTAGGAAATGGGGGAAGCGTTTTGTATTTTTATTAGCATTGGAATCAGTGGACTTTTTTTGCCAGGTGGAAGTGTAGTTGCATTCTCGCCCGAGTCTTCGGCTCCAGTCTGAGTTGCTTGATATCTCACATTGTGTTCCCGAAGAATCCTTCACAGGGGAAGATTATTCTAATCAGATAGAGTTTTTTTGAATTCTCTCCCAGAGGGCGAGTTCTAGTGCTAGTATTTGCTTATCAAATCATCCCGATAAGTGGCCAGATACCGCTCGCACGGCATATCAGAAGATTTGCGTTCGTCCTTAATCCTATTCCCACAAGCGCAGACTTCCTTTTGTTTGAATAATGAGCTGGAAAATTTAATAATTCACTTTTCCTGCCTTTGCTGTCCTAGCTCATGAAAGGGAAACACTCTTACCAGTGAAGTTCCTCGCTGTGCGTGACAACTCCTGGAGATTAAGCCCTCCTCCTCTGATAGCTGTCTTATACTTTCTGGTGATTTTTCCTGTTTAGCATTGCCTGACTGATATGTGGCGGGCCATAGTGGCAAAAACTCATTCCAGAATTTTCACCTTAATGTCAGAAACACCCTTTCTTCCAATATAGCAATAACACACTCTGCAATCATGTTTTCACATTCATAGAAGATACTGACCTGCACAAATGGCATGTTGTAAGTGTAAAAGTGTACCTGGTTATTGTAAAATGAGGCCTTTGATCTCCGTGCCTTTATTTCTCCGGACCCACTTTACCTCATAACTTCCTAAACCAGAAGTGGGCCACAGAGGCTATATCTGTCCCTGGCTACAACTCCATTTTCTGGCCTTTCATTATTTAATTAGCTAATACATATGTGAAACCTTACATATCAGCCTTTTTTCTTGAAATGCTCATGAATAACCACTAAAGACTGTTCTTGCGTCCCAAAATGAAATATTTTACAGCGATCTAATCTTTGAGTAAATCCTTTTTTTTTTTTTTTTTTTGTGAGTGCAGCTAATTAGCTCGATAAATTAGGGTTATTGTTGGAAACGAAAACTTGCATACATGCTGGCCCTCCAGGACCGAAATTGCCCACCCTCGTCTTAAATTATGGCTCTAAACCCAAAATCGGTCAAGGAAATGATGGACTTGGGTCCCAGAATGAGTCAGTGGTTCGCTAGGCTATGCTAGTATAGCTGAGCATTTGACTGGTCCCTGAAAGGTGCTAAAATTGTTATTTAGGTGTCGATATTAAAAGGTTTAAGAACCAGTGCTGTAGTCTAGACTCGTGCTCCACGGGGACACACCATTTCCACATATCTTATTGCAACTACACTGCTACAACGCCTCTGGTGCAATGACTGTGTGTTGTGTAATGCAGTCCATCATTACGCCAGTAATCTCATCAATAAATGCGCTTTGAGCAGTCACAGAAATACTGGTTCAGGAACTGAAAGTGCTCCCACAGTATTGCAATTACCTGGAGTTGCTAATCAGCACCATTCTGCACTGAAGAAGACCTAATCAGTGAAATCAGGTGGTTGAGGTGAATGATGGATATAGGAAATGCATTGAAGAACTTTTATGGTCTTTACACTTTGACTTTTTGGCTGTAATTTGTTCATTTCTCCAATAAAGGCAATGTGGAGGGTAGCAAGTTTGTTTCTGTGCAAGTGTATGCAGGTTTGCATTGTGTGTATGCACTTGTGTGAATACCTGTGTGTGCGTGTGTGCATGCGTGCGTGCGTGCTTGTGTGCCTGCGCGCGCGTGTGTGTGTATGTGTCTGTGTGTGTGCGCGTGCGTGTGTTTTTGTATATGAGCTTGCGTAACTATACTTGTGAGGACTATTCAGGAACCACATCAGTGGGCATTTTGAATGGTCCTCACGCAGGCGTATTTGTTGAAGTTATTGTTACAGGCACAGTTGGGGTTAGGGTTGGACATAATTTGGTCATGGTTACAGCCTTGCAAAGGCTATGCACAATGAATGCAAGTCATTACAATGTCCTCGTAAGTGTGGAAATACAAATGCTTGTGCGAGAGCGTGTGTGTGCGTGCCTGGGTGCTTGTATCTTTGCATTGCACATGACTGTATACGTATGTTTGTGTACATGGCAGTGAAGTTCATGGTCCATCTGCTCGTTGGGTCCTGCTGAGAGTTTATTTGGCTCATGTTGTGATTCCCAGGGCCGTAAACCAGCAGTAAACTGGTTAGTGGGCGGGGAGAGTGGGAGGGTTTGGTGGGGGGGGGGGGGGGGGTTAGGGGCTGGGAGTGATGGCGTGGCCTGCCTGTACCTCTGCGTGTTATAAAACCAGACAAAGCTGGAAAGTCCTGGTTTGGAAAGTAAAAATTCTCCCCAGAACTTCAGTCCAACCACATGCATTTACTTCTGCTAGGAGGTAGAGCTAATCAGCTCGTTTTGTGCACGGGAGAAAAGCATGACAGGATTTTTACTTTTCTGACCCCTGGATATTCAGCCTCTGAAACCAGCCCTCCGCAGCGGGCTGCACATCTCCCGCTTCCCTTCGTTTTTCTCTCTGGCTCTTCCGTGTCTCTCCATTTCTATCTCTGCTATCTGCCTCCCTCTCCTCCCCTCTCTCACTCTCTCCCTCTCCCTCCATCCTCCTCCCACCTGTTCCCACTATGTGAACCCAGACAATGAAAACAATGGGAGAGCGCTTTTCTCTCGCCCTCTCCCCCCCCCAAGTCTGATTTCATGCCCCAGCTGTTGTATTGGTTTTGATCCTGCCTTTTATTTAACCCCTCTGGCTAATGTTTAAAAACAATACAGCTCGCTCCCATTATTTATTCACGTGATCGTTTTTCTCATCTGAGGGGGCGTGGCCCATCTGCGAGATGTAATAAACCACGGTAATGAATTAGCCTGTTGTCTTCTCTCCCTCTCTCTTTTAGTCTCTACCGCTCATGCCATTTCTCTTTTTTTATTCCATATTTTTTTACCATTTTCATTTGGTTGGTTCACTTTCAGCTAATTTTTTTTTCCCTCCAGTTAACCCTTTTGCAGGATAGACATACTTTTTTCATTTACTCAAGCAACAATAATATATAAAGAATGTCGACGCTAATTTAGTACAATTCATTCTATAGTGAAAGCCTACACAGCAGTAGATTTTCACAAACGAGGTTGGGAAATTCAGGAAAAGAATTATGGGATTTTGAGTCTGTCTTAAAACATGAGCCACGTCCACGTCAGTTCAGCTGAGAACTGGCCTGCATTTGGGTCAGAATGACCCATCCAAATGATGGCTTTGCACAGTGTGAAAGATTTGGTGTTAAATCTACTTTTACAGAGTACTTTCAACTCTAATGGAGTTTCCATTGTCCTTTGTGGACTCATATAATCTCTGGTACTGTTGGACAAACACTGGACATTCGACTGTGCAGAGCTGGCTGAGCGGCAGGGAAAGAAACACAAACTGAGTGATCAAAAATGAGTTTCCTCGCAGAGGAGATAAAATGAGGATAAGGTGTGTTTGCTTTCGTCCCTGGACTGTAGACACACAGTGAGACATGGCCGGTCTTTAGAGCCGCGTCTACTCTTCATACATTTTTATTCGCCCAGTATTTCCCCAGGCAGTTAGAGATGAGTCTGAGTCTGTAGTCTTGCAGTTATCTTCACCTCTACTCTCAAAATCAATCAAACATACAAACAGAAATCAGGGGCTGTTTGTCCTCGTGCTTTTGTATGTGTTTGTGTGTGATGTGCTTGCCTGCCTCTGTATGTTTCTGTGTAAATCTGACAACATGGTGTGTATTAAAGCTTGCGCGTATGTGGTTTTTGTTTAGTGCGCACGTATGTTTGTATATATGCAGTATATATGTATGTGCTATGTGTGTATTTGTGTTTGTGTATGTGTGTGTTCTTTTGAGTGTGATAGAGATAAAATATGCATGTATACATGTTGTGTGTGATAACTGAGAGAGATCCAAGGGAGAGGATATAACTCCATATATTCACTCTCAATCACTCCCTGAATGGCAGGTGACACGACTGCCACTGAAATATGTGCAATTTGGAAGCACAGGCCTCTCTCTACACCCCCTGCTCTCTTAGGAGACCTCCCCTGGATTGGGCCCTCTTCCCCTTCAGCGAGCGCCAGCCGACCTGGGGGGTGGCCTCTGCCTCACCCCCATTCCATCTCGGTATTTATTTAAAAAGGAATCAATTAAAGCGAAATCTCTCTGAAGGACGGATTTGGTGGGAAAACCGAGAGGGCGGTCAATGCTCGGATCGTGCAGACAGTGCATCTTTCTGGCCTCAATGTTTTTTCTGTCTTCTTTACGGGAGGGAAAAAAAAAACGCTCCTAATTGGCTCATGCAGGAACACAGCACCATCCCTTCTACTGAGATCTGCCTTATTTTCTTTTTATATATCGATTGTTTTCTCTCGGTCCCGCCCTCTGAAGAAAAAACAGCCCTCGTCCCCGCGCCCTCTGACATCTTCGTTTTCAGAGTTAATCCATGCAGATTTTTCTTTTAAACTGCAATGACTTCGTAATCAGAAACTGCTTTGCTGTTAGAAGCATGGTGTGGTAGAGCTGCACAGAAGTTGTGAGTTCGAGCGGCAAAAGCTTGGCTTTCAGTTTTGTCATTTATTCTGGCTGTAGTCCCTCCTCCCCCCCTCAAAGATGCACAAACACACACACACACGTACACACCCCCACACACACACACACACACACACAGCTTTGTTGCACTACTCATTGCAGGTTATCTAAATATCTGTTATGGGTGCTGGGTTTCAGTTGGCTTTTACCGTCTAGTGTAGAATTACAATAGAACAGCCCGGAAAACTCAAAGCTACCCTTCACGATTCAGCCTTTTTACTGGTTCCTCTTGTCTTCCGTGCCTTTCCTCTGTTCTTTTCCTTTTCCCCGTTCCGTCTCCTTCAGCCGTCTCGTTGCTGACTCTCTCGTCTCCTCTCATTCCTGCTGTCCTTTATTTTTTTTCCTCCATCGCTCTCCTGTGATGTACACTGGCAGCGACGGTAATAAGCAAAGCCCTCTTCGCCATTCGCAGCCGGCAGCTCTTCATAGAGGAGGCCGCGGGCAGGTTCAAACGATTTGTTAGGTTATTGACATTTAATTGGAAGCACTTTGCCGCCGCGTCTACTGAAAATGCTGTTCGTTTAGTCTCCGGTCTCCATGGCAGCTAACAAGTACACAAGTGCTCTGCTCACTTTGGTGGAGACTGGCATGGGGATTAACCGTTTCGCTCAAGAGAAACAGACTAGATAGACGTTTCACTGTGAGAAAGCTGGTGGAACTGCTTGGGAATGTCATTGGTGAATTCCCGGTGAGCGGATGTACTTGTGTACATGTGTATGTATTTCAAATGAAGACAAGGGATTTTTTTTTTTTTTTTTTTGCTCTCAAATTACCGTTTTTGTTCTTACGAGAAATTCAAGCAAGTGGGTCGTCGCCCTTAAGCTGCTCTCTCTATCGCGTCTTGGCTGTTTATCATCTAATTCGGTGTTTAGAAGTTCTTTAGGTTTTAACTTCCTGTGTTTTCAGGAACTTTGTTTGACCGAAGCCCCGCAGATATGGCGCCTTCACACTCTAACTGATCTGATTAGCCGACAGAGGAGGAGAGTGGGCCTTTTAAGTGATGCTTGGGAAAAAGATCAAGCTAATGACAGATGTGTCAGCCCGCTAATTGCTATGAAATTAAATTTTGCTGTAATTACTCCTGCCTTATTTTGTATTCTGCAATAATTTTGTGCCCCCTCCCCCCACCCCTTCACCAACACCCGCCAATTCTTTGGCTCTGCTGAGAGTTCTGGCCTGGTTCTTGTCAGTATAGTGCGCACATCTGGGTTAGCGGTAACCCAGCCGCGTCAAGACAGAGGGAAGTATAAAAATGTCCTAAAACCTGAAATGAAGTGACCTAACCAGGGCCAATAGATTGGTGAAGGAGTGAGCTGTTGAGGGATTTGGTGACGCTGGTGAAGATTCATCTCAACTCGTGGGCAGCTGTTTCACTCCCTCGTTCTTTCTTATTTTTTTTCCTCTCTTTATCTCTTCTTCTGTATCTCTCTCCCTTCTCTCTGTCTCTTTCTGTGCTTTCTCCAACATGCCAAGTCAAGTGAAGGATCCCTGTGAAAACATCACGTAGGATCTCCAACCGGGCCAGACGGCTTGTCTGCGAACCCAACGGGAATTTTCGCATTTATTTTTTTAGAGCGCTTTTTTCTTTCAGCTGAAGTCTTTGTCCTCTGTCATTCCACCCTTTCCCCACTGCCCTCCCCTCCTCACAACATTCGGCATTCTTTCGCAAAATGGCGCTGCTCGTTTCCTGATATCCTGCTCTTTGTTTTGAATCCTCAGAGGAGAGTTGAAGCGTGTGCATATTTATGAGCGAATGAGGAGAGAAACGGGGGGCGTATGGTCCGCATTACGCCTGGCCGGTTAAGCAGTCGCACGCGAAGGTCTAATCAATACGAAGAGGACCGAGGCCTTTGTTCCAACCCGCGTCTGAGAATTAAGTTTCAAAACAGCATTGAGGAGCGAAGCGGCGAGACCTCTAACATTACGCCATATGTCCCGTAGCATTCGGGAAAACAAAACCGAGCCCAAAAAGGCAAACAAAAAAACTCTGATATAGCTGTGAAACGTGACCTTTTCTCACCCATACCCCTGCCAGATATGTGCTTCTCTCAATATTTAATGGCAGCTGTCTAAAATATTCATGACTTTAGTGCAGGTTTCACTGAACTGCACCTGTTGCTGGTACAGAGAGCAGGGTAGGAAGCTGCCGAAGAGGATTGTGGGAAGTTTAATTCTGCATGGATGGCCTTGGCATTGTGCGGATACCCCTGAACTACCAGTCCCACTTGATGTAATCGGGACTTGATGAGTATGTGGCTATTTTGTGCTCTTTACCCAGTTCCTATGACCATGGTCAGCATCTTTCCCCAGTTATTGTGGTTGTGGTTGCATCGTACCCCAGTTCCTGTGGTTGCAGTACAGTCTTTTTCTGTGGTTGTGACTCTCTGTGACTGCAGTTGTGTCTTTCCTTATTTCTACCTTGGTGGTAGGATCTTTCCCCAGTTTCCCCAGTTCCTGAGAACACGATGGCATCTGCTCCCAGTCCCTCTAACTGCAGTAGCAACTTTCCCAGTGACTGCAGTAGAGTCTTTCCTGAGTACCTATGACTATGGTAGCATTTAATCCCAATCCCTGTGAACCTTTCCCTCCTTTCTGTGACCATGGTAGTATCTTTCCCTGGTTATTACGACCTCAGTCGCATCTTTCCCCAGTTCCTGTGACTGCGGTTGTGTCTTCTGTAGTTCTAGTGACCATGGTAGTGTATTTAACTAGTTCCTGTGACTGTGGTCGCATTTCTCCCTAGTTCCTCTGATCAAAGTAGCATCTTTCCCCAGTCCACGTGACAGTGTTAGCAAGTTTCCTTAGCCCCTGTGACTGTGTTAGCATTTTGCCTTGTCCTTCTGACTGCGTGAGCATCTTTTCCCAGCCCCTGGGACTGTGTTAGCATGTTTCTCTGGCCCTTGTGACTGTGTTAGCATCTGTTCCTACTCCCTGTGACTGTGTTAGCATCTTTACCCAGTCCCTGTGACTGCGAAAGCATTTGTCCCCAGCCCCTGTGACTGCGTGAGTATCTTGCCCCGCCCCTGTGACTGCGTTAGCGTCTTTTTCCTGCCCTTGTGATTGTGTTAGCATGTTTCCTCGGCCCCTGTGACTGCGTTAGTGTCTATCCCTAGCTCCTGTGACTGTGTTAGCATCTCTCTTCAGTCCCTTTGACGGAATTAGCCTCTTTTCCCAAATACCTGTGACTGCGGTAAGGCTTTTCCCAAGCGGCCACCTCTTGAAGCCTGCAGTGGCCAGCGGTTGCGTGTCAGGTGGATGTTGGGTGGCGGCTGAGGTGACCCAGCTGGTTTAACCTTGGCGGTAGCTGATCCGGGAGCTGTCAGGAAGGAGGTGTGCGTGGCGGGGGCAGGTGGCTCTCTGCGCCTGCATGCACTGCCTGTCTGTCAGGGCTGGCCCCCAGGCCCCTAGGGGCCCGACAGTGCAGCTGTTCCCAGCACGCTAGCCCCTGCTTCCTGCTGCCGGTGTTTCTCGTGTTTTTCAGGGTGAAGTGTTGTGCGCATTTTTTATGTATGCGTGTCTGTGTGTGTTTATGGTTGTGTTTTTCTGCCTGTGTTAGTGCCTGCTTGTTTATGTCTCTGTATGTTTGTTTGTTTGTGTTGGTTAGAGAGAGGTTGTGTGCATATTTATGTGTCTGTGGATCGGCGTTTTTGTGTGCATAATGAGTCTCTCTGTCTGCTTGCGTGTTGGTGGAGTATGTATATGAGCACGTGGTTGCATGAGAGGACATTCACACGTCTCTGTATTTGTTCTGTATTGACTGTGGCATAACTGAAGGCTCAGGGCCTGTCTGTGAGAGTTGGGTTCTTGTAGCTCTGCTGTCCTGTACGCATGAGCATTTCTGCTCCAGTCCCTGCTCTCCAGCCTGCTCCCTCAGAGCATCGGGTGAATGGGGCCTTTGTGTGACTGAAGGGCCCTGCCTGCTCTCTCTTTCTCTCCCTCTTTCTATCTCTCTCTCTCTCTCTCTCTCTCTCCGTTCATGTGTCATCCCTCTGTCCTCTCCAATCACTGGGCACGTAATTAAAGTGCTCTGTTTACCTTTCATGAGGCGGACCTCCCCTCTCTTACCCATCCTCCCCCTGTGTGTGTGTGTGTGTGTGTGTGCGTGTGCTGCTCTGTGACACTGCATAACCACTGCTTGCTCTCTCTCTCTCTCTCTCTCTCTCTCTCTCTCTCTCTCTCTGTCTGTCTCTCTCTCTTAGTTCAATTTAAAATGGGCTTCATTGGCATGAAGAAAGTGTACAATTCATATTGCCAAAGCATAAACATACACAACAGAACAGGACAGAACATGCAAATGTAAATCTAATTTGCATTAATACTAATGTATTAATGTTCTCTCTATGTCTCTCTCTCTATCTCTCTCTTTCTCTCCCTCACAAACTCATCGTCTTTCTCTATCCCTCTTTCTCCCTTTTACACTTCTCTTTTTCTATCCTGCTCCCCCTTTTTGCTCAACAATTATTTGCCTCTTTCCATTCCCTGTCACTTTATTCAACTGTTTCTCTCTAATTTTCAATCTTTCAGTTTACGGGCTTCATTGGCGTGACATAATTTACAATGCGCATCGCTAAACTTGTATAGTCGCTGTCGCAATTATGTTGTCCTCGGCTGTTAAAGTTGAATAACAGGAACAGCCAACAACAGCGTGATTAACAATGGCAATTAACAATGCAAGTACTGCAAACTTTCTGGAAGGAATAGTTACGATAATAATAACAGCAAAATCGAATCCACTGTACTGGGGTTACAAGCCACTGTTGTCATCTCCTGGAAGGCTAAATGCTTCTTTCAGAAAAATTTGGGTACAGGGTACGCAATTTTGTTGGGGGTAGTCATTTTTTCTTGGGAAAAATGTCTTTTTCTGTCTCTAACGGTTAATGAGCGTCTTGCGTCGCCTCCAGTTCTCAGTCTTTGCTCTCTTTTTCTCCGTTTCTGGCCGCCTCTATGTCCCTTCTCTCTGGTCTACAGTGACTTATTGTCAGACTCTGTCTTGTCTTGTAATGGAGGAGGTGGAGAAGGAAAAATCCAATACTGTCAGCCCCCCCCCCCCCCTCCCCACCCCAGGCTGTGAGGCTCTGAGCTCATCTGTGTTTGGGGAGCATTTAAAAAAAAAAAAAAAAAAAAAAAAGATCCAATCAATAGAGGGTTGTTCCCTCAGGCTCAACCTATGACATCATACCAGTTGTGTCACATGACTCCTTGAATGTCCATCTACAGGCACCTGTGTTGGAGTGAGACAGTGTGTGCTTGTGTGTGTGTGTGTGTGTGTGTGTGTGTGTGTGTGAGTGTGTATTCTTTGAGAGAGTGCAGGGAAGAGGAGAGAAAGTAATAAATATGGAAGTGGGAATAGACTCAAACGGGAATACATCACGCCCTCTTTATCTGATTTATATGTTTGCGTTCATCACAACCAGGCCTCAGATCTTCCACCCAGAAGCCCTGGAGGAGAAGGTGGCTGTGAGATCAATCCTGCTGATTTGCATTGGCTTCGAGTGTGACAATGAAGCCTTGTGTATTTCCTTCGGTTGTGTGCTTTCACTGGGGATGTAGGTGTAGCGTAATGTTTTCAAGTGCTGTTCATCTAAGGCCCTGTCTAACTGAGATTTTCTGCACAATTTATGATGCACTTTTTAAAAAGGACCTTTATAGAGTCACTGATTTGCATGTAAAAAGCTTGAGCTGTTAGGCGTTGAATGTCCTGTGTTTGTGTGTGAATATGTGTGGGAGTTTGCTTATGTTTGTGGGAGTTTGCGTCCTTGTGTGTTTATGCTGTTGTGCATGTATGTTACTGTATGCATACATGTGTGTATGTGCATTTTAGTGTATCTGGGTGCATCTGTGTGCGTGCCAGCTTGTGTGTGTGCCAGCTTGTCTGTTTGCGTGTTTGTGTGCATGCGTGTGTGTGCGTGTGTGTGTGTGTATTTAATCTTGGACAATGAGTCGGCAGTAATGTGAGCCCACAGAGGTGCATCCCATCTGTCCTATCAGAGGAGGTGACGTCAGACCTGTGCCAGAACTCTCTCTGATGAGCACCCACTGGCAGACAGCAAAAAATATCAGCCTCAAAGAAGTGGTGTGTGTGTGTTTGTGTGTGTGTGTCTGTGGGAGAGAAAGAGAGGGGGAGAGGGGGAGAGAGCGAGGTTTTACTCTGTCAACATATGAGATAAAACTGTATATCAGTCTGTCTTGTTCAGTTTTCTGGTAAACTTGATTGACCACTGCATTATGCTGTGAACTATGGCTTGATTTAACATGGTCTGGAATCACACCCAGAATTATCATTGAGATCGTAACCCGCAATGCATACTTAGCACACTCAGTTCCAGACCTCGGTAGTGCGTTTTAAGAACCCAAGAGTGTGTTGCTTCTCAAATGAGGATAGGTCACTGTGTTTTATCTGGTGATAAGACTCATAATCATTTATTTTTTCACTCATATTCAGCTTTCTTTGAGTCACTACCTGCTTGAGGAATTAAAATTTTCTTCTCCCATTGGGAATGAATTAGTCAAACTGTCTTGTGTTGTTTGCAGTATTTTTTTTTTTTTTTTTTTTTAGCAACAACATATTTGAAATAAGAGTTTAGAGGGTAAACTTATGGATCTAAGATCTAGCGGCTGTCTGGGCATTCACAACAAGCTCTAATGCAGGATGCCTCCCACCCCCCCCCCCCCAAACACTGAATCAAAGTGGCCACAGATCTGAGGCAATCATGGGGAATTGATCAGGTGTGGGTCACCATGGTAACCTGAGGAAAGGGGGAATGAGGGGAGGGGGGGGGGAGCAGTGATTGTGATGGTCGGTGTAATTCGTTGTCTGATGACCTGTTTTATCTGTGCTCAGTATCTGAGCGCTTACGGGTTAAAATATTTGAATTTATGAAGCATAATTTTATTTCTGTAAGGATTCAGTGGTCTCACTTGCTGATTTTTGCCTGACAGGTCTGGAAGGATTTGTGTTAGTCTTATAGTTTGACGTAGAAACTTAATTCTATTATTTTTTGGCTGTATAACATAAAAAAAAATAATCACCAAGGTGGTCAGCTAATGCAGTTTAATTCATTTCTAACATTTGCCAATGGGGTAAAAAAAAAAAAAAACTTGTCTTTTTATCAAGAAAACATGAGCTTTTAAAGCATGCTAATATTTTCTTTTTTCCTCTTGAGCAAAAAAAAATCATGATGCAAGATTTTAAGAGTAATTTTTTTTTGGTAGACTAAATATTTGCAAAGCTGGACTGTTTTATTGAAGTGGATCTTTGTGTTTTCCAAATAAGGCTCCAGACTCGCTGCTTGATGAAGGCATCGTTTCAGCAGGATAAATGCCTCGGATGAAAGGAGTCAGAATCAATATACAGATGATGCAGAGGTCCTGGGGGGAGGGAGTGGCGGGGGGGCAATTACATTGACCCCCTCCTCCTCCTCCCCCCCAATCCCCTGCCCGCACCGCTCTGATCATGACCCTACCCCCACACTCACAGTGTAAAATAACCACTGGAGTTATGAGCTGTCTCTTTGATGACACGCCGTAGCATCAAGGCCTGGGTTTGCTGCTTTATGGAATGGGACAGCTGTGGGGTTTTGGTTGGGGGGTGGTTGGTCCCATGGTTTTCCGGGGTGGATCACAGCTGTGGGAGTGACAGACGATGGCAGATTTTGTAAAGTTTGTTACGTCACTGCAGCGCACTCATTAAAGGACGGCTCCGTTATCCACATGGAGACAATTTTTTTTTCTCTGCTCGGAGTGCGAGGTGCCACATTTCCTGCCGTCTGTAGGTCAAAAAAACCTGTCAAAACCTCTTAAAGTGAGCAAAAAGTGGCTACGCAGCAGAAGCACCCCGGCTAAATCAATGTTTGATTCCTCCTCAGCCCTCATGTTTCAGTCACATCAAAGTCCTTACTAGCAAGTCTCGTCACTTTGCGGCCATCTTGGCAACACTCCCGCGCTGTTATTTTGGGCTCACAAGTGCAGGCCTCTATCTTAATGGATGGGAAGAGACTTATAACCTCACTGTCATCCTGCGGGAGCTAATTTAAACAAGTGGCCACACGATCGGTTTTCAACAGCTTTGATTTTGATACCTTACATCATTTAGTGCTCTGAGGGTTAAAAAAACTTTTATGAGGGGGCCGCCCAGAGTTTCATGGGCGGAGCAAAGCCCCCTTCTCTTGGTTTAGCCGTTCACAACAGTAATTCCCATGTTTTCCCAGATCAGGAAGCTGCACCATTGGTTAAATAAGAGGAGGTCCTGCCCCTGATGCTGACGGACAGTAATCCTCTGGAGGTGCGGCGGAGGGGGCGGTTGTTGTCATTAGTCTGGTCCCTGTTCCCCCGCCCCCTCGAACACGTAGAGAGACAGCTTGATAATGTCAGCAAATTTAATCCCCCAGCTGCACGCCGCACACCACGCTACCGCCATTGTCTGAGGCCCAACCTGCAATTTTCCATGTCAGATAGAATCTCTCTCTCTCTCTCTCTCTCTCTCTCTCTCTTGCTCTCTCCTTCTCTCCCTTCTGGAGAGGGTGATCATGGAGGGGAGGGAGAGAGGGAAGGTGCAGTGCTGTCAACTCTGTTTAATCCCAGCTTCTAAACAGCAGGACTGGGGGGATTCAGATCTGATTTGGGGGTCAGATGGATGAGTGGATCGAGGGGAAAAAGAAGGGTAGGGAGAGGCTCGTTCAGGAGCCTCAGTGTGACTGCGGAAAAGAGCCGGTCTTAAAAAGTCAATCTTTTATTAAGGCTTAATTAGACTTACGATAGACTGAAATCAATAAGACCAAAAAAATCTGCCAGTGAAGTGAGATAATCTTGCTTCCTGTCTGGATTTGCCAATTTAATTGTTAGTCGTACTGTAAAAAATAAAGTAAAAACCATGTCCTTTAGGGCAAAAAAACAGGAGATTTTTAGTGATATGTTGTGACTGAAACACGTTAAAGGCCTTGTCAGACTGAGGACGAAACAAAAAAAATGAAACAAAAATGCAACTTTTTTTTTTTTTTTTTTTTTTTTTTTTTGAGCCTATCCACCTCGAATTCAAAACTTTGATATTTTGACATCAACGAGTATTCAGCATTTTCCTTTTTTTTTGTTTTCTCGTTGGTGTGGAAAGAACTTTAGTGGGACATTTTTCATGGCAAAGAGTGAGGAATGCATGGCGTGAGGGGCGTTTTGGAGGGTTGTTTTGGGGGGTCTTGTGTCTCCTGCCTCGGTCTGAGCCGTGACTCGGACGACCCCCAGTTTGTGGTCTTTGCTCTGGCCCTCATGCAGGCTCCACAGCCCTTACCTTGGCTTTGATATCCATTTGGTGCCGGTGTTGAGTTACCTTTGTGATTCACTTCAGAGGGCGGAGAGTTTAGTTCGGTGCAAATGAATTGAGGAACGAGGTGAACGGGCAGAGAGAGACAATGAAGGAAATGAGAGACAAGGCAAGGCTAATGGAGAGAGGGAGGGAGGGAAACGAAGGGAGAGGAGAGAGAGGGAGAGACTGGTAATGCCCGGTGTGTACAGTGGCCGTGATAGAGGGATGAAAGAGAAGGGAGGTGCTGAACGGAGCTTTCATTGGGAGATGAAAGGATGGGCTGCACAGGTCTGCGCACGCCTGAGAGGTCAAGCAGAGTTTAAAGAGTGGGCCATAGCTCACCGTATACACACACACACACACACACACAAACACACACCATACTGCAACACACACACACACACACACATCATACTGCACCACAGACACACACACACACGCATACTGCACCCCACATACACACACACACGCATACTGCACCCCACATACACACACACACTCACACCATACTGCACCCCACATACACACACACACTCACACCATACTGCACCCCACATACACACACACACTCACACCATACTGCACCCCACATACACACACACACTCACACCATACTGCACCCCACATACACACTCCATACCTCGCAAAACAGACACACATTCACCCGCACACACCGTACTGCACCATACGCACACACTGTACCTCACTACGCACACACACACACACACACACACACACACACTTGCGCACCCACAAACACACCATACCTCAGTGCATGCACTCTCACACACACACTCTCCATATAGCACACACACACACACACAGAAGACTCACACACCTATATACACACATATGCTCATGCAAAAACACAGTGTGCACCCACGTGCAAACACATATATGCGTACACACTTCTGATACACAAGGTACTCACTGGAATCCTCGCACCTACATACAGTCATGGATGTACACATGCAGTCTCGCACGCGCGCATGTACTGTACATTCGTACAGACATTCAAGTATGCCACTTCACGCTCATGTGCACGCACCACATTCCAAAGACTTACAGATTTATACACTCCCATAAACACACACTGACACTCACACATGACGGCACATGTATACACTCTCTGATACACGCACACGCTCAAAACACATGCATATGTTCACGCAAAAAAGGAAGCGTGCACGCCCACTCCCATGCACAAGCAAATACGCTCAGAGACGATGCATTTCTACCAAAAGTTAAAAGAGGTGCAATTTGAAAAGTGCAGCTCTTGTTAACGAAAGATGAGGTGGACAGAAGGATTGATCGGTGGATTGATGAAATTGGTATCAGTTTGGGGGACTTCATACAGTAACATCAGTGTCTCTGGCTTGTAAATTTGGGCTCACGTTACGCTAATGGTGTGGAACTACTTAAGCTGGCAGTGTGGAATGGGGTAAGGCTCTGACATCACATAAACACTGCCACAAAGAGACCCCGCCTCTTCTCCCCTCCATCCAACTGATTGATTTATTTCTGATGCATCTATTCCTCTGTTTTTTTCATTTTTCAATCGCCCACTTCCCCTGTACCCTTGTTATGGAACCAAACTGGGATTTCGTCAGAACAAAAGCACTGTTGTTCAGCGCGGGAAAGGTGCGGCCCACATCATGTGTTTTTGTCTTTTTTTTTTTTTTTACGGAGAGGTGAGGCCTGATGGGGCCAACATGTCCTCTCAGAGGTCGAAATTTCCAAATAAAAAAGTAAAAGTCCTCCACTATTTCTTCAAACAGGTGGAAGAAATAATGTGAAATCTGTTCACTCAAAAAAAAAAAAAAAAAATGTTAGAAATGTTAGATTTACTTAATAATGTTAAGTCAACTGGTTCCACAAAACTGAGTTAAGTACATTCCACTCAATGCAGTTAATTAAACTGGCCAAAAATGTTAGAAGTCAAATAAAGGTTTACGCAAAGCAATTGCGTGGAACCAGTTGACATAACTTTATTATGTAAATCTAACATTTCATTTTTTTGAGTGTTGGCTGAAGTCTAGGGTGAAAGAAACTCTTAGACTTTCTGGCCCTATATTAAACAACAACTTCTCGTGATTTTTCACCGCTGGTCAGTTGCTAAGGTTTACATGGAGGGTTTAGCTGCTTAGCTAAGCAGTGGACTGCGTGTTCTGTTCCAAACATGCTTTAAAAAGGTTTTCAAAGGGTTGCGCCCTGAGAAATGATACTCTGGTTTTTGAAAACAATACCATCCCATAATGCTCTGGTTACAAGTGTTCATTTGAATATCGTTTCCTGTTCCTTTGTGCCAGACACAGGCAAGTGGAAACCCTGAGTGTACAGTCAGTGTACCGTATGTCTTTATATTGAGTTCTGTTTTTAGAAGGGACGGGGAGTTGAGTGTTCAGATGCTATCCTTGGATTATGGGTAAGAAAGGCACCCACGTCTCCATTGGATGGATAATCATTAAAAATGCATGGCTCATTAATAATGAATCAGGTGTGTGCCGAGTCCAGGTTCGCCGCGGTATTGAAAGCCACCACCCACTGCTTTGAAGTTAACCTCTCCCCCTGTGTTTGGGCTGGCCGGTCTGAGCGCGCTCGCAGCTGGGCGTTCGATCGACAGGCCTTGATCGCATCATGTTCTCTGGTCCATGCTGGTCTGTGCCTGGATTTTGCCCCCGCCCCACCTCCCCCACCCCCCACATGGGGGCAGTGTGCTTCAATATGAGCATGCACTCCTGTATTAATTAGGAATCGTCCCTCCTGCACCCACCGCATGTGTCCCCCCTGTTACAGGACCCCCACGCCACACTCAGTGGCAACAGAAGAAGAGAGCAGGCTAATCCCTCTTTGCTGTGCGGGGTAGGGTATTGGGGTATTGTGGTATTGGGGTAGTGGGGGGGGTCGGTTTGGCCTGAGTTGGGAGACCGTCGCGCTGAGAACATGAACATATGGCCGAGGGCTTCCCCTGTGTGTAAGAGCTCTGCAAGCCCTCTCTCTTTCCTTTTTCTTTGCCTGTCTTGCTCTCTCTCTCTCTTTCTCTCTGTCTTTATCTCTCCCGCACTCTTTTTTATTTCTCTTCCACTCTCTTTATCTCTCTTGCTCTCTGCCCTCTTGCTCTCTGTCTCTCTCTCTGTTTCTCACTCTATGCCTCTCTTTCTCGCGGTCACTTTCTCTTTTTTGCTCCTTCTCACTCTCTTTTTTACTTTCTCTCTCTCCCTCCCTCTCTCTCTCTCTCTCTCTTTCTTTCTCTCTCTCTCTCTGTCTCTCTCTCTCTGCTCCTCTCACTCTCAAATTCAAATAAGTTTTTTCGGCATGACCAGACATGGTTTCAGCGCAATAATGACAAAGTGATTGTTTTCATAAAACATTAGTAGTAGTCGCCTCAACTTGAAGTTAAAAAATTTAACTGGAATAACAGTGGTGAATTTGGACCCTCAGTGATGTGTTTAGAGTTTGGGGCTGCGCTGACCGGTAATATCCTCTCGCCTTTTCTTTCTGTCCGTCATCCCACCTCCTTTCTTACTTATTTAAGACTCTAATCACCTTATTTATTTTCCTGTGTTTTCCACCTTGTTTCTTATTTACTTGTTTTTCTGTTTCTTTTTGTGATTTTAATTATACCCCTCCTCTTCCACCCTCCTTTTTTTCACCAGCTGTACAATCCTCCCTTTCTCTCTCTCTCTCTCTCTCCATCTTCATCCTTTTTTCTAGTGGACAGCAGGTTCTCCCTGGGAGATGTCGGGTTGGTGGAGAAGAGTAGATGATGAATTGCCTGTGATATGCAGATGTGAAAGTATTAATGGATTAATCTCCTGAATGGGGCCTTAATTCATGTGGCTCTTTACGAGCTCCGGAATACATTTTAATTAAAATATCTACCAAACATCTCTCTCTTGCTTCTTTGATGTGTCTGTATTTTGTTGAGGAGCGGGGCTGTTTGTTATTTGCTACCACTCGAAAAATTGAACACCCTCCTAACTTCTTAGGTCGCATAATTAACAGTATACAAGTGTTTTTCTAATCTTATTTCTATTACTTCATTAATGAATAAGACCAATATTGACAGTATGAGGCAAGACGCTTTGAGTTGTTCCAGGATTTGATGCTGAACAGAGAACATTTCAGTTGTCAAGCGTTCAATAACAGTAATTTGGTACAAATATTTTTTGCTTGAGACAGAAAAAGATTATTTCTCATTGAGACTGCAGTATTTGTCATGATAGGTCTATTGCAGTGATTTCAGAGCCCTCAAAAAGGCTTATTCTGGGTCAGCCATAACAGTGTTACACTTGCAGGTCCAGACTCACATCTGGGCGGTTGGCATGTGGTCTGTCGGCCAAGTGGGTGGAGCTTCCTTGGGCAATTGAACTAAACTGGCCAATGGGGCACTGCGTAGATGGAACTTCCTTGAGCTCTGGAACTCCAGCCGACCAATGAGTGCCCCCCCCTTCAGTGTAAATATCTTATGTGAAGGGTTAAAGAACATTGATAGTTCTTTAGTGTGTTTCTAGTGTGTTCCTGAAAGTTGTGCTGCTGTGAGAAACCGTGGCGACCCCAAGCATAGTCGGCGGCCTCGGCTGTGGGGCTGTGGGGATATGGGGGTGTGGGGGGTCGGGGGAGAGTGATTAGCCCGGTTGCGCACATTGACAGGTGCCGAGTGGAGCGCGCGGTAAAGTGTGAATGACTTTGCACCGCCATCTGTTCCCGCTGCTTACGAAAGGAGGGTGTGTGGGGTGTGGAGCGTGGAGTGGGGTGGAGGGGGTGGAATGGGATATAGAACCCCCCCCCTTCTCAATGTCGCCGTGCTGAAGTGAGCATATTGGGGTGGGGTGCGTGTATGGGGATCAAGCGAAATCATTGTTCATGAAAAGTCATCATGGCAGCCATTTTTTTTCTTGGGGAGGGGGGGATGAGTTGTTTCGAGGGGGTCTGCCTGCATTAGCAAACTTAAATCATAATGATGATAAGAACCTCCCCAGGCTGCTCTCTGAAATATAAGATATTTAATGCCATGTGGTGCTTATCCCTTATTATCTGTCCATAATTATATTCATTCTGCTGAATTGTATTTATTTAATTTAACCTTTACTTACTCAGGAAGATTCTTTTAAATTCAAAATCTCTCTTTTGAGGGAGACACGGTCAAGACAGTGCACCGTTGCACATAAATTACAGAGTGTGTACGAAAACAGGAATTACCGAATAAGACAACACAAGACAATAAAAACAAATGTGTGGAATAATGTGAGGATATCTTGACAGAAATTATGAAATACACAGGTGGACAGAGTATCAGTTGTTAAAATAGGGTGTGATGCACTGTTCGCCTTGCATGTTACATGTTGTCCAAATGCAGTTTTTACTCGCTACTGTCGCCGTAGACTTGCCTTTGAGGGGGGATCTGGCCAGGGTTCTGATGAAAAGCGCATTATGACAAATATTTGTGAAGATCAATATATTAATGAAGTCTGATTTGATGTAAATATTTGCACTATCAATTGACCATACACTTACATGGCTGGGAATATGGATTGATAGATATTGTATATATGGATGGCAAGATGACTACGCAAACTGACTGCGTTTACTGCCTTGTAAGTGCACAGAGGTGTTCTGATTGGAGGAGGATCCGTGCTACGCCAACGGTCAGGTAAATACACCTGCCCCTGCCTAAAGGAATAGATGTGGTCGATGGAGAGGACCGGGGAATGCTTTGAGGCCAAGTTCTGTATGACTTACGAGTCTGCAGCCATTTTACTGGCATCTGGCATCTGTGCTTTGCCTGGTGTTTGGATGGGCAGGGAATTTGAATGTCTGCCTGGTAATCAACCCCTCAAAACAAAGTGAAACTGTGTAAAAGGAGCCTCCCTTTGTAAGGGTAGAGAGGCAGGGCCTTACAGAGAGAGCCGAAGATGTTTTACTGAGTCTGTCATTATGAATGACTTTTTCCCTTTACATCCTCAAATTCTGTTCAGGTGTTGAAAGTGTAGCCGTGTAATTTGTTGTTGACAGATGAATTAAGAAAGTGTTGCCCTTTTTTTTCTTTTAGAAGTGTATGAAATCGTGCTTCTTTCTTGTGCCAGAATAAGGTTAAGTGTCTGCTATTCCCCGTTGTGAGTCAGTTCGGATGCAGTGCAGTGCTTCTGTCCGTGTGCGGCCCGTCTGCGCTATACGTGCTATAAATTTGAGTTGTTTGGTTTTCCTCTCTCCCCTGAGTGTTTGGAGTGTAGTGGAGCAGATGTGTGCGCGCGCGTGTGTGTGTGTGTGTGTGTGTGTGTGTGTGTGTGTGGGTGTGCGCGTATGTGTGTGTGTGTGTGTGTGTGTGTGTTTCTGAGTGTGTATGTGTATCATGTCTGTGTGTTTGCCTGCAGTTGAGGCTGGTAATGGATTCACATGCTTTCCCTATCACACACACACACTCAGGCACACACACCACACACTTATACGTATGCATATGTACAAACAGAATTGTATTCATTGATTTTATTTCTGACTGTAGTGCTCCAAACTGATGTAAACATTTATCGTACATAGTAATGTAAGTGGTGGCACCACTTAGACGGGTTAATTTCTGAAATGCGTAATGAACTGATTTTTTTATACCTGGAACACTCATTGCAGCAGTGCTTTGTTGGCACGCAGTTAAGGGCAAAAACATCTATCATGATAATACGGGCCATCAAATTAATTGTAATATTATGCGCGTAATTGGCATTCATAGGCTGCGGTGGAAGCGGATCGATAGCGATTGTGCTTACGGTTGCTGTTGCCATGACACTTGCAGTTGAGTGGGAGGCCCTGAAGTGGGCTGGATCTGCGGCCTGCGTTTGACGTTTCCATCTTCCTCCCTCCACCCCACCCCCACCCCCACCCCCCCCCCCTCCAGCTCCCGACCAGGCCGCCCACCGAAGCGCTCTCTGGGGGTGAGCATGCAGGAAAGCTCCAGGCTTCTGCCCCATGGTATTCACGGCCTGCTGTCTCCTGGACTCCTCTCTCCCACAGGTAGGCCTCTCTCCTAGGCTCCTCCCCTGCCATCTTTTAGCTCGATCTCCCCTGCTGAGACCCACAGGTAGGGAGGACTCATGCTGCGATTAGCGCGACTCTGCATTGCCGATGAGCTTTTATAACTCAAAGGATATTATCCTGAACTAATTTAGGGTACAATATGCCTTAATTATTGAATGCTAAGTACATTTAGCTGCAATAAAGTAGCAAAAATAATCATGATATTTACTGTTAAAGCCCCTTTCACAATTGGGGGGCGACTGCTTGCGACAATTTGGTCGCACGATAGACCAAAAAAAGCGTCTCTCGCAATTGATCGCAAAAAGCTTTCACAAATGCAACAAGAGTCGTACAACAAGAGCGACTAGAGCGACCATTGTAAGATAAAGGCGCATACGGTTGTGTGAGTTGTCTTGCGTTCACATGTGAGTGTTGCACGAGTAATAGTGATTGGTGTGATGTCAACCATAAAACTAGTGCAACTGATCGCATGGTCGTATGAGCTGACGTAAGACCATGCAATTGGTCAGGCATTTGGATGAGATTGGTTGTACGATCATGCGTTTGGTCTGAGTCTGAGATGCAGCAACCTCAACATCCGGTGAGGGGGTATTGGAACAGCAGCAGCCATCCTTCTTCCTTGAAGGCTGAGCACCTTTTGAACCTGATGGCATATTCTTTCTATATATACCAATAGGAATAGTCACATATTGGCTCATACAGTCTTACAATGGTAGCACAACGTTGCAAGATTTGATGTGAATTGTCGAACAACATTCTCATAGTTGCATCACAAACGCAACCGAACGCACGACTCGTCTCTAGAGATCCCTAGCGCACGTGCAAGTTTTACACGACTTCCAAGCGATCAAATGCGATTTTTAAGTCATGCAAACTTGTGCGTCAAGTCGGGCGACGGTTTGCAACGTTGTACAACACTCATACTACTGTCAGTGTGACCTAATACGACTAGGCTGTTAGCATACGGTCGCATCTGAGTTTTGAGCATGTTCAAAAATCAGACGCGACCGTTTCCGACCGCTAGAGACTCTGCAATGACTGCGATACCTCGCAAGACGCCCAGCGAGTGCTCGTGCAACACTGCTAAAAAAGTGTTGCAGGCGGTCGTAAACTGCTCGCAACCCAATTGTGAAAGGGGCTTCACTGCAATATCCAGACTATTCAGCATGTATTCCCGCCTCTCGGCCAGTGCTAGAATAGGTTTCTCACCCCTGTGACAGGGAATAGCAATAAGCAGGTTAAATAATAATAATAATAATAATAATAAGAAGAAGAATTATTATTATTAGTAGTAGTAGTATTGATAATTATTGTAATCATCATCATCCTCGCAATCGTAATCGTAATAATGAGAAGAAATGGTCCTTGTTAGCACGAATAATGCAACGCTCCTCTCAAAACTACAGTCACTTTGCCCATGTAAAGTGCATACTCTGCATTCTTTGTCTGTCTAAGTTTAGCGGAATCCTTGTACTGTCTCCACCTGATGATTTATCCCCACATAATATTTTATGTGGATATGATGAGGTTTTTGTGATGAGCCATTCCAAGTGAACTATCTGATTTGACTACTATATCTCAGGTAGTGCTCTGTGTTCGGAAACAAAGTGGTGAAGATGGGTGTCATCCGACGTCTTCCTTTCCAGATCCTTCTGCGTCTCTGCTTCCTCTCTCTATCCCTCCCTCCCTCTCACTCTCTCTCTCCCTCCCTCCCTCCTCTCCTCCTCTCCTCTCCTGCCGCTGGTATTGATCTGTCTGACCGCCCTTCATCTGCCACTTCTGCACCTTCCTCAGAGGTTACAATATTGGATTTCTGTCGCTTTCTTTCTCCCTCTCAACCGATGCGCTTGCATGCGAACTCACACACTCTCTCTTTCCCCTGCTCACAGTCACACACACACACACACACACACACACTCCGGCTCATACACTCATACACAGATGTCCACATATGTATACACAGGTGTGGTCAAACACGCACAAGCATGCGCTCGCCTGAATGTGCGTACGCATTCACACACGTAGACACACACGTTCTTGCTCTGGCACAAGCACACACACACATGCTTGCAGACACATTGCAAACGTGTGCACTTAAACACTCACGGACTCACAGTCATTTATCCTCAAACCTCTGTGTTCAGAGCAGCTTTGTCCCACTAGTGGCGGTTGATGGTATTTATCACTCAGGTGCGCGTTTCCCAGCAACTTACATTGTTCGTCCATTCACAGTCAATGAGTCCGACTATGTAAGTTAGCATCTGTGATTTCGGGAAACGCACCCCAGAGCAGTTGTTTTTTGGTTGTTCCCTTTTTCTGTCTAAACACTCAGATTCATCTTCTTCTTTTAATACTGTGCGAAAGTAATGCAGTGCTTTGACTTCCGTCTCGTACCATCCTGCTCACCCTGCTGAACGAATGTGTCCATACGTAATCTGACATATTATTAATCTAAATCTGAAATACCACTGGCAATAGCAATCACTGAACATACACATCGATTTTTTTTCTGTTTTTCTTTCTATGGTTTGACAGTTCATACTAATAAGGCTGTAAAAGTTCCCACTGATATGCTGTACTTGTGGGTTGCTTCTCCAGTACCTCTGTGTCCTATTAGTCCAAAACTTGCTTGATTTTATTTTGCTTGTTGGAAAAGTGTGGTTTTCTGTCTTGTTTATCCTGCAAAGTCTTGACTTTTATGTTATTCTTTAAGCTTCTGTGAAACAACTTATTCCTGTTTTTAACTTCAGACAATTTGCTTCTTACCTTATGCCAGCTAATGTTCTCAGAAGTTTAAACCGTTTGATATTACTGAAAACAGTGGACAATAATGCAAGCATTCAAACCTGTGATTGGCACTGCATATAGACCTCACCATTTTAGGCCACCATGTCTATTACTTAACCATGATGCTAGTTCGCCAGGATCCACTAACATTCTCTCTGAAGTTAACATTAATCGTGCGTCATATGAAGGCGGCGGAAACTGAAAAACAGAAGACCGTTCAAGCTCGCGGAGAAAAAGCATGTGGTTAAAGCATGCACTTTCCATGTTTATGTACGTTACCCACTGATAATCCCTGAGAGTCATTTTAATGTCTAAATAGAGCTTAAACACTATCTGTAATCCATACTGTAAGTGGTGCATTACTGTTAGCTGCTAACGTTACCCAGCGGTGTTTGAGTTGGGTTGGGGAAAATCTTGCCCGGATCAAAACATCAGTCTGCAGCAGGTGCCAGTTTCAGTTTCATCTTTCTGGATGGTCAGGTAACCCGATATGCCTTTGGCTCCCTTTTTCATTTTCTGGTTTTGTCTCTGCGTTGTTCTCCTTTTCTCCCTGTAGTGTATTGGACATTTGAGTCAGCTGTATTGTATTAAGCCTTTTTCCAGTGCAAAATAAGCCAATTTAAATCTTATTCCTGGACTGGAAGCTCTTTTGGCTAATGTATGCCGCATGGTATCGACTATTTTTGATGACACGTGTATTTGTTTGCTATGATAGCCCACCTTAACAAAAAGTAGTTATAGTTTCTGCCAAGATATATGGCTCTGGTACTACTTTTGAAAAATTATTTGAAA
The DNA here is from genome assembly GCA_029692085.1 of Gymnothorax javanicus. Classification (NCBI taxonomy): domain Eukaryota; kingdom Metazoa; phylum Chordata; class Actinopteri; order Anguilliformes; family Muraenidae; genus Gymnothorax; species Gymnothorax javanicus. The sequence continues at coordinate 26,627,861 of CM056210.1, read as the reverse complement.
ACCTCAGAATAGCCACTGTTATCTCATTGGTTGTGTTCACGCCCCCCTATGGAGAGATTTTGTGATTGCAGGATTTCTTTGGCCTAAGTGAAGTTTCTGTAAACATTTAGCTACTGGTGATTGACTCCATTGCTGGTGTAGTAGACTTCAGTGAGCAGTCTGTACTCGAGTCATCTCCTCTGTCGTGTGTATTCTTAATTGTGTTAAAGCTTTTGCTGCCAAACTGTCCATACAATGGAGATGTACAGAAAATTCAACCTGGACACTGGGAAATATTGAAAAAGAACGCATGGAAATAGTATTCATTGATATGGAAGTGTTTGAAAGGCACTGAGAATTATGAGAATGTATTGGGTAGAAATGAAAATACTATTGAAAAGTGTGATTATCTGGATTAGAGTAGATTTCTTCCTAACTAGGACTTCTTGTAGATCACATCTTCATGTGTTAAATGGTTCATTTCTTGCATCCTATGTCCAATGTACATATCATACATATTAGCAATCATTTGAGTATTTGGCTTTTATCTAGTGGCCAGTTTCACAAAGCAAGATAACTAAACTGGCTGGATAACAGTACCGCAGTAAACCTGGAATTGTCCTAAATCTATAACATGGACTAGATAAAAAGATTTGTCCTGAGTTTTATTCCATGCACTTGCAAAGCTAACGGAGTAATTCCGCTTTGTGAAATCATCCTGTCCTGTTGTTTATGTAGAACGCAATTTTTGCGGAATATTTTGGTCATGTGGAAGCAATGTGGGTGACTGTTATTCCTCCATATCTGAAGCCCCTGCGTTCTCAGTCAAAGCCGTGACATGGCGCAGGGAAAGCATATGAAAACAAAAGGAATTCGCTGTCTGCTCTGTTTTCCTGTTGCGTTTCCTTGATTACTGTTGACGGAAACATCGCACGGTGCGGTACTCCGGGGAGGAGCGGGGGATGGGGTGTAAGGGGCCCGGTAGTGATAAACTGACAGAATTAGACTTGTGCTGTGAGTCTTCGGTCAGCTTGTGGAGCACGATTCCCTCCCGTCCCTCGGCATTCCCCCCCATGTGTGCGAGCTGTCTGTGGAAGTAGGCTTATGTAGGTCACAGCGCAGTGCACTGTCGAGACATTGGAACTTGCAGTGCTCGAAGATCTGAGAACCAAGGTGGTGGAACGTCCCTTAAAATGCGGACTTTGGGTTTTGAATAGAAAGGCCTCAAAACTGTGTACATCCTAACAGAGGCAACAGGTGCTGAGTCGAGGATTAGTTACAGAAGATGTCTGCAGACTACTTGATGCTGCTGAAATCTTTTAAAAAAATTATTTAAGCTATATGACAGGAAAAAGATGACATTTCAATTCTGTTTAGTGGGGTATGGACTCTCATCAACTGGAACTACAACCCCCCTGGCCTAACAGGAGACTGTTCTGAGAGACGGGCTTCGAGATTGCAGAGAATATAACCTGTATTCACAAAATGTTTCCCAGTAGGAGCACTGATCCCAGATGAGTTCAGCCTTTTAGCTCAATATGGAGCCCGGTCAGTTATAAAAACAAAGAAAGAATGACCCTCACTCAGTGTTACCCCAAAAGCTCTTTGTGAATGCATGCCAACCCTACTGCCATGTAGTAGCTGCATTGTAGCATTCAGAAAACATTTTCTAAAACATTGTGAGGACATTTTCAGTTGGCTGGATAGAGGTGTGGAGGGCTCTGATTGTGTTGAGGATGACAAATTTGAATCTAGTGTCTTCTCAAGTAGGGAAACTTTATTTCCTTGTCAGCGGGTTCTGCTAAAAAAAAAAGGAAATTTGGCTGTAAAGTGGGTTATAGTCACAGTGGGCCCAGCTGGTGCTCCTCAGAGCTCCTCTCCCTGAGTGTATTCATGCACTCTACCTCACAACGTGTGTCTGTTTGCTTTTCCCTGCACTGCGTGAATCCATGTGCTAGCCCTCATGCTAACAGAGGTTCAGCTGTCCGCTATGGCTGGGCTCCCCGTTGAACCACGATGTTTGTTTGCAACCTCAGATATTCATTGGTTGCCGGATGTCACGTGACCTCCCATCTCCCACTGACAGCCTCAGTGATGGAGAGGGCGGATGCAGCAAAATGACAGCGTTAATGGGAGGCTGAGCAGGGGTTGCCAAACCCAAATGCACCTCTAACTAAAGCTACTGCACCTGTAATCCAGAAAACTGCTTTCTCTCTCTTTCTCTCTCGCTCTCTCTCTCACCCCCCCCCACTCTGTCTTTCATTGTCTCTTTTGCTCACATTTAAATGTATTGGACTAGCTTTTCTGATGTGCAGGTAATGCTCTGTGCAACAGCCAAGTAAATTTCTCTTAATTAACTCTCCCTCCTCTCTAGTCTCTCTCCTGCCTTCCGCCCGCTCTCTTGCCCTCTTCTCGATACCTTTTTTCCATCCTTTTCAATCCCTCTCTCTCTCACTGGCCTCGTTCTTATTTTGTCTTCCAGCTGGCATTCCTCCTTTCCCTTGCTTTACTCCTCTTCTCCTCTTTCTAATCCCCCTCTCCTCCTGTTCATCTCACTCTGTCACTCTCAGTGTGTTTCTTCGTCTTGCTCCCCTCTTTCTCCCCGTTGACTCCTCCTAGTGACTTTGATGAATGGCGTGTCCCATTGGGATGAGTCTTCCATCTGCTCAGCCCCCCCGCCTTTCACCGTCCCCCCCACTCCACGCGCTCTCATCCTGACAAATCATTTTAACGGCCGTGTCTGTCTTCCCTTCTTTCAAAGCCTTCTCCTGAACTTCTTCTGCTATCATTATTATTATTATCATTATTATTATTATTATTATTGCTGAGGCTGATCCGTTGATTGGTTTGGCATTGTAGCTTGGATAGCGTACACTTTATGTATTATTAATTTGAATTGTTTTGCATATCGTCAGTTGATGCATCTGGATATTTACTGAACAGATTTTGTTTAAGTGCCTTGCTTGTGGATGCAATAGTCCATCTGGGAATCAAACCCATTTCACAACTTCTGAACAGCATGCAGACAATTAAATGCAGTCTTATCGTGTTTCTTAAGCCGAAGAGATGGAAGTGGATTGGACTTCGAGTGATTATTGGCGCTGGATACCCTGGGATATTAAAATAGATTTATATTTACTGATGGCCAACCAAACCTTCTCGCAAGATTTTTATGTAAAGCTCAAGAGGAACTTCAAATTGATTTAAAGCCTCAGTTCGGCACAGTGTGTGCAGAACCATATGTTACATTTCAAAAGCAGGGCCAGCTTTTGAACATCCCTCAGGAGAATCCGAGCCGAGGATGGGCTCGCTCACTTTCCTATCGCGGTCCTCGCGGTTCCGTGCGACGGCTTGCCGAACGGCCTTTCCCCCGCCTCTCCTCCGCGCCGTCTTGCGTGTTTTTCGGCTGAAGGGGTTAAGTTGCCGCCGAGAGAGAGAGAGAGAAAAAAAAACATCGCACAAATAAATAAAACACGGAGGTCTGTTTGGTGACATATGGGCGACGAGAGTCATCGTGCATGTTAATGAACCTAAAGCTTTGAAAGAGAATTGCGCAGATAGAAGGCACTGTCAGACGTGCGGATAATGGGCGGGCTGTGTATCCAATCTATGATAGAGGGGCTGCATTTGCGCGTTCGCGTTCCACTTTTTCCACTACGAACTTCTCACGCGGAATATTAGCCGTTAATATACAGTAAATAAGTAATCGATGGGTGATCTTAAAAATTGTGGCGTTCGTGCCTTTGCACCTATTTTTCTTAATGGCATGTGCGAACTGACCTCTTTACTTCTAAATAAAGTATTTGTGGTATTTGTTTCATTCCGACTTCTGTTGAAACGAGTGGTATTTATACGTCACCAGAAGTCTGCCCATGGCTTTAATAAATGAACTGATTATTAAATATTTGCTTTCAGTGGATAAGGCCTGGTATTACTTACCTGCAATATTAATTTTTACTTCCCTTGATTAGTCAGTTTGTTGGTTTTATGTATGGCCCTCCTTTCTCAGCCGCCAGGGAAAAGTCTATATGAATTTGTTAATTAAATGGAGGATTAATGTTTGGTTAGATGAAAATGTCATGCTCTTTACATTTTCATACCAGGGTAAACCTTGGCTGTAATATCTGTAATTCATCGTGGGTTTTTTCACAGGTGGCTGTAGGTTAATTGTACTCACACTTGCCTGGACAATAATGTTTCGAGAGGTTTTCTTGCAGCCCAGAAGTAATCAAAATTTTAATTGTGATCTTTATAGTTGATAATATGAGTGTAGATGTTGCTTTTTCTCTTTGTAATGAGCACCATGTTCTGAAGGTGCTGTTATAGTTGCATTTTCCCCCTAGACCCTAATGCTGGGGGTGTACAAAAGCTCAACAAATTGTGGTCTCTGCTTTTTGGAACATAAAATGAGCGAAAATGAACAACCATTTTAATCCTCAGTGTGGTCCCTTTGGACTGGTTTGTAATACCTTTCCAGCTCATAGTCCTGGCCTGCTATGAGACTGAACTGGGGCAACAGCGTGCCTGATTTAATCTATTGTGCGTCTGCATTCCGCTGGGCTCAAACACCCTGGCAACAAGGGACAGGCGCATTCAGGGGTCAGAGCCTGCAGTTTTGCTAACGGTGGGGTACATACTGCGTCCTCTTGCCTGGGAGTATCACTGCAGAGCAGGGGCTATATGAAAACTGTTGGCCGAAATTCAACAGGAGTGTGTTGGTGTACAGTTTGATATTCCTCTGCCTCACTCACTCAAAATTCTTGTTTAATTAAAGGAAAGTTCTCTGTAAAAACCAAAAAATAAGTAGGTCTAAATTTATAGTGAGCTCCATAATTCATTGGACAGGGACTCATTTTTTGTTGTTGTGGTTCTGTTGCCAGAGTCATTCTCTGGATCTGAATCCGGTTGAACACTCATTTTACTTGGTGAACAAGAGACGGGTAAAAAACAATTATTGAAACATTCGAGAACTGAAGATGGCTGCCGTACTGTTATGGTAGAGAATCACTCTTAGTGGAAGGTTCCGGAACATAACACGCACCAGATCCTCTTTTCTGAGGTAGTTTTTGCCTTGGGGTTGCGGCCTACAGTCTATGGTTTCCTTGCGGAGCTGCAGTTTCGTCTTTATCAGTGATTTTTTTTTCACAGCATTGACCCTGGTTTTGGCACTTCCTTAATTAAGATCATGGCAGGGAAACAGGGTCACTCAATCAAGGGGATTTCACTCTCAAGCACTGACCAGCAGTAAGTGCCCCATCACGTAGAAATGAGACATGTTGCAGGAAAGAAAAAAAGAAAATTTATTTATGGAACAAATTGCTAAATTTACCTCTAAAGTAATTTGTGTACTGAGAGGAGCAATATCACAGAAAATGTCAATACATTATTAAACTCATGGGAAAGTGTACAAATTTATTTACCAACAACTATTACCCCAATGTCATGCTGAGGACCATTTTAGATTTGTTTTGTTTGTGCCTTTCCCTTTTTCCTTCTCTGTACTATTCCAGTGCAGCATGATGGGTCCCCCACAGGAGAAATGTTCCGGAATTATCTGTCTGTGTCCAGCTGCCCAGCTAATGCTCTGAATGACTGGCCTTGGAGGTATTGGTGACTGTGTCTGGTTTCCGAATCATGGGATTAAGGAACTTCTTCCCAGGCTGTGATTATGATTACTGTTTATCAAATACAGAGACGTCATTATCTCGTTCAGCTGGTATATGCATGTCTGGGAAAAATTATTCACTTTTTTTCATTGATATCCTATATATTTAAAATTTTTAGCTGAGGCTTCTGCAGTTAAAAGCAGTTATCAGTTACACTCAGATCTTTAAATTGTATGGGATTAAAAAATAGAGAACTCAATTGAAATCAGTTTTAGTGACTACAGATGGCATTGAACATGTTTTTACTTGGTGGACATGTTCAATGAAAAAGACCACCCACAGTGTTTGCTATTTTTGGGCCGCACCCACTGTTTCAGTCAGGTTTTCTCATTACGTACGGTGCAGTTCTTCGTCCGCGAACAGGGATGTTCAGCTTTGTATAACCAGCTACAAATTTTTATACTCAAAGTGGGGGGCGGCGGTTAACTCTCGGATTCTACTTTTCTCTCTATTATGAGGTCTGACAGCTCTATATGCAGATGGAGCCGTTACTGCTTACTCGGCTACTTATTCATGCATAACTGGCGGAGACATCGCTCCCTCTTAAAAATATGTCAATATCTATTCAGTGAAGTCGAGCTAATTTTTACAAGCCTCTCCGCCCACAACTGAGTGAGAGATGCCTTCATCTGCACATTTTCCACATCGAAGTTTGCGATCTGGCGCCGCTAATCTGGTATTTAAAAATGAAAAAGGTGACCTTGTCTAAATGAATAAGGCAGCGCGGGAGCTCGCTGTCGACTCTGAAGAGGTTGGTTAAAGGCAATCCTGCAAACTGCAGTGAGCAGACTGTGTTACTCAGCACCATGGCCTCGATCGGGTTTAAAATACCTGTTTTATATTACGCTATCAGGGTTGGGGCTACAGAAAGTTCAAGCCGGGCTGCATTGAACTGTATTCGAGCTCACGCGCTGCTAATAGCTTTTACTCACACCAATCACGAATAACCGTTTTTGGTATCCGTGATTTTTAAAATGACAAATATGAAATACTTCAACGTAAAGTGCGCTTCGAAAGTATTCAGACCGTGGCACATTTTTTATTTGGTGTGGCTCTGCGCTCCAGTAAATTGACGTGATATAATGAATGAGGTTAAAGAGCGAATTTATTTGCTTCAATTTTCAGACATCTGCAGAGTATGAGGTCCTTTTCTTTGGAATTAAAGCCATTCTGGTTTTTCGTAACCACTTGCATTCTACTGACTAAAGTTCTTCTGCTTGATGCCAATGGAACACATTAGGCTCAGTAAATGCATGAAAGTCACATAATGTGATGTTTGATCTCTGCTCACGCTTTGCTGATAGACATTGAAAACTCCTCCTCAGGCATTTGTTCTGGAATTATCTACAAAGCTTTAATGGATTGACTTTGAGAGGGCCATGGCATATGGAAAGTCTGACTGTGGCTCAGCCCATTGGATGACTACTGTGGTCTGGGGCACCAGTGCCATGTTAGATACTCCTCACTTCAGGCAGGAAAGTCTTCAGCTTAAGGAGAGGTTGATCACGCTGTGCCATTATGACCAGATCTTGTCATAGGTTATCACTGATAAATGAGCCCAAAGCATGCGATGAGAATGACTATCACTGCAGCACTACAGAAAGTGCAACTGCTTTCTCTGTCCCTGGCACACCATTGCTGTGAACACTCCTTACATTGCCCTCTTGGCTTTGCACCACAGCAGCTGAGGCGAAGACTAGTCAAGACAAAGGACCTTTTAAAGCTCTTATTTAGCCGTTGGCATAAACTCAATAACAGCAGTGTAATCACAGTTGCACTTCGTCCTGACTGAGCCTTAGGCTATAGCATCAATTCACAGGTGTTAAGGAAGAAAGAGAATAAAAATTACACCACTGCTAATTAAGAAATAAGTGCTAAAAGAAATGTTGTGGGTGAGGGAGTGGCAAATGAATGCTGATAATTTCAGTGCACGGTGCAACCTACCTTTTTTTGCAGACTGCCTACCCGACTGCAAACACTTTGAACACTGTGTTCCATTGATTTCTGTTGAGTTGGAGCAGTCGGACACTGAGGGCTAAACCCTGACAGTATTCTCCTTTAAACATTCACCAGCTCTTCGATTCAAAACATCTTTAGAGAGCCTGTACCATCACCAATCAAGACAGCTGATGGATACACATGCACGACATACGAAGCCTGAAGTGCATCCCCCATGATACAGTTATTGAACTGTGCTATATTTTGAAGTACAGTGTACTTCCATAATCCACTTTTTTTTTCACTTGAGAAAATGGTTTACGAATTTGAAAAGCCACTCTAGTCATTATGTGCCACCTATCAAGATGTGCTACTTAGCAGTTCCATGCATGCGCAGACCCACAATCTTGGGGTCTGGTTCCATGCTCATATTTCAAATGTCATCAAATATCTTAAGAATATACATTTTTTTTATTATTATTGTGCCTCTCAACCTGTTAACATAGAAATATTTGAATGAACACACTGGCTTTACTGGAAAATGTAAACAATAGAAGATAATGGCGTGCAGCTCGTTATAACGTGTGTGTGTGTGTGTGTGTGTGTGTGTGTGTGTGTGTGTGGTATAACAAGCAAACTAATATCGAAGTTGCTCTTATAGGCTGTGTCATAGGGCAATTTTATGATGAAAACAAAGACTCTGCAATCATTTTGCGCCATGGTAGCATTTCTTGAGAAGACGGCTTGAATTGACAGTACACCGGCATTGCTGTTGGGTTTGTGTACTGTGCATACATGTGCTGTTTGTAAAATGAATGTTGTTTTTATTTTTACACATTTCTAGTTGAATAATCACTCATGCGTAGAATTTTTGAGTATAGCTGCTCTGGTTCTGGTGGGTTAGGGGGTTTTACACCTCAAGTTGCACTCTGTCCCCTCCAAAAAAAAAAAAAAAAAAAAAAACTAGAATAATAAAACAAGAAAAAAGACCACATCAACTGGACATGTTTTAATCACATTTTTCCAATAATTAAAAAAAAAAAAAACATCATCAGTGGATCCTGAAGCAACTTCCCGGTAATACACAAAGCGCATGCATGTGTGTGTGTTTGTTGGCGAGGGATGGGGTGGGAAGTTAATTATAACAGTTGAAGGTTGAGCTAATAACATTTGCGGCCGCCGAGCGCGATGGCTACAGCGGGGAGTTAATGAACAGTGCATTCTCAGTTTGATGGAGGTAATCGCCTCTGATTCCTGTGAAATTTTACCTGGATGTAATATAAAACCAAGAGCTCCCACGATGGCCGCTAATTATCGCCGGTGGCCTGTGACCTCTCTTAGGATAGAGTCCGCATTCTCCAGGCACACTGGTGTTGGCCCGAATATACGGTTAAACTGAAGTCTTAGAGAGGACAGTCTGCTTTCTGAATAATAGAATACTGTATTTCCCAGCTCACTCGTGCCCCCTTATTTTTTTTTGTGTTTGTCTGAGTCACAGAATCATGACTAAGTGTGAGTTCAGGGAATTTTGAAATGACATGAAATGAAACTAGAGCCGTAATATCGGCAGATCATTTAGAACTGCGTGCCAGTGTTGAGAGCTCTTGCCTTTACCTGTGAGTTATGGGTTTACAAAGTCTTGCTGGTTTTTTTGCTCATTTTTTATGCCCATCTTTGCAAATAAATGAGCATTATAATTTTTTTTTTCTAATTAAGAATTTTTAAAAAAAATTTTCTCATTGGTGAAATGCCATTTCCTTGCCTGGATGGAATTCAGATCAGATAAAAAATGTTTTTACAAGGAGTAGGTATTTTGAACTCTAGTGACTTTTCATAATCCCATTTTAATACTTTTAATTGATTTAACTTACTTGTTTAGAAAATATTATTTTGTGCATATAAATTACGGGAACTGGAGAAGTTCGGAGGTGATACTGAATGCAGGTGTAGTTCTGGCTCCCTCAGTCTCCATCTGCCGATCCCTTTCTTTTCTTCAATCCTCTCCCCTGCCCCCTTAACTCCCCTCTGGCTCCACCCCTTTTCCCTCACACCTATCAGGTTTTCCCGCCTGCCCCCTGTGGCCCCGCCCTTCATATGCCCTATCCATCAAGAAATCATTTTCACACCCACTAGCATCTAAAAGCCTGTTCTGATCTGGGGCATAGCTAGGGTGATTTTAGAGGGGCTTTGTCCTTCCTAAAATGTTCAGCAGCCCCGCAAATAATATATATTTTAAGATTAAATTATCAGTAGCTAGAGGAGAACATGACAGATCAGCTCCTCTAAGGAAAGGCGTAGTCCCCCCCATCTATTAAGCTGTAGTGACACCCTTGATTCTGACCACTCTGACATGTTTGTATTTACTTAAATAAAAAAGACCCTCGCTTCCTTTATCTGGTAGCGATTGAGGCCTGTACCTGGAATTTGGCGCTTAACATATGCCTCTTTATCTCAACGTCTTGTGATGTTTTCTCACTGTATAAAAAGTACTTTGTTTTCCTCTGCTTTTGGCCAAAAGTAAACATAATTACTCTGCGCTGCTCCACCTGTCATCCACTTCCTCTCCACTCCCGTGATCCTTCCTCACCCTTCTACTTTTCGCTCTGTCTCGCTGACGCGCCAGAGGTGAGTTATTTACACGTCTCTAGGGGGCGTGAGCGGCCACTAAGCAATTAGGGTGAGAGATTTGTTGTGCTTCCCATCATCGGCTCAGAGATGTGGCTCCTGGTGTTAAAAGCTGCTGGCCAATCAATGCCTCCACCCCCCGCCCCGTCCACGCCATCTCAGGGCCGCATCGATCCCTCGCTAATTGCCCCCGTGAAAGTGGCTAGATGTCCACGCCTGACTGCAGCAGGTCCAGTCGACCAGAAATCGGCTCCTGGAGAAATAAATGGATATTTTTTTGAGTAAACACTCCAGCCTATCCCAAAGGAAATTGAACTTTTTTCAATGTTCATAATTTAAAAAAGGTGATTCTTGGAAGATCATATTGTTTGACTTCCAAACTGGGAATAGGCTTTGTTTCTTTTTTTTTTAATGTAAATTTATGTGTTAGGCAAAAAGTCCGGGCTAATTTGAATTCTATCTCGACAAGATTCACATACTTTTATTGTCGTTGGCAAATTTTTGAAATGGTCTACATTGGTTTGGTTGCTATTAAGCTATGTGTGAATAAACATTAAACAAACAAATACTAATGAGGTGTCAGTTGAGCGTTCATTTTTACAAACCATGTATTTCAGTATTCTGAAACCTGGGGCAAAACTGGGCATTCACTACAAATCAAGTGAATACTGCTTTTAAGAATTTTTCCCATGCAATGTATCTGTCATTCATGACCCTTGTATTATGTCAAAAAAGAAAAACATCATTACCTCATCAACTTCCTGTCGTGTCAAAGAAGAATGTGTGTGTTACCTAGGAAGGATTCAGTTATACATTCACTCCGCTTTTACTTCTCTAAGGTGTTTGATTCCAAATACGGGACACAAATGTTCTCGACTGATTATTTTTGTGCCGATGTGACAAACACAGCTGATGGCCTGAATTCAGTGCTGTGGAATTCTGGAACCCTGATGCAGAATTTTGACCAAAGCATTTCAAAATAGTGGCTCTTTTGGCGGTGAAAGAGTGCATGTGTATAAATGCTGCTCTCTGTGGCGACGTTTCGCGGCAAGTCCTGGTTCTCAGTTTAAGCGGGGATTGTGTTACGCCTCTCAGCCACGAAGGCTTTGTCTGAGCCTCACCTCATCCCCTTTCTACCTCTGAGAGATAGAGGAAGGTAAATATTCACTTTCTCCCCCCCTGCCTTGCCTTGTTCTTTTTTTTTGTTCTCCTACTTTCTCCAGTTTGGTTTTGTTTTGCAGTGTAGAAAAGGAGAGTAGACCTTAACCGAGTTTAGAAATGAAACAGAAGCCATTTCTGAGCTGTTCCATTTCCCTTATTGTGAAAAACTTCCCCAGGTGAGATCTGAGAATCGCTCAAATGACCCCTTAAATTTTACTGAATAACCCAATCCCTAAGGGGGGTGGGGTGACAGAAACAGCTAACATTTTTTGTCTACCACTACTTGGTTTTCTTCTTGCTGAATCTCTTTCTCTTGACGTCTTCGATGTTAAATTGAATTGGCAGCGCCTCCGCTGGAGGTTCTGGCTCACTCCGGCGTTCGCCGCTTGATAACGAACAGCGGGAACGCTTCGGCAGAGGACGGGTGGAGGTGGGTCTGGAGCTGAGTCTGGGTCAGGAAAGAAAATGGGAGGCGGAGAGCGAGAGGAGATTGGCCGCTTTGAGCTCGACGCGCTCAGGTGCACCGTGTTGGTCTTTTGAGCGGAGAGACGGCGTGTTAAGTCAGAAATCTGTCTCAGAAGTGGGGGGGTGCATAGGGGGTAGGTATTCACTGTCTCTGAAGAAGAAAGGAAAACAGTAAGTGATCCATTTGTCTGGTCTTGTTGAAAAAGCTTCTCTTTCATGTGGTTGGCTCTCGTTTCACTGGGTCAGCTCCTCAGTCAAACAGCGATTGCTCTTTTTTTAATTATCCCAGCCCATCATGAAAGGAGCACCACAGTTCAAGGGAAAAGACTGACGCACATTAGCTTACAGGTTCACAACGTACACACACACATGCGCACACACCCGTACGTATGTGTGACATTCTCTTCTGTCCGGTTATTTCTAATGTTCTCTCTTCTTCTTTGGTTTTGTCTTCTTTGGCTACCTCTTTCTTTTCTCCTTGGTGTTTAATTGCGTGTCTCTCATTCGTTACACTCAACAGTCACGAAGGAAACCAGAGCTCTCTCATTCTCCGTCTCCCTCCACTCCATGTAGTTTTCTGTCCCTCCTCCACCTACCGCTGTCCCCCCATCTCCCTCTCCCTCTCCCCTCCACTCAGTGGACCGAGGCGGTGACTGCTGTATCTGGTCTGATCTGGAGTTATTACTGGCTCAGTGATATAAAGTCCACCTCACTGATCACACCCCGGACACAGCGTAGCATCAGTGAGAGTGTTAGCTTAGGCATGGTACCGGACATAGACCAATAACACCCAATCAAAATCCGCTTTACTCAGCTGTATACCTACTTCAGGGCTGCCAACTCTCACGCATTCGGCGTGAGATTTAGTGGCATATTCACGTTCCTGTGCCGTAGTCCGCAATTATTCTATCAACGCAATGTATGTGTTTCACGATTGTTCAAATTGTTTCAATGAAATAAGACCATTTGAAACGTTTTTTTCATGCCATTCCATTGCTTTCAGCCCCTGAGTAAAGAAAAGCGTGAGAAGTCCGGAGTCATAATTAATTTCCATGTTACTAGTGGTGAAATCCACCGTGACGCATGTGAAACTGATAAACCTCCATGCACAAGGACTTCAGTTCCACCTGTGAATCTCTTACAAGCGCGCTGATTGAATAATTGCTGACATACAGCACGGGAACGTGAATATGCCACTCAAACTCAGGCTGAAAGAGTGATAGTTGGCAACCCTGCTACTTTGATTGGTCCATGAGCAAAATCTTTCAAAAAACACTTCTTGAGTCAAAAAATGTGTTAACGAGAGCGTTCTGTGTTATGCAATGTGCTATTGAGCACACTCGAAAAAAGAACTTATATTGTAAAATCATGGTCAGTGGTTGCACACCACACAGTCACAAGTGTGAGAGTTCAGCTGATGAGGTACTCGTATGAAGTTGAAGTCACAGATATACTTTGTTATATTTAAATAATTCTTTTATCATCCAAGTCATTTTTTTTCTTAATTTACCCTTTGAGTCCTAGGATTTGGCTTCAATATGATAACGAAGAGATATGAGTTGTGTTGGGGAAATTTGGATTGAAATTTGAAGCAATAATGAAACTTAAACACAAAATTCTTTAAATTTTTCAGTTTGACCTGCGAATAGCGCTGAGGTGGACATGTGCTTTGATGCTGTGACTTTGCTACACTTGGCCTCTTTACAAAGACTGCGGTCTCCTGTTTCAGGCAATACCCATGATGTCAGTGTGGAGTGAAGCAGATATTCTTCCAGCAGCATTCATATGTCGTTTGAACTTGATTTTCCGTGGCTTTTGCAACTGGAAATTTTTAATCGTAAATTGTGTTCTTCATAGTTCAAATTAAATATTAATGGATTACTGTTTTAGAAGCCTCAAGCTCTCCCAACAATTGCACCACTGCATATGTTCCACAACATTTCTAGCAGGCAGTTACTATACATGCTGTTCTAGACCTCTTACTGGGTCAGTTGGACACAACTGGTTAAAGTAAATTTTTGCGAGTGCAGAAGTTGGATTATTTGAGAAGGGCAGTTTATGGCGAAAATTTCTGCATTTTGATCGAGACGTTGAAAGTCTGAGCGTAAATTTTACACTAGTATTAAATTGCGCCGTAATACTAGAAATGAATTGCAGCTGTGGTGTGTGGCCTCCGCTTTGTGTCTCTGCTGTTTGCTCAGTTTTTGGCTCGGCTTATTTGCCAGTTTACATTTTTTTCCTACTGTGTGCCCTGACTGTAAAAACAGGTTGCGTTTTTTGTTTGTTTGTTTGTTTGTTTGTTATATTTCAACAAGTTTAAGTTGCTAATGCAAATTGAAGTTGTAATTTTCTCAGCAAATTTATGGGTTTTGAGTTTACTGGACAACTTGAAACATGTTAAATTTGCAACGTGCAGATGAGCGATCTTCATATTTTGCTGGGGTTTTTTTTTTTGTTTTTTTCCCATAAGCCTAGTGTTCTTGATGAAGTGTTTCCGAGACCACAGATATTGTCAGATGTCTCCATTTCCTCAGAGTGTCTCTGGTCAGGCATTGTGTGTATGTCACCTGCGCGTATGACGTTGGCGTTGCCGCTGGTTACAGATCGGAACGGTCCATTCAGAGCTTAATCAGAGGCTTGTTTCTTTCTGAGCAGTCTGCAGCTGTGGCCTTGTCAGCCTGTGGGATTAAATGATGAAAATGAACTCATAATAAAACGCATCAATCACCGCCGCATTTTGTTTAAACGCGCCGATTGAAGACATCGTGTCCCTTTCATTGAGGCATGTGGTCCAGAGCGCCAGGGACGCTGGGAAAAAGTGCGACTCTTTTCACTCTGACATCGCCCCTTTATTCCTCTCTTCTCTGTCCGACTCCTCAGTTCAGTTAATTAAGGTTCCAGTACTGAACAATACTAGAGACTGTGAGGAAATGACCCGCAATTACAAAGGACAGCAAGAATAATGATGACGTAATTAGAAATAATAATTCAGAATAATAATTGAATAAAAATAAAATATATGAAAAAATTAATAAATCAATAGTAATGACTACAATAATAATTATGGTGTTGATGCTAATGACAAATATAATCATACAATAATACATCATGAAGTATACATAATTTTAATTAAATAAATATGAAAAAGCATTATATATATTTTCAGCGAACTTTGTATCTTACTGTGAGAATACACCCCATTTTATTAATCCAGTTTAAAAACACCCATTTAGTTACGAATTGATGGAAAGCAAAAAGACCAAACAATCTCATTGCTGCTAATTTTTTTTTTTTATGTATTTCCCCTGTCCCTATCCTGCATTTTAAATGTTTTTAGCTTAAAAATGTTCGGGGTTATTATTCTTTTTTATTCACAGGTTTTCCTCATTGTGTTTTATATTTAGCTACGACCCAATGCAGCTCTTGACAGAAATGACGTGACCATGTTTTATTTTCCTCAATGCTACTTATTTTTTATGTGTTTGTTTACTTGTCGTGGCATTGCCATCGGTCATCCTTTTTTGTGAAAGTGAATAATGGCAATGAAAACTTTGATGACAAAGACAACTTGGGATCCGTGTTTCCATAATAACCTGGGACACTCCTGTGCACCTGCAGGGCTCACCGCAGCGGCGATGGCAGAGGCCATGAAGCTGCAGAAGAGGAAGCTGATGTCCATGAGCGGCCTGCATGGAGGAAGCAGCCTGAACGGCACCGAGTCGGAGAACGAGGAGCTGAACTCAAACGCAGGTGAGACCCCGGCCTCCTCTCCTCCTCTCCCCTCTCTTCCCCTCCCTCCCCTCCTCTCCTACCCTCCTCCCTCCTCCTCCCTCCTCCTCCCTCCCTCCTCTCCCTCCCCTCCTCCTCCCCTCTTCTCCTCCTCTCCTCCCTCTCCTCCTCCTCCTCCCCTCTCCTCCTCTCCTCCTCTCCTCCTCTCCTCCTCCCTCTCCCCTCTCCCCTCTCCTCCTCCTCCCCTCCCCTCCCCTCTCCTCCTCTCCTCCTCTTCCGTCTCCCCTCTCCCCCAGGACACACAGGCCGTGCTGGCCCAGTCTGGCCTGGATCTGTCTGTTAGCTGTTAAACTAGTCACCTGTGACCTGAGGCCTGTATCAACAAGCCTGTTCCGCCAGGCCTGCATTAGAGTAGGCAATTGCGCTTTTGTCGTTTTCAGATATTAATGCATTGACGTTTCAACTTAAAACTGCAATCTTTGCAACAAAATGGTTGACTTGTTGACTCATTTCAATTTTTGTTGACTTGATGTCTTAAGATAACAAAGCACTTTTTTGCAGCGAAAACACAAGAAAATGCTAATTGCCATGATTCAACAGCTTAAGGGTATCTGATAATGATAACTCGTACTCTATCCATCAATCAGTTACCTTACCCAAACTTAATCCATGTCAAATTGAAGCCTGGAGCCCATCCCTATGTACAATGGGCAAGAGGCAGGACTACATCCTGGACATGTTTGCCAGACCATCACAGGGCTATTATGTGCCCTATCAGAGCAAAATGTATTAAACATGTTGATAGTGTTGTATTGAGATAGTACTCTGTTTCTGAAGAATGCACTGTAATACAGTATATTCAGTGTTAAATGAGCTCTTACAGAATGGACACACATAAAGTGTTTCATCTTAGTTAATTGTGACTGATTAGCTGAGTAGATACATGGAGTCCTTTTCTTGTCTGTTTTGATCTGCTGTTGGCAGCATTGGGAGTGTAAGTTGCCACCCCAAAAATGGTAGAGATAAACAGATACTGATACTGATATCAGATATCGATCCGATACTGACTCAAACAGTAGGATAAAGTATCGGTGACAATGGGTGCATTCGGGATCTGATACAATTATTTTGATTAATAACAATTCAGTACACTTATATTTATGTATTTATTTGGTTAATTTTGTTTTACTAAGTTAGGAAAACAATGTTTAAGTTGAGCCTGATGTTGTCATACACATAAACAATGATCCCAGTCTCTTCCATGCAGTAGGGTACACAGCTAATCGTATCAGTGCTCGGTATCGGCTGATACCCAAAGCCCAGGTATCGGTATCGGTATCAGTATCGGGACAGAATAAGTCTGATTGGTGCATCCATGATAAAGGGCTGAGGGGCCAAACTCTAACCTTTAGTGAGTGACAGGGATTTCGGGGCATAATAATGAGACCGCGTGGCTTGGGGCCAATACCATGCCCAGCGCACTTTTGATCGTAGTGGAAAATAAGATAAAAAGAATTTAAAATTAAAGACAAAATAAAACCAGGCAAATGCCATGATGTAAACTGAAATTCACAACCAGCAAATACGTGCGATGTAATTCTGCTAGTCAGCATTTGAAGTGAGCAGTACACCTCAAGTAACATTTCATTACTACTTCATAAGACATTAATGAATGGAGGTCAATAAATAGTGGTTTACTGCTGATGTTCAGTGACACAACACGTGTCATTTACACATGGGAAATCAGCAAGTCATTCTGCTACCAAGTATTAAACTTGCTGTATGCATATTGAATGATTTACCATGTGTTAAAGCCAGCTCCATAAAACTGTAATGTTTTATGTGGGCTGTATTAATTTATACTGCATATGTGGTGTAGCCACTGTTCAGTACAAGGTAGTCTGCTTTTACCCCTGGTATACCCACTGCTTATATGTCACTTTCTTATATGAATTGTTGAAATTACAAGGGAAGGTACCGTTTAATGCTACACACTTGTTCATGAATGTTTCCACACTAAACCACAGTACAATTATCAGTGTTAATTTTAATTTAACTCCAGTTCTTTGAAACAGGATGTTTCTCATATGTTCCCCGCCCTTTCAAGCCCAGGTGAATGTATTCGAGAGAGTCAGTAAAGACAGAGAGATACATTGGAGCTTACAGGGCAGTGTTAGGCTGGATTTCATACATTATTCCTGATGCTAATGTAGTACCTCTGGCTATTCGCACAACCCTGGAGCAGAATGAAAGTGCTATGATATCGCGAATGATAACAGTTTTGAGAATGATAATTAGGGTGATTATGAGAGTGATAATCCAGGCAATTATAATGAATATGATGCCATTACTGTGGTTTAGTTTTCAGTTGATTGAGTAGTTGCACACTGAATTGGAGTGTGATCCGGTAGACAGACAGTGGGTTCAGTTATACCGATGACGGAAATACCAAATGACTCATATCCTACTGAACGCAGAACGGTAAATAGAGTTTGAATGATTATCTGAATGAGCTTTATCGGTGTACTCCACCAATGTGCGTTTACACAATTGTATGAAATGGAGCTTTTATAATTGCGATGATTAAACATAGTCCGCATCAGTGTTCTGATTGCTATAACATTACAGATGGTGGTATTTGTACTGTGCTGGCCATAAGTATTCAAAAAGGAATGCAATTGTTGCTTTGGTCACACGCATGGCTTGCTGATATGGACAAAATCAAATATCGCAATATTTTCGACCGAATGTCTCGATATTGATATTGTGCCGATATTGTCAGGAGAACTACTGGTGCTTTCAGAAAATATTTACACGATACAGTTTTTGATAAACAGTCATTAATATTGTGGATATGATGACCGAGCAGGTACAGGCAACCACTAGAGCAGTCTAACAAGTGCAGAAAACTGGATCCCTTCACTGTAAGGCAGCTTTTAAAACATGAAAAGGTGACATTTATGTCATATTGCCATATTATGATATCAACAATTTCACACAGTGTCTTATATCACAATATTGATTTTGCTCAGCTGCAGTCACATGGTATCAAGTCAAATTCTGAACCAAAATGCATAAATTGTGTTTCCTGTCAGAATATAGACTTCACTGTCGATGAGTGAGGATATTATGATGTTATAACTTCAGCCAAAATCTTCAATGTCTCCAAAAAGTATTTTTGTTTGTTTGCTTGTTTTCTCTTAGGCTGGGGTAGCCCTCTCTTTCCTACACGCTCTCTCTCTCCCTCTGCTCGCTCTCTCTTTTAATCTCCATCCGGCTCAGTCATTGATTTTCAGGCAACAGCTGCGCAGCCAACTGCACTTACAACTCTTTCTCTCTCTCTCACCCGCTCCCCTCTTCACTCATTCCCCTCACTTTTTTTATCTCCGCTCTCCTTCCGTTTCTCTCCCTCTCTTCCTCCTGCCCTCTCTCCCACTCTCTACATCCCCTGCTTGTGTTTTCGTTCCCTCCCGTCTCTGATAGTCGGCCGCTTTGGTGAACATCAAAGACGCGTCAGATCTCTCATTTTCCCTCCGTCCTGATCGGATACAAACCCTCCGCTATCTGCGGAAAACAGTTCGGGGGAGAGGAGAGGAGAGAAAGAGAGGCTTGATTTAATCTTTCTGTTTCCTATTCTTCTACAAACACCATCAAAATCCCCCCTCCCTCCCTCCCTCCCTGCACCACACGCCGGAGAACGTAACACACTCTGAAGGTGTAAGGGTTTTGGGTAGCCATGAAAGGAGACTTAGAATGACTGATTACGCCTCAATCGGGGCCCGGAGCACTCTGGTCTCCACTTTATCTCCTCTGATGTTCTCCAAATGCCTTTCAGTCCTAACACAGAGTAAAAAAAAAAAGAAAGTTCTAGCATTATAAGAAATGGAACGAAATGGTATTTGTATCCACAAACAGTTTATGTGAAGCGATTCCAGCTAACTGTGCAGTGGGAGCGCGTCTGGGGCGGCGTCTTTAAATGTGAACACGCGTCTGAAAAACTGTTAACGTGATAAAAAAATGGACGTCTTCGAGGGACGGAAGTGGGAGAGGTGATTGTTGGGGGTGGGTGGGAGGGGGGCTCATTGCTCTAATGGAGCCCTGTCAAGCTGAATCACTATCACAGATACCATCAGCAGAGAGGAACTGATACATACCTCTCTCCTGCACTGACAGGTGAAGGGAGCGGATCTGTGCATTATTTAGAGAGGGCTGGGAATACATCGGCCCGCAATCGCCGAGTCAGCTCTGACAAAGGAGGAAGAGAAGGGGAGAGAGAGGGAGAGGGAGAGAGAGAGGGGTAGAGAGAGAGAGAGGGAGAGGCCAAGATGTGGAATTCGGCAGGAGACTGAAAGCCGTGTGCTGAATCCACTGCGCTCACACAGAGTCGATCTTTAACCACTGCACCCTCGGTACTTACCTCTCCATCCATCTTTGTTTCTCTCGCCTTCTTTTTCTCTCCGTCTCTCATATGTTCTCCCCATCTCTCTCTCAATTGCTCTTTCTCTCTCTCTCTTTCTCTCACTTTCACTCGCTCTTTCCATCTCTCACTCTCTTACTCTCACTCTCTTTTTCTCTGTCCCATTCACAGCCATTCTCTCGAACTCAAGTATGCTTCATTTGTGTGACAAGTGAACTTAAGGCTGCAAATGCAATAAAATTCCTGGTAAGATTGGGGCGCCCCGGTGGCTCATCGGTCTAAGCGCGCGTACTATAAAGGCTGTGTCCTTCCCGCAGCGACCCGGGTTCGATTTTGGCTCAGGTCATTTGCTGCATGTCTTCACCCATTCTTTTCGCCAACCTTCCTGTCTCTCTACACTGTATAACTATCAAATAAAGGAAAAATTCCCAAAAAATAAAAAAATTCCTGGTAAGATTAAGGACAAAAAACTTCTTTCTCTCTGTTTTTGAAATGTCATTAATTTTTTTTTTTTGCAGTATCCAAGCTGCAACAATGAGATGCAATGCAAATGAAACGAGAGGCAATGTAAAATATAATTTATTGAGGGTATAAAGTTCCTGTAAGACTGGAGATAGGCACATTTTAACAGCTCAGGACACTGGCCACAGGAGGTCTCTGGTGTTCTAACTGCCCTTGCCTCCAACCACCAGGCTACTGCAAAGACACCTGTGGTGTTAGCTTGGGCAGGCAAAGCAGGGGCTGTAACAAATGAACTTAACCTCTGCCTCCCTCGCTCGCCGCGCACCTATCCACCCGGCTGTAAGGTCGCCAGAGAAGCCCTTACAGTCCACGACATCTTATCACTGTTCTCAGCTGAGCAGCAGTGACATCCCATGACTTGATGTTTTTCTCCATATTGTTGTGGAAAGGAGAGGTGTATAACTCTATATGCTTGACATTCAAAAAGAACAGAGTGCTATGGCTTCCATCGCCGGGAGATCGTATCCAGCAAGAAAAGCACGTAACCTGTTCAGCGAGAGTCCTAAGGACAAGGTTAGATTTAACAACAGAACCTCTGGCGTAACATGGCACAGGTGAAGAGAGAATTGCTTAAAGCGCTTTGCTTTTATCTCTGATAACATGCTTTATTTCACCTGATTTAGCCCTGCAGACCCTGCAATATTCAGTGCTAAGCCTATTCTTCAATCCATATACATGACCTCTCGTTGACTCGTTCATGCTCGGTCAAAGTTGAATTTAAGCTTGGCGCACACCAGTAAAATTGTATATTTCATGTATTTTTGGTCCTCTGGTGTGTGGAGACCATACTCACTTAAGAATTTGGACCCCTCCCCACCCAGTATCGGGTCATAAATATTGAAGAGTCTCCGAGCAGTTCTGAAGACATCAAATACACTCTTGACACACCTCACACTACAGGAGAATCACCCATCTACTATCTATGGCAGCTCTTCCTCACCAGGGTCACGGGAGAGCTGGAGCCTATGGATGGGTTTCTGTGCAATGTCATCGCAGATATGCACGCGCAGCCAGGGGGGCAGAAAGCGGGACGTTTTTCATTGTTTTCAAGCGGAGTCCAGCAGCAAAAAGAAGATGACGAGGAGTTGTTGTGCTGTTAACTGCACAAACCGGCAAAAGGATGGATGGAAATTTTATAATATCCCGAGGGGATCTCATCCTTTCGCCAAAAGACGAAGAAGATTATATTTGGTATATTTTGGGGTGTTGGTGTGTGATGGACTTGAGGCAACACTGTCAGGTGTCGCTTTGGTTGGCTGAAGTTGATGTTTTTCAGCTTTTGTGGCTCAACCTATTTTCGGGACATGTTCTTACAGCAATTTGGTTGGGACGTGCAGGCGACCTCCTCCTCGGTGCGTCTGCGCCCTGACAGTTCAACTTGGCACATGATGGCTGCAGCATGACTGCAAAAAGAAGCGAGACTGGTGCGATGCATAGATCTATGAGCAAAATTAAGTGAAATCATGTGCTCACAATATCTTCTGTGAGACTTACCCTGCCATGCTCTTGCAGTTAGCAGTTAGGATGTACCCAAGATCCCTGTGCACGTACACCCAGGCATCATAAGGTTTTGTATTTAGTCCCTGTCTCTGGCTGGGCAGGACACCTGCCCTCAAAGCGCAAAACCCTGAACCCGTGTCATAAAACTTTAAGTTTTGCACATGACCACAAAGTATGTAATTATACACGTCAAAAGATTTATATACACGCAAATTTTCCTTTGTGTACACACTGGGCTTCTCTATGAGATAACTGTATATGTCGGGCCATATGATAGCTGGCCATTTGGACATATCTGAAATCCACTGGTAGTGTCTCGTAATGTCTCAATATTACTGAGGACCAGTTTCTTGAGGTAATCAGTGCAGTCTGAGCTGCTTAGGCTGTTGATATAACTGGTCTGAGCCATCTCTGTCCCAGACCTAGCTAACGAGCTATCAGACGTGTAGTGTAATGTATATTTACAGTGACATTGGCATTTCTTCTAAATGTTGGCAGGCCGTCAAAGTAGCCTCGTCTTAAACATTTTTACTTTGACTTTGTTAGCGTTCACTAACGTAACCACCATGCTCCTGATATTGTTGACATCCAAAACCATCACAACCTGATAAGCTGAGTGAAATTCATGGACTTTTCAGCAAGTGTTTTTCTGATTTATGATGCAATGAAAAACAAACAGATTTTTCTATAAAATGACATTTTATTGCAATTAAGTCAACGAGAACTTACAAACAATACGGCATCTATACTCAAAGGCAATGAAAACGCAACACTCTAAATTTTGGTTTATTTTTGCTCAGGACCTGAGCAGTCCAATTTGAGTTCTTAAGTGACCATTGGGGTCACAATGTGTACCTCGTTACACATGAATGATCATCATGTAACTCAAAAGTGTGAGTTGGACTCTCATCAATCCATATTGAGTACAACATATGGGATTAGGAGTTGTGCAAGTACAGTAGTTGAAATGAAGGAGGGGCTGTCTTCCCTATATAAAGGCATGATAAAAGCCACACAAAAAAACATTTTTTAGTGTCATAATGCCACGTCTGTTGACTGAACAATGGAACAGGGCCCTGGGTATGCTAGAGGCGGGAGTAAGTGCCCGGCAAGTGGCTCACCGTTTTGGGTGTAGTAGGTCCAGCATCAGTACGTTTTAGGTGTAGTACGTCCAACTGGGACAAGCTCTTTCATCAAGAGTACCCAGACCTCAAACCAGGTAGCAACTCCAGAATGCACTACAGGCAGAGTGGTGACAACTTCCCCAAGACAACCTAAGACGCTTAGTCAGGTCCATGAGGAGACGTTGTACTGCCTGTGTGGATGTTCGTGGGGGTCACACCCGGTACTGACTGTTCTTTTGAGTTCATTTTTAAATGTGTGTTCCGTTCAGTCTTGTGATTTTTTATTTTCAACTTGTGCTCATTATGTTTAATGCATCTGTTTATTATTGTCTAAATTGGCCCATTAACACATTTAATTCATCAAAGTCAACCCACCCAACATATTTGAATTGTTGAAATAAGAAAATAAATTTGAGTCACAAAATTATTTGAATCCAAATAATGGATGGTGTTGCGTTTTCATTGCCTATGAGTATACATTGATATCAGTTCACTCCGAAGCAGTGGATTTTTTGCCCCCTGGTTGTGCGCTCACCTAGTATTGTTTGTACACAAGAAACCCATCTATACCAGTTGACTATGGGCGAAAGGCAGGAACACACTGAACGGCTCACCAGTCCATTACAGGGCGCACAAACCGTTCACACCCTGTTCACTTTCCCAGGCAAGCTAATCTAATGAGCCAATAAAAAATTATGTTTTGCTTAAGATTGTCGGGAGTTGGGAATCGGGCCCAAAATCGACTGAATTATCCTTTGATGTGAGCCCGGCTTTACTCTGGACCTTTCACTGCGTGTGAAGATGCGATACCTTGGCTATGACTTTGCCGAGCTTAGCATACTCGGCAAGAGTGGATGTTTCTCCCACCTTCCCTGCTTTCCTGTATTACATTTATGTGCCTCGATCCTCCATCCCCTTGCCTTCGCACTTTCACCCCACCCTGGTGTCTTCACACACGGGGAACTCTTCTTGCAGTTGGGCCCCAGTAGCCTTGTCTCTCGCTAAGAGGTGGAGGGGTGTGAGAACAGGCCACGCTCTGTGCCTCTCTGTGTGGCAGGAGAGAGGATCATCTCTGGGTCAGGAGCAAATTCTGCCAGGCCGTCCTTCGGCCTCGCGCACGACTGTCCTTCACACTTCCACAGTCCAAACACACACATCCAATACCCCAGGCCCCAAACTATATTTTACCAGCCATCCACTTTCCAGTGGGAGTGCCTGGTTTTTGAAGCTGGTCCTGGTTTTCGGTTCCATCCGGACCGTGTAATGTCCGCTCGTAGTGATTAGTGGAAAAAATTAAGTTGCCATTTGCAATTAATTAATGTTCTGCAACAGATTAAGAGGGAGAGGGGGAGAGGATATTTTGTTGCCTGATCACATGTAAATTTTGTTTTGGAGGAAAGACGATCCCTGCATGGGGTAACTTCAGTTCGATGATGAATCCCTTCATTTGACTGTTCCACAGGCCGTTACAAGGAGTCCATTGTTCTGATGTGTAACTGCTTGTGTTCAAAAACTGCACGTGAACACCCTTCATTTCTGAAGCATACCTAATGAACAAAGAACTAATTTTCCTTCCTTTACATTTCTGTTTCTGAATGAGTTTACCGCTGAAGTGTGAATATTTTAGTAAATACTGTGTGTATTCTCTGCTTTTGTATTTAACGTACCTTGGTGGGGGTCAGTCTTTGAAAGTTAAATGGCTTTATTTTCAATTAGTGAGATTTTTTTAAAATTATTTTATTGTTTCATCATTGTGTTCCCACTTCTCCAACCACAATTTTATAGATGTCAACTGCATGTGTGTTTGACTTTTTGAGACATCATGTAATTCTCATCTGAAGAGATTTTTAAGCTCTTATCTGTTCTATTTCTGGCTGCAGGTGTTTCCATAAATGTTCTGTGCCAGACACAAAAACTTTTGCTATCAATTCTGATTCTCTGGAGGAAAAGCGGTCTCTGGTTCTGGAAATCCCCTACTGGATTTCTTCTTCTTTTGCATATTTGTCACACTTAAATGCTTCAGATCATTAAAACTGATTTTAGCATTAGACAAAGGTAAATTATTTAGATGATCTGGAACATTTATATATGGCAAATTAGCAAAAATAGAAGAAGAAATTGGGAAGGGGAAAAATGCTTTTCCGCTGCACTGTAGTTCATCACTGTACGGTTCAGCTTTGTTTTTTTGTTGCTCTTGGCTCCCCTTCATCGCAGGAAGACGCACACAGCTTTGCTTTTCCTAATGTTATTTAGCCGTGTTGGAAACTACATCTGTTCATCTGAACCTGCCACCTTGCAGGAGATTAGGGAGGCTTTGTGTGAAGCGCGTGCCAGGATGGGAGCTCAGCCCGTATCATTGTCTTGCGGCAGGAAGCTCGTTTGGACCGCGACCCTGAATCAAGACAGCGATTTAAAACAAAAAAGAGAGAGAAGGAAAAACAAGTGCACATATTTAGTCCATCGTCCATTTTAATCGCGAATAAAACCATCGAACGCGTAAAAGGTTCTTTGTTCCTGTCTGCTGTGTCTCGGCTCGAAAGGTTTGTGCGACGTGTGCTGCAGCAGCTGCCAGAACTCACACTGGCTCATCCAGGTGTCTTGTCACCAAGGAGACGGGAGCTGATGAATGGCAGCTCCAGAAAGCAGCCCAGCTGCAGAGAGGGGTGTGGCTAGGGACAGGGGGAGGAGCCTGCGCACATGTGCTTACAGCCACTCACGCTGACATTATGTATGTACACACATGCTCTCACTCACACTGACATGCACACACAGATACATGCACTCGTCCACTGCCATGCACGTGCATGCATACGCACGAACGCTCGAATATGCACTCTCACTCTCTACTTAGGACATAAGCGCTGTCAAATAGCCGCATATACAGTGAAGTGCAAAAGAAAATATAGTCTCACGCACACACACGCAAATATGCACACTCACACTCAATCAAGTGGGTAAGCACAATGAAAAAGCCACATAATCACTGCAGCGCAAAAGTTTAGACACACGCACAGACATATACATGCTCGCAAATATATGCATCCACACTCAACCAAGGACATAAGCACAATCAAATTGCCACATGCACACTGCAGCAGAAAAGAGTACACGGACGTGCGCGCACACACTTAAGCACACACACACGCGTACTCACTCAAGCACACGCACACGCGCACACTTACTCAAACATACGCACACGCGCACACACACCCAAACGTGCACACACTCAATCACTCGCTAACCCGCAGTGAGCCGGGAGGGTAGAGGAGCAGATGTTAGCCTTAAGGAGCAGCCTTGGTTGCTAATGCCGCACAATATGGCGCGTTGTATCTCCAGCGAGCGGCCTTAGCCCTGTTTAATCCCGCTCAATGCGGCGCTTTGCACTTCCTCTGCTGCGGCTTTGCCTACTTCTTAAGACCTGCTGCTCCTGGAACCGCTTTTAGCGGAAAAACTTTTCTGATTGGCTCCCGGGCGAAACTCCGTTAATGTGCGGCAGAAGCGGAGGAGCGCTTCTAAGCCTGGTTTCCATGCTGAGGGGCTTTTGATGGAGAGAGAGGGTCTTACGTCTGCACTTCCTGTTTTCTGTTTTTACAGAGAGCCCAAATGGAGACTAATGATCTTCCCCCACAGAAATAAACAAGAGCGATCAGAGACTGCAAACCTCCGCCAAGGCTGAACGATCCCCCATTTGTCAGCACTGTCAGTTAGTGATATTTTCTTGACATTGTTGAGATAATGGCCACTATTTTTTCCTCGTTTGCAATTGTCACGTATTTGCGAAGATGTGACTGAAAATATATAATTTTGGCCTTTTTCGCCATGGTGAACAATCCCTCAAACAAAATCCTGGATCCAGATCACTCCCAAAATCTAATCGCCACTAAGTCGGGTCACGATCCAGCTCCAGTAAACTTCTCGTGTAAATCCGTGAATTAGTTTTTGTGTAATCCTGCTTCCTACCCGACAAGCACGACCGATCTCATAAACTTTGTGGCAGAAGTAAATATTTGGTAAAATGTTGTTAATAGACAGAGCAGATTGATATAGAAAGTCAGGTGCATAATAATTGGCACCCTTGATAAAAAAAAAAAATTAAGAAAAAAAATGTTGCGTTTAAAAACAGTTAACAGTCCCTGTGCAAATGTGTGATTTTAACCTCATTTTTTCAGGGTTTCTTATTAAATAAAGACTTCGTCGAGGGCTGACTGAAATAAACAGATATGTCCAGATGTTATATATTGGACATGACTGTTTATTGCAGTCAGCCCTCATTGTACACTTAACAATGTAAAAATGGTATAAGATATTGTAGATCTTGAATGCAAAATGCTTCTCTCCAATAAATTGTCAAATGTTTTCACATTGAAAATACACATTTTATTTATGTTAGAACAAAGTTATTGCAATTCTCCATGCAAAAAGTACCTAAAATATGTATATTTTTAATATGTCTATTTAAATAAGTGGAAATTGGTATCGTGAGAGGAAGCTGCACCTGATGTAAATGGGCCTGTTTACTCTAAAGTGTTTGTTATTGGCGTAAATCGTAAATTAGCTCGTACCTTGCTTGCTGCTGGGGACGTGGGAGTTGGGGGTTGGGGGGGGGGGCTGTCTCGGGGCGGTTGGGGGGGGGTACAGCATTGCTTACCTCATCCTCATTTATCTTCATTTCTTCCCAATTACGCCAAATTAGCAACAGTCTCTGTTTCATTAGGGCTGTGATCCTGCGTTTCCGCGGCAGCAGTGCGGGGTGGCAGATGACTCCTCTGTGGGGTGGGTGTGGGAGGGGTGGGGGGGTTTGGGGTAAGCAGCCATGAAAATGACCCCCCTGGCAGATGGCGAGGCCCAAATGGCATGCGGAGGAGAGTGAGTGAGTGTGCGTGTACATATGTGTGTGTGTGTGTTTTGCCTGTGGCCTGCGCCCTGCTGTGAGATATATGACTATGTATGTGTGCGTGTGTGAAAGAGTGAGCATGTGCAGTTGTGTGTTTGTGTGTAGGAGAGAACGAGAATGTGTGTTTGTGTGGGAGAATGAGAGAGAGTGCATCTGTGAATATATTCTGTGTGTGTGTGTGTGTGTGTGTGTGTGTGTGTGTGTGTGTGTGTGTGAGAGAGAGAGAGAAAGAGGGGCAATGTATGTGCATACTTTTATGTATGTATGCGTGTGTGTGTTTGTGTGCATATGTGCCTTTTTTAGAGATATGACTGCACAAGCGCTTCAGACAGTAGTGTGCGTTTGTACGTAATTACGTTAGGATGTTTGTACGTGTAATTGCGGGTGTACATTTGCGAGCGCATGCGTGTGTGTTTATTTGTCTGGAATTAATGAGTGTTTATGGGGAAGGCCTTGCGTCTGTCGAATGAACAGAGGAGCAGCATAATGATGCGTTCCTGGAAAAACGTGAATGCATACGAAATACATTAAAATACCTCGCGAAGTTTATTTACAGTCTAGTTCTACATGCGCAATTTACTTGAATTAGATCAGCTGGGTGACTGGTTTTCACTGAAGGATCATGAAGTTATGCTCTCTCTGTAATTGTAGGCAGTGCAGATGGTTGACTGTTGGTTTGTAGTCCCCCTGTTTGGAAATGTAAACTTTACTTATTAACTTGAGTAAATACATTTAGCGAGGCCTCACACCGAGGAGCCGAGATCTAATGAAAGCAGCATTTTAGAGTGCAGCATCACATGAGACCTTTTGCCTGGCTGCAAACCCGAGCACACTTCCCACTGTCTTCAGGGTGAAGCTGGCCTTTTCTCGTAAACAAACCCCAAAATGTGTTTAGGACCTCCTCTGAGATGCAAACAAAAGGTTGACCCCAATTGCTTGCTTTTGGTGCGTTCTGAGCGCGCAAAAAACGCAAATCCTGTTTCATTACCAAACAGCATGTCGCTGACCCCTCTGTTACTTCCTGCCTGATATAGGGGAATTAGTAACACACTCACACGCATGCATGCTCACGCACAAGCACACACACGCAGGCACACACATCCTTTTATGAATGAGTTGTCAAGTTGTTTTGATGGAAAACACTTGTGTCATATCAGAAGATATCAGACCAAATAATTGTGACATGATTATAAGCTTTAAAGAGTACATGGGAAAGTTCAGAGAGAGAGAGGCCATGTTATGGTTAGGGAATATCAATTAGGAAAGCTCACTCTTCTATCTCTCTTTCTCTCACTCTCTCTTTCTTTGTCATACCCCTCATCCTTTCAGTTAGTCTGTTTATCTACTTCTATCTATCTATCTGTCTGTCTGTCTTGCCTGATTGTCTTACCTGACTATGCCATTCTGTATATCTACGGTTATCCACTACTCTCCCTCTTTCTCTCTCTTTCTCACTCTCTGCTTCACTCCCTTTTTCTATTCCTTTCTTTCTCTCTCACTGTTTTGTTTTTCTCTGGTCACAGGTGTTCTATCGCTACAGCCTGGCCCTCCCTCTCTCCCTGATGAAATGAACCGGGTATTCTGCGCAAGACGAATTTAATTCGCATTATTATTAAAAGAATCACTCACAGCAATCTGTTGCACAAACACCATCTGCTATCGGGCTCGGAGGACCCAGGCCTGCTTTATTGCACGCGCTCGCAGCCTCAGTGTCTTCGCCATTGTGTAGCCCTTCTCTCTGCTTGACTGAGTGGAGTTTATGGGGGGACTGCGGCTTGATGTTTCATTGTACTGATTGATGTAAGCAGTCAGGAGGCTCTTGGGAGGGGAGAATTGATCTGTGCCAGACCGTGCCATGCTGTGCCGTGCCGAGCTGGGATAGGTGAACTCTTTTCGGCTCTCTGTGTTCAGGACTGTTTGGCACTATAATGGCGTTTTTCTCTGCTGAAGCCTGTTTGTGTTGTGTTGAGCATTCTGATATAAAATGGCTGCCTTGCAGCAGGTAAATAAGGGCCATATATTGGAGGTGCTTGAGGAAGGTTGGGAAACGTCTGGATTAGCAAGTAATGTATGGTGAAAACCATGTGTGTCACAATCAACATGTCAACAGAGCGCTAATGAACTGTGAAAGTTACCACACCTAGATAAGAGCAGAAAAAGGTAACCTGTGCTACTGCAGGCTAATGTTCTACTTTTTGTTTTCTTTTTCACCCAAAAAAGAGTAGACAGATACTTCAAGTGACTCCATGATGTGACCTATTTTAATCTCGCAAGTTCAGGTCTTCATTCACATGACAAACTCCACAAGCAAAAATGTCCTGTTCGCAAAATGAAATTATCAAATTTGAATTTGCATGCAGAAGGGTTGAGTTGCACGTTAAGTTCAATTTTTCCTTCATGTTCAAACACTGATTTCACGCTTGGTTTTTCCTTGGTAATGGTTGTACTCATGGAGCCCCTCTTCTTTCCCGTGTGTCCAGGCGGCAGTGAGTCCTCCTGGGATAAAGAGAAGCTGCAGTCGCCCCCCTCGAGCGGAGCCCAGCCCGGCCTGACCCACACGGGCCTGAGCGCCCAGCACGGCCTCTCCAGCACCCAGCTGAGTTCCCTGCAGCAGCAGCACAACCACCTGCTGGCTAACAGTGAGGCCTCCTGCACCTTCTTACCGTGTCTCCTCCGCTCTCCTGCACTCTGCTCCACTCTGCTCCGCTCCTCTCCTTTCCTGTTCATCCTCTCTGCTCGTCTCCTTTCTTATCCTCCTCGTCTCCTCCTCTGCTTGCCTCCTTTGACATTTTCATTCCTCTTCCTCACTGCTTGGATTTTTTTTTAGCAGTTGATTTCCTGCTTCTCTTCTCCTCCTTGGCTCATCTGAGATATTTCCTTTCTTTTTCTGTTCCTTGGCTTATCCTTTTCAATGTTTCCTTTCCTCTTTTTCTCTGCTTGCCTCCTTTGATGTTTCCTTTCCTCATCTCCTCTCCCCAACCTCTGCTTCTCTCTCATTCTCTCCTTTATTTTATCCTCCTCCACTTGTTTCCTTTGACATTCCTTTTCTCCATTTGTTTCCCGTAATGCTTAATTTCCTTCCCTCGTCATCGCTCTGCTCATTTCCTTTAATGCCTCCTTTTCTGTCCCCCTGCCCTCCTCCTCCACTTCTCCGCGCTTGATGTGTCCTTTCTCCTTCTGCCCTCGTCCTCCGTACTCTGCTTGTTTACTTCATCTCCATTCCTTCTTTCATGCCCTCCTCTGTCCACTCCTCCTCTCGTATCCTAGTTACACAAAATGACATTAATTTCACAGATGCTCCTCTCTGTAATGTTGTTAGCCAGGTCACGGGTCACTGTTGCTCATGTAACTGAAGTGGACTCGCTAATGTCTCATTGTTAGTCACTCTGTTTCAGAGCAGATGCTAAATGCGTGTGATGTCATGTGTTGCATGACCTCAGACTGAGCCATGCTAACTGGGACACTGTTCTCAGCTCTTTTGAGAATTACTTCATTCCTTTAAAGAAATAAATGTAATAAATAAATGTGAAGTGATGTAATCTTTGCATTGTCCGGGGGGTATTCTCGATTTGTCCAAAGCATTTTCTAGGCCTAAGCCCCCTCCCCACAACTCTGACTATGAATAAGCAGCGTTAGACAATGGATGGACTGATGATACAGTCTTTATTTATGTAGTGCCTTTGACACTCAAATGGTCTTTACATTGTCAATGATAAATACAGTATAATGGCTAAATTGCAATAGTAGTAATATTTAGATGTAAACATGAGTCTATCAAATTAAATAAGTGATAATAAAGATGTAAAGGAAGTGAAAGTAATTTAAAAAGTGCTGTGGTGGTTTTTTTCATGTTAAATTATTTATAACCATATTTTATGATAATGCTACTTTGTGGATAGCAGTAAAAGTAGTGATGTAGATAAAATGTTAAAATACAGCGCTATAATATGTTCCAGAAGACAACCTGGAAAGGTGAAATTTCGAGTGTTGGCACCTATCTAATGTTTAATGGCGGAATGTTCTATGGTTTAGGACAGAGGTGTTAACCCTCAGAGTGCTAAACGCTTCTATTGTTGCTTAACCCTCTGTTAACCAAGTACCTTTCCAACTGTGTAAAAATAATTTCCCTAGGCAAATATGTTGATTATGGGCCAATATTTGGAAAAATAGTTAAAAAAAAAAAAAAAATTCGACCCCTTTGGCCCATTTTTCCAAAATGTAGCAGATCTGCTACATTGGGTAATAATGCGAATGGAAAAATTAAAGTGACGGACCATTCAAGTTATTCTCAAATGTTTATTTGGCAATAAGAAACAAAACCAGCAGGGTGTCCAGGCTGTTAACCCTTTCACTTTATGTAGCAGATATGCTACGGTGGTTAATAGAGGGTTAATGATGTAAGAAATCAAAATCAAAGCTGTGGAAAACCTATCATGTGGCAACTGCGGGAGCTCTTTTAAACAAGTTGCCACATGATTGGTTGCCAACAGCTCAAAATAATTAAATTTACAATTCTTTGAAATATATTTCAGTGCTCTTAGGGCTAAACTCTAGTCCTGGAGGTGTCACACTGGCTGCAGATGCCTGTGGTGTCCTTGCAGTTAGCAGCCAGGCTAATCCTGGAGAAAAAAGTTTGTGGACTGCTTCATCAATCAACCACTTAAATGAATCACTAGTGCTGAAACGGACAGAAAACCATGGATGCTGTGGCCAACTGTGAGTGGATTTTGATAGCCTGTGTGTAGAAGCTCTAGAATGAGAAGTAGATCCTTAAATTGTGTAATTCCATACAAAAAATGGCTTTCCGTACTTGAGGTTTTTTTTCTTTACAGGTGATGTTTTATTTGTTTTCTGTGTATGTGGGATGGATGTTGAAGTTAAATCCCTTAATCTCCGCCTCTCAGGGCTGGACCTGCCATTCATGATGATGCCCCACCCCCTGCTCCCTGTCAGCCTGCCCCCTGCCTCCGTCGCCATGGCAATGAATCAGATGAACCACCTGAACACCATCGCCAACATGGCTGCCGCCGCGCAGATGCACAGCCCTCTGTCTCGGGCGGGAGCCTCCGTCATCAAGGTGAGGAAGGGATGGAGGAGAAGGGAGTGTGGTGTTTGCTTTTTGAGTAATGATCATAGACTGTATAAAAAGATGGACGCAGGACCTGGGTCTGAAAAGTGAAGCCAATGCAGAAATCTCTTAAAATTGCATTCTATTTAATGGCCAGCAGATGGCGACGTAGGTAGTTGCAGAAAGAAGTTCAATCCTATAGAAGCCTATGAGAAAATGGCCCTACTTTCCCACCTGATTTATTATTTCAATAATGATTTTCCACATTACTTTATGGTATCTATCGCAAGTTTCAATTCTCCTTCGATTTATCATGATGTTCATTTTTGTAAATTATAGTCCCAAATAGACTAGAATAAACGATAAAGCCAGATATGCTTTAGGGGCGTGGCTATCCTCTGGTTCTTGTCAGATACGGACAGATCCACCCGTAAATCCACCCCTCGCTCCTCCCTGGATCTTCAATTCACGCTCTCGTCTAATAGGAATCACATCCGGTTTCAAAATGACAAAATGGCGCTGTTCAAATTGCCAAAATCGAGGCCTCCTAAGTGGTATGCCGAAACCAATGGGTGACGTCACGATTGCCTCGTTTACGTTCTCATACAGTATGATAATGACAAACGTCCTCACTCTCTCTGAGAGCAGGAAGTGTGCCCACAAGGTGGCAGAATTGAGGCCCCAAACTGGCATCAAGCAGGTAGGGCTGGGGCCCTTTTCTCATCTAAACATATACATTTTTTTTTTATATATCTATGCTGGGATCAGCCTCCCTGGGCTACCGCTGCCCCCTACTGGCTGTATGAGTTGGCAGCAATATAGATTGCATTGCATTGTATAGCGCTTCATGTCACAGATCTAGGAAGTTATGAATACTGCTTCTACCCGGGCCTAAGTGGTGCAAATAGATGCAGATCCTCTCTCTGCTATTATTGAAGTAAGAGTGGAGTCTCTGTGGAACCACTGTATATTACATTTATTTGATGTAAATTATTTTATATAGTGCTTTTTTTGGGGATGCACTGGTAGTACCTGATTTCAGAATGAGTACAAGTATAAGTACACGCCTTCAGGCACTTGCCGATACTGAGTACCAAAACGAATACTTCAATATTTATAGTGTACATAAGTGTAGTATCGGTTCCCAATACTGATACCAGTATCGATATCGGTACATCCCTACTTTTTCTTTTGTTTTTTATGTTGGTGCAAAAATGATATACATAAAATTCATAAATGGGTTCCTACCTAAAAAGGAGCCCCCCCCAAAAAAAAAGGTGACGTAAATGAAAAAAAAAGAAAATGTTTACAATCTTGTAACAAACCGTCTGCCCAGACAAAGCATTTAACTCATCCTGCTCAAGTAGTGGATCATACAATCACAAATGCATGAACAGTCACCTACTTGCATGTACTATTTGCACAAACACACACACACACACACACACACACACACACACACACTCACCCTCACGCTGGTGTTATTGGGCAGGTGGCACCTTGTGGCCCTGCTGTACTCTGTTTAAACAGAACCATCGGGGTTGCAGATGGCAGAACAGGAGATCAGCACCAGGCCCTGGGCTTGCTCCCAGAATCCTCTGCTTCCCTACAAGTTCCACACTTGCCTGTGAGAGCAGGGGGGGGTTCAGTATGCACACCTGAGAGAGACGGAATCTGAGAGTGAGAAAGGGAAGGAGGGGGGAGAGAGAGAGAGAGAGGTGTGTTTTAGTAGTCACTTGATGGCTGAGAAATATATAATATGGAATTTATAACATAAATATATTGTGAGTGCCTGTATGGTGTCTACAGTCACTGGAAATTGCACTCCAAATTGCTCTCACACTCCAAACATCAGAATTTGATTCAAGACACAGGAGCGCATAAAGTCATCTACTTTCCCCCAAAGGGAATCCAGCAGTACTGCATTTGGGGAAAGACGACTGTCTAGAGGCCACCGGCCATGTTATTTGATGCGGTAACATTGTTTGACACATCAGACAAAATTTTGGAGATGGCTTTCGGATTAACGTGGTTGATCCTCCACGTTTGCTGTTCTATGGTTCTGTAAATGTAGCGGAGGACGATAAATCACTAACTTTAGCTACCCGATTAAAATGACACATATGACAAGACAAAAAACTGCATGTCAAGGAGAATCTTATGAACATAAGCATGGTGTATATGACTAGAAATATGACATTGTGTTGTGTGTTGAATTCAACACTCTTGAATATGTTTTTAATTTTTCAAGTGAAGAAATTCCAGTTTATACCCTATAGTACTAAAGCCAGATTTTGAATTCTGAACATTGAAAGGTCTCTAATATGAATATGTTGTGCAGTGCCTTCATCATGCTGCTGTGTTCTCACACGAAACGAGTGAGCTGCTGCAAAATTAAACCAAAAACATCTCATGCACAAGTGGCTCTTGAATACACGGAGTGGAGAGAGAGAGGGAGAGAGGGAGGGAGAAAGAGAGGTAGCAGTGCTCTTATCCCCTCACTTAAGAGGGAACGGGAGCTGAATTAAAGAGCTCTTTATTTGGTGAGAATGCATTTGGAGTAGTGTGTGCAAACTTGTGGAGGAGTTATGAAAGCGCGCGCGTGTGTGTGTGTGTGTGTGTGAGCGCGCGCGTGTGCACAAGTTTTGTGCAGGTGCGTATACAGTGTGAGACGCTCTCTGGCCCCTGTATTACAGGATTGTTGTGTAGGTGTGTATGTGTTTATGCGTTCACGCATGTGTGTGTGTGTGTGTGTGTTGGGCAGGTGTGTGTGCAGAAAATGTGAATCTATGTTACAGAAGTTTTGTGCAGGTGTGTATTTGTGTGTGTGTGTGTGTGCTTGCAGGTGTGTGTACACAGTGTGTGACTCTCTCTGTGTTACAGGAGTGTGTGCAGGACAGCCCCTCCCCAGCCCCCTCCATGGAGGATCAGGGTCCCCTGCTGTCTCAGCCCCCCTCCCACCCAGACAGCAGCGCCTCCAGCTCCCCCACCCCACACCTGCAGAGCCCCGAGCACACGGGTGAGCCTGCGCCTCCGTCCGTCCATCTGTCCATCTGTCCGACTCTCATCTCATAATTCAGCATCCCTTCTCAGCCTGCAATCAGAGGCTGTTAGTGGAATGTTGTAAATCCAGGATTCTAGAATTCTAGTGTTTTCAGATTCTATTAGCCATTGTGACATCATCACTAGAATGTAAGACTTAAATTTGAGATCTCATGCATAGGGCTTAAATGTTGCCTTTTGATGGGACTGGCTTTCACAGGTAAACAAATATATTCAATGCAAATATAGAGGTGATATGTTTACGCAGTGGTTTCCACTACTGTAAGCTCTCTGTGTTTGTCTGTCGGCCTGCTGATGTGTTACGTCTGTCTCTCTGTTTGGTTGCTCCTCAGGACCGAATACAATCGATGGGGACCTTGGTGCCCAAGATACCAATATACACATGAAGAAGACCTTTAAAGAGAAAGGTTAGGAACAGTAGTGAATTGTGTTTGGGCAGTTTTGCAGATATCTGTTTGAGTTTGAGGATGTATGTGTGTGTGTGTGCGCGCGCACGTGTGAGTGTGTGTTTGCATGTGCGTTATGTATTCATGTGGATGTGTGTTTTTTATGTATGTGTGTGTTTCTGTTTGTTATGTATATGTGTTTTTTTATTGATGTATGTGCGTGTTTCCGTATGTTGTGCGTCTGTGTATGTATGTTTATGTGTGCGTGGTGGATGCATGTATGCATTTGGGCCAAACTGGAAACCAGCCTCATTGTTTGGCTGAATTTGTCACCCACTATAGATAAAGATTATTGAATTGAATGTCTGCTCATATGTGTCCATATCTCCATATCTGCCCTCCCTACACTGAGTGCATTGTGGGTAGACAGACGGTAGGTTAATGTGCATCAGAGTCAGCTCAGATCAGACTCCAAGTCGTGGCCCTGAAGGCCTCTATCAGATTCCCAGAATGCACCTGGCTGGCGAGCAGATTTCATTAAGGCGCTGGACAGAGATTCCTCTCCTGCTCTCTTGTTCTTTTCTGGCCCCTCCAGCCCTGTCCTGCACTGCTTTGCCTTTTGTTTTCTACAAAATGCGAGGCCTGATTCTCAGAAGAAAAGCCAGGCTGCCTGGAATGGCCCTGGATGTAGGTCATTGACTGGGGGCCTTTTGAAGAGCAGGACGTACAAAGGAGGGGTAGGGTGTGGGGATTAGGCAATGCAATTATATCCTCACTGCACAAAACATATTATTTCTCTCTCTCTCTTCTCTCTCTCTCTCTCTCTCTCTCACACACACAAATGCTCACATATACGACACACACGCACATACCCCTCCCCACAGCCTAAAACATTGAAAGCATGCACTCATACACACAGATACCCAAACATAGATGCCCACACCACACACGCACACATGCGTGCACACACGCAGATACCCACACACACACACAAAATTATCCCCATCTCCCTCACATATACGCTTATGCAGCTTTGACACAAATGCTTGCTCTCACGCACAAACACTATGGGATCCCGTTATTCCTCCCGCAAGCGAATCCTGCCGACCCCACACGGCCCATAATGGCCCTCACACAGTCCTCTGAATCTCGCTCCGTGACCCATTTTCAGCTTTCCCTGGAAAACACCAGCAGATTAGCACAGAGAGATACTCAGGCACATGGAACTGTTACACCTGGGTGAGCATGTCCTGTAAACCCAGAGATGGATTTGCTTTAACTGGAACCCCCCCCCCCATACTCCCAGGGCTCTGTCTGTCTGGTTTGTGTCAGGTTTTTTCCTTCTTAAATGTTTGAACTGCTCCATATGGTTTCTTATCAGGTTATACCGAGCTCCAGCGGTCATACTCTCCTTACACCATAAATGGACTCCACATACACCCCTGTCAGCTCTCCCACTTTCTACTCAAAATTCCCTCTCAAGATGACCCATGCTGGTAAATCTGTGCTGTGTTTTCAACACCTCAACTTGCTTTTAGCCGACTAACCTGCTGCTGGTCAGTGTCATATAGTCAGCTAGCCCTCCAGCTCACTCTGCCAGTCAGCTCAACTGGTTTTAACCAACTTTGACCAGCTTGTGACCAGCATTCGCCCGCCTCGGACCGCCAGGTATGACCAGCCACGGGCCAGCTTTTCGTAGCCGCAGATAAGCTACGTCTAGCAAAAGAAAGGAGCTATGACCAGCTAGCGAGTCTACGACGCACAGCATATATCAGCTCAGACACACAGCTGTTCTTGCTTGTTTTCAGTGGAGCGGCTTGAAGCCGGAACGATTAACAAGCTTAGTATTTGAGTAAAAAGTCAAATGGATGTTTTGTTTTCTCTTTGTTGTTTAAGGTGTAACGCGACGGCGCAGATTAGAAGTAAAAAGGCCGGCCTGTTTGTGTGCGTTCACACGGAGTCTTCCGCAGGTTTTTTTTTTTGGAAAGGGTGAGGGAATTCATTGGGGTGCCCGTGTGATTCGCGGCGTGACGCGCGTGTGCGGCGAGGTGATAGATGACCCGCCTCAGGGCTGAGGCCATGTTTTGTATTGGAGTTCGTTCAGTGAGCCCAAATATCTGAGCCTATAAATCACGTTCGCTGGGCAAAGAGAAAGACAGCGAGAGAGAGAGAGAGAGAAAGAAAAGAGAAAGAGAGAGTGCTCTGGTCTGCAACTGAAAGCAAAGGGCCCGAACCCCCATCCATCCGCCCCCCCCGACTCCAAACGCCCTAATTCTCTTTGTAGTCGGCAGTTTCTGCCCCTTTCATCTCTGCTCACCGGCTGCTTTTTCGGGGGTCCCTCATGTGTGGACCATTAGAGGTGCGCTGACCTATTCTCCAAATATGGGCCCACACGGATCCCCCCACCTTCCTCTTACCACCCATCAGTCGCCCCCTAATGTACAAAGCTGGGCCCGCATACCCACATTCTGCTGCTAAATGTCTCTCGATCCCCTCAGTCCGGCCCTCCATTACCCTCAAAGCCAGCTGTATTAGTTTGACGTGTAGACGGGTCGCCGAAGGGAAAACTTAACTGCGTTGTTGCGTTAGCCATTGTGTGTAAAGCAAATCTGATTGGGCGAAAACGCTGCTTCTTTTTATTTCATTCTTTTACCCTGATTTTCTGATCTTCTCTCATCTTTTTTTCTTCGTCAACGTACCTTTGTGAGTGTTTCACTGCAAGAAATTCGTGAGAACTAGTGCACACCTGAGGCTGTGTGCGCCACAATGGATCTTGCAGATATCTGGGAATGCGTGCGCCACAACTCCGCGCGGACTTTCCAAAAAATTCTTTAAACGTTAAATTTGCTCATGAACATCTTAAATTTGGGAAAATGGAAAAACCAGCTTAGTCAGTTTCTGCTTACGCTAATGCTCAATGCTCATGTGTAGTGTCAGTTTGATTGGCCAAACCAATCGAGGAAAAACATGGATTTGGACAGAGGGACGGAAGGATGGACCGAGTTTTCCTCATTGTACAGTTGATGTGTTTTGGGTTTTGAAGCCCTCTATTTCTTATTGACTGCATCTTTTCAGCAGGCCCATGCGCAATACTTCTCAGAGGGTTTTATCTGTGAAAGAGGCACAGTTGTATTCACCTGTGAGTGTTGGGTGGGTGTAAGTTTGAATTGTGCTTTGTTTATACATTTACACAGACTTTAACCCTTAGACCGTGATATATGACCAAGGTCGCTCAGTGAGATAAGATATCATAATCAAAGCTGTCGCAAACCTATCATGTGGCGACTTGTTTAAAAGAGCTCCCAAACAAGTCGCCTCATGATAGGTTTTCAACTGCTCAAAATATTTAAATTTATGATTATATCGAATTTATTTCTGCGCTCTAAGGGTTGAAAATGAGGGTAATTGGTTTAAATACTCCACTCACTGCTAGGGAATTAAACCCAGTTAGCTTTAATGATGATACCCTTAGTTCGAGGTGATTTTGACAAGGTGTCCCATTTGGGGGGTTCGTCTTGAGAAAATGGAAGGGCCTGGATTTGCGGTCCACAATAGGCGAGCTCTCTTTACTCATCACACTGATCTAACCTCATCAACATGCGTGGCACGTTTAGAGTAAATAAACTCTAATCAACCACGAGTCTCCTGTGTGTCATGGAGAGGTCAAAAGGCCAGCAGCACAGTGTGGATGATATTATGTGTTATTATACTCATGATCTTATTATGATTGGTAATATTACTTCCATCATCATATTATGGATCTGGGAGGGGGAGGGTAATTCTAATCCGACGACCATGGGAGTTGGTGTCGTAGAGGACATGAGCTCGTAATTTGGAAAGTTCAGAAAATTTGCTGCTGCACCTGAAGGAAGTTCTGACATCTGTTTCTCTGGTGGATGTGCGAGAGTGAAGTGAACCGCGGCAGCGTTTAGCACACATGCGCTAGTTCCTCCTCGTTGCTGCCTATTCTTTAGGGCTATCAGAAGGGTTGATAGTACCCACAATGCACTGCAGGAGAGTCATGTGTGATGGTCAGTCAGCACTGGGAGGTTGTTTTGTGGCCAGCCTTGAGAAGATCCTTGTTTTGTAGAGAGACAGTTGAGTGCAGTATGTAGAGTCTCAGAGCTATTCAAACGCTGTACATCTGTGTACTGTACAATAAAAAGCTAGTAATTACATGATAATATTTCATAATAGGAGAATGATAGAAGTTAAGAGTGTGTTAATTATGAAAAACTTCAGAATATCTAAATTGCAGCTGCTGGGCTGGCTCTCTTAATAAAGGAGTCCCTTGTTGTCTAGGAGTGACCACCAGAGAATTGGATCAAAGCCAGCTGTGCCAATGCTGACAATGGCCTGCAGCCCCGTGAGAGCAGTGCATAATTGGCTTTGCGCTGCTTAGGGATATGGGAGGGGTACAGTAGGTTTGGGTTCGTACTGTTCGTTGCTCAGGTGCCTCTTACTGGCTATCTGGGTGCTCCTCAGTTGCATTCTG
Source organism: Gymnothorax javanicus (assembly GCA_029692085.1). Taxonomy (NCBI): domain Eukaryota; kingdom Metazoa; phylum Chordata; class Actinopteri; order Anguilliformes; family Muraenidae; genus Gymnothorax; species Gymnothorax javanicus. Next base: position 26,586,829 of record CM056210.1, on the reverse strand, counting down.
AGCTAGCACGTGTTCGGGTTTCCGCTGCCCTCATTCTGAGCTTGCGAATTTTCAAGCTCTGAGTGTAAAGAAGCGGCGGCTGACAGACTCGTGTTTTGGAGGAGAACCGCAAACTTTCTGCGCTCTTTCAAGATGGCAGCATGAGTCGCGTACGAGGATGGTCGTCCATAGTTCACTCATTGCACATTCCAGATTCGGGTGGGATTGGAGAATCCAAATTTACTTAAATAAAGTTGCCAAATTTATTTTTAAAATTTATCTGAATTAATTAAGCAGCTGAATTGCATTTCACGTGCACACACACCAGATGTCGTTTTAATTGCTTGTGTACGTTTGCCATTTTACTGAAGCAGATATTTTTGTGTCGCAACTCTTTTTTACTCCTCAGCCGACGAAAGTCATGGAGGGGTATTGTCGTGGTGAGCAGCGTCCGTCTGTCTGTCCGTCTGTCCGTTAACTTCTTGTTTCCGGATGATAGCGGAAAAATGCCTTGGCCAAATGCTCTCATTTTCAGATGGTATGTTGGGGGTGGTTAGAGGAAGCTCCCTATCGATTTCTGTCCCACTGCGATAATCAATATGGCCGCCATGGCAGGGCAAGCGCAAGGCTGAGGGGACCGGCAGGCGACAGCGCGCTATTTTCTCATGTATGCTGCAGCAAGTCAGCAGATTACTGAAAGATGTTAACCATTGATGATACAGTTTCTTGATGGGTGTGAATTATGTTAAATGGAGGGAGACGGTCTGCAGTGTAATTTGATATTTGATTGTGTTGGAATACAGAGCCAAAACAATGGAAAAAGGTGTCAATATCCAACTATGGCCTGCTTTTATACTGTTTTTATGGAGCATTTTATGTCTTACACCAGAGTACCCAAAGAGCGAGAGGGTGGGGGGGTGCATACACACACTTAAAAAACTTAGCACAATAAGATTAACACAAAATTCAATAGCGTATCAATAATTTCTCTTGGAAACACAAGGGCTCTGATATACTGTATAGGGCCAAAATGGCTAATTTGCCACTCTGGGCTGGGGCTCTGTTAAATAGACAGGAGACATCTGGTTGCGCTCAAAATTTCCGCTAGCAGTTATGAAAATAGTCACACGGAAATTATTTGAAACGGTTTAATGACTTCTGATGGAAATATGTTCTATTGTTTAGCTTTAGAGATAAGCATATTGGCACATCTCAATAGAAAATGGAGAGCGAAAGAGCTTTTTCCAAAAACAGGGAAAGCGACTTGTTTGTTTTCCCTTATTTTTTTTTTTTTTTCTGTCTGCCTATGCCAGAAAAGCGCACTTTAAACTACAAGTACTTGGCAAGGTTTCAAAAGCGTTAGCCTCTTAACTCCTCTTTGGCAGTGGCTATGGTTATTCCTAGCACACTTGTGGGAAAAAGTGAATTCATAAATATACAAACAATGCGAGGCTGACTTTTAAAGCGCTACGTCCTCTCCGCTGCGAATGAAGGCCTGTTTGTTTAGGCCTGAAAGCTGCCCTCTAATGTTGCAGTAGGGACACATCCATATGGCTTTGAAAGGCTTGGGTTTTTTTTATCATCAGAACCGATTGCTGTTCTAAGCAACTTTGAGGAGTTTTAATTAAACTGGAGCTCTCAGTTAGGCTCAGGAGTGAGTTTGCTGCCAAGGAGAGCGGTTTGCCAGGTTACCTGCCTCGCTTTGAGGAGAAGAAAAGAAGGCAAATTAGCTTGAGAGGGGGAGAAAAATGGTATTGAACATCTGAAAGGCATTCCTGGAATGGTGGCAAGCAAGTAGTGACCATATTTGGTTGCCAAGGATCATGAGTCACGATTGAATGAGCTTCTGAGCAGTATGGGGGGGGGAGAGAAGGGAGGTTATTGCAGACTCTTGAACTGGAAGCGATCGGGCAGAAAAGCAGCATTCGCCATCAGCTGCGGGCACCCTTACCTGCACGTACTCACACATCACACACACACACACACACACACACACACACACACACACACACACACACACACACACACACACACTCTCTCTCACACATACAAAAAAATCTTCGCAGTACGTTCTTTCTTCAGATGCATTCTCATAGACATAAGCATACACACTCGTGCCATCTCTCCTACTCAAAAACTGCTCTCAGAGTCTGTCACAAACGCGCACATGGTCACTTCTGGACAGTTGCACTACCTGTAGATTCCTCTAGAGAAAGGGGGCGCTGTTGAGTTATAACTTTTATTATTAAACCTTTTAATTCAGAGACCCACTCAGTATGGCCATCTGAATCCCATCTGTACAAGTATAATTGACCCTTTGATTCTACCATCCACTTTACTCCAGTTTTGTTGCTGTGCGCTGTTTACAGTGGTAGTGCAGGAAAGAGAGAGAGAGTTATAGAAAGGGAGAGAAACCGAGAGAGTGTTCTTCTCACAGTGCATAAAGCTCCATTTCCCTGCTCTCCTTGGGTTAAATAGGGACATTTTTCACCTACTTCATCTCACACTGAATATTCCACGTATCGCCATTCAAAGGCTAATTTGAGGGAGAAGAAAAGTCATTAAAATTAATTTAATCTGCGAATAATCATCAGCTTCAGAGGTTGGGGTGTCAAACAGGCAGAGCCGCTCTCTGAAATTGACGCTAATTAAAACGCACGCTTTGTCGCCTCTCTTCCTCTTTATTTATTAATTTAATTTTTCAATTATTTAATTCCGCGCCCTTCCTCTCCGCAAGACAGGGTAGAGAAATTCCACCGGTGAGTCCATGTATTCCATTATCTTCTTTTTTTCCGAACTGGATTGATATCCGATTGGTAAGTAAGCTGAATATTGGGCTGAACTGAAGGCTTGGCAGAATCTGATTGGATGGGAGACAGATTTTTTTTATCAGTATCTGTTCCTCTCTGAGGGAACAAAGTTCATGCTTGTCAGAAAAGGGCTTTAGTTTGATGATACCGGAGAGGTGAGCGAATGCCGCCGGCCGAAGCCGTGAGATTAAGCCGGTTTTAATCACTTTCTTGAAAGACGATATTTTAGGGATCATTTTGAGCAGGGACCCAGCAGGGCCCTCCATTTTACATGCATGCGGCTTGGCCTATAGCTATTGAAGACTTGCTTTAACTCTTGTTTGGGAAGTGCGTAAAGGTTCTACCTCAAAATCCCCCATCGAAAGTGATTCAGATAATCATATGCTCTTATATTTTTGAGGGCCCGTCTTGCTCGGGGGGGCCATTGAAATGTTCCCATCCCCACGTATACTCACCTACCCCCCCCTCAAAAATACAGCACCCCTGCCCCTCAGCATTTTATGCTGATGATAGCGGCGTTTGCGCTGTGTCCACTCTTGTTTTATTAGACCATTGTGTTAGCAGTAGCTCAATGACATTGAAGTTTTGAAATTTGCTTTGAAGTGAAGGGAACAGGGAGTCCGCACTCTCTCTTCTCTCATTGAAATACCCTCATTGTTTTGTTTGTTTTCTTTCTGAGTGGCACTAGTGGTGTACAGTGTGTTTTATGTGGTGTAGACTACTTCAAAACTATGTTCTTATTAGCCCTTGACCTTGAGCATACTTCCATTTAACAGTTATTACTCTTAATATCTTATGCCCCAATTCGTACTGAAGCAGCTTTGTGTGCTGCAGTTGGAGTCTTGTAAATAGAACTTCTTCCTTTTTTTTTTTGTTTAACCGTTTTTTGGTCCTGCTTTCATCTTCCACCAAGTCATTACTTTTGGAATTCTGGTTCTCCTCATTAGGTTCATGTTGAGGTTTCTTTTTCCCCTGGTTTAATGGGATCCCACGTTCAGACAGCCGAGAACTAGCCATGTGTTGCAGTACAATGACCAGATACTGCTCAAATGACATGTCACTCAAAATTCGTGGAAGTCTCCAGAGCATATTAACTGGGTGCTCGCCTGACGGCCGGTTTGCATATGAGGTGTGCTCCCCTGGGACTCTGACAAAAACTGTTGCTTTTAAATCCACTTTAAAAAAAAAACGTGAACCAAGTGCTCGAGTTTGGAATTCTGGAACTTCAGTCAAAGGTCCTGCTTTTAGGAATGCAGTCACAGCCTTCTTTGACAACTTCGAGAGGCTCCAAAAAACCTTTCCAGTGTGCAGCACACGTACATTGGATTGCTTTTGTAATAATAGCTCATTAATTTGGACTATTAAAGTATTAAATCACCTTTTTGTGCGTCCTTGTGAGTGCAAATTTTTTATCAGAGCAAAATCTTTTGCTCTTTCGTTCACCTTAATCAATATCATTGAGAAGGGCCAAAACTACATTTTCCCTTGACACTTTTTTAGTATGTTATAACCTCTCATTAACAGAACCTTCAAGTATACTTTGGGCTGTAAAAATATTGCTGTGATATTTTCCTTGTATATATAGTGATAGGTGTTTCCATGCGCAGAATGGTGAAAGGACCTTTCAGAGCTGATCAGTAAGTGTGAATTACTTGACATCTAACCGAACACTCTGGGCCCAGTAATTTGGTGTGAATCCTGGGCACTTTGAGCCATGGTGAGGTGAAGTGGTACATCTCAGCTGTGAAGTGTCACCCATAATTCAATGTGATTTGCAATGCCATGTCTGTGTCGGCGACGTGAGTGTATGATGCGCGTCAACCACCTTTGAAAGACCAAAACAAATTAAAAAACAGCACACCTTTAAGCGAACTGATGCTGGCTGTGATTGGGGCTCCTGCTACCATCTTTGATCCTTAAAAAGTGTGCTTTAATTAATGTCTTTTATTTATTTTTTTGCGTTGAGGTACCAGAGTTGATTTTTACGCAAACATTGAGTGAATAGCATAACCATATGTGCGATCCAGTACCGTAAAAGGGTTAACAAAGAGGTAAGTGCTGGGTTGGATGTCATTAACTGAAGTTGCTATGAAACTCTAGCTAAGGTAGGTTACAATATAGCCAGGAGTTATCTCAGAGGCATCACGGGAGTTGGTGCGCAGCGCTAATGGTCGTGAAATGTGAAAATGTACTTTTTTATTGGTACATTGGACTTGTAAGACTGGTTTGCTAGAGTGGAGGCTCCTATGTAAGCTGTAGGTTATAAGTAATGCCCACTATACTCGCTATGACAGAACAGGGCCAGGTTGATAATGTCACAGATTTTCCTACTGCTGTCAAACACCTCCAACATGGACAGGGGCAAAACTAATCGATACAGAAATCCCACTAGCAGTAAGATGAGGAACACCCTGCAGGTGGACTGATGGGGCTAGCCATCTCCATCCTTTTCTCAAGGTAACCCCCCCTCCCATGGGAGGGATATCATGAACCCACATCGTTTACCACAACGCTTTAGCTGCGGGGGGACTGGCAACTCACCGCTGCTGAACTCAAAGACTACACTTCCCATGATGCATTGCTCAGCTTTCTGCATTCATTTAATAGGCTTTATCACATTTTTATTCCTCGGATAACAAGTGACCCCAAGCAGGACCTTCGCTTGTTACAGCCAAGAGCAGCTTGTGATCTGGGCGCCATTTCACCTGTGTTAAGTGCCTTTTTCCAGTCTTTTCCCTTCTCTTGTCTTTTATTTTCTCTCTTGCTTCTGTCTTTTCCTTTTTTTTGCGTGACCCCCATCTGTGAATCATTTGGAACAGGCCAGGAGACCTAAAATACGGGCACCAGATGGGTGTCACTGGAGTAAATGTTTGTGAGATGGAGTGTGTGTGTTATTGACTGGTGGTCATTATGGGCTCAACCCAGACATCACAAAAGCTGACTGTACTCCACGGCTGAAGGAACAGCGACTGTATATTTGGGGATTTTCTTTCCAGAACAAGATACCTACCATTTAATAAGATTGTTACTTACTCATCAGGAAATTAATGTATAAAATCTAAACTGTTTTTGCACTTTTGAAAAGATATTTCCTATCCAGTGAGTCTATTATCTCCCAGGAATTAAATTGTGAAGATCAAATCCCCCTTATATTTGGAGATCTAGAATGATCAACCTCAGACAGTATTTGTTTTCCCCCCAAAATGGATCAGTCTCATTTTGGAACCTTAAGGTCTTTACATACCAAGAATGAAACAAAACAAAAATGTGGAATACTCATTAACAGCTAAATAATAACGTTTTTGATTCAGTATAGATGTGCTCATAGAGATAAAAGGATTCAATTTTTTTAATTGATACGTTTTCGTTTCGTGTTTTTGTTTCGATCTTGGTGTGAAAAGGCCTTAACTTGTTACTTTTTGTTTGCTGGCTGACGGTTGAGCACCGCAGCGGTAATGTCGCCCGTTTGTCTTTACGTCTCTGCTCTGCAGATGAGAACCAGCTGGCGCTGCACATGATGAAGCCCGGGTTCGAGAAGCTGCCCCTGACAGGACAGGGCCTGCCCTCCGGCTTCCCCGCCCCCTTCCTGTTCGCCGACGGCCTATCCTCTGTGGAGACTCTCCTCACCAACATACAGGTACAGTCCCACAATGCACCCCTACACGGTGAAGGTTTATTAAGGTTCTGTGTGTGCCTGTGTTTGTATGTGTGTGTGTGTGTGTGTGCACAAGCAGCAGTTTTCCTGTCAGACCCATTCACCTGAGTACGTAATGCATTATGAGGACTTCTTTTTTAAGTGTGTCTGTGTGTCCTCTGTGTCGATATGTTAACAGTTGAGGTATATTACAGTGCCTGCTCTTTATGTGCACGTGTGTGTGTGTATGTGTGTGTGTGTGTGTGTGTGTGTGTTGTGTTTCGCAGGGCCTGCTGAAGGTGGCAGTGGATAACGCTCGTGTTCAGGACAAGCAGATCCAGCAGGAGAAGAAGGAGCTGAAGATGGAGCTGTACAGAGAGAGAGAGATGAGGGAGAGTCTGGAGAGACAACTCACCACTGAGCTGCAGAGCCGAGGTGTGTGTGTGTCTGTGTGTGTGTGTGTGTTTGTGTGTGCATGTGTGCGTGTGTATGTTTATATGTGTGTTTGTGTGTGTGTGTGTGTGTGTGTGCGTGTGTGTGTGTGTTTGTGTGTGTGTGTGTGTGTGTGTGTGTGTGTGTGTGTGTGTGTGTGTGCGTGTGTATGTTTATATGTGTGTGTGTGAGTGTGTGTGTGCGTGTTTTGTGTGTGTGTGTGTGTGTGGGGGTGTGTGTGGGTGTGTATGTGTAATTGTGTGTGACTGTGTGTGTGTGTGTGTGTGTGTTTATGTGTGGGTGTGCGTGTGTTTGCGCGTGCGTGTGTTCGTGTGCATGACTGTGTGTGTATGACTGCGTATGTGTGTATTTTATATTTGTGTGTTTGAAAATTTTTATTTTCTCCTGCCTTGCGTGAATGTGTCTGTATTCTGTTTGCTGACGATCATTCTATGCATCCCTGTCTCTCTCTCTCTCCCTCTCTCTCTCCCTCTCTCTCTCTCTCTCTCAGCATCCATTCAGAAGCGTCTGAAGAAGGAGAAGAAGGCAAAGAGGAGACTGCAGGAGGCGCTGGAGTTTGAGTCGAAGCGGCGGGAGCAGGTGGAGCAGGCGCTGAAGCAGGCCACCTCCCCCGACACGCTGCGCACGAGTCTCAATGGTCAGCCTCACACTCAGCGTCACTTCCCCCTCCTCCTGCTCTCCTCCTTCTCCTCTCCTCCTCCTCTCCTCCTCCTCTCCTCTCCTCCTGCTCTCCTCCTTCTCCTCTCCTCCTGCTCTCATGCGTCTCCTCGCAGGCCGCGTGTCTCCGTACTGCTCCTCCTTCCTTATTTATTCTCACGGAGAGAAACACCACCAAGGGTCTGTTAGGTTTTCGTTGAGCTCTGGGGAGTTTGAGGGGTAGGGTAGTTTAGTGATATGCATGCTTCTCTGGATTTAATCCGAAGCTATCTCTACCATTTATGTGGATTGAAAATCCAAATCTACAGAGCAGTCCATGGGTTTTCTCAGGGGCTTTTCCCCATTTCATCCCATCCAGAGCTCAGCCAAACTGTTTTGCCCATGAGAAGGGTGCTGTGACACGAGATTCCTCTGACTCACATGACGACTGGCCCTTGCTTCTTTTACTCTATGCAGTTACACTGCCATGCAGATATTGCCTGTGTCATTAGAGGATAATGCAGTCAATTTCATAGTACAGCTACATGCACCTGGCCAACCAGGAGCGGCCGCTAGAGCTAGAGGCCGACAAATTCTGACCGGCTTAACCCTTATTATCCCCAACGAGGCTGAGCGAATTATTGCTTTGCCCGTAGGGACCTCTGGCCATAGCCGGGGTTTGAACAGTAATGGCGCGACTGGGATTCAAACATCTGACGAATGTCTTAGCTGTGGGCTACACGGGGGGCTCAGTCCATGGGTGTTTTGATGGTGAAGCTGTATAGAATTGCTGGAATTTTTACGTGGGAACATGAGGTCTGTAATAGCGGCACTGCGCCCCAGATGTTGCTGATGAGCGTCTCTGAAGATGGAAGGTCCTTGGTAAACAGGAAATAGGCAGGAATCCAGGACGAGGTGTATTGTCTGGGGCAGTATTTCTTAATTTCATCATGTAGCTTTATTACATGGATGCGAATGCCTGTGAATTAAAATTGACATGCTGAGCTTACGTCATTGTTTTTAAAAAAAATCCGAAAAGTGATCAAAGTGCGAAAATCGTAGCACTTCACGGACTGCATGAACTTCAGCAGCCTGAGCAAGCAAATGCTCAGAATTTCATAAAAACAATAGTATGATGCTACTGAATGCATTTGTGTGTACGTGCCTGTGTGTGCGCGTGCACGTGTTTCTGTGCGTGTTCGCGACACACCTCCCGCCGAAAGTGCACCTGTTTCTTTTTGCCGCGGTTGTTGTCGTCATGGCCACGGTTGGCAGAGTTTTGGTCATGCGTCCTCCTGCAGGAAGCCGGGACGGATGCTTATCGCACAGGCCAGGAAATGAACTTGCCGCTGCTTAAAACGGCGCGTAATTGTAATAGCCGCCCGGTTCTCTGCGGGTTTGTCTGTAAACATTTTGAGCCGACAAAGTACGTAAGCCTGGTCGAGCGGGGCACACATCTGCTAGCGGTTTGCTCGGGCTGATAGGGCAGGGTTTTATTCAGGAAACTTTAGTTCCGTTTTGTGTAATGTTACCGCGGCGATGCTTGTGAACTAGCGGGCCTTGCGTCCGTGAGAATAGACTCGACCTATCAAACTGCATACGGACACGCTGCTAATGTGGACACGCTGCGAGCCTCTAATCGGACTGTCACCAGAGCGTTAATCAGTGCACTGCCATGACTCAGGAACACCTTGAGTTGTTGTGATGGATACGGAACATGATTGATAGCCTTAGCTTCACGTGTCTCTTTATGTTAAAATACCTCATTAGCGTCTCTTTAGTGGCCTTACATGTATATCCATTAAGTCTGAATTGAAAAGACTGTGCTCATCCACTCCAGTAATTGACTAATGGTGCCGGTAAGTGGCCTAACGGGCTTTCTGTATGACTGTACGACTTACAGAGGCAGTGCTTCCTGAGCTGGAGGCGGAACACAATGGGAACCAGCAGGAGAACTCAGCCATGCAAGGTATCGTCACCCTGACCTCCGAACCTCAGTCACCTGCACGAACTTTACACCTGGAGCAAGTGCTAATCTGGGCGTGTCCCAGTTACGTTCTCACCCCACCTCCTTACCTTCATTCCCCCAGTCACTGCTCTTCTCTAGAGATGCACCAATACTGATATCGATATCAGATATCAGTATGATACTGATTCAAATAGCTGAATCAGGTATTGTTGACAATGACCCATCTGGATACGGATATTCTTATTTTAATAAATTACAATTCAGCCGATTTATAGCTTTGTATTTATTTGCTACATTTTGCAACATTTGCACAGTGCGGCATACAGCTTGTAAATTAAACACTGGTTGCGGATTGGTACTTGTTATCAGCCGCTACCCAAAGCCCAGGTATCAGTATCGGTATTGGAGCTGAAAAAGTAAGATTGGTTCATCCCTACTGTACTCTCACCCGGGGAACATATGAAATGGAAGGGAGCTAACAAGTGAAGGGGGTAGTGAAAGATCAGAGGAGGCACGAGCACTGGGTCGCACCCTCTATTAGCCTGACTCCCTCTTTTGTGTCCTCTGTGTAATGAGGGAATTCAGGTTGCGCATCTCACTCAGTTTCAGCTCCCTGTCTGGGATATAAACACTGACTCTGGTGCTACTGGTCTGAATTCTGTACGGCCAGTACATGGGTCCAAAACGCTGTTCTCTCAGACGTACCAGCGCATGGAAGTTTTGATTGTTTTTTTTTTTTTATAGTCATGAGGATTCTTTTTGTTATATCAGAAGGACGTTCCTGAACCCCAAAATAGCAAGTCAGTGGCCAAAAAAGAAGACTTGCTTGTCTTTATTGAAGTGTATTTCTTTTTCGCTTGCTTTCTCTTATGATGTGTTATTTCACTGCTTGCGCTAGTTTCAGCACAATAGGCTGTGATATTGACTTTACCTTGAATTACCAAGCAGCCCATGGTTCCACTTGGGGATTGAGTGATAGGTTTCCAGTCTCCCTCTGCACACGGAGACAAAGCTCTGTGCAAATCAGCTTTAAAAACAGAAGAAGAGCGTTACCCAGATGAAAATTAAATTCCATGAAAACTGAAGACATTTTATGCTGGTTTAAACTGAGGATTAAACACAGCAGTTCACCTGCTGTTCATAAGCTGGTCAGCCGGTATCATCTGCTGGTCCACTTGTTTGAACACTGAATTACCTTGAGCAGGGGTTCTTACCATCGGCCCACTCTGTGTGCTGGTTTTTGTTCCAACCATAACTGTGATCACAATTTTAAGAAGTTGTCAATTATTATTATTTTTTTTTTTTAATTGGGTCATTTTCATGTTCAAAGGAGTTATTTTCCCTATTTAGCCAAATGGCTACTATTGATAAAAATTCTGCCTTTTTGCAAACATTTGAAAAAAGGGGTGCGCAGTTTTAACTAACTGAGTTAAAGACAATTGTGACTTAATAGGGTCCGATTTATGTTGGTGAACCTGTCTTTTTTCCCTTTTATGTAATGTGGGTTTGGCTCAAATATCATTTTGCCTTGTCTTTTAATTTGTCATTTACTACCATATGACTATTTTACAGACCACGTGTCCACATTTTCACCAGTTTGAAGCCGATTGGTTCTTTGATGTCATTTATGTCATGTATTTATTTTCAATCATTATTTTTTACAATAAACAGAATATTTGCAATATGGAAAATCACGAATATGGAGTTCTTCAGAGCATCCTAGTTGTTTCTGACATGGTATGGCCTAAAAGGGAAAATAATCATTATTAACATGAATATTTCAATAAAGAAAAATTAACTGGTTAATTCAGGGATTGCAATTGTGGTTGGGGAAAAAAAATGAGCATACACAGAGGGGTCCGGGCCCGACATTGAGGATGACTGCTCTTGAACTTAATCAGCTTTTCCCTGCAACAGACCAGCTCTGACCTTCAGGAAGTATCAAAAACACAGCTTAAATCATCTTAAACCAGTTCAGGATCCCAGTTGGCTTTGGGTGGAATTTTCATATGAAAAAGAACCTAGATTGGATGTCACCCGAGCTGGTTTAGATTGGCGAGAGGGAGAAGTTGCTCGTACCCGTCCTTCGCCCCCTGCTGCACAAAACCGGAACTGCGGGAGAAATGTAATTAACCCGTCGTGTTAAAACTCCCCCCGCCGAGCTTCACGCTTTCACACACCCTGCGCGGACGCCTTATTTAATTAAAGCCTTTGTAGGAGTTCAGAACAGAAACTGTTTTTTGAACAGCCCCTCCCAGCTTGCGTGGCCATTATGCCAGCGCAAGGTCTTTTTTTTTAATGAATTAATCAGGACAGGTCGAGGTACACAGAAACTGCTGAACACAGGGGAAAAAAACATCCTATTACATGTGGAGTAAAAGAAGAGATGAGGAAATTGCAGAGGGAGGGCGAAGAAGAGAAATGAAGTGTAATGGATTGGGGCGTTATAATGCGCGGTTCGTGCTAACTCGCAAGCTTATTTAAATCGCGGTGTCCTCATTTCTTCGCTAAAATGAACCCCACCCCCCTCCTCCTCGCCTCTGCCCCCATTCCTTCCATTTTATTATCTCAGGTACGGTACCTGTTTTCATGGCAACGGTCAGACCAAGCACTCTAGCTAATTATGCATTTGCAAACAAGGCTAAAAACACAAACGACCTCCTTTAGTGCCGACTACACACTGCGCTTGCACAGAGTTAATGAGACCCTAGGGGATCGTTGTTATTTTTTTGTTTGCATTTTTTTTCCTAAAAGAAGTTTCAGGTCAGTAATTGGTCAGTGAGTAGAGTCCACTCAGCCATTGAGAGACAGGTCAGTATGTTATAGTCCCATGTCTACTTTCAGTAAGTTTGCAGAATGCGCATAAAATAATGGGGCCAGTGAGCTTGGGAATGAGGGGCGGAGTTAATTATGGCTAAAACCCCAATTGTTGCATGAAAGATGTTGTGCGTTATGTGTTTTGAGTGGGCCAGCACCTAAGCTTAAATCTGATGTATAGGTACTGTTGCTATACTGATGTGGACAGTGTGGAATTTTTAGGACAAAAAGTGAATGTTGCTTACTCTATTAAACTTTTAAAGGTGTGAGATCTCAAATTTATGATTGGAGTGTTCTTAATTATCAGAACATTCTCACGCTGTTATACTAATTTCTTCTAGCAGTTGAATCCAATGGCGTTCGTGAGCACTCACAATGCTGGAAAACCATTTTTAAAAATCTACAAATGCCATCATTAAATGTCGGTGATGTGAGCTAGAGGATTTCCATGATTCTCCCGCCTCATTCCATTTGATCATTCCAATAGCAGGGTCTATTGGCTCTGTCATTTGGAATAAGGAGGTTCTACCAATATCGTTTGCAGTAACTCCCTGGACTGGAAAAATGTGGAGTACAGATCTAATATTTCACTGCTGAAAGGCTATTGAGAAGAATTTTATTTATCTAAAAATACTGTAAAAGAAAAAAAAAAGTGCTTTTTTGAATTGAGCCACTGCCCCTCCATAAAGACATAGGGCTCTAAATTCGTTGACCAGGCGCGGTGAATGGGGGCTGCGCCGCGCCAACGGGGTGTATCCAGGCGTATTTTGCAATTTCGTGCCCGGCGCAAGTACTCCTCTTTCCCGCCTCTGTCCCTCCTGCCGGGGCAAGTGGCAAAGAGGGAGGAGAGAAGGCGTGAGTGGGTTTAACACAGCCGAGTCAAATCTTCACCAATCAAATGAGCTCCTCTACTCACCTTTAAAATGTTGGAATAAAGAAGCCTTTGTCCGATATCTGCATGATGCGTTAATGTTGCATTTTACTTTGCTGCTTCAGGCATGTTTTCTGCACCGCTTACGTCAATATTGAGCATTACGAATATGAGTTAGCTGGCTAGCTAGGGCATTCGCTAATTATTACCATTAGCTTAACAAAACGAAACTACGCCAGATCATTCAAACTTATGAAGTTGGAATGAAATACGACGGTTGCTCATTTATTTCTTCTGCCTGCATCATTGGGAAGAGAAACGATGGATAGCGTGTTCCTATTATTACACCCTGTTGCTGCTTAAAATTTTTGTATTAACTCTTAAATGCCCCCTGTGACAAATTTGTCACATGATTTTGGGGGTTGTCAAAACCACTGACCCCACATAAATTTTGCAACCTAATGCCCATAGTGACATATTTAGACCATCAGTGCTGCTATCTGATGCATAAAAGTGGAACTGACACTACACTGGCTGCACCAGCTAACCTTTCCAATATGGCCGCCCCCATGGTGGAATCCACACGATAGATCAGCACCCATTCATCACTGGATAAAGTAGACAAACAGGTAAGCTAATGAAAAATAAGCTATGCCTTATACTTCAGCCATATGTCAACTGTTTTATCATTCAAGTAATTTTAGCAATAAGGTCCCTGAAAAGCCCATTGTGACATATATGTCACAAAACTAAAATGAGGTCAAAGGTCACCAAAAATTAAAAGTTATTAGCCCCTCCCCAGGACAAATTAACAGAATACATAGATTTTTATTTCAACTTTTACTATAGTTGGGCATTTAAGGGTTAACATGCATGGACAACAATGCAAGATACGTTACACATTTATTTTCAATATGTGATCTTAACTCAGTACGAGATCATAGCAATCAGGCTGTATTCCTTTCCCCCACTAAAAACGATAAAACCTAAGTGACAATAATAGTATTAAGCCGCTTGCACATTGGATTTAAAAGCGAATTTTTAAAGACAACAGATTACATTCAAAGTCAATGCAAAGATGCGAATACACGCGTGTATTCGCGTCTTTGCATTGACTTTGAATGTAATCAGTCGTGCGAAAAATTCGTTTTGTGTCCGATGTGAAAGCAGCTGAAGGACACATGCCCACATAGCCAACACACGCATTCACACGCCCACATGCACACATCTCTCTCTTTCTCTCTTTGATCTGACATCAGGACAATCGATATAGATACTATAATTTATGTGCTGATTCAGATAGTTACATTAAATAGTGGTTGCTGTAACTATTCATTGCATTGAAATGTGCCTGACATTCTGGAAACCTGCCTGTGAGGTTTCGGTGACGCAAAAGACTGTGCGCCCGGTCAGCCAAATTAGCACTGCACAGAAAGTAAACCAGGTTGGAGCTGGCGAGCCTTCTCTGCGCACTTTTGGCGGAGCCTTTTTCGGCGGAAATTGTCACTGCGTCATGATGAATATATGACACCTCCCCCTACTACGTCGCCACACCCATCTCGGCGCACGTCCGTCTACCAAATTGCCAAAGTGGCTGCGCACGGTGTTGCACCACAATTTAAATTACCACTGCGCGGGCTGCACCGGACAAAATTACCACTGCGTGGGCTGCGCCACCCTGCGCTGCGCCAAGAAATTAGACCCCATAGGCTTAATTCCACAGATTGAAAAATGGTACACGTACTGCTGGTGTTTCATTTTTTTTTTTTTTTTTACTGTAGAAAAAATGACATTAAAATTGCACACAACAAGCTTGCAGCGCTGTTTATGTCAGCATTTGCAAGTGATTTTGTTTCTCGCACCAGGATGCAGTCTTAATGTCAGCTTAGCTTGCCCTTACATGAATTTGAGTCTTGACTTAAAGACGTGACCCCCCCCCCGTGGGAGAGTTAGACTGGACTGATTCTGCAAAGTCAGGAAGTTATTAACAGGTGTTTTGGCAGCTTGTCCTCTAGGGGCCCGAAGGACACAAGCAAAGGTAATATAGCCGTGATGTCAAAGGGAGCCCAGCCATCTGTTCACAAGGCCTCTCCAAATTACACACATTTGTCTCTGGGTTCCATACAGGCTGGTTTACTGTACTGCAGATTTCTCCAGCAACGCTAATCTTCTATATATGGAAAGGACTGTGAAAAACATTGTAAACGTTTCTGATTCGTCCGACAACAATCGTTTCGCAAATGTATTGGTGAGATGATGTTTGTCTTTTTTTTTTTTTTTTTAGGAGGGATGAGTGTGAGGGATGTTGTATCTGATTGTATTTCACATCCTGATTACATATGAGCTGATGTCTTTAGAATTCCAGGGTGCACCCGTCGAAACTAACAACGATATCAAACACGGGCTAATTAGTGCTAGTTTCGGCTATCTAATGAAATCCACCGAACGTAATGTGATTAACCGTCCATTTCTACTCTGGGTCACCAGTTTCTTGCTATTTCCACGACCTGTCTTGTCTCGAGCATGTTTCGTGCTCGCGCATTTTATTCCACTTACGTTCGAGGTGAATCCTGGTGACAACTAATCTGCTAACTTGACCTGGGGTGTCCAATCGTATCTGAAAGCAGCCTGTGTAGGTGCACTGCAACGCTTGATTCAACCATTTGAGTGATCATAGTTCTTAACGAGGCCTTCATTTGAAGGATGATGTGTCTTCTCACTGGGCCAGAATAAAAGACCTCATTCTTTATCCCTTTCTGCATACGGCTGGCCATCTCTGGCCTTGGCAAACGTAGTGCGTCGGTAATTGTGGTGATTTTGCCGTTTATCTCATAAGAGATAGGTCAGGATTTGGATTAGGGGATCCTGGCTCTCTGTGCTTCAACTGCACGAGACTTTATAAATATGACCCTGAGCTAACCTGTATCTCCTCTGTAGATACATTACCCAATGAAGGTAAATTGTCTTAAAAAAGTGCAAACATGAATACATGCAAGAAACCCTGCTTTCGCTAGTGCAATGACATCACTGAATCTTTATTAGTTATATCACTTTGTCTCATGTGATTGAATGTGTTTTTTTTTTTTTGTGGCTGCATTGTAGAAGTCTTGAGGGGATGTTTTAATATCTTTTCCCCCCATCTCTCTCTCTCTCTATCCCTCTCTCTCTCTATCTCTTCACCACAGAAAACAGAGGATACATGAAGACATCTATAATGTACTAGTAAATAAGCAACGCCCCCTATTGTCCCCCCTCACCCTTCTGATTGGAAAGACTAAGCAGGAAGTGGGTATCGCCCAGGTAGCTGAACCTTGCAGGCTGGAAGGGGTGGTTACTGAGCTCTTTAACCCCCTCAGCTGACAGCTGACTGTCATGACTCGCATCTTCAGGACATTGGGCAGGGCGGGTATAACAGGGCGGAGCACGACCAATTCTGGAACCCCGCCCCCTAGGGGAGTGAGAAGGTACAGCATCGGTGCCTCAGTGGTACACAACCCTTTCTCCCTGCAATGACAACTTGTAAAAAAAGTTCTTTCTCCCTTTTGTCTATTCCTTTCATACTGATGTTTTTTGTTCATTTTTTTTTTTTTGTTGTTAATGGGATGTAAGAAGGAAAATTACATTTCTTGTGTGTTCGCACTGTTTTTAAAGAAAACACTTATTTATTCCCTTCTCTCTCCTGGTTAGAGGTGCATTGCAGCTCAAGACACGACTAGTGGAAAGTGTCTTTGTGACATTGGCAAACAGGAAATATACAAAAGGAAATGTAAAAACTTAACTCTTTTTTTAAGGACAGTGTGCATTTCTCAAACTCAGTTTCTCTGCCTTTCGAGTGGACTCACACAGAGGAATTAAATTTATTTCCCTGTCATGTTATTATTCCATTTCTTGTTTCTTTATGTTGGAGAATGATGTAAAATAATAATGCCTGTCCAGCCAATGGCTGATTGACGCAATAATAACCTCTCCCCCCAACACTCTGTTCCTGATTCCCTGACGCACACACACACGTACACACACGCACGCACTTCTTTGCTCATCTCCTTTTATTTCCTTATTTTATTTATCTTCTGTGGTTTTTTTAGTGAAAAGTTCAGTTTGAAGGAATGTTGATTCGTATCCAGTAGACTCTCCTCAGCAAAGTTTCCTCGGTTGTACTGTATTCAGTTTGAAATTATTTGTTGAACTGTTCTTGTACAAAAAAGTAAAAAAGAAATACAGTATTACACTAATCATTTTTTTCGTCTTACCCTTGTTGTGTAAAATATATACAAGTGAGTGTTTCCTCAATAATATGAAAACTGAGCAGTGGCACAAGAGGTGAGGATGGCGGTAGTGACTGCAGGAAAACACACTACAGCTTGCTTCTGATGCAACTGCTGGACCCTAAACCACTCCTTTTTACTTCTACGAATTGCAAGCAACTTTGTAAATAATGCGGAATTAAATTTACACAAACATCGAGTCACGCATACACACTTTTCTGTGTTTTATCTCCTTCTAGCTTGATCCAGGACATGAATTAGCCACCCGTTTGGGTTAATTGCAGTTTGGGGTGGGGGGTGCCCGGTGGTTTTTTCATGACGTCAGCTCCGCTCGTGGGACCAGTGGGTAAAGAGGATTAGGAAGATGATGAGCAGGGGAAAATATTTCCTTCGTAAATAGTTTCTAAATGTTTATTGTTGTTTATGCCGTAGTGTTGGTGCTCACTGGACTTTGAGTGCGAGACATGTATAGTATGAATGAGAAATCCACCCCCGTACTCCTTCCTCCATTACATCTCTTTCCTTTCAACTTAAAGTGGTTTTCAGATCAAAGTCACGCAGATGGCGTGTAATAGCTGGAGAATGAGCGGTTTAAGAAGGGCGGGGAGAAATTGTGACCGAAGACAGCGCAGTTTAAACTCGCTGAAAATAATTATGTAGAGCTGCACTCCGAAAAACAAGTGGTCCCGTGCCGATTCACAGATTTTTCTATACTTTGCTAATTTTACCACCTTTATTTATTTTGTGTGATGATCTGCTGTAAAATTCTTAGTCAAGTGAGTTTGGTAGTTTTGCTTTTGTATTGGAAAGAAGCTAGAAAATTTTGTCCATAAAACTACAAATATTGTCCTCGACCCTTTGGTCTTGTTATATGAACGGTACAGCACAAGTTTTTACCCATTGTTTTGGTTGCCATGTCAACATAAAAGGCTCATCCCTGAAGTCTATAATTTATGAACCACAAAAGCTCGTACCTCAGAGAGAGTAAGCCTGTTACAAGCCTAGTGGCCCATCGAGCCTGAGTTTCACCCCGGTTCCATGGCATGAAGCGACAATGAGTATTACTTCTCCCACTGGATGGGATGCCTGTCCATCGCAGGTACTTCCCCAGCTCTTAGTCAAGTTTCCCTGACTATTTGCTGGTACACCACACCTGGGTGGGGTGAGGCGTGGGAGTGAACACACCGCAAAGGCTGTGGCCGGGGCTTGAACTTACAATCCCAAGTCAAGCCTACTTGACCACTGTGCTATCGCGTCTCCCTAGTAATACCTGAAAGGTCTTATATAAAAATTCACTCAATTATTTTATAATTGACAGAACTATCAATTTTTACAGTATGACAGAGAATCATTAAGCTGTACACCCATATGTTTCAAGGCGTAGTTTTGCTGATATTGTAGCCACAAGGTGGTGCTGCTGAGTTAAATTCAGAATGGAAACGGTGTAGTGGAATTTTGCTGAAGTCAAGACAGATTGAAGTGCTCCTCGGTGAAAATAAAGTTTCTTTATTGACATTATACGGGAACCTCCATGCATTTCGGCTGAAATAAAAAATTAAATAAAAAATGGAAAAAGCCTAATCAATTAATTTTCACAGCAGCAAGGGCTAAAGCAGATTTTTTTTTTAAACACTGCAATATTGCCTTTACCGCATACAAGTTGCGTGCACAGCTGCGGCTGAGCCTGGTATTATCGGAAATGCATGGAGTGATTATAGTTGAGCTACTGAGCTGTTGATGTGAGAAGCCCAGCTGGTTTTACATGTTGAATGTATAATTTGTGTAGAGAATAAATCTTCTGCTATAGACACCACAAATTTTGGAGTTTAGAATTGGGGAGGTTTTCATTCAAAGTAAGACCTTTTTAGTTCATCAGACTGAATTTGAGCTTGCTGCTGTTGCGATTAATATCCTGTTCTGGCTAACGCACCGGGAGGCCCGCGTGTATCTGGATTGTTACACACATTTAAAGAGGTATATAGATAGTATGACTGCTTATTACAGCTGAAAGGTATCTTAAAGGATATTCAGTTCCATAGTGAGCAAGCAGTATAGTGATTACAGCTCTTTAAAATTGTGTCACGGACACTTACTAATGGACCTAACTGTGTGGTCTGTATCAGTTACTGGGTATGGTTGCTGGCAAAACAGAACCATTATTTGTAAATGGAAGATTATGGCTACTTTGATATAGGGCTAAAATGTTACATTATTTTGAATAACTCTGTATGAAATGCACTATTGAAAAACACCTGCTGAGATAAAAGTACAATTCACATCAGGACTCCCACTCACAAAAATCCTTGAGCATGTAAGTTTCTCTGTTGACAATGCTTTATTACTTTAGCCATTTATCGCACTCTGCTTATTCTGGCTGTTGAAACAGAGCTGGGAACATGCAGGTGTAACATCATTGAAGTGTTGGAGATGGTGGGGTTTTTTCAAGAGGCGTGAGATGTGACCCTGAAATGGTGGCCTTGAGAAGAGCATGTGCACCTTTTATACTTCACACAGATCCGGCTCTTTTTAGCAGCTCTGGCCTGTGTGGGGATCCTCTCACCAATGACGCGTGAAGTCAGAGCTGCTCTGCAGCACAGCTGGAAAATGTCACATCTCATCTCAGTGCTCTCACAAGCATGAATCACCCACTGCTGCTCCTGAAGGAACATGCAAACACATACTGCGTGTGTGTGTGTGTGTGTGTGTGTGTGTTTGTTTTTGTGTGTTTTGTGTGTGTATGTATACATGTCTGCACTGCATGAGTGTGTGAAGATGCATGCATGTGCTCATGCCCGTATGAGTGTGTGCGTGTGTCTGTTTGTGTGAATAGGAGTGTGTGTGTGTGTGTGTGTGCATGTATATTTATGTGTGTTTGTGTGCTTTTGCATTTCAGTGCAAAGGAGCTGGAAGGCTGTGTGTGTGTGTGTGTGTGTGTGTGTATTTGAGTGCATAGGAGCTGGAAGGCTGTGTGTGTGTGTGTGTGTGTGTGTGTGTGTGTGTGAGAGAGAGAGAGCTGGCAGGTGGGCTGGACTGGATCCCAGC
This sequence comes from Gymnothorax javanicus, assembly GCA_029692085.1. NCBI lineage: Eukaryota > Metazoa > Chordata > Actinopteri > Anguilliformes > Muraenidae > Gymnothorax > Gymnothorax javanicus. The sequence continues at coordinate 26,566,353 of CM056210.1, read as the reverse complement.
TCCCACCCTGCAGAGCTCAGCTGTCACTGTGTGATGAATGTCATCCCCACACAGAGACAAAACTACACACACACACACACACACACACACACACACACACACACACACACAGCTCACGGTCCCTGACTTCACACAAACATTACCACCCCTATTTATTTCCACTCCGCCAGTAAGTAAGACCTTTTCGGACGGTCCCTTATTCTTTGGACAATAAACCTCGGATCAGACCTTCACCTTTACCATTTCTGTTTGACGAGATGTTTTTGTCTCTTCTCTGCACTAAAAGTTTTGCTTGGGTTTGAGCTGCAGAAGAGGATTAATGTACCGCAACAGTCTTCACCTGCCCTGACCCCGTCTACAGCGCAGATAACCTTCTGCCCCTGTCAGTGTATCAGGACTTTTCCCTCTTAGCAGGGCAGAACATAATGATAAGAAAAGGGTATTCATCCTGATAATGCGCACCATTTTTATCACTAAAGTGTACCAGGTGTTCACAGTTTTTGCTACTCAAAAATCAGCAGTAAACTTTTCCTTAACTTTCTCATGAATTTAAAACTTCTCCCATATCCCTTAACTTCTCATACAAACCTGAAGAGTGTGATTGTGCGTGCCTGTGTGAGTATGTGGGCCAATAAGAACTCGTCCTTCATAGAGCCCGGCGATTTTCATCCCACAAAACTGGAGGTCGGACTATCATCTGCAACGGAAAACTGGGTCTTTAGTCATGCGAGTAAGCTGTATGATAATAACACAACTGTGTGATATGACAGTAATGATAGTAATACGGATGGTAACAAAGCCACCTTCATTTAGGGTGACATGTCCACGGACCCCTTCTCACGATGATGGGAACTCATAGTTCCTTTGGTGCATTGTGCTCTCAAACAGAAGTTCCATCCCTCCAAGTAAGTTCATAATTTAGACTCTTATTAAGTACTGCTAAAAACTGTTAATATCTATTCCTCCATGCCAGTCTCCACCATTACACTGGGCACTGAAATCTGCATTAATGACCGCTTCCAAACTCGAGCCGGGGTGTGTGGAGCCTCCTTCATCTCCAAGAAGAGTGTTTTCAATGGCGGTAAGGATCTGATGTGGTTAGCTGCCCATCACTACACCGCGGCAGGTTCTTATTAGCTCTGACAGCTATAATTTTTCATCATTTCCGGACCCTTCCAGACGCTGTCTACCAGAGGCTCACCAGAGACCTGGGCAAACACTCCTAACCCCCCACCCCCACCGTCGAAATTCCGAACTGTGACATCACTAAAGGAAGGATGTGAGAACGGCCAGCCCACATGTTGCGTTGAGGTTCTAATATTGAATTAAATTTTGTCATAAATTTTATGCTGAGCAGTCCATATGGCCCTTCCTGATTGTTCTTAAACTCTAAGAGCACAAATGGACTAGCTGGAACATTTTTATAATGAAGTTTCTGAAATGATATCTAAAATTTTACCCTTACATGCACAAACAGCACGCAGGGTTGTTAGTGCTTGACAAGAACTGTCTTTCCCTGTTAAAGTGCCTGTTTTCTTTTTTTCTCTACTTAATTCTCTGCCATTTATTTAGATAGTATCCCACTCATTCAACCACAAAACAAACATAGACACACAGCTGCAGCAAAAGTGCTTTCTGTGCAGAGAACTTCAATTACCAGGGCCACTGGCATTACACAGTGCCTGACCGACTCACAATAAAAGCATATGCAAGCCTTATTTGTGGAGATGTGTTTATTCCTAGTGTGATGTAGAAAAGCACATGAAGACAGACTTGACCCATTAAGTGAGCTTATCAGAGTAGACTCCTTTGCTACTTTGGGCGACTTTATTCCCACACACACTCATTCTCAGCTATTTCCATGATGCTCTCTCAAACATGGTCGCTGATACACAATCTGACACACTCTCTTACTTTTTCTGTAGCCGTCTCATTCACACTTATGCTCACAAAAATGCACACAGATTAACTGCTTCAGGACCAATATATAGTCTGCTCACCTCTACCAATATACTGATTCTTTTTACCCTTGTTGCTTGTCACGTTTGAATTGGTAGATTCCCCTCCGGACCCCACCCCTTCAGTGACATCAGCAACACAACTGTCCAATCCTTGATGGCATGAACTGGAGCTCAGTGGATTCTACTCTGTCAAATTCCAGTGAGGACATTGCAATGGGACAGTAGTGTTTCAGCTCTCCTCCACGCTCATGGTCCTCTAAATCAGAGTTTCCAATGTTAGTCCTGGGACCCTCTGTGTATGCTGGTTTTTTTTTCCAACTATAGTTGCAATCCTAAAATTTTTACAAAGTTTTATTTTTTTCTTAATCGCATTATTCATATTTATAATGTTTGTACACCCTCATAAACCATATTTTAACCCTTAGAGCACAGAAATAATTTTTCAAAAAATTATAAATTAAATTATCTTGTGCTGTTGAAAACCTGTCATGTGGCGACTTATTTAAAAGAGCTCCCTTGCCCGTTTTCAACAGCTTTGAATTTGGTATCTTACATCATTGAGCAACACTATTTGTATTTAGTGCTCTATGGGTCAATTATATAGCTAGGCATGCCCTGAAGAGCTCCATATTCATATTGTGCCATCTTGCAAATGCACTGTTTATTGCAAAAAAAAAATGTTTAAAATAATTGTTTAAGTTAAATCAATTATATAAAATAATCAATTGACTTCTAATTTGTGAAAGTGTGGACATATGGTCAATAAAAAAATAATTTGGTAGGTAATGATAAATTTAAAGACAAAGCAAATAATCACAAGTGATTATTTAATCATAAAAAGGAGGAAAATGCGGTCACATTCAGGAAGGAAATTGGGACTCAATTGACTTAGCATCCTCTTTAATTTGGTCCATTAAACATACGTACCTTTTTTTTTGCAAATGTTTGCAGAAAGGCACAACTTTTATTCTACATGGCATGCAGCTATTGCTATTTAACTAAACAGGGTAAACAACCTCTTTTAAACATGAGAAGAACCCAATTAAGAAAAATGAGCATTTTGTTCAGAATTGTGATCGCAGACACAGGTGGAACAAAGCCAGCATACTGTTGTTGTTCCTAGGTCAGCCATTGATTACCACCTCTCTATATGTCCAATACCATTCATTTCTGCACAGGATCTATGGACATGTGCATGAAAAAAGGACTTTAATCGGAGGGCAAAATGCTGATCTTGGTCTGGCCTTTGTGTAGTGCTATTCACAAAGTCATCACTGAAATGGGTGGAGTGAAAGGGCCACAGATGAAACCTGTTTGGAAAAGCTTGAGGGGCCTTCCCAGGTTCATTTGATTTTCCTTGTTCCAGCACAGATATGGGTATAATAACACTAAGTTTATTAGTTCAACACAAAAATGTACCATTCCATTGGTTTTTGTTTACATTGTTACCATGGAATTCACGTTAATAAGCAAAATTAGGATGCATATTGTGGCAAGCCTTACTCCCTTACTCCACCCAACCAAATCACTTAATTCTTTTTTTCCCTGTTAGATATATGTCATATCTATGCAATCACTAGAGGATTTTTCTATATATTGCACATTAATTTTTTTTTCTAGTCGTTTTTCTAAACAAATTCCTCAAATGGGTCAGTTGGATGACACATACACTCCCATGAAATTGATACCTTTGCCCTTATCAGAAAAAGCCTGTGTGATTACATGCAGAAATAACCAACAAGTCTACCGTCAAAATTTGAGGCAATTTGGTTGAAAAAAAAAAAAGTTATCAGCGCCACAAGTGTGGAAAGTCACCAGATTTTAGCTGACTTATAAAATTATTTGAAGTGGGAGAGCTTCAAAAGAAGTCATTTTTTAACTAAATTGATGAAATTAATGACAAAGTGTTTTGATTTTCTTAAAGTACACATCTTAGGGAAAAATTTAGAATTTTAAAAAAAAAAAAAAAAAAAAAATTCATTATGAACCCCTTAAACTCGCTGCAATGATATGGATCAAAAGCCTTTAGAAACAAATGTTTGAATGAAGCATTTCATTCCTCTGATTTGGCTGAAATGTGTTGAGTGCAGGTCATCTGGAAATGAAAGGAATTGGAGAGGTAAGCAAACACCACCTTCAATTCTGAGTTCTTAACCTGACTGTTCAAGTGTCTGCGTGTGTGTGTGTGTGTGTGTGTGTGTGTGCATATTTGTGTCTCCCCCACAGAGGTCTTTATTTTGCCAAGGGATCTTCCCTGAGGATCTTGCAGTACTGGAGCTATTATTACAGTTCATTCATAATGCAAGCCTCCTCTGACCTTTGACCTCCCTACAGTAAGTGGTGACATCTTTTAACAGTGTGAATCCAAGGGGACTTCCGCTAGGTGCTGCGGGCAGAAATTACCACAGGGTTGTTGCTCTGTATTCAACGCGAGAGCAATCGGGAGATAAAGCCAGATGAGAAATGTTATGTCAAAGATCAATATTTCACGCTCGACCATTTTTATTCAAATAGATTAGGGAGCCCATCAGATTCTCCATTTTCTCTGTCTACACAGAAAATGAATCGCCTGGCCACAAATATGTCAAAATCCCTTTTGTGTCTTTTCTCCGGGAAAGTGATTAAAGGTTTTCGCTCCGGATGTTTGATTTCTAAATCGCACACACCAATCCGTTTGTGTTTTGGAAATAGCTTTGACTTCAATATCGGAAGGTCAATAATAAAATTTCCTGAATAGCGGGTCATAGAAATATGACTTTCAACAGAACACGTAATTGAAACATTGCTGTTGGTCCATGTCTTTAACCTGCTGGGCTCTGGGACTAACAGTGTTCTTCAGTATCAACACTGCAGCCACTGTAGAACCCAGTCTCTCTCTGCTGTGGAGAGATTAGGGATATCATTGCATCTGACTGTAGCTTTCGCAGTATTACATTTGTGCATAAATACATATTACCCCATCATGGCATATGAATACTGAGGTGTCCTTATGACCAGATTTCACTAATAAGAGTGCCGCAAAAGGAGTCGGTGCCAAATGTTTTGAGATGCATTGTGTAAAAAGCAATCTAAAGATTAAAAGCATTCTTTGAATTTCAATGGTCATTCAAAAAACTGAATTAGTTCACTCTATTCTGAAGAAGAATTGGGGTCCTGGGTGTTTCATTAGATAAGAGGGAGTGAAATGTACAGAAATACGGTGATTCTCGTGTCAGTGCTTTTAGGCAAATACACACGGTCGCACCAGGACCATCTCAATTCAATCGCACCATCCACTCCATCTGAATTACGGAGCGAGCTGAAAACAGAATCAGCAGTATTAAACAAAGCATCAGCTGGGCCAACAGAACAACTGGATTTCTTCATTGTCTTCTGAAATGATGCCAAAATTAAGACACCGCAGCTATTTCAATCACAGTGGACATATTCACAGCGGATCATCATTTTTTAAGTCGCTTACAGTAGCGTTGTGCAAGATCTTTGAAACCTTAGATCTTAAAGTTAATTTGAAAGGTGAGAGCACATTTGAGAAAGGAAATGTGAAAATGAGTTAACGTTTATTTTTCAAAATGCATTTTCCATAAAACTGAATGTGAGACAGATTTTTTAATTTTATTTCTTAACTGAAAGTAACATCTGGTATAACTTCTACAGAGCCACGATCACTAAGGCTGTCTGGGATTACCTGGAGAGACTGACGCAAGGGAGACAGCCAGTGTGCAGAGCTGAGAGAAGTTATCCAATATGCTTGGACAACCAGTGCTCTGATTTTCTTGCACAATGGCAGGACAGTGAAGCCTAGAGAATAATGGTAAATGTTGGTCACAACAAAATTTGACTACCAGGTGACTGAGCAATAGCTGATACGCTTAACATCAATCTTCAACTCTCAGCCGCAAGAACACCATGAAGTGGAAAAATTAGGCTTTTTGCATGTCGGTGGACAGAAGATTTCTTAAAGATCTCTGTAAAGTTTTTCTTTTTTTTTAAGAGGAGCGATTAGATGGTATTTTTCAACTCCTCTTTTTGTGAAAAGCTGTCTGCAAGTTTATGAGCAAGACTTCAACATTTAACTTCATCAAAAAGAAATGCAATCCCATTCAGAGTCACTCTATCTACTTGTTAACTCTAGCTAATTTCCTGGCCAAAGATTTGTTTCGAAGACCACTGAAATCTTTTTATTTTTCCATTTTGGCTTGGCCAGTTTTTGCCCAGGAGTGCACATAATTTGCAGATTTCAAAATGTGTTGATTGGTGAGTGTGTAAAAAGTGAGGGCATAATCTGATCGTTTTTTTTTTTTACATGTAATATACACTACTGCCCAAAGATTTGGAAACACCTGTGATTTTCGCATTGATTAAACGCAAGAAACTCTGAGTTAAAGCTAGATGACCCAAAATACTAATCCAATCTCCACAGGGAGTTTTTGAACAGAAAAATATGGCAGCTCAACCAACTTGAATTAAACCCAGCAGAGCTTTTGTTGGGATCATCTGAATTGTAAATTTAGTTAAAGACCTATGGAAAATGGTGCAGTCGAAGTGGAAATCAATTGAGAATTATATCTTAGTAAAACTAAACCTCAGAGCGCTGAAATAAATGTTAAAAATATATAAATTTAATTAACTTGTGCTGCTGAAAACCAGTCATGTGGCAACTTCTTTAAAAGGGCTCCCCAGTGGGAGCTCTTTTGAAGAAGTTGCCAGATGATAGGTTTTTGACGGCTGTGACTTTGATATCTTTCTCACTGAGCAACAATAGCTGCATTTGGGGCTCTAAGGGTTAATATCCCAAATACCTAAAATTTGATAAGTAGTGGTTAGATCTCACAGGGGTTACTTTGATGAGAAATCACTAAATAAACAACTGTAATTTTTTTTTTAAATTGCCCCCTAATACTTGAAATGAAAAATAAAACATTTTAAATTAATTTTTGTTTGTTTTATATCATTTACCATCATACAAACACTTGTATTGAATAACATATAAAGCACTACCAATGAGTTCAAATTTATGAGCAAATTTGATGTAATTATTTCAGAGATGTGTATATGAAATATGCATGGCCTGTTCATTGAGATTTTGTCATTTTGTATCCAGACTCATGTCAGTGTGATAATGCTATACAAACATGTTAGGCAGTCCTGCCACTAACATGAGAATGAAAACCATGATCAAAACATAGAGAGTATCTATAAATATCTATGAGAAGCGACACATTTTTCATTCACGAATCAGAAAAAAAAGTACCCAGATGAAAGAGACGTGAGGTTGTGCACATGATTTATATGATAAAAACAACAGGAGTTGCATGTAACATTTCTCTATGTCTGTAATCTTCACTTGCACCTTGATGCCAGATGTTCTTGTTTCAGACAGAGAACAAAGTAAATGTTCGAGGCCTTCTGATGATGTCACCAAAACAATCTGAAAGACGGACATGCATTGATTTGCTTCAAAGACAATACCTTGTGTAGCAGAAAAATAGCAAAATATAAAATTCAAAAACTGCCCTATTTCTATTAAATGCAAGTTCATGGTTGGACTTTGGTAAGATCATAACACTGTCATTACAATTGAATGTGTGTATGTTAATACGATTTAAGAAAATCTGAACTTCAGATACATTAAAGGTCATCCATTTCGTGTTAGTGCTGTACAGGAAAGGAAAGGAAGATTTAATTTTTGATGCTGTTATTCTTTATTCTAAGTTAGTCATTAAGCCGCCAAAGACCATTTTAAGTTTGTATTTGTCTGTCCAATGAAGCGTGAGGTCAGCCCGAGAGACCAAAACCTGAATTTCATCCACCTTATTCTACACCCACAGGCAGCCAGTGAACTTTCTAAGTTCGACTAGTTGGAGATTTGTTACAGTATACTCATTTCCTGGTTTCACTCATTCTGTAGTTTTAAAGCTCAAATTGCAGAACATTATGCACATTTCTCTACTTTTTGCAGTTTATCAATCTGCATTGATAAAAACTTATGAGTTCACATGGAAAACGGACCCGTTCAGTGCTAAACTTACACCATTAATTCCACCATGAACCCTTCACATGGGGAAACCCAGGAAAAGCCACAAAATGCTTTTACATGTGTCAAGCAGGAGGATGACCCAGCGCAGTGCAGGTGCAATTCATCTGCGACGCCATGTCTCAGCCAGACTGCTCCAATTCAAAACGTTTCCATCGCCCATCCATTTTCTTCTGTTCTATTATCTGCGAAAACATTCTACATTTACCAACCCTACTGAGGAGTTTTTTTCAGCGAGTAGTGCGGGAATTCTGAAAGTAATCCCCATCAGTGCATACCCTTTCTACACGCAGCAGAGGACTACACTATTATAGCCAAAAGTGCGTGGACGCTTTTCTAAAACCTCATTCACATACATAGGAAAGTGACTTTTTTTAATTTTTAGTATCTGACATTTTAATTGAATTTGGAATTCATTGGTCAGTATGGACTGATAGGACAGATGCTTACTTTGTGTAATCCTTCACCCCTTCCTTTACCGAAGGCTCCATTTGGAGCTGCGTGTGTGTGTGTCTGTGTGTGGGGCACATACAGAAAGAGCAAAAATGTTTAAATTGAGGGGTAGAATTGTGTAAAGCCTTCAAACGAAAGCGGAGTGTGTCTAATCAGCCCGACAAAATCATTCCAAATTCAATCAGAAGGTAAGAATCAGAAGTGCAGAATTAAAAAATGCCCTCCAGGAATGTTAATGAAATTTCAGTGAAGTGTCCACACACTTTTGGCCATGTACTGTATGTTGCGATAGAGCAGCAAAATAAATCAGAGTGCCTCAGATGAATGAGACCCGTTGAGCAGACAGAAATGAAATACAAGATGCGGCCTAATTTCCTACATCTTTAGTAACATACTATATTTTTATAATTGCTTGCTCAGCAGGTACGACTCTTTACAAATGCAACTGCATTTTGAGAAGATGTAATCTGCAGAAAATAAAAGTGTTCCAGAACATTTGTGGTTTGACTGCAGATTGCAACACTGAAAATTCAGAATGCTCTCGAGGTCAGCAAGGTTGTGGTCTTTCCACTCATGACAGCGTCTAAGTCCATGCAGATCAGTGTTTGGTGGTCCTACGGAGTCCTTTTACCTGATGAAGCATCATTAGAAGAAAAAAAATCAATTACTTTTTGATTCTGCACGCAAGGTTTTTATATTTGTGTTTACAGTTCAAAGGAAGTTAGCCTTGCTCTGGGGAAAACAAACAAACAAACAAAAAAAAAACACCAGCAGTTAGCAATTTGGCCAAAACTATCAGGCAGTTGCTACGGGTACGGCAGTTTTCCAATGCATTTTCAATATATAAAGGTACGGCAGTCCCCATTTCAGACCCTGCCCTAACCTAACCCTGACCCTAACCCTAACACTAATCCCTAACCCTTCCCCTAACCATAATCCCTAATCCCTATCCTTATCCCTTCAAATCGACTGCCGTACGAATAAAAACTGCCGTATCTGTAGACACTGCGAAACTATTATACAGTGACAGTGTGCTCTAAGTTTCTAATACCCATATAGCGCCAGTAAAAATTGTTAAAATTCATTATTTCACATATTAAATGTTTAAGGAAAGAGAGAGCTTTCTTAAAACAGTGGATATTAACGTACCAAGGCCAAAGTGGATATTAACGTACTAAGGCCAAAGCAAGTGACAATATTTGTGCCCTCAGAAAGCTGCTAAAAATTTAAAAAATACTGCCATCTAGTGGACACCATTGGGACTTGCAAGTCTAAAGGAGAAAAATACATCGAGATGTATTTGAATTCTATAAAATGACGGAAACTGTACTTTTATCTGAGTCGTCTGGATTCATTCGTCCGTCTTTCCGAGTCCATTTTCTTTTTAATCGGCTAGCCAATCAATCCGACACAGTTCTTGGGCATTGAGTATTTGCATATGCGGGGACTGACGAATTTTGATTTCTCATTTTCTCGAAGTTAAGCTGTTCTCGAGCAAATTTAAGGTGGTAACGAGCAAGTCTGGGCGGAGTTGTGGCAGGTGCATTCCCAGAAGTTTACTCTCTGCACGTCGTTCTGGCGCGCGTATACAGATTTTTGCTGTCATCAATAACCGGTATTAGACATATTAGACTTAGCGCGACACCAAGTTAAGTTTGTAATAGAGCCGTTTACCAAACCTCACCTGAAGTACCACCTGTCCTGCATATTTTAGATCTCTCCGTGCTCCAGCATTGGTGATTTAGCTAATCTCTTTTAAAGACTCATTTTTTTAGGCTCGCTTTTGCTGATTTTACGGTTTAAATTCTTTATTGTATGGGTGTGTTTTCATGTATGTCAACTTTTATTACTTTAATTCTTCCTATTTTGATGTTTAATTCCCTGCTTCCGCCATTTAGTTTTATTGCTTTTATGTACATGTATTTTTACCTGTTCGTGAAGCACTTTGTGCTGTATTGCTTGAAAGGTGATATATAAATAAATTTATATATTATTATTATCTGCTCATTATTAATCAGCTCTAATTCTTGACAGCGTCCTGATTAGTTTATTTGCATGTACAGAAGCAGGGAGAGATCTAAAGCACGCAGGACAGTGGTACCAGGAGAGGTTTGGGGGAGGGGAAAAAGAATTAGAGTCGATTAACACTTCTGGACTTCGAAACAAGAATAACGGCTCGAAAGTACGTAGCAACAGTATCGAGCTGTGAGTGAAAACGCAGCTTAAACATTCCAGGATTTAAAAAAAAAAAACCTGCAACAATAATACTCGACAAGCCTACTCAAAGATCCTCAAAAATATTTGCATCTCTTGAAAACGTAAGGTGAACAAGTTCAAGATTAGAGCAAAAATTCCCGCATAAGCATTTCATGATCATAGACTGTATAAAAAGATGGACGCAGCGCCTGGGTCTGAAAACTGAGGCCAATGCGGAAATCTCTAAAATTTGCATTCTATTTAATCGCCAGCAAATGACGACGTCGGTGGTTGCAGAAAGAAGTTCAATCCTATAGAAGTCTATGAGAAAATGACTCTACTTTCCCACCTGATTTATCATTTCAATAATGATTTTCCACATTATTTTATGGTATCTATCGCAGGTTTCAAGTCTCCTTCGATATATCATAATGTTCATTTTTGTAAATTATGGTCCGAAAAGGACTAGACTGAAGGATAAAGCCAGCATATGCTTTAGGGGCGTGGCTATCCTCTCGTCCCCGTCTGGTACGGTCAGATCCACCCCTCGCTCCTCCCTGGATATTCAGTTCACGCTCTCGTCCAATAGGAATCACATCCGGTTTCAAAATGGCAAAATGGCGCTATTCAAATTGACAAAATCGAGGCTTCCTTTTTTTTTTTTTTTTTTTGCAAATCATCAATACAATGCAAATTCTCCAGATATACAATGGTACAAACTACAAAAATCGAGTCTTCCTAAATGGTATGCTGAAACCAATGGGTGATGTCATGGTTGCTTCATCCATCTTTTTATACAGTCTATGGTCACGATCACGTCGCTTTCCTAGTCCAGGGAACTGGCCAAAACCAACACCACAAACAAATGAATAATTTCGTCCTGTACTCTTTTCCCTACCGGAGTGCGGCCAACAGTCACCTAAAAGTAAACTGGTTGAAGGTTAGCAAATTGAATCTTTAATTTACTGCCGCAAAGGAGCCTTTGCATCGCTTCTCAGGGTACTGTAGCTCAGGGGCTCCAAGTGACAGCATCTCAAACAGTGAACGTGGCTGTTTATTCAGCAGGCCACAGGAAAAACAAGTACAGGACACGCGCACTGATAAAACAACACTCGTTTTATTTATCCATGAAGTCCAAAGTAAGAGAAAATAACCGAGCTAGTAAAGGAATACTCTCCTGAATTAACCGCACACTTATACCACTTTAACAATGGTACAGTTCAGCAGCAGTAACTCAAGAAGTTAGACAATGCATCTTCAGCATGTTAAAATCATCATAAGATAACTGTGCTTCCATTTTGGACAAGGTACACTCATTCCACAGTTTAAAACAAAAGGCTCAATTTGACAAGCTGCATGCCTGTCATTTTCCACAAAGCTTCTCACACTAATTATATTTAACAAAATAAGTGTAGTAATCAACATCAAAAAAAAAAAAATACATCCCTTCTGGTTCTTTCCGGACTTGTCACAGCAAGTTGAAAAAAAAAAAAAAAAAAAAAACAAAAGAGATATGGAGAACACTGATAACACCAGAAACACTGAGAAACAACACATTCATCTTTAAAATATCTGCTTGAAGACAGTCAATTTAAAAAGTTTGCTCCATTTGCTACTCTGGTTGTAAATGCATTTGACCATGATTCTCTTGATTAATAAAATATTATGGATAGCTACATATTGCTTCTCAATAAACTCTTTTACCACAGACCAGCAGTCTCAATGCATGTCAAAAACAGCTGCACTACAGATGCAACAGATTCAAAAAATGCTTTGTGTTGGCTTAGCAATGCATCTGATGAAAATTCTTGCGTTGCCAAAAAAATGCAAAAAGTGTGCAGTCATAAAATCATTGGATTTATCAGCATGATGTTCTTTCTACTTCTAGAAAAATCACTCTTCAACCAATGCAAAATTATTCAGAGCTCACACAGGTCTTTCACACTTCTAAGTTATACTATATCTTTTTCGGAAGATGCAAAATAATTTAAATAAAGGAGCAAAACAAGCTTGAGTGGAGGCCAATTAAAACTGTACAATTAAAACTATACATGAGTCTAATCTTGAAGGCTCGGTTTGACAACGCAGTGTAAATTATGTATACCCACAGGAGAAAGTGAACAGTCATATCCCTCCTGATATATAGCCTTTAATATTTACAATATACATCTGTAATACAACTTTGTACCGGGTCTTACGGGAACAGATTCGTGCCAGGGGTACGTATGGCTCAGCTGTTCCTCAGGTCTGTGGGCGAACCTCCATTTTGTACAGTCCACTGCGCCATCCACCATCAAATTGCTGCCTGTCAGGTAACGGTTTGGCATCATTATACTTGCAGGTTACCTGCAATGAATCATATTCCACTCTTACGAATGATGCCCCAGTGGAGAGGAACTTTAAAAAAAACACACACACACACACACACAAACACACACAAACACACACACACACACACACAGACAAACACAACCAGAAATTTCTTGGATGAATGCATCTGGTAGCGATCTTCACACACAAACCACATATCGCTACATCCAACCAAGTACTTTCCCAGGATTAAAATTCAAAGTTTGAAGCTATCTGAAATGGATTTAAGTCAGTTAGGTAACAGACACATATGTTTAACTGCAAGGAGAGGTCAAGCAATGAGAGTTCATGGGTCAGTTACTTTAGTGTGCGGGGGGACAATTATTACCTCTACACGACCCCCAGCAGGGCAAAAGACGGATGATCATAACCAGAGAAGAACGACATCCACATAGCTCAGGGGTGGCCAACCATGGTCCTGAGGAGCCACAGCTTGCTGGTCCTAGTTCTCACCACCCACTTTGGACCCACAAAATCAGGTAAGCAAAAGTGAGATCAACAGCTTCAATTGATCAGTTAAGTTCAGACTAAAGCCGCTTTCACACCGGACGCGAAACAAATTTTTCGCACGACAGATTACATTCAAAGTCAATGCAAAGACGTGAGTACATGCGAAACGCGTGTATTCGCGTCTTTGCACTGACTTTGAATGTAATCGGTCGTGCGAAAAATTCGTTTCGCGTCCGGTGTGAAAGCGGCTCAACACCAAAAACAAGAGGATACTGGTGATCTCCAGGACCAGGGTTGGGGACCCCTCGAGCCAATCAGCCGAAGGATAAAGGGAAGTTCAGAGGCTCACTCCCATTGGTCAGATGGCAGACAAAGGGGGAAGTGAAAGGTGGCACAGGAAGTTCACAGTGGGAGGGGACTTGGATTGACAGACAGATGATCTTACTTCCCAGATGACTAGTGCAGGAGTTTAATTTTCTGTTTAAATTGGTCCAGTAAGTCCACTATCAGGGCAAACTGACCCAAATACGTTCTCATAAGGCAGTAGAATATCTGGGCCATGAGATTTAGAAACAAAAATGAAAAAAAGGGGTTAAGTTAGTGGTTAGTGCAGAGATAGGTTTATGAGCAAAGTTAATTTGGGCGAGATGGACACGGACATGTCACACGCACACACTCCTTCAGTGAAGCATGTCTGAGACACCTCGAAAAAGAGAGTGAAAGTGCTTGTGTTCCACTGCCTGCATACTGCCCCGAAAGCTCTTACACCAGTAAGTTCATCGCTGATGTATCAAGCAATGCTCCAAAACTCAGTGAAGCTTCAGAGGTACGGGTAGCATGCCTTCCCCTACTCCAACACACATCGGCAAGCCAAGAACTGCGGCTGAGTCGAGACAGAATTAGTTCTGAGAAATCTGGCATTTAACACTCCTCAAAATTTTAAATCCAACGCAAAAAGAAAGCCATTTCAATATTTTTGGAATGCAGATCGTCCCTTAAACACACACACCCAGAAAAAAAATGTCAAGGGATGGAACACTATAAGATGCTTATTAACTAATCGTGTACTTTCTAGTAGCCCCAACTTTCTAAAACATACTACAGAGTACGCTTAGGTAGTATGCAAGTGGAACACGGCCTGAGAGAGTGAATAATGAAGAGAGAGCAGTGAGGGACTGTGTTGACTGGCAGTTATGTGGGCGTGGTCAGTTGAGTGGGAGGGGCAGGGCCTGCAGTAGACTCCTCCCACAATCAGAGCTCTGTGTTTTTATTGGGCAGCGGGACTTTCTCCTGAATGTCCTCCTCAGACGTGTGTCCATCATCGTCCCTCCGCTCCCGGGGGACCTCCTCTTCCACCTTCTTCCCCTTTTTCTTCTTCTTGGTTTTCTTGTCTTTCTTTTTTCCATGCGTGTCTTGACCTGTGCTCTGGCTCTCTTTGCCCTTCCCCTTCTTGCCTTTCTTCTTCTTCTTCTTCTTTTCCTCACCAATGGCCGCCACATCTCCCTTTTTCCCTTCCCACTTCTCCTTTAAGCAATCTAGTAAAAAAAAAAACAATACATTAAATGAAAACCAACAACTGGCACAGAGGCGACCAACCCTGATCCAGGAAACACCACAGGTCCTACAGTATGAGGGTTTAGCGGAACCTACAACTTTCCGCATCTTAGAAACGATCAAAAGCCTCCTCTCAACGTTGCAGTCCAGTTCAATTTTGTTCTGTTCAGTTCACATAATAATTGTAAGTTATTTTTGCATTTCCATTGTCAAAAGTTGTGTGTGGTACAAAAAGAACCTTAATCCATCGTGTTTTTGGTCAGCCCTCTATTGAGATAACAGGCACACTGATCCGATGCCAAAATCGGGAGCTAGGAATACTAAAAAAAATTTCGGACAAATCCGAAGGGGTCACGAATCACCATCCAATAGAAATCTGCCTGACTCTTATAAAAACTGGCTCTTAAGGGTACAGTCTACAGAGGAAACGCAAACCAGATCAAGGGTTTAGGTGCCAGTCCGTACAGGTTCCATACTGGTTCTAACGGAACTATACCAAAGGGGTTTGGTGCAAACAGGGTTTTAGCTACTCGGAGGTTACTGTTACCTGTGTCCTGGCCTTTCAGGACATGTTTCTCACACAGGTAGGTGGTCAGATCTTCCTCCTGGTTTCCTTTGTACCAATCCTCAATCACTTCCTCATACTGCTCCACCATCACGTCACACTGACACAAAGACACACACAGAAACGGACACAAAAATTCATCATTAAAGCATCCCAGTGCATCATTTCCATCAACCACTCTTTTTTTTCCATATTCAAGACAAGTAACAAGATATATACATATTTCATACTATAAGCTGGCAGCATTTGTTCTCATGCAATACTGTACAGAAGATCAGGTCAAACGTCAGTTGCGCACAAGGTATGACCCAAGTTAGATAACTCAAGCTCTGTGGTAGCAATTAAGCAGGTTTCTAAGCCTTTTGAGATTTATGTCAAACATGGGACCATAACTGATTCCACTGTGTAGGGATAGTTCAGCACTCACACACTGGCTTCAACTGTATTTATCTCAGCTGCAGAGGGTTGCCAGGCCTTTATTGGAGGAAGGTTTTAATTAGAGAAAGGGCCTCCCCCCCTCCAGCTCCCTTAGTTTGAGAAGTATATTTTCTCATTTTCCTACAAAGCTTCCTTTTTTCTGATCTGCTTCCGTTAGCTCAGTTAAGTTTTTGTTACTGCATTTATGCAAACTCAACACTT
This sequence comes from Gymnothorax javanicus, assembly GCA_029692085.1. Classification (NCBI taxonomy): domain Eukaryota; kingdom Metazoa; phylum Chordata; class Actinopteri; order Anguilliformes; family Muraenidae; genus Gymnothorax; species Gymnothorax javanicus. The sequence continues at coordinate 26,550,131 of CM056210.1, read as the reverse complement.
CCTGTATCAGTTTCAAATCAAGATCACATTAACGCTTCTGTGGACAAAATCCCCTCAGTTCTTAACACGGCTTTTACGATGAAGTATTTTCAGGACCATATTTTGGAAAATTCAACAACTCGCACACTGCATATTTGAAAGGAGAGCCAGCTTTTCATTGAATACCCACTTCTGTTTGAAGAAATATGGTATGTTTTGGGCCTTTGTCTCACTGTAACAAAGTTTCCGAATCCAGGTTCAAAAGAATTAAATAAATCACTCATGATTTCAAACTTTTGAGCTGTAGAGCGCACTCATAGTCGACATTTATAGTCGTTATGTAGCGAAAAGTCAGATTTTAAAATCTGGAGCGTGGAGCCAGCAGGACGGAATGACGGGAACTCTCACCTGCTTCTTAAGATCGGCGACCTCAGCGGACGTCTCGTTCCACAGCTCATAGGGAATGTCCATCACCACCTTCACTCCTTTATTCACCAGACCGTGCAGCGTGGAGAAGGTCTCCGACATGCCCTGAGCAGCAGAGTGGGTGAGGGGAGGAGAACAGAGAGGCCAACGGAGAGAGCAAGGAGAAAGAATGAGAGAGAGAGAGAGAAAGAGAGAGAGAGACAGAGAACAGAAAATCCAGAGAGAGCAAGGAGAAAGATAATGATGTCAGTATGTGTGTGTGCGAGTGAGAAAGAGAGAGAAGTATGGGAGAAGAGAGTGAACAAGTGAGGGAGAAAGTGTGACAGAGAGAGAGAATCCAATGGAGAGGGCAAGGAGAAAGAAAGTGATAGTGTAAGAGAGAATGAGAGGGGGAACAGAGAAGCCAATGGACAGAGATAGGAGAAAGAGAATGACAGTCAGAGAGAGGGGGGAGGTGGATGGAAGAAGAGAGAACGAGTGAGTGAGAAAGAGTAAGAGTATGAAAAAAAGGAGTGAGCACCAGGAAGAGAGACCCACTTTTGAATGGTCTCTCAGGAAATGCTATTTTAAAAGGCATACACTGAAAGCAACACTTTCTGAACAGCACAGAGAGCAGTTTCTCCAGGTATCTGATTTACAGCAGTTCCATTCTGCAATGGCACAAAAGCCACATAAAGCTCTGCAGACGTTCATAGCTAGTGTGTCCTCAGAGCTGGATTTTACCTAATTAAACTGGCCAGTCCTTTAATTACAATAACCACAGATGGTGAACACACTAAGAATCATGACATGTTGAAGGCCATCTCAAGTTGGCTAAACCAATTTCACAGAGATTTGCATGCCGTCAACAGTATTGCCTCGGTAAAGCCACTGATATAATTCTGTATACCAAGACTTATGACAGAGAAAAAAGCACAAACACATCTCCACTGATCTAGGGAATATTTCTCTGCCTTTTTGTGAATGCAACTCTGATCTCTTGGCTCATTCACCTTGGCGAAGCGGTTGCTGCCCGTTCGCTCTTTATGCAGGTTATACTCCATCAACCTCTTGCACACGTTCTCTATCACCTCGATGAAGCGGATGTCCCTGAACAAAACAAAACACACAGGGTGATATGATAAATTAATCATAAAAACATACCCTGTTTTAGAACCAACAGCAGGCAATTTACTTATAGCCAAAGGAAATGTCCAAGAAGGACTGCTGGAGATATTTGAGGATTTACTCGTGGAAACGCGTGAATTCAACACGTTGAATGACCCACAGTAGAAACGACTTAACACATTGCATTTAATTGCACCTTCAATGATTTAAATTGATATAAGCAGGTGGTCAGCATTCTCATACATTTTGCCATCTAGCATAACTGAGGGGAGGAGAGGAGGAAAAAAGAAGAATCCTCCAGTCTTCAGCGATATTCAGGCTTCTCCATAAGCTCATAACGACTCAGTGTAAACATAAGGGTAAATTCTGAGCACGTGGTGCAGTAACGTTACGTCAGTAACACGGCTACAGGCAAATAACGGTCGGTTAGACCCCTAAATCGGTAATTAGTACTTGAGCTACAGCCATAGTTAATAGAATTTTAAAAATTCAACACTTCCACATCGAACGTGCGCTCGGCTCTGAATATATGAACAACCAAACTTACGATTTAACATATTTGATTGGCGGCGCCCCCTTCGAATCAAGGAAACGGTAATTCGTGTCAATAACTTCCTTGGTTTTCCCCGTCTCTTCAAACGCAGACTTCATCTCGATGCTAACAAACTTACACACTGAAAAAAAAAAAGGAATACAATGCAGAAAACAAAGCTTCACTACAAATGGACATTATAGTACTAAGAAAACAAGATAAACGTGGCTTCCATGTCAGTTCTTGACATGCCAGCCCGGGACTCTCTTCATTCAGCCGTTTCATTTCTGCTTTTATTCATGGTGAGGTACTATAACGCCCATAACCTGAAAATTTTAAACCTACTTTAAACCTTTAAGCGGAATGCTAAAAGGCATCTCGTCACAATTTCAATCTGAATGAATGCCAACATTTGATCTGGCGACAACCTGTTTTCTATAATCAGGTTGCTTGAACTCGTTTGTAGCCATCAGAGGAGTGAGATTACTACCTTCGCATTTATTTGGCAGATGCACCCAATCTTCGTCGTCACCCTTTTTCGCCGCTACAGAGGCTGCAGCCATAAAAATCATACTCAGAAATATTAAACCCTTCATGATGGCAACGTTATCTGCAAAACCTGACAAAATACTCGGCAAAATGCGCGTGCATCCTCTCAGTCCCTGTTAGCGCAGGTTACTTTCTTTCTGTAGAACACATCCGCAATACAGGCGCAGCTGTCACCTGCTAACCAATCAAAGACGTAGTAGTGTCATCCCTTGCCCAATCAGAAAAGCGCCGAAGGACATGCGCAGTGCAACATACAATTGAGAAGGAACTTGGAAAGAGGAATCGCGAAAGTGATAGTGATGTGTGTTGTTTCAAATTAGTTTTTTCTTTTTTTCACTGAAGGCAAAAGACGAACATTCTGTGAGGGTCCTTTAATGAAGTCAGTAAATACAACAATCAAATATCTGATGGTTAACGCGAAGGGTTTTTACTTATTTATTTTTTTATTTTTATGTCAACACGTCTAATGGATCGTCCAACCGCTTTAAAGAAATATCAAGCATACGGAGCTACAAGAGAAGACCTAATCAGGCATTTAACAAATTAAGTTAGTTGAAGTAATCAACAAATTAGGAAAATGAATAATACACAGAGAAGATGGTTTAAAGGGCTTTGGCCAATGACCAGGCACCAATAAATATTTAACATTAACAATAAAGGATCACTTAATTAACTCTGAATGCCTGAAAGAAGACTAAGTCAGTAAATCCCATTTATTTGAAATACAAGATAACATTTTTTCTCACAAACATATACACATACTATAAAGCAGACTGAGAACACATAATGTAGATACTATGAGCATCCCATAGCCCCAGGCTTTTAAGCTAATATCACAACTCAGTCCAGTTTTTCAATGGAGGGCTCCCAAGGAAAGGGCTTCGCAGATCTCATTGCACTGTGGGCCATGCTGACTTTCGAGGAAATATTTGATGCCCCGTTCACCCTGGCGTACTCGAGAGCCTCCCTCCCTGACCGAGTGGATCTGGGGGTCTGTGAGGTAGGTCAGTCCCTTGCCATCGTCTGTTACCCACCCTGTGGACATACGGAAAATGAGTCCATCATTTATTACAGTTATGGAGATTACACAGGCTAAAGTGGGTACCTGGAATTTTTGGGAATGCTTTTCTGACGTTATCGGATTTTATTTGACCTTATTCAATCACAGCACGGCTCCAGAGTTATGGGCAGAGCCCTTTCGAGACATATTACTCCAAAAACTGTAGATTAGTAAATTTGAGGAATGATCTGAGTGCAGTTAATGGCACATCATTCTTTACGTAACAAAAGTACAAGGGCTCATTCTCACACACTAATAGAGCCTGAATGAGTGTTAAGGAGGACTGGCGACAGGAGAAGCATTTAGATGTCTGAAAATCTCAGTGGTTACAAATGAAACTGTGGTTTCAAAAAAAAAAAAAAAAAAAAGAACAGACACACACACAGACACACACACACACGCACACACTGCGAGCTCACCTTGCAAGTCTACAACCACCTCAGTGCAACCAGATAACACATAAGTGAAATGTCCAAAAGCAATGCCATAGTCAGTGGCTTCATATTTTTGGTTGGTATAAACAGTGTTATTGGTCAGCTTCACAAAATCTCCCAGCATGTAGGGTTCTACTGTCACACAATTCGTGATGACATCACCTTCTAGAATCTGTCAAAAAAAAAAAAAAAAAGAACAGGATGGTCTTTACAAACAAGCCAGCTAGCACACAGAATCCCTGAGTCGCTCTTGTGCCAGGTTATTTCCATTGTGCTTGATGCAACAATGATGCAGTCTTGTCTTGAGTCTTTGTGTTCCCAGCTTATTTCATGTTGTTTTGATGTAAAAACACTGGAATAAGAATTAACCCTTGACCTGCAGTAATGGGCATGGTTAGCGTGTAGGTCCTCACCAGCAGCACTTCAGATGGAATGAAGAAGATCTGTGCAGGTATGCTCTTCTCATATAGCCGCTTGTTAAACTCTGTCACATAGTACTGTGCCGTCATCTGTCTCTCAACGTCAGTTAGGTGATAACGGATCTCTTTATCAGAACGGTATGTCTTCCCAACGTAGCTGAAAACATTGAGTCACACAGAGGTTAGTATTACTGGCTGAACCAAATTGATACTGAAAAATATACTGCTTCTAAAATTATAACAGAATTAAGAACTTCTGTGTCAAAGGCTACATATTCAATGTTCAAATATAGATCAACGATGCCAGAATTCATAGCAAAGCACAATGACACACAGATGAGCAGAAACTCATTAATTCAAAAGCCATAATACTGGAAAAAAAAGACCAAAAGAATATCAAGGAGAGATCAAGTATAACCAGAAATCAAGGATCAAGGATGATGCTCAGTGCAGCAAATTAAGCAAGGCAGTGCCCCACTGGTCTTATGGATTCATGGCAAATCTCGCAATCAGCTGGACTGTTAAATTGTCAGATTAATTTGGACAAGAAAGAGAATTTTTTTCCACTGTGGATTGGGACTAAGTGTTCATCATCCAGATCTTACCCAGAAAGGGCCAGTGTGAGTGCAGGCTTTCAAGTCAACCATGGAGCTATACACTCGATTCTACAAATCAAATTCTTCAGCAAAGACTCCACGGGTTGGTCAGAAGAATTGTGTGAGAAACAGCATGGCTGGAACAAAAACCTGCACCAACACTGGCCTTTACTGGATAATGTTGATGATCCCAGATGAAGACAGGGGTCATAGATTAATGGAATCACCGACCGGTCTGCCTGCTCACCTGCCCAGAATCTCCTCTTGGTGCAGAATCTGTATCCAAAATGCAGTTCTTTGGCAGCCCTCTTTGCCAATGAGGTCTCCAATATACACCTTAGTCTCCCGGGCTGTCCAGCGATCAGACACTTTGGAGTATTTCAGAAGAAGAGCATCTGTTGCAAAATTAGAGAGGAAATGCTGTCCACTGAGACTGGAAAACAACGTGCATCAGACCACCATGGTTGACAGCAAAACTGCACAGAACTGCTTCAAATATTCAAATGCTACTAGAAATAGCATTATGCTTTTTAGATACTCTTAACATAGTTTTGACAAGATGTTGCCAATGAATGGCGAGACACGTTACCTTGTTTCTTTATACTATTTAAAATGTAAACTATATGCAGTAAGTCAAGCCTACTCTTGAAAACCCCAAGGTCTCTGCCTCAACAATATGCATTAGGTATAATGAATACAGTGCTTTTAAACCTTTGCTCATTTGTATCTCTAACAACACTTAAGAAGGAATCCTACATAATTCACTTTGTTAATCCCTTTAACATATTTAAAGACCTCAATCAAATCACCCTTAGTCTCCTTTTCCTAAGACTAAAGGTCAAATAGATAATAATCACATTCATTGATTTTTATTTAAAATCATAGGTATAAAAGCTCTGTATCTCATCAAGCACATTGGATTTGTGGGAGCTAAAGAAATGTAATAATCACATTCATTGATTTATTTAAAATCAAAAGCATCTGCAGCCAGAACAAGCAAAATTGTGTCATTATCCCAGTACTTTTGTATTCAATGGTATATCTAACAGATAGCTGTTGTCCTCTTTTCCCAGTGCAATGCAGGCACAAATGAAGTACAATTAATAATTAAAATTGGGTAATAAATAATTAAGAGGGTCTTACTGTGGGCGGTCCTGTATTTCCTCAGTTTAAATGTCTTTTTGATGTCCAGCCTTTTCAGCAGACATTTGTGACACACACCGGACATAAGGGCTTTGTAGTCTTGCTCTGTAAGGTCAGTTGAACGCTGAGAGAAATTACTACCCGGGATGCACTTCCCAAGACACTGATCATGTGACTGATCATTGTTTGAGAGATGTCGGTAGTCATCCAGACAGAGCTTCTCAAAGCCCTTCTCATGCCCTTCCACATTTCCCACAATCCTAAATGACTTTGGTTCTGCACAATGCCCCATGCTACCAATTCCTGCAGGAAAAGCTGAAGGTTCATCATAGTCAGCAGTTAAGCTGAAGTCCCCAAGAATATAATCCTCAGTCTCTGCCTTGGGATCTACATGTCTTGGCCCAGGTACATGGTAATCAGACCTGAGGGCCATATCATGTGCAGGTGCTCCTTTAGGACCATTAGCCTTCTTGCCATGCATGGTATCAGGGTACTCAACAAGCACTAGAGACATGTCTTCCTCCAGACTGCTTTTCTTTCCTGGACCAGAGTTCGGTGCTAATGACCGTGGACCTTTCGGGTGAGCCTGGAACCCTTTGACAGGGTCGTCTGGTTTTATTTTTTGAACCGGGAGGCGTCCTGTGTCCCTGTGATCTTCCTCATCACTGCCGTATGTAGGACAATTTGGGTCCACTCGCACACTAGCTCCTGGTTTCACTGGGGTGCCAGCACCTTCACCATTGCGAGGCAGAGAACCTCCATCAGAGAAACTGAGCTTCTGCCATGAAGAATTTGAGCCAAGACTGTCATCAAGAGAGATTATATCAGACCCCCTTATGCTTGCATCTTTGGAGCAAGGCCGCCCAACATCGCCAAGCTCCTCTTGATGCTCGACCTCTGCAGGGCAGTCCAGGTTCACCCACTCATCTTCTGTATGAGTGTCAGAAGACTTCCTAATGTTTTTTGCTCTGCCAACTCGAGACTCCAAGTCAGAGGGACAGACCTTCTGCCATGAGGAATTTGAATCCATACTGTCATTGAGGGAGCCTGAAGCAGCCCTTGCTTTGTCCATGCCAATAAAACCACCTCCTCCTCCATTAGTTTCACCATCTTCCTCCTCGTCACTGAATTCTGTGGGACACTGCTGGTCCACTCTTTTTGCCACTCTCCGTTTATCATGCACTGCAGACACAGAATCTTTACCATTTCTTTCCACTCTGGAATCAGTGAAAGAAGGTGTACCATCCGTCTCAGATTTAGAGGAAGTGTTAGCTCGGCACATTCCTTTGAACCCAACTATAGCACTGGCTTTGCCATCTACCTCCTCATCACTGCACTCTGTGGGGCACTGCTGGTCCACCCAACGTTCAACTCCAGGCTTGGAACAAGATACAGGATCTTTATCCTTGCCTGAAACGGAACATGAAATGGACTCCCAGGAAGAAGGCAAGGGCGAACTTTCACTGGCTGAAGCGTGAGGTCTCTGCCTGTATGCGCCAACACTTCCTCCATCACATCTTGCCAAGGATTCAGGATCCTCACGAGAGACGTTTTTACCATCTTCTTCATCACTGACCTCTGTGAGGCACTTCTGATTCACCCGTTTCTCTGCTTTCCGACTAGTACAAGTCATGACATCCCTGCCCTTGCTTCTTGCTTTGGCGTCAACTGGTGGGTTTCTGAGAGAGCGGGAGTTGGACCTCATCTTGCTCATTTCCTCAAATCCACATGCCTCAATTTTGGGGGTGCAATTCACCTCCTCTCCATCCCTAAGCTCAGAAGAACAAAGCTGGTCAACATGTCCCCCTTTTGTTTTTCTGTCCCTTCTCTGCCACTGAGGCCCACGATCATCTGTAAAGACGGTGAGGTCTTTGGTGGCCCCTTCTGTGCCTAGAGCTACAGTGGCAGTCTTCATGGCAGTGACGCATGCCCCAGCGCAGCTCTGACCTCCTCCACTGATCGCCATCGACTTGCAAGGCATCCTACCAGCCTGGCACACTGATGCGTGGTGCTTCTGAAACCCAGCCATCACCGTTGAGAAGAGGTCCACAGAGAACCTGGCAGGAGTCTCCTCAGCCGAACGATAGCTGTCCGGGACAAAGGACCTCTCGTCAGACTTAATGTAGGGTTTCACTCCCAGGACCTCCTTCACCCGTCCCACCAGGTTCATAATCTCCACACTCAGCACGTCCTTCTCCCCACTGCCCTCAGCACTGTAGGCATGTAGTTCCTTCATGGCCTTTTGGCACTCCTCGGTGGCCTCATGGACCAAACTCTTGGAGGAGCCCAACCACTTGTGGGTGACTGTGAGAGAATATGCTGCCTTGATCAACGAGTGCAACTCCTGCTTGCTGGTGACCACCTCACCCTCCCTTTTACTCAGCAATCCTATCTCGAAAGCCTCCTTAGCTTCGGTGAGTATGACCTGTCTCTCTTCGCCCTCACATCCAGGCAAGAAGCTGTAGGCCAACAGGCTAGTCCCCTGGATGACCTGACAGCAAAAGACAGAGAGGGATCAACAGTCAGTCCTACTATAACCGCAGCGTCTATTCATGAAGGGACTGTTACTTTTCGTGGCGATAATCCCGAAAGTCCACATTGCTAAAGGACTGTAACCTTCACAATGCGAGGCATATTCGTGAACAGCCGACAGCAGGGCCAGCAGCAAACGTCCCATTAATTTGAAGAACATGACCTAGTTTGCCACAGCGCATGCTCCATCGAATGTTGGCAGCTGTCCAGAGGAAAGATTAAACTGCTCAAGAATAAGCCTGAAAAATCAAACAAGCTGAAAAAACCCGGTTGCGTAAAATCGTTACGTAACGCACGGTTGGAGTGGAGGTGGGAGGCTGCCTTCTTGATTTGCCACTTCAATTACGGCAGACATTTCATCGACTATTGTAAGAATTTGGTGTCAGCAAAATCTACACTTTCGATGAAGATCCGGATCATCGTAAGCATCGCTCAGATGCAGTCCATCTCGAAAATGCAGTTCCCTCTGAAATTTTGCCTACCTAACATCAGATAAATCAGCGCCACAGGCATTTTGAATCTCTAATGTTGTCCGTTTATGACAGTAACAGGCCCACTTTCTTGCCTCAAACTTACTGCACAGTAAGGAGGGATGATTAGACCAAATGTCCCTTTAAAAACTCCCTTTCTGGGAGTTAATGGGTGATGAAACTCCTATGGCCCCTCAACGAAAATATCATCCCTTCATGAATAGGGCCTCAGGTCATCCTCTTCAATCTACCACGTATGTATGAGCTGGAGTACCCACCACATTGGTTAGCACGTAGAGGGGATCATACTGGCTGTACACCGCTGCCATTTTGGCAGCTTCGGCAGCTGCCAGTAAGCGATGACTTCTCTCTTTCAGCAAGTGCTAAGCGTGAAAAAAGAGTAAACATATAGGGAGCCATGTTAATCGCAAAAGGTACTTCATTTAATTCCCATACTGGGCAATATAACACCAAGCAGCAGTATAAGTTTAATGTAACTTTCATTTATGGAATGAAGGTCATGTGTACATTTTGTGGGCTTCCAAGGCTACACTCTGTGATAGTTATGAGTGAGAGAGCGAGGTCAACGATATGAAACCAAAACTCCAAATGGCATTGGGCTGCATAGAGTTTTAAGTTCTATAGTGATTTTCAAGCAATACCACGCAGCCATGTTTTGATCAACACAATAATCATACTCATATACCAGTTCCAATGCCTAAGCTCACCAAATCCATGTGTTGACCTGTGATAAATGCTTGGAAATCTGCATCATTCATTGACACCAAAATGTTTGCCAACAGCCCCAGTGATGTTCCGATTCCCTGCAATAAAACACAGCAGTCCACCATGTCATAAAATCCACATTAGGGCAGCATGAAAAAGTATGTTTGTAAACTATTGTCAAAAACAAATAGCCAAAACCTGCAAAGCTGCCCGCTCTAAATTCTTTAAGAGCCTATAAAGGGATTTTCTTTCACGTTTATAAAAAGTAAGGTTTGAAATACACAATTCCAAATTTTCAAGATGTTTAGGGTTAAAGCTGATGATTTCAGAAGCCCTGAAGGTTGTGCCATTTTGCCCTCAAAAATGGTATTTGCCATCGTTGTCGCTTATTTTGCTTATGATCCGCAGCACTGAATAGATCTTCTAGCCTCAAAATGACTTTGACGGCTGTTGTAATGAGTAACTTTGACCGTTATATTCAAACACTATTTTTGAGGGCAAAATGTTGCAACTTTGAGGGCTTGTAAAATCATAAATTTTAACTCTAAACTCTTTGGAATTCTTTCTTTATACAAAACAAAAATCACTTCACGAGCACTTTAAGCTTTGACAGCATATTCCATTTGAATTAAAAGTGCCCAGATTGTTTCACGCTGAGCTGAGCAGAACTAAACGTTAAATTAAACCTTTCTGTCTGGTTCAGGCAAGGCATGCAGGCCAATCAGAGAAGCCCAGATGAGTTTTGCAGCCTCAGTCCACATCCCTGCAAGAAAACAAACAAACAAAAAAAAAAAATCTTCAGCTGTCCAGTGCTAGCGAGCCTATGCCCATTACAATCTCAGATTTCTGTTCTTGGCTGACATGATGTGCTCTTCTGCCTCAATACTGAAGGTGTTGGGCATGTTGACATTCTGTTCTGATTGTATGAAGACTGATTACCCGAGTTACCACAGCCTTTCTGTCAGCTAGAAACAGTTTGGTCATTCTAGTCTCACCTTCCTAAATAATGAAGCATTACCCTCGCGAGCACTGGATGCTTTTTTTTTTTTTGATTTTGGCACCATTCGCAGTAAACTCAGCTCTGTTGTGTGGGAAAATCAAAACAGATAAGCAGGTCACATAAATGCTCAAACTAGCCCATTTGGTCCTAAGAAACATGCTCAAGCCACTGGGATCAGAGTATTCCCCATTCTGATGCCTGATGTGAACATTAACTAAAGCTCCTCACCTTCATCTGCATGACTGCACTGCTGACATGTGATTGGCTGATTGGATAACCATGCGAATAAGCATCTGTAAAGCTCTTCCTAATGAGGTTCTCTATGAGTCTATAATCAGTCACATTTTAAGCAAACAAATTTGAGAGGAACAGAAATACGTCAGAGCACATCTGATTCAAATACAGACACAGTGATCTCACCAAGTTTCTGCAACACCTGGCCTCGTATCTGCACACTAACGGCCTGTACGAGGATTCTGTCACTGTCAGCGTGGTACACCCAGCAACCTGGGGAATACACATGCAGGGAAGTCATATATGCAGCATCCTGATCAGATGCGCTGACACATTCACTGACGAGACAGACTGAGAATTTGGCACAGTCAACAACCATACATACACAGCAGTTGTCAAAGGCATATAAAGATACGCTCATACAAGCACAAAAACACTACACATCCAGCACCTCAATGACTCACATGCACACACACACATACACACACATATCAAATAACCCGAACAGACAGGGACACAAACGATCTCCAAAAAATTACACCTCATCGTTTCAAAATAATTCTTATGTCAACTCACTCAAACTCCATGCAACTCCAATTCACAAAACTCTAAATCTGTGGAAAGGCAACCAGCACCAAACCCGGTTCAGCCCATTTGAGAGTGTTTTGAGAGACCAGGGGCCTGTTCCAGAAGGCAGGATGTGTGAGTTAGCCAGATTACTGCTCAAAGTAAAACCCCGAACAGCTCTTTTTACTTCAGTCCATATTCCAGAGGTTTCCAGATTCTACTTGGTGCAATTGCACAGGTAACTGAGTAATCCTGCTTTGTGAAACAGGCCCCAGCTCATGAAACCAATCCTCAAAAAAGTAACAAATAAGAAGTAATTTAGGCTCATAATCGGTTGGGTCTAAGACTCATTTCATGATTTTTCAACTGGATTAAGAAAATTTTACTTTTCTGGCAAACATTAATTTAAATCAAGCTAATATTTCTTCTTCAAGGAAAAAAAGACTTAAATCTCACAAAAAGACTAAAACACTTGTTAAGATGGGGGTATTTTTGCAGGGCATCACTGCATTGAAAGGAGACTGATTTTTCCCAGAATTCCCACAGAAGTCTGATTTGACACCTCGCCGGAGAGCCGCACCTGTTGCTCCACTCTTGTTGATCAGGCTGCTCAGAATGTACTCTGCCTTCTGAAGTTTGCCTGCGGACAGGTTAAACATTCATGTAACATTCACAAAATGCTTTTTACATGCAGCTGAATTATGGGGGCAACCCAGTTTTTTTTCGAACTGGTTTAGCAAACAGAGGGACTCCATGGAGAGCAGTGTTAATTATATATGCCAACAAGCAGCTCAAAAGCTCTTATCTGTGTTGCACTGACATGTCAGCTTCTCATTATTTTGTTCAATACAAATCGGCAGCAGCGATGGATTTGTCAGTATTCTTAAGGTAGGCTGCAGAAAACCGAATGCTGATCTTGTTTTCTAATGAGACATCTTGTCTATACTGTATAACAAAGATGGCATTTAGTAGATACTCCAATCCAAAACGATGTACAACACAAAACACGTTAGCAAGGAAGCAAGGGCTAAAAACCTTTGAGGAAATTAACATTTTGAGTGCCAAATGGGACTACACATGCATCAGAGGTCTCAAACCATGGCTTTGCCTCATTTGCAAGGAAGTATCCCATTACCTTGGTACCAAGGTATGACCCTACCTTAATAGGAACAAGTAGTTCAAGTGGTTACATGAAATGACACACTCTAATGAGAACGCATTTTGTGACTACTGCTGCATACATGACAGCGAAGTGTCAAACCTTTGTTTACACGCTCTAAAATGTCAAAGGAAAATTTACAATACAAATTCTTTTCCTGCAAAACAGCCAATATTCAACTTCTGCAGAGCCTATTCCTCACCTGAATAATTATTATTATTCAATGATAAAATAATACATGGAATCTATGAGAACTGACAGTTGTCATCTTAGGTCTGCAATCCAAATAACGACTCTCTAGCTCGTCACAAGGCATTGTGGGATTTCCTTCACTGCATGCAAACCAGTTGATGTTTCCTTGAAATTACACCCAATCAAGGTGCATCTTGGATCTTTCCAGTGTTTCTGAAATGAGTCAGTCTGAAGCAGCCATATTTCTGAAAAATGCTGCCTGCTTAATCAGCTTCCTTGCAAATCAGACAGAGCCAAAGTGTCTGGGAGAACCAAGACCGTGCAGGTTTTCATGGCAACCGAGTTTTGCACAGCTGATTTTAGCAATGAGTTTTCCCATTCTGGTTAATCAGTATTATCAGCTGGTGCGGAGCTTGGTTGCTGTAAAAGCCTGCACCCACTTAGACCTCCACAACATACGATTTGCAATGCTTGCTGTGGATGAACCCGAGGAAATAAGCACACAAATGTAACAATCAATGCACACAGCTAGTATAGTCAAGCAAGTAAAGCCACAATCACTTTCAATGTTAACTAAGCAGCAAATGGTAATCACCGGTGTTGAGGGAGAGACGAGCTTGCCTGATGACCACCTGGGGGGCGATGGGTGTGCCCGGGTAATGCTTGTGCAGCGCCTCGGCGATCTTCAGCAGGCTTTTGGAGGTGTCCACCCAGTATAGGAATCGGTCCACCAGGAACACCACTGAGACAGCCCAGAGGGGTTCCCCCGCCGAGATGGACGCCTTTAGAAAGACCTTCAGGGAAGGTGCAAAGAAAAGAAGGATATGGCAGCGACAAAGAAAAATATCACCGAGATTCACAAAAATTATTGGTTGGTGTGAACAGAGCCATCAAACTGGTTCTGGAAACGAGACAAAAATGAAAATAGAGGCTGCAAGTTTTATTCTGTGAGTATTTACATCCACACTGTATGAACAATGCTGGAATTGCAGCCCTGTCTATACAGTGCGCTTCTCAAAATACTGACAAGACTGCACCACAAACTATCGTCGAGATAATTTCCATGAGCTCTGGCCAAATTAATACATGCTTATATAGTTAAGTTGCTTGCACCTCGTGGCTGCGAGCTCCCAAATATGACTTATGTTTATACTGAACATAGACTGTATAAAAAGATGGATGCAGCACCCGGGTCTGAAAAGTGAGGCCGATGCGGAAATCTCAAAAATTTGCATTATATTTAATGGCCGGCAGATGGCAACGTCGGTGGTTGCAGAAAGAAGTGCAATGCTATTGAAGTCTATGAGAAAATGACCCTACTTTGCCACCTGATTTATTATTTCAATAATGATTTTCCACATCATTTTATGGTATCTATCGCAAGTTTCAAGTCTCCTTCGATATATGGTGATGTTCATTTTTGTAAATTATGGTCCCAAGTAGACTAGAATAAAGGATAAAGCCAGAATATGCTTTAGGGGCGTGGCTATCCTCTGGTCCTCGTCCGACAAGTTCTGATCCAGAGCCACGGTCCTTCCTGGATCTTCAATTCACGCTCTAGTCCAATAGGAATCACATCCGGTTTCAAAATGACAAAATGGTGCTGTTCAAATTGCCAAAATCGAGGTTTCCTAAATGGTATGCTGAAACCAATGGGTGACGTCACCGTTGCTTCGTCCATCTTTTTATACAGTCTATGATGCTGAAATGTTTTGACTTAGTTTCTGACAGATAGAGGTGATCATCATGTGATAATGTGATAAACTCCAGACTTGAGTTGCCAGGTAAAGTCAATCATCAGTGCACACCTGTATAAAGCAACAAGGGTGGTGTAGGGCAGGGATCACCAAATTGGGCCCTCAAATCAAAATCCATCCCAGGTTTTGTTTCTATCTGCTCATTAACCAAATAATTTATGCTTCTGATAGGCCAGACTCCTCAGTCAAGTCAAGAGAAGTCAACTTGATTTCTATAGCACATTTTAACACAACAGAGGTCGATCCAAAGTGCAGTCCAATACACGTACAATAAATAAAGGTAACCTGGGTACTTATACCTAGCTAAAGCGACAATGGAAACCCAGCAGTTTTATGCCCTCAAGCACTGTGATTTGATGATCCCTGGTGTAGAGTGAAGTTCAGACAGACAGTTGTGGACTGTAAGGTCCTGTTTACCAGAAGCTGGGGTAGATGCCTGCTGATCAGCTCCTTGAGTGTGGTCTTGTCCTCTTGAGTGAGGGCCTGCTTGTACTGCCATTTCTCTGGCACAAACGGCCACTTCATCGCTGCTGCATCCTGGAGCAGGGAGCTCAGCTCGGCGGAAAGGGACACTAGGGTCAAAGGTCACATTCAGAATTCAGGAGGAGGAAGACTGTCCCTTACTGAAATGTTGAATCCAAATGTCTGCCCTCTGAACTAAGGGACTTGACCCTCTCGTACTTTGGCGTTACATACCGTGTTGTTGACTGAGCTGCTCTGCGTCATTCCATGAAATCTATGAGACCACAGTGCTGTGAGCTTAACGGTCCCCTATTATGTCACTAGGTGCACAGCCAATTAGTTATTACAAGCCACTTCAAAAGCTTTCCCCTCTTGACATCACATGGGGAAGTAACCAACCAGAGGCAAGAAGAGCTGACCAACTTCAGCCAAGCAGTCAATCAGATTTTATTATTCTGGGTGGTCACTCCCCCTTGTGATGTCAGGAAAGGGAGATTTTGAACTGGGTCATAGTGGCTAATTGGCTGTGCACCTGGTGGCATAATAGGGGACCTTTAAATAAGCAAAATGGGACCAGACTTCAGGCCTCACTAACTGCTGTGCGTACAACCCCCAATTTAAAAAAAATTGAGTAAATCAATGTCTGGACATAGGTACATTCAGGCTGAACAAATCTGCGCATAACGTACATTGGGTTACTGTATTAAGTGACTTTCCCATCACACATAGTGTACCTTTTTAGAAACAGCTTCCACTGAATCATTTGTAATGTCGCACCCTCATCGCTATGACTACTGGGCAATCCCACAGGCTAAATCAGACACAATCTGCACCTACAGCGGACTCGGGAAGTCTGCAGAAAGTCTGCTTGAGGCTCCTTGTTGACTAGCTGAACTGCAGGTTTGGACGACCCTCTGCACTCACAGACTGCCAAGGAACGTGCCCGAAAAATCTGAGAATCAGCGAGAGCGGTGAAGTCCAGACATTTGGATTCAGCCAGAGCCTTTACCCAGCACTGAAACAGGCCAAGTCTGAGTCAGCCACCTAAGTACTGTGCCCAGAGAACGCCATTTTATAATATGTTTCTATATGCAGTATTTTAAGCATGAGAGGAGCAGTAGGCAAAAATACCATTCATACTATTTTACAAACACACCGTGGAAGTGTTCTTCGATGTTTCGCCCTCGTAAGACCATACTAACATGTCCCATCTTGCAGCTTTTTATAGAAAATATCAGCGAAGCTGTGTGTCATTTCTAAACCAAATGCCCATGTCATGCTTACACGAGCAAAATGTTTGGTTAGGTCCGGAAAAGGGTGCCCTTGGAGACGCTCAGAGAAACCCCTGTACATTTACTATATTCTCATGGACATTGGTATATTGGTTCAGTAAATGTTAAGTACCTACCTACTTAACTTTCTCATCATTAACACTCAACAATTACACTCAATAGTAAAATGTGCTGATCTGAAAATGGCCTTAAAGGAGGATTTTCATGATTACCTGTTTTGACTTGTATTACCTGCAATGAAGTCCAACAGCACCCCCTTCAAGTACTTCCGCAAGATAATCAGTCCTTTCCATGTAATTGGCGATAATTGCCCGTAATTTCCATGATAAAATCCAAAACGGAGGCCACCATTGTTTTGAACTCAAGCCATGCGAGACAGAGTTTCAGACCGAAGAAGCACGGGATCGTGACACGAACGCGGCGGCTGAGAGTGTAAACAAAGCATCCCTGATCAGTGATATGCATTGTGCCATTGTGCGAGTTTATAACCCAGCGGCAAATTAAATCCCTGTCCTTTGGGAACGTGTGCATTGTCACACCGACCATCTTCTGTTTAGTGTTATTGACACAACCGTATGCCTGACAATGCAGCATTTTCAAAGCGATTTCGGATCTATTCACTGACGGGAAAATCCTCCTTAAATCGAGTGCATCGGCCATGATGCCTGGAAGCGTCAGACCGCCGTGCTGATGTCATGATCTCGCGCCTGAGAGTCAGACGAGACAGGTGCTACGGAAAATAATGGCGCTGCCCAATGGGTTCAATTAAATTCGATTTTTTCGTCAATTAGCCAACTGAGCTATATGAATGCAGTTTAACTAGCACAAGATTAACAAATTGAAATAACAGGAGGGCAGAAATTTCCTGACGATAGTTCTCCTTTAACTAGGGGTTATCGAACTCATTCCGAGTGAAGTCGGTGAATTGATTTAACTAATTTTCCGGTATTCATTTGCCCGGTAGTAATATTAAGTGTGACAAACATTGACACACAGATCGAATTCCCAAAATCCACAGCATCTGCAATAAACATGTCTTCTTTGAATTAATTTCTCTCCTTTAAACACAAATAGGAAAACACTAGAAACTAGACGTATGTCGATGGCCAGCCATCGCAAATCTCCGCGCTCCGCAACAAATGTTATGGGAGTAGTAGTAAAGTGTCAGAGGGCAATTCACTGAACTGGCATTCTGCTGTACAAATGATAATCTGCTTGTTGCAGTGACAAAGCACTGATACTGATCAGAGTTATAGCAATGTGACATAGTTGGTTAGTTGATTAGAGTACTTTTTCAGTGTCTGTTGAGGGCATAAATTACTCTTCATTTTGAAATGAGAGCATTATGAAAGGAAAGGACGTACGGTACAGCGATTGGCTGATGCCATTTGACCTAGAAAACGGTCAAAATTAGATCAAATGAAAAGCCCGTCTGTTATGTGATGAAGGGTCATCCCATGCACCTCCCATAAACATTTGAGCATCCCAGCTCAATGCATAAGGTAGATATGGCCATTTTTCTTTTTTCACAAAGAGCCCCCTAGTGGCCACAATATGAATCACAGGACGGCAATTTTTGGCATGCAGGTTGCTATCACCAAGATACATATCCATACCAATTTGCAGCCTTCTACATTGAGTAATAACAAAACGTGCCATCCTTTTCAACGATTGGCACACCTGACGCCATTTGACCTAGAAAACGGTCAAAATGAGGTCAAATCAAAAACCCGTCCGATATGTGATGAAGGGTCATCCCATGCACCTCCTATACAAATTTGAGCATCCTAGCTCAATGCATAAGGAACTTACGGCCATTTTTCAATTTTCGCAAAAAGGCCCCTGGTGGACAGAAGAGGAAATGAATTTAAATTCTAAACGCGTTGTGCACCCCTCTGGGTCACGGCCTTACATACACCAAAGTTTCAGGCTGATGGTCCAACGGCCTAGGAGGAGTTACTGTTTCAGACGGACGGACGGGCAGATGGACAGACAGACGCCGAACTATATTACAAGATCTCCTCGCTTTTTCGGAAGCGCGGAGATAATAATTAGTTTTTACGCCCCCCGATCGAAGTCAGTTTTCATCTCACCTCTACATTTCCGAAACTCCTCCTTGGCGTCATTAGAAAGTTCCAGCGGTCCAGCAGCAGCAATCTTCCAGCACTCCTCCAGCATAGCCACAATCTCCCGATTATTCATGGCTTTTATACAGTAAGAGCCGAGGCATCAAATTCTCTCCCTACTTTGTCTATATGGCCGAGACCAAGTCTGTCTTCCCCGTACCTCCACTCCAGACAGGCTCGTCAGTGTCACGGCTCATATATGGGTAGTACAGCCAGATATTCAGGGATCGGGCAGCGATTCCTGGAACGGATCAACATTGGATTGACGTCAGCAAAGGACAGAGGCACAGTCAAACTAAATCAAATACAGTAGAACACATTTACTATCTTACAACGTAGACAATAGCGAGAAATGGAAATGATTAAAAGCACAGGCAAGTAGCTACTGCATAAGAGTAATAGATGGCAGGTAAAAATGACATTATTATTATAATGACATCAAAATTACTCTTGATCGTAATTCCGTTACCGTGGAATTGCCCATTGACTTTCAAAGCGGGGTCCAAAGACCAAGGAACCTTTCTTGATAACAGACACGAATTGGAAATAGTTTGGCTGCTAGCCATTACAAGAGGCATCCAAATTGACTATTTCAAGAAGGAAAGGACGCAATTAGCTTTTTGTTACTTCCTTCAATCAAAGAGATGTAGGACCAACCTTGGATGAAAGAAAACATAGATTCTGGACCACAATCTTTTGCAACTGTAGCGACTGGAAGCGTCAATTTTTCATACTTTTCCTGTTGAATCAGTCGTATCCATAGACTGTATAAAAAGATGGACGCAGTGCCCAGGTCTGAAAAGCGAGGCCGATGCGGAAATCTCAAAAATTTCCATGCTATTTAATGGCCAGCAGGTGGCGACGCCGGTGGTTGCAGAAAGATGTGCAATGCTATTGAATTCTATGAGAAAATGACCCTACTTTGCCACCTGATTTATTATTTCAATAATGATTTTCCACATCATTTTATGGTATCTATCGCAAGTTTCAAGTCTCCTTCGATATATCGTGATGTTCATTTTGTAAATTATGGTCCCAAGTAGACTAGAATAAAGGATAAAGCCAGAATATGCTTTAGGGGCGTGGCTATCCTCTGGTCCTCATCTGATACGGTCAGATCCACCTGTGGATCCACCCCTCGCTCCTCCCTGGATCTTCAAGTCACGCTCTCGTCCAATAGGAATCACATCCGTTTTCAAAATGACAAAATGGTGCTGTTCAAATTGCCAAAACCGAGGCTTCCTAAATGGTATGCTGAAACCAATGGGAGACATCACAGTTGCTTTGTCCATCTTTTTATACAGTCTATGGTCGTATAAGTATCAATTGCCGTCAAGCTTAGGAAGTATTGAAGAAAAGGACATCCTATTTTGTAGCAGTTTACCTGCCAAGTGTGAAGTTAAGCTGATGAGAAAAGTGACAGATGTACATAGTACACACTCCAATCAAGCCACGTTATAACCACCTGCTTAAATACTGTTAGTCCCACTTCTGCCACCAAAGCAGCTGTCAAACTGACGACCACTTGAATTCCCGGACGCAGGGATTTGCAACAAAACATTTCCCAGAGCATCACACTCCCTCTGCTGGGTTTTCTACTTCCCTGATGCATCCTGGTGCCATCTCTGCGCCAGGTAAATAATGCACGTGTACCACGGGGTTATACATGATGTACGAGAGAACCGGACTCACTGAACCAGGTCACCTTCTTCAATTGTTCCAAGATCCAGTTCCAACACTCACATGCCAATTGTAGGGGCTTTCAGCACTGAACCGGTGTTAAAATGGGCACTCCGACTGTTCTGCCGCTAGAAAGCCCTATACGTAACAGTGTGTGATGCACTGTGTGCCTCGTCACATTCCTCACGAAAGTATCATTAAATTCTCTTTGACATGTGCCACGTACAATTACTGTTCAGTCAGTTCGGACCAGAAGAAACAGTCTTCAATGCTCTTGTGCATCAATGATCCTCGGGCGCCCAGCACACTGATGTCGGTTCATGGTTTGTCCCTCCTTGGACCACTGTCAGCTGGTACTCACTCCTGCTGACTGGGAGCACCGCAGAATTCTTACCACTTCAGAGATGCTATGACACACTTGTCTTGCCATGACAATATAGCCTTGTCAAAGTTGCTCCAGTCCCATTTTTCAATGCATCGACTATGAGAACCAACTGTTCTGTCTGTTATTTTCTTCATCTGTCAGTGGTTTTAATGTTTTGGCTCACTGATGTACAGTCAGACAGACAGGAAAACAGGGACATCTCCCTTTATGCTGCTGTTAGATGAGATGATACCTTCCGTCAGCGAGCGCCATCACTGGATCAAAGAGTGGGCTGTCAAGCACACGCGATAACGTTGACCACAGGAGAAGGCCGACTAACAAGTTAGTCCATCCATCTGTCCATTATGTCTAATGCTTATTCCTCACATAGGTCGCGGGGTAGCCGGAGCCTATCCCAGCTGGCTATGGGTGAAAGGCATGGACAGACCCTGGACAGCTTGCCAAATGATCAGAGGGCGCACACATCATTCACCGTTAACTCTCACTCATGCCTAGGAGTAATTTAGAGTCTCCAATTTGCCTGACATGCACGTCTTTGGGCTGTGGGAGGAAACCGGAGTACCCCGAGGAACCCACGCGAACATGGGGAGAACAGGCAAATTCCATAAACAAAAGCCCTGGGCCGGATTCGAACCTACCACCTCCCTGCTCAAAGGCTGAGGATTTATCGGACCCCTGAAATTCTAGTACCGGAAGTGACGAAGCCAGAAGTCCCGAAGTTTTCACTACTATAGAGGATCTTGAGCGAAATCTCAGAAAAGTGGAAGAAGAGACGCTTTGTAAGCATACCAGGAACAAGAAACGACCCAATTTCAGGGAAAAGAGTGCGTTTTCATACATCACCTGTTTTCGCGCGAATTGTGAATGGCTTTAACTTCGTACGTACTGTTCAACGCGATAGCCTTTGTATAGAAGTTTTTAAACACTGCAAATAGCTAACATGAGTTATTGTTTTGTCCTGATATCCCAAGATACATTTTGCTCGTTGTATAGATTCAAAACTAGTACTACTGCATGTATACAAAGGTCGGACTCTCCATGCTCTCATCTCTGCATCTGCATCCAATTAAGTAACACTAGAAGAAAGCTCTGGCATATCTATTAAAATCATCATTCTAACCTTCCCTGTATCTGATTCTTACTTAATTAGGAGATTGTGCTAAGAACTGCCGCAGAAAGTTAAAACAACCTCGCGAATAACACGTTAGCTAATGTAATGCTTATCCAGAACACTTCAGCGTTATTTTGTTATTCATCATAAGAAAGGAATCATCTCTTTAATTTAAGGCAGTTGCTACGGGTACGGCAGTTTTCCAATGCATTTCAATGTAGAGAGGTACGGCAGTCCTAATTTCAAACTCTGCCCTAACCTAACCCTGACCCTAACCCTAACCTTAACCCTGACCCCTAACCCTAACCGTAACCATAATCCCAAATGTTTATGCTAATCTCTTCAAATCGACAGCCGTCCCCATAAAACTGCCGTATGTCTAGACACTGCTTAATGCGTTAATTTAAATGAAGGCTATGGCTCATGATTTAGCGAACGCACGCAAATAATAGTCAGTTACTTCTCCTCAACTCTATAATATTGAGCGTTTGATTATTTTGCCAGCTCAAACAGTGTACTTTCAGTTTCTTAAATTTTATTTTTGCGACAGACGAGATACCAATTAAACAGCGGTGTTTTAGGTTTCTGTTAGGCTGATTATTTTATTAAGTCTTAACTCCGAGGCCGTTTCACTATTTTACAAATATGCTCAGTTGCTGACGCCCTATAGCAGGGCTGAGGATTTATCGCACCCCTGAAGTTCTAGTACCGGAAGTGACGAACCCCTTGCGAAATCTCAGAAAAGTGGAAGAAGAGACTGTAAGTGTATCACATACAAGAAACAATCCCATTTCGAGGAAAAGAGTGCGTTTTCAGACATCGCCTGTTTTCGCGCGAATTGTGAATGGCTGTAACTTCGTACGCAATGTTCAACGCGATAGCCTTTGTATATAAGTTTTTAAACTCTGCAAATAGCTAACGTGAGTTATTGTTTTGTCCTGATATCCCAAGAAACACTTTGCTCGTTGTATAGATTCAAAACTAGTACTGTGTATACAAAGGTCGGACTCTCCATGCTCTCATCTCTGCATCTGCATCCAATATAGTAATGCTAGAGGAAAGCCCTGGCCGATCTATTAAAATCATCATTCTAACTTTCCCTGTATCTGATTCTTACTTAATTAGGAGATTGTGCTAAGAGCTCCGACCCCAATGCTATCCAGACTCTGTGGAGGGAACTGAAGACCAAGGTCATGTCAAGGAAACCCTTAAACTTTAAGGACCTGGTAAAGTTTGCAAAAGAGGAGTGGGCCAAAATCCCCGTGGAAACGTGTAGAAACCTTGTGATTCACCACAGGAAGCATTTGGAGGCTGTAATCGTGAATAAAGGCTTTGCCAGCAATTACTGAGAAAGGGTATGAATAATTCTGGACATGGCATTTTTTGTAATTCTGTCAAATAAAATACCAAAAAGTAACGTATTTCTCAAAAAATTGTTTACTGTACTTCTTACAGCCTTATGTCAACTTAATGTGTCATTTGTGCAAGAATAAATTAGATTTGTCAAAAAATATCTTGAAAAAACCCAAAAATTGATAGGGTATGAGTAATTTTGGGCATGACTGTATATTAGGCACTAAGTAAGATGTAACTAATTCTGTTCACAAATGTGCTTTAGTCCGTGCATTTGCATTTGCCTTTGAGTTTGACTGAAATAATCTGTCCACCTGACAGGTGCAGCACATATTACATAAGAATGCATGATGATGATGATGGTTGCTTTATCCCCACCACTCTTTAGCACACCCTTATGTCACTTGTACAATGTAATAAGAATATCAATTAAAGAAGTTGTATATTTTATCAAAATACATGACTGCATTTATACCTATTCCCATGTTGGTGTCAGAGAATGCAACATAACACACGTGCAACGGACATTATAATTTTCTTTAACTTCTTAATGTTAAGTTCATGAATATACCCCTTGTCCTTGTTTCTTGGCGTGGTACTTCTCCTGCCGGACATTCTTATCTTTTCCCAGGTGACAGCCATACACTCTCGTGCCTACAAGTTGGAATGGCACCCCGTCAAACTTCACATACTTCAGCTCCCAGTTGGTGGTCTTCTCAGTTGAGGGTTGCACATCTGTATTGACAAAAATATATGATGTAAATTATCTATTGAGTGTATCAATCAAAGCATTTTTTTCTTTATTTTATCTCCAGGACAGAAATGACAGTTTGGAGCCAGTAGCATTGGTGCCAGATTGCAGATGTAGGTATGTTTGTAAGTACATTAAGTTACAGATGGCCTTATGGCAAACATTACCTTGTGTGTAAAAACTAGACAAAGACAAGATTACAACTTGCTGCCATCTCCCAAGTTACATCATATTTAAACTTGACATTTTTTAACATATTTACAGTTATAAAAACCTACAGTTGTATTCTTATTTTCTTTACTTATCACACATTGGAACAGAAAAAATGTTGATTCCAATGATTTTGATGTCATATCATAACTATTGTGAACTGTTTTCCTTCGCAGATGCCAACATCACTATAGATCCGGTCTGTAAATATAAATAGACATGAAAGGTCGGCTTCAATTTGGATACCATGTGTTTGTACACCAGTAATTTGAATTAGTGAGATAATCGGCCACGGTCAGATAGAATAAGATATGTAGAAAAGGTACAAGAAATTACAGCTGCCAACATTTTGTAATAATACGTGAATTTATTCATTTTGCACAAAAACAATACGGAGAACTCCATTCCTAGAATTCAATTCTTGATTGTATGCAATATAGTCTAAGACTCAAGATTATTCATATGAATCCTAATTAGCTAAAGATGTGCAGACAGCACAATCGATATACAGTTTGAAGACAATATACGCTGATCATGTGGGAAAGAAATTAAAATTGGACAGCAATTGACCGGGAAAAGGCAATAACATAGAACAAAGTTATCACAACCTTAGGGTGAGTGAGTCCATAAGGACATAATAAGGAGGGGAATGTGACTTTAGAAGACTGAAGTAATACTAGCACTAGTTTCCCCTATATGTACTATTATTGTGGTTGTATTTTGTAAATTATTCAATATGTTTTATGGAATGCAGGAAAACTAGTGGTGTGTTTATGCATCTGGGTAAAGCATGAAAGTACCTGGTCCGTGACCATATTGTTCTGTAGCTACTTTTCAACACAGATTAGGCTGCTGAATATTTGAATAATAAAAAATTGTTCTTTTGCATTAATTTCTTGTGAGTACATGTTTTTTACAGAACAAAGTGTGACATATTTCTTCATCGATAAGTCAGTACGACCTAGAGTGTGTAGCATTCTTTAAAAGTAAATAGTGCAACAATCATTTTTTTTTTATAATGATAACATTATTTTATTGGCAATTGTCTGTATTAGTGGTTTATCGTTTATATGTATGCTGTACTCCGCTCAAGTTTATTGCAACAAGTTTTCCAATGCCTCCACAAATTTCACTGCCCTAAAGAAGCCCATTTAAACACCACTGATAAAGAGTATTACTTTCTGCAAGATGATACACGATTTAACACGTTTTTTTAAAACAATAAGAGAAGCAAGGAGCCAGCATAGCATCAGGTCAGTAGGGTGGCAGGGGTTTATATTGCAAGATACAGCTTTAAAAGCAACGGGTACATCTCAACTGATGGGAAGGTTAGGTGAAAGAGAAAAAAATTATAACTTTCTGCGGCAGTTCTTTGCACAATCTCCTAATTAAGTAAGAATCAGATACAGGGAAAGTTAGAATGATGATTTTAATAGATCGGCCAGGGCTTTCCTCAAGCATTACTATATTGGATGCAGATGCAGAGATGAGAGCATGGAGAGTCCGACCTTTGTATACACAGTACTAGTTTTGAATCTATACAACGAGCAAAGTGTTTCTTGGGATATCAGGACAAAACAATAATTCACGTTAGCCATTTGCAGAGTTTAAAAACTTATATACCAAAGCTATCGCGTTGAACATTGCGTACGAAGTTACAGCCATTCACAATTCGCGCGAAAACAGGCGATGTCTGAAAACGCACTCTTTTCCCCGAAATGGGGTTGTTTCTTGAAAGTGATACACTTACAGTCTCTTCTTCCACTTTTCTGAGATTTCGCAAGGGGTTCGTCACTTCCGGTACTAGAACTTCAGGGGTGCGATAAATCCTCAGCCCTGCTATAGGGCGTCAGCAACTGAGCATATTTGTAAAATAGTGAAACGGCCTCGGAGTTAAGACTTAATAAAATAATCAGCCTAACAGAAACCTAAAATACCGCTGTTTAATTGGTATCTCGTCTGTCGCAAAAATAAAATTTAAGAAACTGAAAGTACACTGTTTGAGCTGGCAAAATAATCAAACGCTCAATATTATAGAATTGAGGAGAAGTAACAGACTATTATTAGCGTGCGTTCGCTCAAATCATGAGCCACAGCCTTCATTTAAATTAACGCATTAAACAGTGTCCAGACATACGGCAGTTTTATTGGGACGGCAGTCGATTTGAAGGGATTAGCATAAGCATTAGGGATTATGGTTACGGTGAGGGTTAGGGGTCAGGGTTAGGTTAGGGTAGAGTTTGAAATTAGGACTGCCGTACCTCTCTACATTGAAATGCACTGGAAAACTGCCGTACCCGTAGCAACTGCCTTAAATTAAAGAGATGATTCCTTTCTTATGATGAATAACAAAATAACGCTGAAGTGTTCTGGATAAAGCATTACATTAGCTAACGTGTTATTCGCGAGGTTGACCATTTAAATTACACTGGCAGTGGCCCTTACCGAACCTATTCAGATTCTTACCGTTCGCAGGTTGATAATATAATGAAAGACATTTGTATGCGAACGTTACTCACGCCTCGAAGAGCATCCCGAAGTATAGAAATCTTGCAAGTGGGTCCAATCATGCATGTATTCTAATATAATACATCCATGGGTGCAATTCGAAGTTTTCACCACCGACCTTTCTTTCAACCAACATCATAGCAGTGCGCGCAGACTGGCTTCCTAGAGAGGTGGAGCGGAATGACAGTCACATGCCACGGTACTTTCTCCCATTGCACTGCATCTCGAAACAGAAAATACGTTAGATGATTTTCATGGAAATTCTCCTTCACAAAAATGGTGTATTGCAAAGCTGGTTGCGAAATTTCAACATTATGGTTATATTTTAAGATCTTTCCATGCTGTCAGACGTTGTAATCCTGTAGTCTACATCGAAATTCAGTTTTTGAGCTACACTTCATAGTAAATTTACAACCCCAATTCCGAAATAGTTGGGACAAAGCGTAAATTGTGAATTAAATCAAAACGCAATGACTTTCAAATCACACCAGCCAGCATTTTATTCACAGTAGAACAGAGATAACATAGCAAATGTTGAAACTGAGAAATTTTACAATTTTATCCACAAAATGAGCTCGTTTCAAATTTGATGGCTGCTACGGGTCTCAAAAAAGTTGGGTCAGGGGCCTGTTTACCATGATGTAGCATCCCCTCTTCTTTTTAACAGAGTGGAGGCATCTGGGCATTGAGGAGACAAGTTTCTTCAGTTAAGCCATTGGAATTTGATCCCACTCTTGTTTAATACAGGCTTCCAGCAGCTGGAGAGTTTGGGGTCTCCTTTGATGGACTTCTTGTTTAATTATGCGCCAAATGTTCTCAAGCGGTGAAAGATCAAGACTGCAGGCAGGCCAGTTCAGCACACGGACTTTTCTACTACGAAGCCATGCTGTTGTAATAGCTACAGTATGTGGTTTTGCATTGTCCAGCTGGAATACAAAAGGCCTTCCCTGGAATAGATGTCGTCTGGAGGGGAGCATACGTTGCTCTAAAACCTTTATATACCTTTCAGCATTCATGGTGCTTTTTAAAACATGCAAGTGTCCCACACCATATGCACTAATGCATCCCCATACCTTCAGAGGTGCTGGCTTTTGAACTGAACGCTGATAACAGGAGGGGTGGTCTTTCTCCTCTTTAGCCCGGAGGACACGATGCCCATGATTTCCAACAAGAATGTCAGATTTGGACTTGTCTGACCACAGGACACTTTGCTACTTTGCTACAGTCCATTTTAAATGAGCCTTGGCCCACAGAACATGGCAGCGCTTCGGGATCATGCTCAAAAATGGCTTCCTTTTTGCATGATAGAGTTTTAGGTGGCATCTGTGGATGGCACGGCGGACTGTGTTTACAGACAGTGGTTTCTTGAAGTATTCCTGGGCCCATTTAGTAATGTCAATGATAGAATCATGCCGGTGAGTGATGCAGTGGCGTCTGAGGGTCCGAAGATCACGGGCATCCAGTAAAGGTCTTCGGCCTTGTCCTTTATGCACAGAGATTTTTCCAGTTTCTCTGAATCTTTTGATGATACTATGCACTGTAATTGATCAGACCTTCAAAGCCTTTGCAATTTGAAATTGAGGAACATTGTTTTTAAAGTGTTTCACAATTTTTTTTACGCAAGCCTTCACAGGTTGGCGAGCCTCTGGCCATCTTTACTTCTGAGAGACTCAGCCTCTCTAAGACATCACTTTTATAGCCGATCATGTTACACACCTGATACCAGTTAACTTAATTACTTGCTAAATGTTCTTTCAGCTGATTCTCATATATTAATTGCTTTTTCAGCCCTTTTTTGCCTGTGTCCCAACTTTTTTGAGATCTGTTGCAGGCAGAAAATTTGAAATAAGCTCATTTTGTGGATAAAAATGTAAAATATCTCAATTTCAACATTTGAAATGTTATCTATGTTCAATTGTAAATAACATATTGGCTCATATGATCTGAAAGTCATTGCATTTTGATTTTATTCACAATTTACACTTCGTCCCTATTATTTCGGAATTGGGGTTGTACACATAGACCAATTAAGCTAATTTCCACAATAAAAATAGTTTTATGTGGGGATTTGAATTTCAACTTGGTCTGGTCCTAAGTCTGATCTTTGGCTACGAAAAGTCCACGTAAATCTCAGGTTTACTAATAGTTTGTAATATTGCAAACTTAGGAATACTTCATAAAATAACTTCGTTTTATAATGCTGACTCAGTCCACTTAAAAAACGTATTTATGGAGGTTACTGGAGTAGCCCATAGGCCATCTTATTTACAGTGCCACTACAATGGATCTGAAATGAATTAATAAGATAATGGTACTTTCATCCTACATTTAATTATTGGATTTTACCAAAAAATAAATTATTGTCGGTTACGACCCATGACAGCAGGTTTTCTCTACTTTGAAAGTTCACGGTACAGTGCGTAATAAACTTGGTCCCGGGGACGTGCCTTATATCGGCCCAGAAGCAGTAGTTCATAGGCCTATCTTAGTTTATGATTATGACCGCAAAAGCATGCCTATCCCCTTACACGAACTGTACGGTCTGGTTAATATTATCAGAAATTATGTCCTGTTGTGACATCCTTCTCGGACAATTATCAACAATAACAAAATATTCAAAATAGACTGGTATAATATAGAATTTAAATATATTTTCCACTCAGTATCTTAAACTGCTGATTTAAAGCCCGAAGACCGCGTTTCACGGTTGCGCCACACTAATGGCAAGTTGTTTTCATTGAAGCTATGCAGCGTCGTGGGGTATGCAGTTGGGAAATTTCGGGGTTTTCCCTCTGGAATAAAAAGCGAAAAAAGCCGAGGAGCTAAACCTTTCTGAAAATTGAAAGCGTAATCCGATCCACATAGAAGGTATATTGGATATACTTATGAGCAAACAAAATTCAAAATTGAGAGAGGCTATCCGTAAATGGGCTACATTTTAATAGTCAGCGAACATATCGAAATAATGTCGTACAACATACACTGCCTCTTCTCTTCAAGAGCTCTAACTTAGCCTCGATCGATAGTACTGTTCGGGGTGACGCTAATGATACGCCCCCGCCCCAAGACCCCTCCCTCGCTCGTTTCCTGTTATTCAGCTGACAAGAGTGAAGCTGATCATCGGCAACCGCGTGATGTTCCTGGCGAATTGCATCACTGACAAAACTGCAAGAGACTCAGTTTTTCTTGGCTACAGCGCTACGGTCGGGACTGAAGACGGTACTTCAACGCATTCTATTCTTCAGGCTACAACGTCAAGTCATTACCAGAAGCGAATGACTGCAACT
The DNA here is from genome assembly GCA_029692085.1 of Gymnothorax javanicus. Classification (NCBI taxonomy): domain Eukaryota; kingdom Metazoa; phylum Chordata; class Actinopteri; order Anguilliformes; family Muraenidae; genus Gymnothorax; species Gymnothorax javanicus. The sequence goes on along the minus strand of CM056210.1, from coordinate 26,520,084 downwards.
TATTTGCCATGATGGCACTGTGAAATTGTGCTCAAGACGAAATAAAACGGTAGGCCATCGTTTTATTTTACTTTGCATCGTGCACGAACTTATACGATTTGAGTAACCGGACTCGATTACTCATTGGTCTGATGTAACCAGTTTATTTATGGTTACGCTGTTCTGTTTTTTTTTTTTTGTATTCTCTAATTGCCTGTTTATTTTGGCCTTGCGCTCTTGCGCTTCATTTTTGCCGGGTGTTCCTATTTGGAAATGAGATGTGCAGTTCTGTTGATACGTAGCCAAAGAGACATCTCAAATAAACGTATAACTTGACTTCCTCACGTTTTGGGAGTGCGTGAATGGTTTGCCATAGCCTACACCTCAACGAATAATAATAATAATAATAACGTGAACAATTTCCTCTCATTATTACGTTGTGATGATGATGGTGATTGTTGTTGTTACTACAACCCCAATTCCGAAATAGTTGGGACGAAGTGTAAATTGTGAATAAAATCAAAATGCAATGACTTTCAGATCACGAGCCAATATGTTATTTACAATAGAATATAGATAAAATTTCAAATATTGAAACTGAGACATTTTACATTTTTATCCACAAAATGAGCTTATTTCAAATTTTCTGGCTGCAATAGGTCTCGAAAAACTTGGGACACAGGCAAAAAAGCACCATGAATGCTGAAAGGTATATAAAGGTTTTAGAGCAACATATGCCCCCTCCAGATGACATCTATTCCAGGGAAGGCCTTTTGTATTCCAGCTGGACAATGCAAAACCACATACTGCAGCTATTACAACAGCATGGCTTCGTAGTAGAAGAGTCCGTGTGCTGAACTGGCCTGCCTGCAGTCCTGATCTTTCATCGATTGATAACATTTGGTGCATAATTAAATGAAAGTCTGTCAAAGGAGACCCAAAACTCTCCAGCAGCTGGAGGCCTGTATTAAACAAGAGTGGGATCAAATTCCAATGGCTAAACTCAAGAAACTTGTCATCTCAATGCCCAGACGCCTCCACTCTGTGTTAAAAAGAAGAGAGGATGCTACACCATGGTAAACAGGCCCCTGACTCAACTTTTTTGAGACCTGTAGCAGCCATCAAAATTGAAATGAGCTCATTTTGTGGATAAAATTGTAAAATTTCTCAGTTTCAACATTTGCTTTGTTATCTCTGTTCTATTGTGAATAAAATACTTGCTGGTGTGATTTGACAGCCATTACATTTTGATTTTATTCACAATTTACACTTTGTCCCAACTATTTCGGAATTGGGGTTGTATTATTATTATTATTGAACATGATGTAATTTTTATTATTATTTTATTGAAGTGACTTTGATCTTGCACTTGTGTCATGGTCATGATGATGGTGCTGAGATTTCAGCAGTGCAGGCCAATGCTCAAAACTGTGTGGTTGTCTCATTTGGATCTTTGTGTTATATTGATTTTGATCCAGAACTAAAAAATTTTGGCACTGATTAAATTTTGGGCGCACACAGGCGTACTCTTTTGAAAATACGTGTGGAGGACTTTGATTTCGTGGAAGCCATCGTGAAGTTGCAAAAAAAAAAAAAAAAAAAACTAGTTAGTATGTTGAGTTCACTCGTATCCCGGGGTGATGGCCATATCTGTGCCAATTAAAAGGTAAATTGAAATTATGAAATGCTTACCTGGAGCTTTCAATGTCTACAAAATCTGTAAATTAGATATGGTATGTACCAACTCACTCCGGTTGATTTCTTTTGTAACAAATTGCATTTCTTTTACTGCTGGTCATCCTGCGTGTGGTATCTGACATCTCAAGATCATCTGCAGTATTCATTATCAAAGGTGTCTTCTTATCTAAATAGTGAATTGCCAATAGCCTGTTACCCATGTATCGCACTAAGGCTGGCAAAATTCCTATAAACTGAGACAATGGTTTCTGCAGTGTAAAATTGCAACTTTTCCCCTGTCCATACTTGAGCAAATATTAAAAATTGCTGCGAAACTCTAGCTTGTTATGAATCAGTTGTAATGGTCAGTAGATTGGCAATCATGTGGATAACTCCTTGCTAAATGTTAAAAGAAAATGCATGAAGTTTATGCTCGCTACAAATGAAGTTGTGAAAATGCAAAAATACTCTAGAAATGTTGACCATGCCATGAGAAATGCTATGCAGTGGGACTTTTTATTAAAACTAGTCTTTCTTGTTCTGCGTAGAGCAGTCTTTCAAGTTAGCCATCTATAAAAATATAAACATAAAATAAATGATGCAAGCGGGCCTGGGCTGTGTCCAGATATTTGTCTCAACTGCCACCATGATAAGACAGCTGAGTAATTCTGAAAGATGAGATGAATAAACCACAATAGCTTGATTTAATGTATTGGGTTACAATTGCTGAGCACCGCTTATGCTGTTGCTAAGGTACACATTTTTAGTGCATGCATTCATTAATTTTGACTAGGATTAATTTACATCATTTAACACCTGAGCAAATTAATGAAAAACAAAGGAGGTGCAAGGGATGAGAGGAGCTCACAAAGAGTTTTCCACATTCAATGTGCATTGATTAGGTGCTGTATAAATATCATTCATTTTATTATTTAGTATCAAAAAGTCTTTGAGTCTTGGAAAACATACACACACGCACACACACGCTCCTGTGGTTTGCTTTTCCTCGATTTTCTGTCCAATTTGCACCAATCTTGTTTGCTTTTACATCCTTTAGAAAATGGAGATAATTAGTTTACCGTTTTGTTTTGCCAACTGCTGATGTTTTTACTTACTTTAAAATGTATGTCAAGTCAAGATCCTAAATTTACGGATTCTTTTTTGACTTCTCGCTATACGTGCCTTGAAATGTGCCATTTTAGGAAATTAACAAAATTTTAAATGGCTTCTGTTTCACTACAGTAATGCATGGAGAAAAAAAAAAAAAAAAAACATTAGAAAAATGTTCAAATATTTTTGACTGGTGTTGCACTTTTCAGAAGACCGCATTGCCCACATAGCAAAATGGGGAGCATGGTTCAAATTACAAGCATTTTATGTCTTATAAAAGGAAGTGCTGGTAACATGAAAGGAATTTCACAAACATTCCTTCCAGCATGTGTGGGTACGGTGGGTTGGTCAAAGGTTGTAGAATGTGATAGGAAACAAATTATTTATGTAATGCACAATAAAATGTTAGCCTAAATGTTAAATGAACTCTTACTTGAGTGCATGTGGTCTCCGTGGGGCTTGTATAAACTGTGTCAGAGTTGAATTAACACTGGACATATCACTGTGGGGGAAAGTTTTAATGGAGTTCTGTCAAGATCATTAATGCGTTTTAAATCAACCCACAAGGTTATTACTGTCAAAGATTAGCCTGCATGGCATATCAAGACTAATTGGCCTTTAGCCTTGGTGGAGAGCTCGCACCGTAAAAGGTCCAGTGGTAATTCAGAGCTTAACTCTTAACATATCATACCAGTTGAGATTGTGTTAGGCAAATGCAGGTTTGACAGATCTTGGGGACTGGATGGTGCTGTGGCACATTAAAAAAAAGACCGATTAGGAGTCACGAGTAGCTTATTTAGCATACAAAATTTCTTGATCTAGGTTTAGTAGTTCCAGAGAAATCCTGTCCCAATTGTGGCCCGGACGGACGGACGGCTCCCAATCCAATGCCCCACGTCCCACTTCGTGGCGGGGGATAATAATGAGATTTTGATGGATACACGGGTCGTCTCTTTGTTCTACCTCACCCTTTTACTACTATCAAGCCGTGCGAGGAGCCGTGGTGCGCTGGAGATTGCTTTGACCTCTGTGCAAGTTGTTTGCCAATTTCACTGTTTGATTTGACTGTAATAAAATATATTGACCTGGAATGCAGCCTTTATTCCGTCATTAGAATTTCCAGGAAAAGACCACGTGTTTTATGAGGAGTTGGAAGTGAATATTTTATATAGTGTATCTGTCTTAGTGGGTCACAAAGCGCCATCAGATCTGCGCTCTGAGCTCTCTAAGGGCCGGCATTTGCTCGGAATTTTCGCCGACCTCCCATTCCTTCTCTCTGGAATTTTTAATCGCTCAATGGTCAGTTTGTTCTTCCTCTTCCACTCAGACAAATTCTGTGCCTGTTAGCCATTATTGGTAGGTTTTTCTTGTTCATCATTCTTCTTACAACATTTAATATGTTTAAAAAAAAATTCTCAATTCGGCTTTTTTTATTGTTAATTTGTCTTTGATGTCCTCATTTTACCTTCAGTCATTTAACTTTGATGCTCCTTTGTGTAATTGCTGCTGTTTTCCTGTGCTGCTTTCCCCTTACAGAGCATTACTGGAAGTCAAGTGACAACATTCGAAAGGAGAGGAGAAACCAGCCGCAGGCCTTCAATATGGCGGAGACCGAGGAGTACCTTTCCTGCCTCCACATTCAGCTCTACCACCCCCTGCAGTTTGGGGGTGATTACTACGACCTGATTCCACTGAATCGGAGGCAGAAGCACTTCGCTGAGGACCCGCTGAGACTGGGTCGCGAGGAGGGCACCTGCACCTTCGCCCTGAACGACCCCCGCGTGTCCCGCAAGCAGCTGTCCATCCAGGCCTTCCGTTCGCCCGGCTGCTCCGAGCTGCTCTTCCAGGTTCAGAACCTCAGCCAGCGGGGCCGCATGTCCATAAACGGGGCCAGGCTGGAGTATCTGCACTGGGTCGAGTTGCCCGGCAAGGCCCTGGTCCGCTTTCGCGAATACCAGCTAATGATCTGCCAGGAACCTGGCGAGTGCCAGAGCAAATTTGAGGTGGAGTTCCGAGTCTCGCGGAGCCCCCTCTGCCAGGAGTCCGGAGAGGGGGTCCCCTGTAGGATCCCGGTCGCGGACAAGGGGGTGCAGCTACCCCCAAGCCTGTCGCCCATCCGACAGGAACCGTCAGAGACGGACGAGGAGATGTATCAATCCTGAGGTTGCTCAGTAAAGCCTCCTTCAGCCTCCCTAAGTGCCCAAAACAGGCTGTTCAGAATCAGAAGCTGAGTAGAATGGCACTTCTTCCCCAACCCTGTTTCCCACAGGGCACATCTTAACTCATTTTAACAATCTCCGGGGTCATCACTCCCAAAAGTGAGGAACCTTCTAATGATGACTTCACGTGTCAGAAGTAGGCCTAAATGCTCTTTTGGCATTTTATCGAACCAATTCGCTTTTTCAGTAGAATATCCTTCGGTGTTCAGAAATGGGATTTGTCTTTGAATTAATTATTTTTAACATATTTTCATGGTACAACTGACCACTTTTGATGATACTGTGGGCTGCTGCTGCTCACTAGTGCTGAAGCTTTGGACTGTTTCCGGTCAGACTCTCTGACTCTCTGTCTCTCTCCCTCTCTCTCCTTTATCTCAGTAGTGTCCTTCTGTGAATTCTAAGGCCAGTCTACTGTGTGGAACTCAATTGAAGGCCACAAAGGAAAAAAAATTGAGTCCAAATTTTGCATTTTAGTATATTTAATGCATTATATATTATTATAATATAATACATAATAATATTATAGATTATTATAATATCTTATATATTTTATATTTTTTGCATATTTTTTCAGTGCTTTGTTTCCAAGATCGTTTTGAATTTTTAATTCATCATTTCTCCGCAACGTGAAAATGTGACTCCGATCATTTTTCCATTGTGGTCTTCAGTTACTTCAGGACATATGAAAGAAGTTGAAACGACCAAAAATGCTGTTAAATGAAATAAGGGGAAGAGTGCCCTGATTCACAGGAAGGAGCTTTTTTTAGTTTGTCATTGAGTCGGGATTTTCCATCCCCTTGATTTGGCAGCAGCACAATAAAAGTAATTTGATTCCTGTATTCTGCAACTGGAATGTGAAATGAAAATATACTGCAAATGTGAACAAAAGGACCAATGTATACATTGTCGCTGAATATTTTAGCATTTTCATACGTAGCGTACTTCATTAATGGCATTGGCATGCCAGTCACGTTCAATTTTTGACTGAATTATGCATACATGTTTAAATATAGATTAGGTCAATATATTGATGAATCATATTGTTAAAATAGGATAAATGTAGTTTAATTGTTCTGTCCAGAAAACCCGCTCATTTTAAAAATAACGTACAAAATATTCCTTCAAGTAGCTTATGTAGTATATAGCAGCAACCCTTTGCATGAACTGAAAAGGTTGAAGTGATGCAGTGCTAGAATCTGGGAGAAAATTTACAATCTGCATTTGCTTGTGCAGACTGATATTGTGGACTGGATTTTGGATTTGAAACACAGGATTTTTATATGTTGTAAATAAAGAATTGACAACTCAAAGATGACAGTGTTTCCCTTTTTGTATCGGTCTTCAAGTCTGCAATAATACTACTATCAGAGAAGTGCTTCTTTCCCTCCTAATCTTAAATTTTCTCTCTCTTCAATGCAATTTATAAGGCTTTCCGGTGAGACAACGTTGCACATCAGTCTTGTCGAAGTTTGCGTAATGAATAAAGGGTACAGGCCACTTTTTTTATTTAAAAAAGAAAGTTTAAAAGGGTTCGAAGCCTTGAACGGATGGCAGTAGTACTGGTGATAATTGAATCTTTAGAACAACGGGCTGTGACATAGCCAATGAGATGAAGAACACATAGAAACGTGAAGTAAAACTGATAACTGCTGTGTGACTCAGCAGGTGAAGTTATTGATTGGTAGCATTTAGTAGTGACTTACACAGAACATGATCACTCACAGACACAGTGAGTGACGCTATAATTGCCCATGTTACAGCTGCAGTTGTTTTTCCATTTGCGTTGTAGGTCATTACATGCATTTATACAACTGTGGATACATGAATGCAATTTACTACAATGTCAGTCTAGCAAAAAAAAAGTGTGTTTAAAATAAATTGGTTCAAATATTTATTTTTTAAACATAATAAATGGCCGTAACATCAGGTTTTTCAGTGTTTTGCAGTCCCCGAGGCCACCCATAAACAAGACGGAACCAATCATTAAAACAGAAAACGCAACAGTTAATTAAAAGATCGAACGAAGTTTGTAGCTGAAAGCATGGCGTATACCAAGAGCTCCAAAAGGGATGGGTTTGAATTTTCTGCCCCCAGACTTCCATAGTTAAAACACATTTAAAAAGCAAAAAGATGAAATGCACAAATAGTGCTCTGAGAATGCTGAACATTTCCCATTGTCCAGATGACAAGAGTAAGAGTTGAAAATCAGTGACGCCAGCTGAAAATTATAGATAAAAGTGGTGCAAAAATGGTAGAGTTTGAATGATGTTGATAGTTTGAACTATATGGGACAAGATAGAGGGCAAAATGTGGGCAGAAGTAGTAGTTGTGTGATAACAATGAAGCCTGTAAGAGTGTGGTGTGCTTCACTGAAGCTGAAGCAAAGCACACAATGAGAACAATGCTCAGCCTGAATAGTATTTAAACATTAACAGATTTTCTCTCATGAGGAGAATTCTGAGTTCGTCACGCACTGGAATGTCAAACAGGGGCCACATTCCACTATACTCTGCGAGAGGAGTTTTGCTGTGCATCAAGGAGATACCAATGCACCACTAACCTAGAAATAACTATGGCTGAATGAAGCCCAGTAATTTTCCAGACTAAATGAGAAAGGTTAACATTTGAATTTAAAGAGCACATAAACTGACCCAGCAACAAAAAAAGTACTGAAGACACCGTTGATTTACGTATTTATCTTTATTATTTTGATTATTCTTGAATGGACGATTTCCAGTTCCAGTATTGCATACACTTATCAACTGTCTAGAATCCTTTAGAGGAAGAATTATATGAGGATTAAGCCATTTTATCTCAAATTTCTTCAGTCATCAAGACTTCTTTCTCATCATCACGGGGCTTGATCTCAAGCAGTCATGCCAGCTTTTGCCACTGATCGAGGGCTTGGTAACAGTCATGTTCACATGGCCAGGCTGCTATGGTGCCTTTGGGAACTGCCCGGCTTGCATATGCTGGGGTGGTGGGAAAGGAGCGTACTGCTCAGGAGAGAAAGGCGGAGGAGGTGTCATGATCAGGGTGGTTCGATGCCTCTTCAGCTCACGGGCTATCTGGCACCAGACACACAGAGGGCAGCAGGACGTAATGAAGCAGTCATTACACACGGTGCCCTGTAGGAGAGAGAGGACATGCACGTGCGGTGACTGATGGGGTGGTCACACATATGTTAGCCTCCGTAGCTACCCGTGGAGGGGGGGGGGGATTACTCTGGCCCAGACTACGTAGAAGTACGCTAAAGTACATTCAACTAGGTTAAAGTAAGTTAAACTACGGCCAAAAACGTAGTAGCCCTTAGTTGTCTGTAGATTCACGCCAAATTTGTTGATTATGGGGTACGCTACCTTTGGTTACAGTAGGCTACGGTTGTTACTATGGTAAATTATGTGTAATTACATTAAACTAAGTTACTGCTGCGTTAATAAAAACGCCCGCTACCGTGGCTATATTTTGAGCATGCCCAACAGATAAACCTCCGCGCACGGTTTTCTCACGTTAATGGCCAAGTTATTTCTACAGATAGCCACGGATGGCTACAGATCGCTACGGTGCACCACGTTAGGCTACGTTAAGCTACGGAGGCTTCCACTACGCTTAACTACGCTATTTAACGTATGTGTAACCGCCCCACGACTGACTGACTGACACAGGCAGGCCTCTGGACCTTGGCACACTGATACATGCCTCTTAACCCTTTTGCTACTGATACACCATGACAAACTGTGAAGGCTGTGAGGACAGGTCCATGTTAACATCTGGCTTCTAGTTTAACGGCTGCATTATCTGTTTAAATCTTTTTTTTTTTGGTCACATGCATTTATGGATCAGCTGTCATTATGTCACCGCCACTACAGGGATTTCCTCCGAATCAGTCCAAAGCAGGGATCATCAACTCAAGAACATCTGGTTTTACACACTTCCTTCACCTGAAAATTGGGTTTAAATACAATCTGGTCAATCAGAAGCACTAATTGTTCAGTTAATTATCAGGGAGAGAAGAAAACCAGGGCTGGTTTTAGATCTGAGGCCAGATTTGGTGATTGTTTATCCTGGGCAAACTATTTTTTCCCATAAATTCCAAAGTTGGTGTAGATCTTGCTTACGGTGAGAGGACAACACAAAGCGATTTTGTAACAAATGCAATAATTTTTACATTAATTATTATTAATTAATATCTAATAATGGATCAGGTCCCAGTCTCATTTTGTTTGGGAATTTCAAAAAAAAAATGAAAATAGATCAGAAATGTTTTTACATTTTCCTGAGCAGAAAAAGTTTTTTTTTTTTTTTGTGTTAGTTCAACATAAGGTTTTCACTGAAAATAGAAAGGTCTCTGTGTGAGGCCTTGCCTCCAGCCCTCTCCCTACTCACATTCCACCTCATGTTAATTATTGCCTGCATCTGCGGCTCATTGTTCTGAGTCGCAAGCAGATCACAGATAACGCTTATGGCGAAGCATTTGGTGTCCCCACTGCGGTGCAGTGGTTATAGCTGTACTGCCCAACTATGGCAAAAGGAAGCAAGTTACATACAAATCGTCGGCCTGCTGATAAAACCTCGTATCTCCAAATTGATAAGAAACAAACACTCGTATGTCCACTATTCTTATGCAATATTAAACATTTTTATTTTATTTATATTTTAAATTATATTTATATATTTACAACCCCAATTCTGAAACGGTTGGGACAAAGAGTAAATTGTGAATAAAATCAAAATGCAATGACTTTCAGATCACATGAGCCAATATGTTATTTACAATAGAACATAGATAACATTTCAAATGTTGAAACTGAGACATTTTACATTTTCATCCACAAAATGAGCTTATTTCAAATTTTCTGGCTGCAACAGGTCTCAAA